>CM062820.1:794643434-795856025 GCA_031772625.1 Pinus tabuliformis
CTTCAGACTTGGGTAAACCTATGATAAAATCCATTGATACCTCCTTCGAACATTGACTTGGAATGACTAAAGGTTGTAACAGACTCGAGGTCTTAATTGTATCAACTTTATTTTATTGGCAAACCATGCATTCTGCCATAAACTTCTGAATATCAGATTCAAGGTCATCCCAAAAAAATTCATTCTTGACCCTGTGGTAAGTTTTTAAAAATCTTGAGTGCCCTCCTAAAGGGAAGGTGTGAAATTCCAAAAGAATATTTTGCTTGAATTGGGAATTCTTACAAAGATATAAGCGATCTTTATACCATAATGAATCATTTTTCCAGCTAAATGTATCAGATGTATTGGTATCTTCCTGCAAATTTTGAATGAGTGTCCACACCTCTTCATCATTCTTTTGACCATCTCTTGCTTTGGTTATCCAATCAAGTTGGATAATAGAAATGGCACAAAGCAAGGCTTCTGCATCCTCATCCTTTCTTGAGAGTGCATTTGCAACAACATTTTGCTTCCCTTTTTTGTAGATGGTTTCAAAGTCATAACCCAATATCTCTGTGACCTATTTTTTCTACTCTTCTGAATATACTCTTTGTTCCAAAAAGTATTTAAGACTATCATGATCTGTTTTTATCTTGAAGTGTCTTCCCATTAGGTAAGGTCACCATTGCTTTAGTGCAAGTAGTATTGCCAACATATCCTTCTCATAAATAGGTTTGTGTAAATAATTTCCTTTGATTGGACAATTTTCAAAAGAAATTGGTCTTCCTTCTTACATTAAAATAGCACCAATTCCATTTCCGTAGGGTTTTTGCATATAATTATTTCTCCCCAAATATTTTGAGCACTCTGTCAACATGTTGAACATGATCCTTCCAAGAATTGTTATAGATTAGTATATCATTAAAAAATACTAACACATATTTTCTACGGAAGGGTTTGAAAATGGAATTTATCAAGCCTTGAAATGAGGAAGGAGCATTAGTAAGGCCAAAATGCATGACCAAAAACTTATAATGACCGTCATGAGTTCTAAATGTTGTTTTAGAATGTCTTCAATCTTCATTCTAATTTGATGATATCTTGAACGAATATCCCACTTGGTGAAGTAAATTTCTCCATTGAATTCATGCAACAATTCATCAATGACAGGAATGGAAAATTTATCTTTAATAGTGAACTTGTTGAGCTCTGTATAATCTGGAAACATATGCCATGATCCATCCTTCTTGTGCACCAATACTATTGGAGTAGAGAAACAACTTTGACTAGGTTGAATTATGCCAATCTCTAGCATTTCCGCAACCATATGTTCAATTTCACTCTTTTGGGCATAGTGATATTTGTAAGGTCTGATGTTTGGAGGAACACTTCTTGGAATAAAATGAATAGCATGATCCTGATTACGAATAGGTGGGAGGCCTTTGGGAGTCTCAAATACCTTGGAATGATTGTCCAAGACTTTTTTGAGATATGGATAAATAGATGATTTCGATGTTTGAACCTCCAGTGAGCATAATTGTGCAATTACACCCCATTGTTCTTTCTTCAAAATCTTTTTTCGTATCATTAGAAATGATTATATTTATTGCTTTCCCTACAATATCCCTTAATTCAAATTCCTTTCCCCTTCCCAAAAAAATTCAAGAAAAGTTCTTGAAAACTAAAAGCTATCATCCCCAAAGATTGTAACCATTGGACTCCTAGTACAACATCAGCACCACCCATTGGAATGAAAAGCATTGGAATTTTCAATACATATTTCCCCCATGGTTATCTTGAGATTATGGCACTTTCCAAAGCAATTTATAGTTCCTCGATTTGCAACCATCAGTTGACACACCAGTGCTAGATATAAGAAGTAATTCAATTCCTTGGCTATCTTACAGTGAATCAAATTATGGGTACTACCTAAATCAATCAGAACTATTACCTTTTTCTTCTTGATATATCCTTCTAGCTTGAGAGTTTGAGGAGTGGTAATTCCTACCAGTGCATTACAAGATATAGTTAGATTCATTTCTTCTTTCTTCGAGGTTGGTTCCTAGTATATATTCTCCTTTTTTGATGTTTCTTATTCCTTTTCTTCCTCCTCTTCACAATTTATGTAGAATAATTTCTTCTCAGCACATTTATGACCTTTAGCGTATTTTCTATCACAACTGTAACAAAGCCCTTTTGCTATTTTTTCCTCCAATTTTTGTGGTGTCAACATTGTAGGTTGTGGAAGGCTAGGAGAAGCAACACTTCCATATTTATATTTGTGAGTGTTAGAATTCCTTGTTAACATAATTTTGCTTTCAACTTTTCTTTCCACCTTTAATACCTTTTCCAATGAATCAGGTTCCCAAAGGTGAACCTCATGTTAGATGTTATCCTTTAAATTCTATTGTAGTGTTTTCTTCTCAATGATGTACAAAAAGAACCCACTTAAGATTGTGGATGACAAACAATCTCAATAATATAAATGGCTTCTAAACATTGTAGATCTGCAAAAACTAATAGAAACAAAACCTGCCAAAGTCTGGATCTATGGCACGATCATAGTTTTTTTTTTTTTCCGAAGAAAAAGCGAACTTTTTATTAAGAAAAAATAAAAAGTTACATTGCATATGCTGGGCATTTCCAAAAGCTTGAGTGGTGACCCACCCTCCGCAACGTTAGTAGACTAATGTGCTCAAAGAATAAGAAAAAAGAAAGAGAGCAAAGAAAAAGAAAGAAAAAACTGAATACCGGCAGTGAGTAAGACTCACGCTTCAAGTTTTTCTCCCCTTTTTCTTTTCGACCTTGCGCCACTCTCCTTGAGTGGGCTCAATCGAAGCAATTACTAGTTGTGTTTCTACATTTTGTGGACCAGGTTCTTTATCTGAGTCTGAATTATCTGACTGGTGATGTCGTTTAATGCCTCCCATGATTTGGTCCACACTTATCATCTCTACCTGATTCTTCTCTGCCTGATTTGAGTGAAACTGTGAGTCCTTTGTGGCTGGTGAGGTGCCCTTCTGAGTCTCTGTTTCTTGAGGGACCTCTGCATTCTCTGCAGTAGTCTCTTCCTCCTATGCTTCTGATTCTTCGTCACCTGAGTCTGGGGTGGTATATTCCCATCCTTTCCTCTGCTTCCCTTTCTGCTTCTTTTTATTGTTTGCTTTTTTGGCTTCTGGGCAGGAGTTTTGCAAGTGTCCTGTCTGCCTACAGAGCCTACATCTGAAAGCTGTGTTTTCGTAGTCTAGAGCCTGTAACCAATTCTGTTGTTTGTAGATCAGCCTTATGTTGTCCGGCAACCCTTTGCTTAGATCTGCTTCCACACAAATGCGTGCGAAGGTGTAGATCCTTTCATCTATCCTTTCCAGATCTGTTTTGATGTATTTCCCTATGCTATTCCCAATACCTTCCAGGACTTGTTCACTCCAGAAGTGAAGGGGAAGGTTGTATAGGCGCACCCAAACCGGTACTATGGATACAGTCATTGTGTTTGGGTCGAAGTCTGGAAACCATGGGGTCATGAACAGCCCTGCTGTTCCCCAAAACCACGGCCACGATCATAGTTAAACAACAAAAGAAAGAGTAATAAGTCCAATCATCCGATGGAAACCAGATATGTAAAGAATAATTTTATAATAACACCTGTGAAGAGAATAGATAAATGTTACTAGTCCCCCTCTATGGGATGGGTTCTTGGCTATCCTCAAACGTCTTCAATTTGTATAGAGTCTCTCTCCTCTATAATGCATAAACCTAGTAAAATTATGGTGTGCGACAATGAAAATAATCAGAGTTACAACAGTGAGTGTAATAATGAAAATAATCAAAAGTGAATAATGAATGGAAAACCCTTCTATTTATAACAAAATATTGAGTTATCCTCGAATAATGAGCAATAATAAAATATTATTGATCCCATCCTTGGAATAACCACTTGGAATATTTTATTATATTTGTTTAGGAGGGAAAAAGTATTTAAACTTTTATTTAGAAATAATAAATAAATAAATAATTTATTTATCATCTAAGGAATTAGTTAAGGAATAATAAATAAATAAGGACTTATTTAATTATTCCTAAGGGATTTAGTCAAATTTAACAAAGAATAATAAGTAATTAGTTATTCTTAGAGAAAAATAAGAAAAATAATGATTTATCTGTTTATTTTCCATGATTGGGTCAAATTTGACAAGGAATAATAATAAAACAACAGTTTAATTAATTATATCTAGAAGAAAATAAAATAAATATTGATTTATTTAATTATTCTTCATGGGTTTAACTATAAATTACTTAACAAAGGTGGTTTATTAAGTACTTTTTCACAGTGAAAGCAATTTTACTATGGTAAAATTGGCTTTACATGGTGTACTTCGATCCATCTAGTAAATTAGGCTATATGATCAATTTTTTGGTGATAACAGATTGTCCCCCAACGTACGAGTGTTAGGAGAAAAACATATGACTAAAGTATGTTGTGAAGGCAAAATCACTTAGACAACATAGGGGAGTCAAGGAGAGAGAGAGAGAGACCAATGAAGCTGAATTGCAAGAGGATAGGGACAAAGGGGGTGAGACTAATGCAGGTCTCCTTTTATGTTGTGGTACCAGAAATCAATGAGGTGGGGGAGGCATAACCATACCCACTGAGATAACTTAGTACAAAAATAATGGTTCGCCTAGAAATATAAAATTGAGCAATGAAGTACATGTTGAATGGTACATGACATGCTGGCATAACAGAGCCAAAAAATAATACAATGTGTCCCATATACATAATGTACCTGGTAAAAACATGACCCAGGACTGAATACAATAATATCTGAGTACATGAGATACAAATCCCCTTCCCTCCAAAAATGGGTGGGAGGGAGGGTAGAACGATCAGAGAAGCCCTGCTGAATAAGGAAGGGCTCTGCAAAACTGAATGGATCATCTGGAGGAGACGTGCATGTGAGCATGGGGGCTGTCAGAATGATTCTTGAGACTCTTCCTCTTGATGTGAGCACCGGTATAGAACCGGAGCCAACACCAGGTTGGGTTCCTGCACCAACTGTGGGTTGGGTTCTTGCACCAGATGTGGGTCTAGACATGGTGATGATATGCGGTGAAGGAGGGTCGACATCAGATGAGGAATCAGAAGAACCAGGAGAAGAGTCGGTATGGGGACTCAGAGGGCTATGAACTCGAACCTGACGAGGAGGAGTAAAACACCCAAGTGGAAATTGGGGTGAAGGCCTAATAGTCTCTGCGACACACGCCTTGGTGTTGCAGTGATGGTAGGACACATGGAACATGGAAATGGTGAAGGGATATCAACAATATATCTTTGTCTCGATGCGGGGAGATAAATTTATTATGTTAAGTCTTGGCTTGGCGGCGTAAACCAAGCAACCTTCGTTTAAGGTGTGTTTTTGTGTGCAAGTGTATTAATTTATTAAGCTCGGATCATGTTTGTAAAAAAAAAAAAACTTGTGGAAAATAAACTGAAATAAATAACAGAAAATGAATAGTAAAACAATTAACTAAACCCCAACCAAACTGGGTTTGCAAACACTATACTTCTTGATGGCTAGATCGATGGAAAATACATTAAAACGATCAAGTGATCTAAATGTCGGTGTGACTAGGATCAAGTGACACTAAGCCGCTGGAAAGTGGTGCAACAATAACAACAAAAAACCAGAGGGAAGATCACTGCAAAAAGATAGGGAGATGGGTGAAACACCTAGGGAAACTGATGGGACCTTAAGGCAAATGACCAAACAAGTGGAAATGTTACAGTATGGATGGTAAAAACCTATCTTAACAGATCTAAAACAGAAAGGTACAGATATGGAAAATGTGGTTGAAAGCGTTGCCAGCTAAACTCCTCCTAGAAAGGTGGAAGTGTACTAGAATCCCTAGGGGAGGATAAATTCCAATTCGACGAGTAAAGCATAGTGGATCAAGGCCTAAGTGGGATGAGATGAAGGTCATACACCCAATAGACACTCTCTGCAAAAATGAGAAACCGATCTGAGAAAAACCCTAAAACCCAGAAATCACAGGTACTGACATGTTTCTCTGCAGAGATAAGACTTTTTGGGTTGAAAGGTGTGTTTGGAAGCCTAGATCACACTTTTTGGGCTAAAAACTGCAATTTATGTTCCATGGATCTTGGTTGGAAAATCTTGAAAAAGTGTCGCCTTTATCGCGGCTGGTTCATGTGACCTCCGGAAACAACTAGAAAGCTTGCGGAAGTCGAAAATTTATTAGATATAGGTTTAAAAAAACTAGGAAATTTTAAGAGAATTGGAAGAATAAGAAACCCTAAGTTGAAAACCAAAGGTCACCCTGGTTTTTGGATCTGAAGTATAAAAACCCAGTGGAGTCGCTAATTTTGTATTGGAGACCCAGGTTTCTGAATCAGAATTATCCCCAGTGGAGTCGCCAATTTTGTTGTAGTGTTTTCTTCTTAATGATGTATGAAAAGAACCCACTTAAGATTGTGGATGACAAACAATCTCAACAATATAAATGGCTGCTAAACATTGTAGATCTGCAGCAACTGATAGAGACAAAACTTGTTAAAGTTTGGAACTATGCCACGATCATAGTTAAACACCAAAAGGAAGAGTAATAACTCCAATCATCCAATGGAAGCCAGATATGTAAAGAATAATTTTATAATAACACTTGTGAAGAGAACAGATAAATGATACCAGTACCCCTCTATGGGATGGGTTCTTGGCTATCCAGAAATGTCTCCAGCTTGTACAAAGTCTCTCTCCTCTATAATTCATAAACCCAGTAAAAATATGGTGTGCGACAATGAAAATAATCAGAGTTACAACAATGAGTGTAATAATGAAAATAATCAAAAGTGAATAATGAATGGAAAACCCTTCTATTTATAACAAAATATTGAGTTATCCTCGAATAATGAGCAATAATAAAATATTATTGATCCCATTCTTGGAATAACCACTTGGAATATTTTATTATATTTTGTTAAACACACATGGGAGCAAGAACAATATGAAAGATAAATCATGTGAGTACAATTTTTATTAACAAGAGATATACATTTATAGTACATTATGTGACCGTTGGGTTTCACATCCCAAGGTCTCTTGGACTCCTTTTGTCCATTCGGCTTCCACACTAACCCATTGAGGATTAGGTGTCCAACATTCCCCCCTTAGTCCGAAGGGTTATGTATGAGTCCAGGAAGAGAGCTGTAATACAAAATGTGAAAAAATGCATGGCAACACAAGGCTGAATGTGCTCTTTGAAATGTTGGTATAAAGGGTGGTGGTTTAAGGATGACCACCAACACTGGAACGCTTAGTGCAGTTCCCGGAACTCTTCCAAAACTGGCAAGAAGCTGAAGTCTTCTGCTAGAGAAGTGCTCCTATTGTTTTAAAGAGGGAAACCTTCAACCAATAAAGGGAGGTCTCCCCTGCATAAAAGGGAGAACTTCAACCTGGAAAGGGAAGTCTCAACCTGTGATGGTTTAAGGATGACCAACAACTATGGAATGCTTAATGCAATTCCTGGAACTCTTCCAAAACTAGCAAGAAGCTAAAATATTCTGCTAGAGGAAGTGCTCCAATTCTATTTATGGAATTCTTCCAAAACTGGCAAGAAGCTGAAGTCTTCTGCTAGAGGAAGTGTCCTAGATTGCCAACTGAAGGCATGTTCACGGGCATCTTTGTCTCTGGCTACAACTCTGAAACTGGAGTGGCAGGTTGTGGCTCAGGCTTGCTTGATGTGGCTTTGAAGCTTGTAGATGACCATCATTTCCCCCCCTGTCAGATACAAGGTGAGATGATGGAGAAAAATCAACTACAAGACTGTTCAATACTCTGGAACAAGTTCTGACATGTGTTTGGAATATCTTCTTGGCTGTTGATGCCCATTGCCAAGAAGCGATCCATCCAAGATGAACCTTTGTTCTTGCAGGATGTTTGTTTCTGAAGCATCTGTGTGAATAATGACTGGTTTTATGACAATGCTTACATGGATGAAGATCAAAACAATGATCTTTCAAATGGCCAACTCGATAACAGTGTTGGAATTTCATGACCTATTGTTGTTGTGGAAGAGGGACAAAATCTGGAATAACTGACAGTGAACTGTCATGAATAAATCCAACACTCTGAAACTGAATGGGCTTGGCGTAGTCTGGAATATGAAAGGACAAGTCCTTGTCATATCCAAGACTAGTTCTATGCTTGTTGTGGACAAGCTGTTCCCAAGGTCTGATGATGGGCTTGGGAAGTGCAGACCGAGTTTCTGCATCTGCATGTACAATTGCTGCTTTATTGGGCACTGGATCTGAATGAACTTCAACAATATTGTCTCGCTGTTTATGGGAGTCTGTTTCAATCTTCTGAACAGAAACAGATTCAGAATGATGATTCCACTGCTGTAATTCTTCCTGCTATAGCTGAGATTCAAGCTGAAAAAAATCAATCTTTTCCTGTGCATTTTGTAGACATGTCTGAATTTCTGAGAGAGATCCTATGCTGATTTGTAATGTGTCATCAATAATAGATTGTATAAGAGTTTTCATGAAATCTAATACTTCACTGATTCTGGCCATTTTTCTTCAATGTCAGAAAAAACTGATCACAATTATTACTTAATGCAGAAAAGTAATATCCACTTACAGTACACAACAATATGTTGTATAAATGTGCAGCAAATGAATCAGGGAATCAATGCATATGTATGTAGATAGAAAGTATAATGGGTTTTAAATACAATGCCACAATTGGGGTAGCAGTAACTGCAAACTTGCTTGAATCCTTCAAATACTCCTTCACTTTCTCGGTCAGTGGAAAAGAATAGTCAAGTTCAATAGCGACTGTAACCATTCATGATAAGATGTGGAACAACTACAATTTTGGGATTGCAGATTCCTAGAGAAAGAATTGTACATAATCTCATAATCTTATGTGGAACAATGCAGATATATAAACCAAGTCAACATTGCAATTTCAAGGGTTTCATAGTATAAATTCTCCACCAGCTGATATAACTACCGACTAAAGACACTTGACTCACTACTCAACGCACATACCAGAAAACAAACCCGTCTTGTGGTAATGATATTAAAAGCTCTTGGTCGCTTTGCCTTCAGTATAAGATGAGAAATGCTACCAAAAATAAAAAAAAAGTTTGATATCCAATGCACCACATAAAAATTCAATGCGCCATGGTAGATTCAAACTTCATTGTGGACTCTGCAAGTTGTTACTTCTCTCCCCTTATAAACAACAAATATTTTCAGCGGGCAGCGATGAGTCACTGTAGAAAATACAAAGTTGGCCTATGCAGGTCACGAACCAACTCTAGAAAGATTGCTTCAGGCCTGGAACCAATTGTCTTCTCAAATTAAAGCCACAGGACGGAAATGAAGTTTATGAAAATGAACAGGCAAGAACTCCTCGACTTCAATCACCAAAATCATTTAACCAATTCAACTTGGCATCTCTAAAAGAGTCTGCTACAACAAAGATAATATGGACCTGTGGAAAATACAATTCATTGTTCGATGCATTCGACCTTCCAACAGTAATTTGTCAGTCACCAAAGATGCACTCGGCCTTTATTGATGGAACCCTAAACCTATGATTTGTCTCAAGATGGATTTTGTTCTCAAGCTGACACCACGAATCTCCAAATTTGGCCTCTCTGATGCGTATTTCTCCTTGGACAAATTTTGGAAAATACATGGAGCAGAGACACTGGAAACCCACGTTATTGGAAGAGAAGTATGACTTCTTATTTTAGTGATCGATATCTGTAATAGAAATGATCCGATCTCCTTTGGGCACTATAATTCGACAGGGAATGTAATGTATCTGCTGCTACAACCTTGACAGTGTGCAATCTAATTGCCAGGCAAACAATTTTTCAGCCATATGAGTTTCGGGAACTGTTTTAGCAGATTTTATACTATTCCTGCTCTTTGCTGGTCACGAGACGTCGTCCAGATCCATGTCATTCACTATCAAATTTCTCACAGATTGTCCCAAAGCATACCAGGAATTGAAGGCTGAGCATGATGCTCTGTTACAGAGAAAAGGGAATCGAAGAAACGGAAATCTCCCTTGGGATGACTACCAGTCGATGAAATTCACCCAATGTATCATAAATGAAACACTTCGTCTCAGCAACTGTGCTGTAGGGACTTTCAGAGAAGCGAAAGAAGACATTAAAACCAAAGGAGGCTTTGTGATTCCAAGAGGATGGACAATGTATGTGTTTCTGGCGGGAACTGTCACCAATGGGTAGCGTAACAGTAGGAAATACCAAGCGTAACAGTAGGAAATACCAAGCGTTTATCAAACAGTTCTGACACCAAAACGTTCTTCTGGGCATTCATCAAACGGTTCTGATGCCAATGGGCAGCGTAACAGTAGGAAATGCCAAGCGTTTTTCATTAAATCATTCAATCGATTCCTTCACGTGAATTGTTTCATCGATTCAGGACAGACAGAATCCTGACAAATTCTGCGTCTAGATCAACCTATTAATTCAGAGCACAGGGAATAGGCAACCAACAAACAAGAATCCTACAGAAATCATTACAGCTAACTGTCCTGGATTGGACCGTTGCGAAGTTTTCAGCATTACAAAAAATCCTGGACCACCAGCGATAATTTGGCTTGTACCTCGACTCTGCCAAAATATTGGAGAAGTAACAATCCTCGATTCGTCTGCTGTGAATTTTGGAACGTTAAAGACAATCCTGGACCACCAGCGATAATTTGGCTCGTACCCCGTGACTTCCAAATTATTGGACTTGCTTAACCACTTCTTGCAAGTATACACAAAGCAGAAAGTCTATGAAGACCGAAGATATCGCTGCAGCTACCAGATATCAGAATTACCGCGACCCGAATGTATTACATTTCCTTTTTTTTAAGAAAATATCGTTTCATATTCCCGGCGATAAAGCCCCAATATCAAACCTGTGTAAGACGAACGCACTTAGCCATATGCCCATTTCATGCAATTCAACCAGCTTCAAATGCCTTTCCTCAACATGTGCAAACAAAGTCGATATGAATCGATACTCATTTACAAGCAGAGCTTACAATATTTTAATACAAATATCGCTCATCATCCAAGAGAACAAAACATACTTCGATTAAAAAATTCCTCTCATAGGCACACACAGCAAATTGTTGCTAATGTTTGAAGAGCATACATTACAATTCTTCTCTTATAAACCAACAAATTAAATACTAGCAAATTTATCATTTCAACTCTTAACACAAAAATTGACCCATACACGAATCGACCAAGTTAAGGCTCATAACTCAAATCCAACACTTTCATAAAACAAATGGTTAAAGAAATTATGCAGGGTAGGAGTACGCCCGCTCTGATACCATGTTAAACACACATGGGAGCAAGAACAATATGAAAGATAAATCATGTGAGTACAATTTTGATTAACAAGAGATATACATTTATAGTACATTATGTGACCGTTGGGTTTCACATCCCAAGGTCTCTTGGACTCCTTTTGTCCATTCGGCTTCCACACTAACCCATTGAAGATTAGGTGTCCAACATATTTGTTTAGGAGGGAAAACATATTTAAACTTTTATTTAGAAATAATAAATAAATAAATGATTTATTTATCATATCAAGGAATTAGTTAAGGAATAATAAATAAATAAGGATTTATTTAATTATTCCTAAGGGATTTAGTCAAATTTAACAATAATAATAATTAATTAGTTATTCTTAGAGAAAAATAAGAAAAACAATGATTTATTTGTTTATTTTCTATGATTGGGTCAAATTTGACAAGGAATAATAATAAAACGATGGTTTAATTAATTATTCCTAGAAGAAAATCAAATAAATATTGATTTATTTAATTATTCTTCATGGGTTTAACTATAAATTACTTAACAAATGTGGTTTATTAAGCAATTTCTCATAGCGAAAGCAATTTTCCTATGGTAATATTCGGTTTACATGGTGTACTTCGATCCATCTAGTAAATTAGGCTAGATGATCAATTTTTTGGTGATAACAAAGTCCCTATGAAGACATCAATCTTATGCTCTTATGGAATATCAGTGACCCTAATATTCAATTTTTGGAAGTCTTTAATGTGCTCAGCCATTGAACCCGTTTGTTTGAGATTTATCAAATTGGCTAAAGGTGTTTCTCTTTGTATCTTCATAATGTGCTATCATTTCCTCTATAAAAATTAACCAGGTGACAAGTGGCTTACGAGAAAAAATCCATCTATACCATACAAACTGATTAGGTTCTAAATATAAAGATGCGATATGTACCTTTTCTGAGGGTTGCACATCATGTAGATCAAAATATTGATCCATTTGTAGTATCCATGTTACCAGATCCTTGCCATGAAATTTCCTCATATCGATATTTGGAATGTGGTAGGTCTTCACCCAAAGTTAGAATCTCTAAAATAATGACTAATATTCCTTTTGTTCTCTTCATAAGTTTCATGGAATACCTTGTTGCTATTAGGAAGCATTTATTGTAGCAACTTTATCAAACCTTCTATTTATGCTTTTAAACCATCCTTCAAACCTTCCATTTTTTATTCTAAAGCATCCATGTTCCCTTTTAAACCATCCATCTTAACATTCATCATCACGTCCAATTCATTTCTAGTTACTCTTTGTGAGAGTGAAATTTGTTGCACTTGGTCTCGTCATTTTGATATATCATGCTACATTTCTTCCTCTTCTTCATGCATCATAGAATAAATTTTTAGTTGCTTACTAGGTGTGTCCATTTTTTTGTTTCAAGGAATTTTGGAATCAAATAATCATATTTATGCTTATCTATGTCCTTTGAATCACTTCAAAATGATTTTTCAAACAAATGTTATGCAAAATTGAAAAAAATTACACACCCTTTTCTTGTTTTTTGGGAGCTCGATATTGAAACTGTTGTATCTCAGTAATTTTGGATCCCCAAGGTCTGAAATTTCATTCCGTGGTATCCCAATGAGTCTTCTTTCCAACTCGACAATTCATACTGATATTGTATTCTTCAAGAAAGCATTGTGCCTAATCTCCCACGATGACCTGATTATCGATTAGTTCAATAGAGTGAACTTGTATGGAGTGCCACATGTCACTATTTTTGACCTTTAGCCCTGAAAATGATACACGAAAAATTACATTCCGTGAAATTTTAGACATTTTTGATGAAATTCAAATCCAATGCTCAGAGAGAAATTTATGAAATTTTTCCCTAGGTCACCTGTTTGAGATTGAATTCAGGAGTCTGCAAAAACCCTAACTTCCTTGGATCATATCTTCGAAAATCTATCAAAACACGATTTGAAATTTGTACAAGAAGTTGACCAATATTTTGGATCCACATGGTTGCAATTTCAGCGTCTGAAGCCTTGTATAAATTTTTTTATAACGAAAATTCCAAGATAACCTGTTTAAAGAAGCGAAACCCTAAAATCCAAAGCTTTGATACCAAATGTTATGCAACCAGCTCAAAAATTAGAATAAAATATAGATCAACGACCTAAAAATTAGCCTCTTCGAGGGGGAAAACTCCTTTACATTACATAAATGAACAATTCTTAGATGTACAAATGATAAGACCACCTTGGTATATATAGGAGTCTAAGGCGTCACAATATCATCAAAGCCTACATAACAATAATAATGTAAGGGTACAACAATAAAAATAGTGGGATTCTATGGGGCACAAAAAAAAAACATGGGGGATACCTAAACACATCAATAACATTAGGGGGCTACACTAATAATAACAATAATGGGAATACACTAGTATTATAGGGATCAAACACAAAGCAACAAAGGAGATCCATATTAGTTAGAGCAAGGAGAGATCTAGTGCTTGATCCGTCGATTAAGATCTAGGGTAATTGTTATATATGTAATTTCCTCAAGGGACATTATCCAAGTAAGGGAGATTGAGTAGGTTCTAAAAATTATTTAATGGGGAAATGTTGATAATACAAAACTTGTGTGTAATGTGTTTGTTGTGCATGATCTAATATTTGGTTTTATAAGTTCCACTGTGCTAAATTTGTTTCTAGTTAGGAACATTACTATGTTTTAGTTAATTAGTTAATTTGAGATAGTTACCAGACCTGGTGTGCGCACACTAAGTCTAGCTCCCAAATATTCTAACATGGTATCAGAGCTTGGTATCGGAGAAGGGTAGTTGAGTTTGAGATTTGCAAAGGTGACAACAATGAGAGGGAGTTGTAGGAATTTTTGCAAGTAACATCAATGTTTTCAAGAACCATGCTAAAAGAGTTGGCTAACTTGGGTCAAGAAGGTAGGATTGAGATGGTTAGAGGGATGAGATAGCCATTGGAGATCTTGAGGGCCTAGAAGGCCTGTGATATGGAGTCAGAGGGAGTTAGGATCCAAAAGGAGTGAGCAAGCTCATGCGAGAGTTAGTAGGCCTAGAGGGAGTCAACAAATCAAAGGAAGACAACCTTCAAGTTTATAAAGTAATGGTACAAGATGTCCATGTAAGATGCTTAGGAGAGGGAAGCTTCAAGGAGTAGGGTGTCTTTGAATAAGCATCCCTCTCATGTAGTAGGAATTACTTCTGTTCATATGGAGTAGTTATGGTAGCAGCTCAAGGGTGGAAATGTGTTCTAGGTTCAAAGACAGAGCCACTTCCAAGTGGTGCTGTGAGAATACATCCCTCGTTAAAAGGTAGTGTTGATGTTTTAGGTAGCATCAAGAGTATTCTCACATGTGGAGAAAGTGGCCGAAGTGATGAGGCCTTGCACCATAGACCTATGGTATTTTGATGACTCATGGATTTCTTATGACACATGGTATTATCATAACACATGGTATAGAACCATGGTATTGCACCATGTGGAAAAGTATAGTACAAGGGTGAATGATTCATTTTTGTGCTTGGTAAGAGAATCGACAAGGATAAGAGGGATGAACAAGGCTAAGAGGGTCGAGTAGGGCTGAGAGGTCCAATTAGGGTCAAGAGGGATGAGCAAGTCATAAAGACGTGTAGGAGCATGGGACATTGAGAGAGGTGTTCTCTCAAGTAAGCAAGAGATATGCATGAGTAATATGTTGATTCTCTGGGTAGTTGCAATTGGTATTCCCTAGCTACTCAAGTCAGTCCTTAACGGAAATTAAATGAAAGAAATTAAAAGAGGGAAATTTAAATTTAAATTTAATTTGGCTAGATTGAAGGATGGAAAAATTAAATCTAAATTTATTTTTCTGAAGCCGACTCCAAATTGATAGGTTGGCCTAGCTAAAGGATGTACCACTTGGGCACCCTAAATTTCTATAAATAGACACTTGATTCCCTCATTTCAACACTCTAATTCACCTCATCAACTCATCTCTATTCTTCTGTTCACATGTGTGAGATAAAGAGGAGTTTCTTCTGAGGTTTAACCAAACTTCTTTGAGGTCTATTTGAAGAGAATTGACCGAGATTTTGGGTAGAGATGATTGTAGTATAGAGGCTAATTTAACCACAATTTGAGCACAAAATAGGGCCGCAGTCAATTGCATATGACCGTAGAGACAGAGAGGCCAAATTTTGACTATAGGAAGGACCTTTGATCTATGTTGACTTCTATATTTGACCAAGATTTACTTATGTGAATTCTTTGGTGTGTATGACCAAGATTGATTGAGAAAAATTATATTTTACCTTTGTTGAATTGAATAATTTTTCCAAAGAAGGGATTGTTGGGTTTTTCCCTCGTTAGGGTTTTCCCGGGGTAAATTTCTGGTGTCTACTATGCATGGCTATTCTACTATGAACTCTATTGTTTCTACTGTATTTAATGTTGTTTTTTTCTGAGTATAATTGCTTAATGATGTTCTAAAGTGTTAAAGTAATCATTGGAAGTAACTATTAGTTTTAGTAAATTTTGCTTGTGTAATTAGCACTAGAAAATCAACATGGGACTAGAGCCAAGGCGAAGATAAACTAGTGAGATCACCCCTTCAATACACCTAATATATGAACATATCCTTTGAAATTAAGTTATTTGGCCCTCTATGGAAGTATTTTGATGCATTTTCGAGCCTCCTCTTCTATGACATAAATTTTCTCTTCTTTCAGGATTCTTTTAAGTTAATGAAGGGTTATCTCTATGGCAGTTTCACACCTGTCTAAGGCCCGATTTTAGGCTTTTTGAGGCCCTATCTGAGGCCCAGTTTTCAACACCTTTCCTGAGGCTCACTCTGAAGTAAATTTCATAGGCCATGAGGTCATTCGAACCCTTTTCTATGACAATTGCCGATGATAAATTCATATGCTTTTGAGGCTTGTTGTGTAGCCTATTTTGTCCTTCTCAGATCAACTCCAGACCGAGTTCTATGGAGGTAAGGATGAAACTAAATTAAGGTTGTTTATTCATGATTAAATGCATGGTCTAACGCTGTAGTTACCTTGTTGAAGCTAGACTATGTTAAGATGTGTTTTAAGTCTGGAAGCTAGGAGTCTAGCCTAGGTCACCTATGAAGCAAATAAATGAGTCTCTTTGATAGATTTAGGGCCAAAATTATTAGGTAATGTATAAAGGAAAGTTAAAGGCCAAATATGAAGGCAAGTTTAGACTATTTTGATCATGGTAAAAATCCATGGAAGTCGCAAATATTGAGGTCTGGGTAGATACCTAAAAGGGGTCAAAATACCTTAAGACAACCATTGTTTAAGAGCATCTTATGACCTAGATAATGATTGATTTTGGGCTGTAGAATACTATCAAAACTTGTATAATTGAATCTATTCAAAAACCATTGTGATGGGCTTCTTGCTTGAAGAGCCAAGCTCTTGTAGCATTTATGTTGGATGGTAGACTGTGTCCTTTATACAGGGTTATCAATTTATACAAGGCCTGAGTATGACTTGTTATTTCCTATGCTTCTTGAAGAAATGTTTAGATATAAAAGGGTATTATACTTAATAGTAGAGTATTGAATGAAATAAAGATTGTTTGACTATTATTGTTGTGTCTATTTTGTTTTTCCAAGCTGTTTTTGTCATATGATGAGCTCAAAGCTTATGTGATTATAATCTCCTATGATCACTGGTTGTCAGAAAAGATTCAGGAGCTCATGGAAAATTGTGTGCTACTATAGTTGCGTTGTAAGGGCATTGATGGTTATATAACACATGAAAAGTTTGTTGGATTTGCAAAAGAGGTGTCGATGAAATTTGAAAGTATTAGGTTTTGTAAACGCTAGAATCCTAGAACGATATGATTTGTATTGAAGCCTTGGACCTAAGTGTTTGTGAAACCCTATAACAAGGCCTAAGGTACTAAATGCTATTGAAGTTTATGCTTGTTTCATCTTCCTGTTATCATGAAGATGTCTTAGCTTGCATTTGAGCCTTTTGTGTTGTTGAATAATTCTTGGTTGAAGAGTCCCTAGCTCATAAAATTCATGCGAGGAAGGAATGGAAAGAAAATGCATTAGTAGTTGATGATGAGGACGAGGATGAGAATTTATAGATTGATGAGATTGTAGATGTATTTCAATGATTTCTTCAAGAAGGAAAGGATCAAGAGGGAGTTGAGAATTCCCTACCATCCTTTGTTCAAAAGATAAGCACTTAATGTCTTTATTCCTTAATTATTATCTTTATTTATGGATGCCCTCTTGTATTTGTATATTTTGCTTGGTTGTAATCATTTCTTCCATGACCTCCTAATGAGGTTAGCAGGTACATCATGAAGGATTCCAAGGCTCTAGCATCAAATGGAAGCATCAAGAAGAGCGAAGCAAATTTTGTGGGAAGAGGAATCTCGCAGGATTGAGAGTGAACTCAACTAGAGTGATTTGTGCTCAAGAGGAGGAATTTTACTCACATCTAGAACTATCCCAGATGACCAGAGGAACTCCTAGTTCAAAGGGAGCAAGCTACTAAGCCAACAAGTTTGAAGGATGCCATGATGGATGGAGTTATACCGATACCTAAAGAGAAGTCAGTGGTGTTAGTTTTTCGAGTATCCTCTAAACTGATAATTACTTATGATTTCTTCTTAGGTTAATTATTTCATGCATTATTATTCATCATAAAGAAATTACACAAAGGATATCAATAGTAGAACAAAATTTCTAGTAAGATCATAAAGATACAACCACACAAGAACACAACCATTTATCTTCAGAAAGCACACATGGGGGGAACCCTACCAACCTTTTCCTTAGAGAAATTATTCATTTCAACAAGAGACACACCTAAATCATCTAATCAGGTATAAATTCAATTTGAACAAAAAATTAGACATAGTCAAACCTGGTCCAAATCCATCATATTCAAGTCATAAGTTTTCCCAAGAAGCCATGAGAAATTTGATCTTCTAGGGAAGAATTATGGTCTCCTTCCTCATCCATAAACTTGGTCCTGCAACATAGTTATACCTCATAAAATCTTTCCTTTTGTTCATATGTGCTACCACAAAGATTTTATCCTTCATACCAAAATTTGTCCTTCAATAGAGCGCTTTCACAAAGTTTCGGTCTTGCACTTGATGTAGAAATTCATCCTTCAACAAGCCTTGAAATCATCCTTCTTCCTTGTCTCCTTCGAATGGCTAAATATGAGATTATGCCTTAGAATATTTTGTCTATATTCTTCATCAAAGATTAGTACTTTTCCTCATCAAAACAGTGCCTTAGACTCATCCTTTTCTCTTGCCATATGTAGTCCAAATTTGCTTGAACAAAACTTATCTGAATTGGTGTATTTTTGAAGGAGGTTGAGTGCCTTATTAATAATTTTATTTCTGGCTAAATGGGTATCTCCATGATAGGGCATGCTTGACTAGGAGGGGTCAAACTTATTTGGAGCCAAAATTCTATTTTTAAAAATTTCAAATATTCTTCTTTTGAAAGGACATGAATAACGTGCATTTAAATTCTATTTATTTATTTATTTTTAGCATGAAGAACATGCTTTATATTTTTAATTACAAATACATCAAGGACTAGAAATAATAATTATGAAGACTGACCATAGCTACAAAATTCAACAAGTGGCGAATTCTAAGTGGATCTACAAGATCAAGCATGCATGGCAACATAGATAAGTACAAAGAAAGATTCATGACAAGAGGGTGTGAAAATTCTATTGCAGTTATTGGTCATTAATATTCTATTTTTGCAGATTATTTGTCTAATAGAAAATTAATTCATGACAAATACTAAAAATAACACAACTACAATTTCAAAAATAAATAATCATAGTAAATGAGAAAATATCACACACATAAAAATATGACAGTGGTATTTTTGGACAAATTTGTTGGGTGCAGGAATTGCGGTCAGGCAGACTCGTTCAACACTTAATTGTCAACCCGGGGGTTTCATAAACTTAGAGACGAAGCACAGGAGATTACAGAAATGATATGAAATTTTCCAAACTCTAATCCTACTTCCTTAATTGCAATCTTGCAAAATAAAAAAGAAATGATCACCCGGAAATTTAAACCAAAGATATTGTAGTGCTGGAATATGAAAGAAAGTAGTTTTGCAAGAAAACAAATGAAAGGAATTCTCAAACCTCTTGCAAACAATCTTTGATTGATGAAAATGGAATCTATGTTTATCTTCAGTATAGTTGTGTGCTAGGTTAATAATTGGACCCTCGAAGATATTTGACTCCTTATATATTTTTCTCCCTGCACTAAGCTATTGTTCCTGTACATCTGTAATGTGCTTGCACTAGTACCAGAATTAAGATTAGGTGATGGAAGTGTATTTTACACCTATACTGAAGATTTATGTCTTCATGCAGGAGCTCTAAGCCTCAAGGCTAGAGCACTATGTTCCTGTATCAGGAGATCGATTCATGTACCGGGACAGAGGCTCTTGCACCGAGTTTTCCAATCTTCCTTAGGAGAAAATAAAGAATATGTTAACTAGGAAAAAGAACTTGCAAAGGTGAAAAAAACTTCAAAATAAATTCCTCAAACCAAAATATGCTTCAATCAATCTCAATGTATAGAAAAAGAATTAATTCCCAAAGTCAAAGCGCACTCTTCTTTAATTAGGGAACTTCTACATGTAATCTAAAAGATCATTTAGTTGTGAGGCTTCAATCTTGTAATAGTTATCAACATGAACCGATCTACATTCATAACCTTATTATCTTAGAAAGATTCACTTCAAGAATAATTACGCATAAGTATGATCTTTCCTAAACAGCATGAAGTGTAGGCACATACTAGTGTGTCATAACAATGTTCGGTTTCTAATTATCAAAAGTATGTTTAATTCAAAATAACAAGAACACTTTGAAATGAGAATCACGCCCTTCAGAATCGCATTAAGACTCATCAAATATAAGAATAAAAGACTATTATTGTAATGAACCAAAAGAATCAATCTGCGAGACTGTAAACGCACTAGTACAGGAATGTGTGCTTGCATGATCCAGGCAGAAAACAAGATTAAACTTCAAAGAAGGAAATCACAAGATTAAACGTCAATTGAGCATGCACACCATAGATCCGTCACACTGTAATGAAATCAGATTTAAACTTTGCAGAAGAATAAAAGAAACATCTATTTACTTCACACTTTGCATTAAAATAAATTAACAACCTTAATTAAAAAACAAGAACATGAGGGAGAGCGAGATGGGTTAGTTGGGCCCTAGCTAACTAGCTCGTTTCCCTGTTTAGGAAACGTAAAGATCCAACTCTTTAATCAATGCATCAACACAGAATTACAATGCAAGATTGAGAAATCATGGCGCATTTCCTTTCTATTAACGTTCAATAAATATACATCATGAGTTCGATTCTAGCCCAGAACGAGGGCGATACCAAAAAAATTACAAAAGAACAGAGTCATAGTATCCTTGCTATAGCTATTGATCCCTACCATTTTCTACCTGCGTCCTATATTTTATACATTCATTAAGGCCTATGGCTGTAACCAAATTATATCAAGTGTCCCAATCTGATCCTTTCGACTGTAACGAAATAACAATAACACTTCGTACTAAGACTTTTGGCTATAACAAATGTTATTCTAGGTATTCAGCCAACAACGTGATCTCCACCATATCCTAGATGTTCCTCTCTGCTTCGAGCCCAACTCAAGTTGATCGTTCTAGAACATGGTGTCTGCATGGAGTGGTGAGCTGTCACAATAGTTGGAGATCTGCCAACGGTGTAGGAATCCTACCTTCACTCGACCATTCTAACGAGATGATCAATTCATTGTTTATCAAATACTTTTAGGAAGAGAATTATTAGTTGCAAAGATTTAAAGGTATAAAACCTATGAAAATGATTAATTAAGAACATTTGTAACCCTTAAACATGAAACATAAAGCTAGTGTAGGAAAATATATGATTCTTAGACTAGTGCAGGAATAGGGAGGTTTGCAAGGTTAAAACAGAGGTCTAAGGTTATGGTTTTGAAGGGAAAAAGGGTTAAAAAATGAAGCAATTTAGTCTACCAACATCCTCCCCTCCTTAAGATGGTTTGGGTCCTCGCACAACCTTTATTTGCTGCAATTTTTTTTTACCAAAACATAAAGGCCTCCATTTAATTCTGAACTTGTCTACTGATCCTTGCTTTCATTATCTTTTCCTTCCTTCTTCGAACCTTTTTAAGTTTCTTGGCCACCTTCTTAAGACATTCATAACACTTTGAAGCTCGATATTTCCATATCTTAACTTGTCATTTCTGTTCCTTCACCTCCCTTGCCAACTCTGCGTTTGCTCATTTCTGCAATGTACTTTTCTCTTTCATGGATTGGTTTAACACCTCCAAGCCATAAACATGTTGCTTGAGTTCTTCTATACAATTGTTCAGACAGAGGGTGGAGTTCTCCACTCTCAATTCCTCAGGAAAAGACTTTTCGACAGTTGATTCCAGACATATGCCATGATCATCAAGGTGAAAATTATCCTGGCCACCTTTCAATTCCTGCATTGTAATATCATTAAGGGTTTCAACACTCTGAATCTCAATGTTACTAAGGGTCTCAGTGCCTTTCATTTCTACTTTGTTAGGGGTTTCAGTACCCTACTCCTCAGAGTTATTAAGGGCTTCAATACCTTGCTCATCTATCTCACCAGGGGTTTCAGTACCCTGCTCTTCAAAATCGTTGAGGGTTTTAGAACCCTGCTTGTTCATCACACCAAGGGTTTCAGTAACCTACTCTTCAAAATTATTGAGGGTTTCAGTACCCTGTGCCCTGTCATCCATCTGACCCTTTGTTGGCTCCTTACTTGTACTCAACATCAATTTTCTTTTCTTCATTATGCCAAAGAGGACCGACAAGGGTGTGTAGTCTTCCTTCTCAACATAGTCACCGTCAACCATTGTATGAGCGACTGCCTCAGCGAGAATTGAAAGATTATCTTTACATGGTGAAGTAGGTGGAAAGTCATCCAACAGTATCAGAGAGGTCGACTGAACGTGACCCGCCCTTGAGGAGGCAGTTCTTCACCTAGCTGACCTCCTGGTCTCGGTAGGATGTGGGGTCATCATTTCTGATTTCTCATTCTTTCCTGCACTTCTCTTATGAGCCAACTTTAGCTTTTCTACACTCTTCTTTTGAGCTGGCTTTTTTGCACTCTTCTTTTGAGACAAATTTTCTGCACTCTTCTTTTAAGTTGACTTCTCTACTATCCGCCTCTGAAACTCCTTCAAGAATTCCTCCAAAGTCACATTTTTAGCTTCCAGTTCTTTCTTAACTAAGATTGTGATCAGCCCGTGGTGATATAATTTGTATGCGGTCTGACTCGATTTTCCCTTCTGAACCCCTTTTGCCATCTTTTCTAAACTTCTGAGCAAATAATACGGGAAATTGATGAGCTTACCGGACTCAAAGTGCAAGAGTAGGCGTATGTGGTAGAGTAAAGTTAGTGAGTAGCAACGCTCGCAAGTAAGGAACTTCTACAACACATATAGGATATCCTTCCACTTCCCAATCATATTGTTTTGCTGAAGGCCTTTCTTCCAGTCCACCTTCTGCTTCGGGTTGACCATGAAGCGATGCCACAGTTTCTTTTCTAACTTCTCCTTCTTGAACCATTTCTCCCCCACTGCTGGAAACCTTGTAGGCTAAAATATGGATTCTTCTGTTACTGCAAATTCTAATGAACCAACCTTGGCTCAGATCCCATCGAAGGTCCAGGAAAATTCTATTGCCACAGCTGAGTCAAACCTATCAAACTTCTGTAGGAACTGGAGGAACCTGGATTCCTGCAACATTGCAAGACGATTCCTGTACTCAACTATCTGTTCTATCTCTTGTATGGATCATGGCTCAATCCTTACAGACACAATGTTTGTTTGAATTCACCCACTCTATGTCTCAAGTTCTAAAAAGCTATTACAACAAAAGAACTGAAATGGTGATCGAGCTACACATCCGCTGTTATATCAACCATTTCCACAAAGATCGTGCTTCATTATTAAAATTACACGGATGTGAATGTGAATTGGTGCAAGTACAGGAAGGCGTTGATGATTGGGAGAGGCGACAAATTAGAAAATAATTCCAAATAACGGTCATGCAAGGTTGGATATGAGGTGAGACCATTATTATCAGGTGATGAGTTTTCCAAGGGAAGGTAAGTATTGAATTCGGGAGAATCATACCGCTCTACATTTACTCCATGATTTCACATAAGGTGTACTTAGTACTCATTGAAAAGATAAGATTTCATAACCTAAAATATCCTTGTACTTAAACGATTTCTTCATAATTTATTAAATGATTAAACAAAGTGTTAATCATAATATGCATTGAATGCCATGATCTGTAGGTCGTATACTTATTCTGCATGTACCAAGGTTCATGAAACAAAAGATAAGCTTCGACACACATTTTTGCACTAGGTGTTCCTGCAATGGAACATGTGTTTTTTTGAATTGGGCGCACTCAATAGTGAGGATTCTTGTACTGAACGTGCCTGCACTGAATTTTCTTACACCAACCATGCCTACATTGAGCATGCTTGCACTTAGACATTCTTGCACTACCTATGCCTGCACCTAATCTGATTTCACTTGAACACACATTCCTGCACCAGGGATATTTGTAGCGTAATAGGAACCGAAAGAAAATTATGATATAATACAATTCATAGATTGGATTAAAATATTTGTTGAATATACAAAGGAGATTTTTTTCACCATTCTTTGGTGTTAACATATGCCTTTCGATTTTATTTGTGAGTTCACATCAGATCCTGCAAGTAATCCATGAGGGAAAAAAAAGAAATGGGAAAAGGGTAAATTTTTAGAATGGGAAGGAAATTACAACTGGGAATTCAAGAGTGAAAACACCAAGAGGGATAAATCAAAAAAAGGATTTTGGGGAAAAATTTTCAAGGGAAAAGAGGGAAATACTGAATCGGATAGGGAAACTTCTTTGAAGAAAGGGATGGTAAAATTTTTGGGATAAAAAGAAGAAAATAAGGGGATTTTTTTTTGAAAACGAGAATAGAAGAAAGGCGGAATTTCACCTAATATCGGCTTGCATAGTGTTGATCCATAAAATAAATGCAGCGAGAATTGAGTGTTGCCTGAATAAGAATTTCCGTGCCAGCTATCCCAAACTTGGATAAGGGCCTGGTTCATATACTTGAACCTACTTTTTCTTGGTGACAGTTAACACATCTAAAGGTCAAGCAACATTCGCATTTTATTAGATTTGATCTTCCTGCTAACAAGCTAGTTTTCAGGTTGATCCTCCTATAATCATGTCAGTATAACTGATTTTCACAATCACAGGAAAAAAAATATTTTTCTTTTTCTTTATATATATATATATATAATTTTTTTTATAATTTTTTTGGACTTTTCTTAAATTTCATTTCAATAGAGAAGAAATCAAATTACAATAGGCTGGCATAGTCACCTACTAACTGAAGTTCAGACTGCTGCTGCACTTTCTGCATGAATTCTTCCTTTGTGATAGGCTGAAAATATACTTTAAGCCTATGCCCATTCACAAGGAAAACTGAATCTTACCCATCGATGGTTTTGACTTCTACAACCCCATTGTCGAAGACTTGAATCACCTCATACGGTCCCATCCAACGAGTATGGAACTTCCCTTTAAAATGTTTAAATATAGAGTCATAGAGAAGTACCCAATCACCTGGTTGGAACTGTTTCTTCCTGATAAACTTGTCATGCCACTTCTTGCGTTGTTGCTGCACCAAAATATCCTGTTGAACAACATCCCTTCGAATTCATCGAACTCATTTAGCTATAATAGATGCTACTGCTATGCTTTCAAGAGATCTAGACCCTGTTAGCTCTGCTACATAATTTGGTTTTTGCTGGGTCAAAGACACTGTAACCATGTGTTTTTTGCGAAAAGGGAGCTTGCAGTAGTTCATTTGATCCTTCCCTCTTCATTTGCATTATACCCTTATAACTTCCGCTACCTCTGTTTCCTCCTCCCCTTCATTCTCCTTATTCTCCTTTAAACCCCTTTATCCCTGTTTTTCTCTCAAAATCCTGCGTAAGTCCCTTTATTTGGTCAAACCATTCAACATTGAATCTCACAGCCCATATGATTATAATTCACGTAACCATGCGCTTTTGCCAAATCACATAACCCGCTGGGGCCCTCACCTGTCACGTCAATCGATAAACGTACATGTTAGATCCTGCCATCTAATCGTGCCTACCATATGATCCGATGGCATTCGCTAACCCTCATCCCGCAAGCCGCGCACGCAATAGCCCGCGGGGAAAACGGTTTCCTGCCAGACCTACCAGCCCATCACAAATGTATTGGATCGTGTCCCCACTGTACGTTTACCATCTTTTCCCATGAGCGGTGTGGGGAAACGGCTTACCGCCATCCCGTACGACCCCCACGTGTTAGCTCTCGCGCTTGTTAGCCGCTCGTCAGCCGTTAGATCTGCCGCTCGCGATGCAACGACCCTCATTCATCCACTCCCGTTTTCTCCCGATAGCCACTCCAAGTCGATCTAAGCCATTCGTTTACTCATCCAATGGCTAGTATTGCGTTCCCGTCGTGCCCATGCATCCGCTACGCAGTCTTGGTGCCCCAACCACTACCATATTTCCGAAGGAAGGAGGAGGCGAGAATCTGGTACCCTGCGCTATTACTCCTCAACTACCTTATTCAAGAGACAACATAGCTAGGGAAGGCAAGTACTACCTCGAGTAGTTGAATTCATTTACCAGTTATGGAGTTTTTGTTCCATACGATACTCCGCCTGCTCAAGAAGGACATCAAAATATCTAAAGAGGCCAATTTTGTTCATTAAAGCACAGAGTTTGCAGCAGAGGCCCATATTAGATTGTAAATGTGGTTGGTGGTCCATTATGACCCCTCCACGCATAGCATAGCAGACATTTTTGTAATCAACCTCCATATATACCCAGAAACAAGATGTAAGGAGGGTTGATGGATGTTATTTTGATGTAAAGTTCAACTTCTGGAGACTGTAACTACTGTGATACCTGTAACTTCTGGTCTTCATTTTCAGCTAATGCAAGCTTCTTTTGCTGTTAATTGCTCACTTTCCACTTCTTCTCCATTCCAGGCTATGCTTGTATGCATTTTTCATGTGCTCTTGGTGTTTAGCATTAGAGGGGTTGTCATCCCACCTCTGTGTTAGAATCTAGCATGTATCATTGAATTTGTATGCAGGTTTCTGTTATTTTAATGCCAGAGAGCTGTCATCCTGTCTGTGCATTAGGAAATAGATTTGTAGACCTTACTGGTTGCAGCTGGCCATCACAGGGTCCTATGGATCTGCTGGTGTGATCAATGTTCTCCATCTTCACCTGTTCTTCAAACTGTGAGTAATTGGTGGTTTAAAGCCTTGTAGTCTAGGGGTGTTCACCCATGTATGGGGTTAAGCATAGTAGAAGTGGTTATCTGGCTTGAATATGCATCATTCCTTCCATTCATCCACCATTTTCCAAAATTTTTGTTGAGTTTGTAATGTTCCCGAGCATCTCTGAGATACAACCTAGGATAGTTTCTTGGGGTGATAAAATTAATTGGCGCCATTGCCGAGGAGAGGAGATTGAAGCTCAGCTTCCCTGGGAGAACGACACAGTTCCAAGATTTGATGATAGACAAGGTTTGGGCACATTTTTGGTTGTAATCATCTATCTGGCAACTCCACTGGAGGAAGACCAACCTTTGGCGACTCCACATTGAAGTTCTGGCTCAGTTTGTGAGACATAGTCGAAAAAATCCTCAGAAATCACCAGCTGAATTAGTGCCTCACCCTGAGAGGACTGTCAAATCGAAGAAAGCATCACAGAAAGGGGCATCAGGATCAGGTAAGCCCAACATTGTTGATAAGGAAATTCCTTCAGAGATTAATACAATCCCTTGTGCAGTTAGTTCCCCTTTGAATCTCAGTCTAAAGAAAACTTCCCATACAGTCCATAAAATCCCTTTGTCTCTACCATCCATCACATTACTTCCTACCATTCAATCTCCTATTATCCTTCCACATATCCCAAGCATGGCAGGCCAACAAGCACCCACGAAGATAGAAAGAATTGTAGCTGCCAGATATAGACCTTTGGTCTTTTCTGTCCCTTTGAATCCTGTGCTTGTGGGAGAATATTAGAAATATATGCCTAAGTTCACTGGCACAGAGGGAGTGACAACAGAAGAACACCTAGAAGCTTTTTACAGTTATGCTGATAATTTAGATATAAGTGAAAATGATGTGTGGATGAGAGTTTTTGTCCAAAGCCTTGATGGAGAGGCTAGGAAGTGGTTCAGAGAATTACCCCAGAGATCTATAACAGATATTGAAGCCTTAGATGATGCATTTTTGAAGCACCGGGGAGATAAAATGGACTTGCTGTATTACCATACTGAGTTTGGTAACCTAAAGAGGGAAAATGGGGAATCATTGCCTGATTTTAATAAAAGATTCAATCATATGTATAGTAAGATACCAGCTGAGGTAAAGCCTACCCCCACCTCTGCCAAGCTCACTTATGCTAATGCTTTTGACTCTGATTTCTGCCTATTGTTGAGAGAAAGGAGATGTGCTACGCTAGGAGATATGCAGGATGCAACACTAGAAGTAGAGTCTAATATCATGGCTGCAGAAAAGCTTAAAATTCAAGCTGATAGAAGGAGGCAGAGAGGTCAGGTTTCTACTTCCTCTACTTCATCTTCAGAGCCTAACTAGATAAAATGACTAAGATGATAGAGTCATTGGTTGCAGAAATTTCTAAGCTAAAGGTTGAGCAAAATTCAGGAAAAACAAGGCAGTAGAACACATTTGCTCCAAGAAACCCAAATCCTTTCAGAAGAGCGAATGAACAGTTACAAATTATTCAGAGGGGTGAAGAATCAAAAGAAGAACAAAAGGTTAAAGCTCCTTTCCAAAATGTAGTCATGGAGGAGGAACAATTTGAAGATGAGGATGAAATTCACTGTATGGAGGATAAAGGCAGCGCCGCATTTTTGACATTGGTTGCTTATGAAGAATCTTTGCTACAGGAACAAGACAGTCAGGAGTGGGATAGAGAAGCTGTTCTACAAACTGGTGGACAACAAAGATACAATCTGAGGTCAAATGAAAAAAATGTCAAGGAAAATACTTCCCAAAGAGCTGTTGTCCAAACAAAGTCACAAAATATCAGACAGAAAAGACCAGCAACTGATCCAGTCCTTCTCAAAGCTCCAGTTCAAGAGGTAAAAGGTTCTCATAAGCTATCTTCTTCTTTCAGCTTTGAGTCAGAAGTCTAGAAATTGAAAATATCTATGCCTCTCGTAGAGTTGGTAAAGAGTGAAGTATTTAGAAAGCCTATCCTTGAAGCTCTTGAGCTGGAAATCACACAAACCTCCACTGACTCTGTCAATTTGCAAGATGAAAAGCCTGCCATTGTGCTTAGCCCCATGATTGAACCTGCTGATAATAATTATCCATCTTTTTATGTCTCCTTGACCATTCATGACAAAATCCTCCATAATTGTCTGCTAGACACAAGGGCTAGCCACAATCTAATGCCTAAAGCTGTCATGGAAGAGTTAGGCCTTGACATCACTAGACCATATCATGATTTATTCTCTTTTGATTCAAGAAAGGTGAAATGCCTAGGATTAATCAAAGACCTGGCCATTACCTTAACTCAACTGCCCATGAAGAGTATGATGATGGATATTGTGGTAGCAGATGTCCATCCTAAGTTTGGCATGCTGCTGTCCAGAGGGTGGATTAAGAGACTAGGTGGGACATTATAGAATGATCTATCTTATGCCACTGTCCCAGTTTTTGGAGGAGAAAGCAGGATATTGTACAGAGAAGCACAGTTGGCATACATCATCAGTGATGAGAAGAATCCTACTAATCATCCCATATATGCTGTGGACACTGATTTTGGAGCATGCATCCTCCAAATAGAAGAATATCAGAAGGCTGCAATGCAGCTCAGGAAACCAACAAATCAGGCCGAGGAAGAGCAAGGAAGTCAGGTTTGGGAGATTTTATTTGATGGAGCATGTTCTAGGGAGATTGTAGGAGCAGGGGTGGTGCTGATATCTCCAAAACAAAAAAACACACATCTATCTTTCAAGCTGGCTTTTCAAGTCACAAACAATATAGCAGAGTATGAGGCTCTTCTATTGGGCCTTAACGCAGCAAAATACAAAGGAATCATGAACACAAAAGTGTTTGGAGATGCTGATTTGATCATTCAACAAGTAAATAAAACATTTCAAGAAAAGCACCCAAGGCTAAAAGCATACAGAGATGAGGTATGGAGAATCAGAGATTCTTTTGATTATTTTTGTATTTCATATATCCCTAGAGCCAAAAATCATCTTGTTGATTCCCTTGCTGTGTCTGCTAGTCTATTTATCCCTCCCATGCCTCCCAGACTGATTTATGAAGTCCAAATGAAATATAGACCATCCTTGCTTGATAATGTCCACCATTGGAAAGTTTTCGATGATGATGAGGAATTGAATAGGTTCTTGCAAGTCATTGGTGAATTCTCTGAAATGCAAATTGACCAAGAGAATGAAGCCTTGGAAGAGAACCCCCAAGTTCAACTTAGAAATAAGATCAGTAAAGATAGCATTGTCCAACTTCCCAGCAATCATATTCCTAAGGGTTTAATTCCTCTAGAAAGACTGTTTGACCATAATGATGTGCCTTACAAGGCTACCCAAAAAGAAGATCAATCTGCTGTCTATAAGCATGATATAGGAAGTCCAGGTTAGCCTAGATACATAAATTTGTCCACCCATCTATCTGTTGACCAAAGTTCTGAATATTGCAATTTAATGAAGCAATTTGCTGATGTGTTTGCCTGGGAGTATAGTGATCTGAAAACATATGATAAGAAGATAATTCAGCATAAAATCCCTCTGGAGAAAGACACTATTCCTTTTAAACAGAAGCTGAGACCAATAAACCCTATGCTTCTTCCTCTAATTGAAAAAGAAATTAAAAAGTTATTGGCTGCCAAGATCATAGTTCCTCTCAGATATTCAAAATGGGTAGCTAATTTGGTGGTGGTGAGGAAGAAAAGTGGAGAAATCAGACTGTGTGTTGATTTCCGAAACTTGAACAAGTGCTCAAAGAAAGATAATTATCCCCTGCCGAAGGTGGAGCATTTGTTGCAGAAGGTCTCAGGAGCCAAAGTAATGTCTTTCTTGGACGTATTTTCAGGTTTTAATCAGATTGTTGTGCATCCATATGACCAAGATAAGACTGCATTCACCACTCCTTGGGGCACTTTTATATATGCCAAGATGCCTTTTGGATTGATGAATGCTGGAGCCACCTTTTAGAGAGTTATGGATATATCATTTGTGGGAGAGAAGGATAAATTTTTCCTTATCTACCTTGATGACATAACAGTATACTCCAGCAGCCATCAAAATCATTTGCAACATTTGAAAAATATGTTCCTGAAATGCAGAAGGTTTGGGATTTCAGTCAATCCTAAAAAGTCACAATTTGCTTTAGACATGTTGTTTCTGTTGCAGGTGTTCAAATTGACCCAGAAAGAGTCAAAGAAATACAAGCTTTGTCTGTCCTGAGATCAAAGAAGGATATCCAGTCCTTTCTGGGCAAGATTAACTTTGTAAGGAGGTTTATCCTGAACTTTGCTGAATATGTGAAGCATAGTACCTCCATGTTGAAGAAAGGGGAAGAAATCAAATGGACTGATATAGCAAGAAAATCATTTGAGTCTATTAAAAAGGCTATCATGGAGGCTCCCACTTTAATAAGTCCAGATTACAGCAAGGAGTTCCATGTATTTTCTTTTGCCTCTAAAGACACTATTGCAGTAGTTTTATTGCAAGCAAATGAAGAAGGTTCAGAACATCTAGTAGCATTTTTCAGCAAGAACTTGAGGGATGCTGAACTGAGGTATGATATTATTGAAAAACATGCATATGCCCTTATCAAATCCTTGAAAGCTTTCAGAGTTTATATCCTGCATTCCAAGATAATTGCATATGTACCCTCTGCCGCAATAAAGCATGTCTTGACACAACCTGATGCTGATGGAAGAAGGGCTAAAGGGATTGCAAAATTGATAGAATTTAATATAGAGCTGAAGCCCACCAAGCTTGTTAAAGGTCAGGGTCTTGCCAAGTTATTGGCTAAAGAAAATTGCAGATCATTGGATATTGATTTCCTGTGCACAATTACAGAAAGTGGTCAAACAGAAGAAGAGGAAGCAGTTGAACCAGACAGAAAGCAGTCAGTGGCCGAAAATCTAGCTTCTTGTGATTGGTATTCTGCAACAATTAAATTCTTGCTGAAGCTAGAAATCCCTTCAGAACTTACTCAAAGTCAGGCCAAAAATATAAAGCTTAGGGAAGCTAAATATTGCATTAATGAAAATCTGCTCTACTGGAGGGATCCATCTGGAGTGCATTTGAGGTTTCTGGACAAAGAACAGTCAATAGAAGTCATGCAGCAGTTTCATTCTAGCATGTGTGGAGGGCACCATTATTGGAAAACCACTGCCCATAAGATTCTCAGAGCTGGGTACTATTGGCCCACTTTATTTTCTGATGTGTTTTTGTTCGTTAAATCCTGTGACAGTTGCCAAGATTTGAAGGAAAGCAGCAATTGAAGTCCCTACCCTTAAAACCAATACTTGTAAAAGGACCTTTTCAGCAGTGGGGCTTGGATTTTATTGGAGAAATCAATCCACATTCCAGTGGCCAACATAGATGGATATCAGTAGCCACTGATTATTTCACTAAGTGGATTGAAGCAGTCCCTACTACGAACGCTGATCATAATGTGGTCATGAAGTTTTTGACAGAGAATATCTTCAGCAGATTTGGTTGCCCACATAAATTATTCACAGATAATGCAGCAGCATTCGGAGCAAAAGAATTGGTGGAAATGTGTGATTCAATGGGTATTAAACTAGTTCATTCCACCTCATATTATCCTCAAGGAAATGGTCTAGCAGAATCCTCTAATAAAATCCTGATAAGGATAATTAAGAAGCTGTTAGAGGACAATAAAAAGAATTGGTATTCTAAGCTCAAGTATGCACTGTGGGCTGACAGAGTGACCATTAAAAAATCCACAGGAAATTCTCCTTTCAAGCTGGTATATAGTACTGAGGCTGTATTCCCAATTCAGCTAACTCTCCCCGTGGAAAAATTCCTTCAAACAAAACAGAATGAGGAAGAAGACATGGCAAAGAGGATCACTGATTTAACAGAGGTACATCAGATTAGAGAACAACTGGTTGAAAAAGCTGCAACACATCAGAAAAAGATCAAGGAAGCCTTTGACAAAAAGGAAAAAACAGATAATTTTCAGGTTAGTGACTTGGTTTTGAAGTGGGATGCATTAAAAGAAAATAAAGGCAATCATGGGAAGTTTGATGCTTTTTGGACAGACCCTTTTATTATTTCATAGATTCAAGGGAACAACACCTTCATAATGAAAAGTATGGGAGGAGAAGCAGTTTTTGATGGCTCGGTTAATGGGCTTTTTCTGCAAAATTATGTGGTTTAAGGTCTTTGGCCTTAAAAGTTGTAAATATTCATGTTTTATCAGTTTTAATCAGACTCCATGCCCAATGGAACACTAGGAATTTTGCTAATTTGTTTTCATCAGGAAGGCATTGATTTGCAGGTTCTTGAGACCTCACAGGGAGGATCTCATCCCCAGAAGGAGCCAGTGTTAGCTCTGCTACATAATTTGGTTTTTTCCAGGTCAAAGACACTGTAACCGTGTGTTTTTTGCGAAAAGGGAGCTTGCAGCGATTCATTTGATCCTTCCCTTTTCATTTGCATTATACCCTTATAAATTCCGCTACCTCCGTTTCCTCCTCACCTTCATTCTCCTTATTCTCCTTTAAACCCCTTTATCCCTGTTTTTCTCTCAAAATCCCGCGTAAGTCACTTTATTTGGTCAAACCTTTCAGCATTGAATCTCACAGCCCATACGATTATAATTCACGTAACCATGCACTTTTTCAAAATCACATAACCCACTGGGGCCCTCACCTGTCACATAAATCGATAAACGTACATGTTAGATCCCGCCGTTTGATCATACCCGCTATATGATCCAACGGAATTCGCTAACCCTCATCCCGCAAGCCGCACACGTAATAGCCTGCGGGGAAAGCGGTTTCTCGCCGGACCTACCAGCCACGCGTCACAAATGTATTGGATCACGCCCCCACTGTACATTTACCACCTTTTCCAGTGAGCGGTGCGGGGAAACTGCTTACCGCCATCCCGTATGACCCCCGCGCGTTATCCACCCGTCAGCCATTGGATTTACCGCCCGCGATTCAACGACCCTCATTCATCCACTCCCATTTGCTCCCGATAGCCACTCCAAGTCGATCTCCGCCATCCATTTACTTCATCCAACGGTCAGTATTGCCTTCCCGTTACGCCCATGCATCCACTACGCAGTATTGGTGCCCCGACCACTACCATATTTCCGAAGGAAGAAGGAGGCGAGAATATGGTACCATGCGCCATTACTCCTCAACTACCTTATTCAAGACACAACACGGCCAGGGAAGGAAAGTACTGCCTCGAGCAGTTGAATTCATTTACCAATTATGGAGTTTTTGTTCCATACGATACTCCGCCTACTCAAGAAGGACATCAGAATATCTAAAAAGGCCGATTTTGTTCATGAAAGCACAAAGTTTGTAGCAGAGGCCCATATTAGATTGTAAATGTGGTTGGTGGTCCATTATGAACCCTCCACGCATAGAATAGCAGACATTTTTGTAATCAACCTCCATATATACCCAGAAACAAGATGTAAGGAGGGTTGATGGATGTTATTTTGATGTAAAGTTCAACTTCTGGAGACTGTAACTACTGTGATACCTGAAGCTTCTGGTCTTCATTTTCAACTAATGCAAGCTTATTTTGCTGTTAATTGCTCACTTTCCACTTCTTCTACGTTCCAGGCTGTGATTGTATGCATTTTTCATGTGCTCTTGGTGTTTAGCATTAGAGGGGCTGTCATCCCACCTCTATGTTAGAATCTAGCATGTATCATTGAATTTGTATGTAGGTTTCTGTTATTTTAATGCCAGAGAGCTGTCATCCTTTCTGTGCATTAGGAAATAGATTTGCAAACCTCCTTACTGGTTTCAGCTGGCCATCACAGGGTCCTGTGGATCTGCTGGTGTGATCAGTGTTCTTCATCTTCACATGTTCTTCAAACTGTGAGTAATTGGTGGTTTAAAGCCTTGTAGTCTGGGGGTGTTCACCCATGTTTGAGATTAAGCATAGTAGAAGTGGTTATCTAGCTTGAATATGCATCATTCCTTCCATTCATCCACCATTTTCCAACATTTTTGTTGAGTTTGTAATGTTCCCGAGCATCTTTCAGATACAACCTAGGAGAGTTTCTTGGGGTGACAATGGACCCAACTGAACTACAGTCCTGAAATTCTTTATCTGGAATTCAATCGATAAAATGAATTGTTTTCCGTACAATAGCTCATATGGTGTATGCCCATTGTTGTTCCTGCAAGTGGTTAGATAAGCCCATAAGGCTTTAGGCAACCAACTAGCCCATTCCTTCTTGTGCATGTTCACTGTTTTGGTGAGGATGGATTCAATCACCTTACTTGTGGATTCCACCTGGCCATTTACTTGCGGGTGGTACGATGTAGATTTCCTGTGCTGAATATTATATTGGTTCATGACTTCGTGGACCAAGTTAGAAACAAACTACGGTCCATTGTCAGAAATAATTTCCCTAGGACACCAAATCTAGTAAAAATTTCATTAAACAAAAAATCAACAACAACTTTTTCAGTGGCAAAAGAAACAACTTTAGCCTCTACCCATTTAGTAACAAAATTAGTACAAACCAAGATATGATTTTTATTTAAAGACGTGGGATTTATGGGTCCTACAAAATCAATAGCCCATTTTTCAAAGGGCTCAATCATGACTTGAGGACATAAAGGAATTTCATTGGCTTGAACAGGCTGATCCATTTGTTGACAACTATCAAAAATGGGGTAGATGAAATTAGCATCTAAGGGTTTTTGTAATTCTTCCTTAACAATATCTCTTAGTGTGGGATCCATTCGTCTTTGGGGTTGTCAGACAGGTCGGGCTCCCTCTTGGATATAGATATGATGAGTACAAATCTCAGGAGGAATGTCTTTCATGTCTTCATAACTCCAAGCGAATGCATCCAAATGATCTCGCAACAAGGTAACAATATGCTCTTGCTGAGACGAATCCAGGTCTGAACTAATGTGTAAGGATTTTCCTGGACTAATTTCAACAAGAGTGGTCTCAGGATCAAGAGTATAAGAAGATGATGCGGTTGGGAATCATAGTTTTCTTGAAAGTCCAGACTAAAGATCTGGTGAAGTGTGTCAAAACTAGGCATAGTGTCTAGATTGTTCAAGAAATATCGCAATTCACCATCCTGAGTAGACTCGGTATGATGTTGAATTGAAGAAAGAGGTCGGGTCTCCTCATCACTATTGTCATAATATAACCATAAGGTATCCTTGAGTTCTCGAATAGATCTATCAAGTGGGTATAAGGTGACCTTTTTCCTAGAGTCTCCATGTGAAATGTACATATCACCGGGGCGACATCCAATATAAGCATTAGCCGTTGCAAGCCATGGTCGTTCCAGAATCAAAGGATGTCATCCCACTAGATTCTTTGGCTGAAGCACAATGAAATCCGCGTGGTATTCCCATGAATCTATAGAGACAACCACGTTGTCCAATACTCCGTTGGGCTTCATTTTAGATCTATCTGCAAGTTCAAGCACAATGGGTGTAGGACGAATATGGCCCAACCCAAGTTGTTCCATAGTTTGCCTTGTCATCACATTGATGGTCACCCCCAGGTCTATTAATACACTAGAGACAAGGATATCACCTATCTGGACATAAACAACTGGGTTTCTAGGATCTATATATTTCTCCATCGATACACATCCTATCATTAACTCAACTATTCTACCAACAAACCGAATGGTTCGAGGCTCTACTCTCTTCCTCCTTGGATTTTTAAGACATAATTCCTGAATGATCTTTATACAGATGGGAATTTATCGGATACCCTGAAGTAAAGGAACCTTTATAAAAATATTCATTAATTTAGAAGCTAGAGTGGAATTGGGGTCGCTCTTCTCCATGACCAACCGCTCTGGATAGGGGGGATGGTTTGAAGAAGATGGTGAATTTGAAGGTATGGGAAAGGGCTGAAGGGTGATATTGTTTTTTGAATGATCAGGAGTTACCTCCTCATTTTTCTCCTCAATAATCATAGTGGGCTGTTTTTGTTTTTCTAGTCTAACACCCTTCCCGATCTCAATTGAAGCTCATTTATCCCAACCGGTAGGGTTCGATAGGTCAGAAGAGGGGACGGTCCAACCGAATGAATCAATTGTAAAACCTTATTATTAGGATTCAGTACCGGTTGAGCAGGTAGTTGAGGTGGTTTGAATGCTGGTGGCAAAGGAAATGGCGACAATGATTGACTTTGCTGAGGTAGAGAGGGAAAAGATAGTTGTGACATATGGTGTGGTGCATAGGAAGGAGGATATGATGGCATCTGAGTAGGATAGGAATAACATGAATGGTTTGGCCCTCTCCATCCTTGTTGCCAAGGTTGAGAGGACTGTCCATGATGAAAGTGATTCCCATGCTGCCAATGTTGAGAGTGATTATTATTATTATAATAGGAATATGGAGGTGCATTATAGCCATAAAATGTGGTTCAGGAGCCATACCTGCACTTACTTATGGCCAGTTTCTTCGTGCTCCCATGGCATGTAATGGCTCAGGTTTGGAATGATCTCCTTCAAGTACAAATTTTAATCCCGGTATGGAGGGGCACTCCTCGGTGGCATGGTTCTTTGCACAAATCACACATTTATTAGCACCTTTCATATTAGCAGGACATTCTCTTAAAGGATGTTTTTTTCTACACTTTGGACAAAAAATAGACAATGACTCTTGTTCTTTTTCTAATTTTTGCTGAAATTTCAAAGAGTCTATTTGTTTTCTAACAGTATTCATTATTTCAATTTTCATGTTGTCCATTTTATTCTCCAAGCCAATGATCATAGCATCTGTAGATCCCAGTTTGTTAGTTTTGCTTCGACCTCCTCTAGTGGATCTAGATTGATTTCTGGAGAACTTCCTGCACAAGTCACAAATTTGTTCAAAAGTCTTCTGAGCAATGTCTCCTTGTCCTAACAAATTCAGATTATGTCTAGAATCCTCAATAAGTCCTCGTAGGAACAAGGTTAGAATAGTACTTAAATAAAATTTTTGTTTGGACCTTTGGAGTATATATAAAAATCTCTCTAAGTAATCCTCCAAAATCTCATCATCACCTTGTACAATAGTGAAGATCTCATCCAAAATTTCTCTAGTTTTACAATATTCTTGATATGTATTAAAAAATTCTCTCTTCATTTAGTCCCAAGAACTTACAGTGTTTCCTCCTAGTCCCATGAACCAACGCAAGACTGAATCCTTGAGAGCTACAGGAAACAACTTTAATTTCTAGGGATCAGAAGAATAATCATAACTCTGACACAATATGTCAAATTCGAAAAGAAATGAATCTGGGTCTTCGTGAACCTTATTGTGAAAGTGTGGAAGAGCAGAAGGTGAAATATTATTCATTTGTACATTCTCTTCTAAGTTCACTATTGGAAATCCAAAAGTGGACTGCTCTTCGTGTACCTGGTTCTCGTCAATCCCCTCTACATGGTCTTCATGATCAACCATTGTTGTGCCTCCAATCGAACCACTTCTAGAAGGTGAAGGTTGACTAATGCTGAATTAAACTTTTTGATTGCCTTTAGCCTCCTTCTTCCCCTTTTCAGGTTGTGTCACACCTGAATCACTATGTCTAGAATCCAAGTGGACTGTTCCAGCATGATGAGTCTGAGTTTACTTGGACTTTATACCTGCAAAAGAAGGTCCAATATTAAAAGAGTTTTCAGATCTTTCAGTATTTTTTCAGCCCTTATTGGGTTTCAGACCCCTACCTTTCTTAGGCATTCATTTAAAAAAATAAAATCCAAAAAAAAACAAAATTCAAATGCTCATAAAGAAAAAGAATCTCTTAATTATTGCAATGAAAAAATAATCAGCACTCTTTAAAATCCTAAAAACAACAAAAGCATACTGTAGAAAAAATAATAGCAGACTTACCCCTATTTCAGAAAATGGAAAGTTCTTACTAATTCAAATCGCCTCCCCGACAACGGTGCCAAAAAGTTGGGTGCAGAAATTGCGGTCAGGCAGACTCCTTCAACACTTAATTTTCAACCCTGGGGTTTCTTAAACTCAGATACGAAGCATAGGAAATGCCAAAAATGATATGAAATTTTACAAATTGTATTCTTACTTCCTTAATTGCAATCTTGCAGAATCAAAAAGAAAAGATCACCCGACAATTTACACCAAAGATATTCTAGTGCTGGAATATGAAAGAAAGTACTTTTGCAGGAAAATAAATGAAAGGAATTCTCAAACCTCTTGCAAACAATATTTGATTAATGAAAATGTAAATCTATGTTTATCTTCAGATTAGTTGTGTGCCAGGTTAATAATTCGACCCTTGAAGATATCTGACTCTTTATAGATTTTTCTCCTTGCACTAAGCTATTATTCCTGTACTTCTGTAATGTGCTTGCACTAGTACCAGAATAAAGCTTAGGTGATGCAAGTTTATTTTACACCTATACTGAAGATTTATGTCTTCATGCAAGAGCTCTAAGCCTCAGGGCTAGAGCACTCTATTCCTGTGTCAGGAGATCGATTCCTGTACCGAGACATAGGTTCTTGCACTGAGTTTTCCAATCCTTCTTTGGAGAAAATAAAGAATGTGTTAACTAGGAAAAATAACTTGCAAAGGTGAAAAAAACTTCAAAATGAATTCCTCAAACCAAAAGATGCTTCAATCAATCTCAATGTCTAGAACAAGAACTAATTCCCAAAGTCAAAGCACACTCTTATATAATTAAGGAACTTCTGCATGTAATCTAAAAGATCATTTAGTTGTGACAATGGGCTTCAATCCTCTAATAGTTATCCCACATGAACCGGTCTGTATTCATAACCTTCTTAACTTAGAAAAATTCCCTTTAAGAATAATTACACATAAGTTTGATCTTTCCTAAACAACATGAAGTGCAGGCACAGACCAGTGTGTCACAACAATGTTCATTTTTTGATTATCAAAAGTATGTTTAATTCAAAATATCAAGAACACTTCGAAATGAAAATCACGCTCTTTAAAATCACATTAAGACTCATCAACTACAAGTAAGAATAAAAGAATTTTACTCTAATGAAATAGAGGAATCAATCTGCGAGATTGTAAACACACTAGTCTAGGAATACGTGCTTGCATGATCCAAGCAGAAAACGAGAGAAGAAGGAAATCACAAGATTAAACTTCAATCGAGCATGCACACCATGGATCTGTCACACTGTAATAAAATCAAATTTAAACTTTGAAGAAGAATAAAAGAAACATTTATTTACTTCACACTTTGCATTAAAATAAATTAACACACTTTAATCGAAAAAGAAGAACACGAGGGAGAACGAGCTAGGTTGGCTGGGACCTAGCCAACCAACTCATTTCCCTGTTTAGGAAATGTAAAGATTCAACTCTTTAATCAACACATCAACACATAATTACAATTCAAGATTGAGAAATCATGGCGCAGTTCCTTTCTATTAACGATCAACAAATATACATCATGAGTTCGAATCTAGCCCTGAACGAGGGTGATACCAACAAAATTACAAAAGAACAGAGTCATAGTATCCTTGCTATAGCTATCGATCCCTACCATTTTCTACCTGAGTCCTATATTTTATACATCATTCAGGCATGCAACTGTAACCAAATTCCATCAAGTGTTCCAATCTGAGCCTTTTGGCTGTAAAGAAATAACAATAAGACTTCGTAATAAGCCTTTCGTCTATAAAAAAATGATATTCTAGGTATTCAGCCAGCGGCCCAATCTCCACCATATCCCAGATTTTTCTCTCCACTTTGAGCCCAACTCGAGTTTATCGTTCTAGAACACAGTGTCCGCATGGAGTGGTGAGCTGTCATGACAGTTGAAGATCTGCCAACAATGTAGGAATCCTACCTGCACTCGACCATGCTAACGAGATGATCAATTCATTGTTTATCAAATACTTTTAGGAAGAGAATTATTAATTGCAAAGATTTAAAGGTATATAATCTATGAAAATGATTAATTAAGCACATTCGTAACCCTTAAACATGAAACATAAAGCTAATGTAAGAAAAGACATGATTCTTGGACTAATGCATGAATAGTGAGGTTTGCAATGTTAAAATAGAGGTCTAAGGTTATGGTTTTGAAGGGAAAAAGGGTTAAAAAATGAAGCAATTTAACCTACCAACAAAATTATCCCTAGAAAAACCCCGAAGAGAAAACTGGTTCTACAGACGAGGGATTTTTGTTATTCTTTAACAATTGAGAATTACATAAACTGTTTGTCATTTATTGGTGAAGCTATGGAATTTTTATTTCTTTACTTCTACAAGTTGACTCAAACCCATGGAGCAACTTGACCCCTCTAAATCAATTCTTCCCTCTTATATGGCTCTGAATCGACCCAACTAGTGCATTTTGACAAATAATTCGACCTCTAATTCAATTCGGCTCCTTTCAAAACTTGCATTGACTGGGAAAATAAGTCGACCTCCGCTGTAATTTTGATCATTCACTGGAAAACTTGATTTCTCCTATGCAATTGAACCTCCTAGAAAATTCACACTTGCCCTAGCAAGTTAGCCTCCCTGAAACAATTCACACGGGTTAGAGGAAATCAACCTCTGCAAGTAAATCAATCTCCCTTTTTCATTGAGAATATGGAAATCACTGTGAATAATTCTTCTCCAACGAATCAATCTCAATATCTACTAATCCCTACTTTTGGTATCTCCCACGGTATCACTTCTCCCTTGCTATCACTGTCAATCTATTCACTTAAACTATTCGAATGATCTCCAATGGTCCTGTCAATCTCATCTTATAATATGTTGTTGACGATTCAACGACCATGTTCTAACTCCAATTGAGGGTTAAGATCATGTCGACTTATAAAAATAACTTTTGTAGAAGTCTATAGAGAAAAATAATTTTTTCTCAATTAATCTTGATTAATTAATCAATTTCCCTAAGTTAGTCTTACGAAAATAATTAAAACTAGATAATTAATTTAATTAAGACAATTTCACAACGAAACTTTTTCTGGGTATTGGAGATGATTAATCCTCTTGCATTCCTTAGTCTCATAGACACCATCAGATACTAGAACACTTGTTTGAGCTACAAAAACAAAATGTCCCTCATAGTGAGGAAGGTGTTCCACACTACTCCCAACTTATCCCGAAAGTAGACAAACTTTTGCTTAACCAAGGCCTTCGTCAGAATATCTGCAACTAGCTGATTTATGGAAACATGCTGGAGCTGAAATGATCCATGCTATACATAATCCCTGATGAAGTGGTATTTGATGTCTATGTGCTTTAACCTATCATGAAACATTAGATTCTCAGAGAGTTTAATGCAACTATGATTATCACAATAGATATTGGTCGACTCCAACCTTTAACCAAATAGTGCCACCAACAACTTCTGAAGCCATATGACCTCACATGTAGCCATGCTTGTTGTCAATCTAATTTATGGAGGTGAATTAGAGCATCTATTTTAATATCAATCTAGGTTGGTAAACATAGAAGCACACCCAAAGTATATGGATATTAGATTTAACTAGTGTAAGAAGTAATTGTTTAGATGAAAATAATGGAAATACATATTATAGATGGAAATGCATATTACAAATATAAACTACTAATTATAAAGAAAGCATAAAAATTCTGATCTATAAGCATGAACAAGTGAAGAGTGATTTTATTTCAATCATAGTTAATAAGGAAGAGGCTCTTGTCTTAGAGATCCCGGTTGTCCTTCCTTATGATTTTTATTTCAACAAAACTAATTTCACCATAAAGCATAACACACATGATTTAAGAAATCAAGAAAGAATGAATGCATAAATACAAATTCTAGTACAATTCTTAGTTCACAAGGAATAGGCTCCAATTTGGAGACCTGGGTTGTCCTTCCTTATTCAAACTAGTCACTAAAAGGAGATCAATTCCAAAATATGAATGGTCATGACATATGAATAAGTTTATAGAGAAAATGTTCACAAGAGATTATGATAGAAATATACAGAAAACTAAGATGCTAATATATTCACAATTATGCACATCAACTAACAATATAATGTACTTAGCTCAGTATGGGGGCCCTCCAACTTTTCCTGGTACACTCTAAAATAATTAGCTACAACAATTCACCATTCACAACAATGATCCACCAGAAATATAAAACAAGTCTTCAATTATATTCAGAAAGATAACAATCACAATGATAATAATTTGTATCCATAGTTGCTTAGTAGCTATGCTTAAATAGGTTGAGAGTGTAACAAAATAAGCTATAATGGTTGTAACAAATAACAACAGTCTTATTGCACCTCATAGGGTCAAAATCATCCCTTTGTTACACAAAATAAGGAAATATTCCACAAAATCCCAAAATTGCCCCTAAATGAAGGGATTTCCTGAGTGATTGGTCAAGTTTGACCAACTTTGTTTGGCCCTGTTCTGACTGATCTGGAGTGAGCCAATAGGATTATATCCATCCTTGGTTACTTTACTTTTTGAATATACCTTTAGTTTGTACCTAGGTGTCATGCATATACAACTTCAATGGAGCCATTACAGGAAATTCTGATTCTGCTAAAATAATTTTTTAATGCTCAATTTTTACTAAAAATTCTAAAAATCAAAAGACAATTATTTTACCTTGGTGTACAAAAAGAGGAAAACATATGACAAATATGATCATAATATAGTGGTAAGGGATGGTAAAATGGTGGAATATGTATGGTAAAAAAGGGTTAAAACCGAGGGCTAGCACTTGCTGCCACATATTTTTCTTTTACAAAACTCAGTGCCACAAACTTTTACTTCATGTTGTACCAAGAGACAACCCCTGATCCAATATAGAAGAAACACCCTAAAGTGATTTTCCGATCCACTGGACTACCTGCCTAGTCTGCATTTATATTCCCCATAAACTTGACACCATCACCTCGAGTAAACCTCAAACCATACTCAATTTTACCTCATAGATATCTCAACACATGTTCCACTGTTGTACAATGAAAACTCTTAGGTTCGAACTTGAACTAATTGAGAGTGTTGAGCACAAAAAAAATATATGGCCTACTGTTGATGCATAAAAGAGATAATAAGTTGTCCATAAAAGGTGGGGTCTATTGATACCTACCTTGAGGCATCAATCTTCCTCCAATTGGTAATCATAAGCATAGACATGGGTCTACAATACAACATCTTGAATCTCTTTAGAATATCCTTAGTATATAACCCTTGACCAAGGAATATCTCCCCATATGTCTATCATACCTCCAGACCTAATAATGCATAAGCTCCAAATCCTTCATCTCTAACTCTACTTCCAAGTCCCTCTTGTAGTTCCCTATGAGCCTTGGTGACCCTGTTAGAAATAGATCATACACATATAGTACAAGAATGAAAGGATCACCTCTTATGATTAAATAGTTGAGATTTGAGTCCGCCTCACTCCTCACGAAACCCATCTACTGGAAGTAACTATCGATCTAACCATACAATGCTTTGTGAGCTTGTTTGAGTTTGTATATTTCTCTCTTCAGCTTACATACATGAGTATCCCTCCCATGCATCTCAAATCCCTTTGGTTGTTCAATGTACACATCCTCTTGTATTAGTACATTTAGAAAACCTGTCTTGACATCCATATGGTGAATCTACCATCCCATATATGATGGTAGGGAGATCATGGCCCCGATGGAAGTGTATATGGCCACTGGACTGAAATATCCTTATAGTCTATGCCCTCCTTCTGAGAAAAACCATTGGCCATGAACCTAGCCTTGTACTTCTCCACACTGCCATCTACATTTTTTGATCTTGTAGATCCAATAGGAACCAACCACTACTCTATCCAATGGTCTAGGTACAACCTCCCACACATCATTCAACATGATGGAGTTTTACTCCTCTGCCATCGCATCTTGTCACACCTAATGCTGTGCAACCTCCTCATAGCTAGAAGGCTCATTTTCAATGAGATCTCTCATCAATGCGTTATACCTTGATTACCTTTCTAGACGTCTCATGTCCCTCATGCTCGATCTAGGAGCTCCCACAAACTCTTGTGCATCTCTTAATGTCTAGAGAACCTCCATATTTTTTCTCCCACTCATGGTGGGTGGAGCTTCTTTCTCCTTTGCATATTGCTACTACTCTACCTACTGTGAGCTCTCCTCTACACTTGTACCTTCTCTTGCACTCATCACTATACTCGTACTAGTTCCCTGAGATTGATATCCTTGTTCATCCCTTTCAACTTCTGTTGGCTCACTTTGATTAATTGCTAGAAAATTGCAAGATCTCCTAAAGGCTTTCTCCTCATAGAACTTCATGTCCAATCTCACGATAATCTTCCTACAACATGGAATGTAGATCCTATACACCTTAAACATTTCAATGTAGCCAAAAAAATATACCTTCTTTGTAGTTGAATCCAACTTGGCGTGTTTATCATTTGGCACTTGAAAATAACCTATGTTGGAAAATATCCTGAAGTCCCCGACCTATGGATTTTTCCCTGTAAACACCTCCTCAGGTGTCATATTACCGAACACCTTATGAGGAACCAAGCTCTGTATATATATTGTTGTACTACATTCCTCTACCCATAGGAAAGTAGGCATGTCTTGGTCCTATAACATTGCCCTCACTGCTCCAACTATCATCCTTTTATTCTTCTCTGCGACCCCATTTTGCTATGGGTTGTATGGAGTTGTCCATTCTCTCTTGATTACCTCCTTTTTAAAATACTCCTTGAAAATTTTCTCCACATACTCGCCTCCATTATCAATATGAAGCACCTTTATCTTCTTTCTTGTCATGTTCTCCAAAATATCCTTAAACTCTTGGAAGCAACTAAATACTTTATCTCTTGTATTAAAGAAGTATATCTAGGTCTTCTTGGAGAAGTCATCAGTGAAAGTCATAAAATACTCATAACCTTGAGAGATTTTATAGACAATGGGCCACATATATTAGAATGTACTAACTCAAGCACACCCTTGGCTCTACTATAACTCCTAGGAAACATTGCTTTCACAAATTTCCCAAGAACGCACCCCCTATAGACATCATTATGTTCTGTGCTGACTTCTGAAACTCCTATTATAGTTTCCCTAAAAAATATGAGTTCTCCATGATGGATGTGTCCTATCCTCCTATGCCATAGTTCTCCCACATCTCTGCTAATGTTTTTTCTTATTAGTTCCTTTGGAGCATCCAACTGCAACTTGTATAACTTGTTTCTCCACACTCCGATCCATTTCAATAATTTCAAACTCTAGTATTTAATGTAAAACTTTGACCCGTGAAAGTGGAAATCATATCCCTTATCCCGAAGATCTGAAACTAAAATTAGGTTCATCCCTAAACCTAGCACATGCAACACTTCTATAACATTTGTATTCTTTCTTGACTCCCTATGAAAGGAAACCGTCCCTCTCCTACATGGAGTGCACTTGGACTTATTTCCCATAATAATATGGAAGCCCACTCCCTCTTCCTTGTAACTGGAAAATTATTCTCTAACTCGCGTCATGTGACATGACACTCCACTTTCAATATAACTGACACCTGTATATGTAGAGCTAGAGAGAAAATCTATGAGAGAGAACTCATCCTATAATCTCAAAAATAGCTCGTGAATCTTTATTGAAGTTATTGTTTGCTACTTTCCCTTCTTCTTTTTCTCACCCTTCTTCTAGTTTGAACATTAATTGACAAAGTGACCATGTTGACCTCAAACAAAGCACTTTATTTTACTCAATATATTTTTCTTTTCTCCTCCATTGGACCCTTTTCTCGTTCCCTTCTTTTCCTTACCCTTTCCTACTAAGGCTACTTTCTCTTCATCTCCACACTTCTAAGTTTTAATACTACTAGCACCACTGGAAAGACTAAGTCTAAGTCTAAGCTCCTCCTGAGTGAAATCACTCCACAATCGATTCCAACTTGGTATTTTATCTCGTCCACTGATCACCTGAATGAGCACATCCCACTACTTTGAGAGTCCATTCAAGGTTGTTATCACGAGCTCATAATTAGTCAACTGATCTCCGATGGCTACCATCTCATCCTTAATAAGTCAAATTTTAGTGAGCTAACTAACAACATATTCACCCTTCTTCATCTGGGTATTTCTTAGCTTCTCCCTAAGAATCAAATTCCTGTTTGTGGTAGCATTCTGGTACAAATTCAGAATGGCATCCCATATCTTCTACAGTGTATCTATATCTGTGATATGCAGAACTATATGATCCTTACATACATCAAGGAATATTCTTCTTGCCTTGGAATCTTCCTTATGTTATGTAGCGAGCTATGCTAGATCTGCTGTTACAGTTGCAACACTGGTCATGTACTCCTTGAGACCATTCTCCTCTAGCAATAAATAAATTTTGGCTTTCAAGACACCAAAGTTTGAAGCTCCATCCAATCTGTCCTAATCTCTCAATCTTATTGAAGCCATTTATGAAACCCTCAAAAAATAGACAAAACCTAAATAAATATGGAGAAGTTCAGTCTGGGATTTATAAATCCTCGATTTCTCTTCTTGTACCTTGTGTTGAGCCACTTCTTCCCTTAAATTTTCACTTCATTGAGTTTCTTTGATACCATGTGAAAATTTAATTGCATATATTCGTTATTAATCTTCTATCTTTGTAGATTATTTGTCATATGGAGAATTAATTCACAACAAATATTGAAAATAACACAACTGCAATTTCTGAAATGAATAATAACTGGAACTAAGAAAATATCATAGACATAAAAATATGACACTCATATTTTTGGACAAATTGTCCCTAAAGAAACCCGGAAGTGAAAACTAGTTGTGCAAATGAGGTATTTTTGTTATTCTTCAACAATTGAGAATTGCATAAACTACTTTCGGTTTACTGGAAAAGGTCTAACAAATTTATTTCTTTACTTTTGCAAGTTGACTCAAACCCCTAGAAGCAACTTGACCCCTCTAAATAAATTCCACCCTCCTGTAGGGCCTTAAATCTATTCAACTGGTGCATTCCAATAAATAGCTTGGTCTCTCTAAATCAATTCAGCCCCTCTGAAAACTCACACTGACTAAGAAAATAACTCAACCTCGAGTGTAATTTCATCCTTCACTGGAAAACTCAATTTCTCCTGTGAAAATCGTACCTCCTAATAAATTTTCACTTGCCTTGGCTAGACGAAATCTACCTCTACAAATAAATCAATTTCCCTCTATCATTGAAAATATTGAAATCATTGTGAAGAATTATTCTTCGGAAAACCGATCTCAATCTCTACTGATCCCTATTGCTGGTGTCTCCCATGTTACCACTGCACCCTTTCTATCACTACAAATATGTTCACGTGAACTCCTTTAATGATATCCAATGGTCCCATCGATATCAACATCTAAAAATAAATTTTTGAGAACTCTCTAGAGAAAAATCAATCTGTCTTAATTAATCCTGATTAATTAAGCCCTTTCCCTAAGTTATACTTTGGAAAATAGTTAAAATGGCTATCTAATTTAATTAAGACAATTTCACTAGGAAACATTTTCGGGATATTGGATATAATTAATACTCTTGTGTTCCTTAGTCTCATAGACACCATTTGAGACTAGAACACCTGTCCAAGCTACAAAAACTAATATATTTTGTCCCAGAAAGAGGAGAGGACTATGAGGAGACATTTTCTCTAGTTGTCAGGTGCACTTCTATTAGAATTATTATTTCTATTTCTTTTGTTATGGATTGGAGGTTACATTAGATTAAATACTGCTTTCCTCAATGGAGTGATTGTGGAAGAGGGGTACATAGAACTACCTTAGGGATTCGAGGAACATTAGAGGGAATCTTATGTTTGAAGACTGAAGAAATATTTATATGAACCTCGGGAAAGGTATTTTTGGATTGATGGATATCCAATGAGTCTTGGTAGATATTTTTATTATATGATTTATTCTTGATAGAAGAAAAAGGAATCACGTGATAGAGGGGGTAAGAGTGGCAAGAGGATTTGCTTTCATGAAAAGGGGAGAAATCAATACCTACTTCAACTTTAGAGGGAGTTGACTCTGAATTCGAGATGAAGGATATAGGTTTGATGCATTACTTCCTTGGTCAAAGGAAGCATACTATTGATACCCTTCAAAGATTTGGGATGATGGAATGCAAGTCCATTAGCAATCCCATGGTGACCAATCTAAAGAGAAGAGAGAATTTGATTCATATTTGGTGGATCCCTCAATGTACAAACAATGAGGAAGAATATACGGAGAAACCAAGATGTATTTAAGAGAATTATGCCTTCTATGAGTGGACCATTACAGACAACAAATATGCTTAAGTGGTTAGGAAGTAATATTGGCAGAAGGAGCATGTTATGAAACCAGCTCAAGAAAAGATAGAAAAGATAGATCAACGCCTTAGAATTCAGCCTCTTCGAGGGGGCAACCTCCTTTACATTACATAAATGAACAATTCTTGGATGATACAAATGACAAAACCTCCTTTCTATATATAGGAGTCTAAGGAGTCACAATATAATCCAGCCGACCTAACAATAATAATATAAAGCCCCAAAAATAACAATAGAGGGATTCTATGGGGCACAAAAATAACAATATGGGGGTAATAGGGGCACAACAATATAAATAAGGGGTATAACTACAATAGTAATGGGGTAATCACTAGTATTATAGGGACCCAACATGCCCCTCTCCTTCAAAAAAGTGTTGTCCTCAATGCTTGAGTAGTTCTGGATACTTCTGCATAAAATTCTCATCCTCCCATGTGGAATCTTCAACGGATAAGTTCTTCCACTTGATAAGATACTCTGAAATTGATCGATTTTGTAGCTGTCGAGTTCTTGTTTTTGTGAATGCTTCCGGTTCCAATACAATTTTTCCTTCCTCGTCAAGTTCTGGCAATATTGTTTGAATTGGGAGCTTGTCACCTATAACCTTCTTTAAACATGAAACATGGAAAACTGGGTGCAATCGAGAAGCTGCAGGAAGCTCCAATTTGTATGCGATAGTACCAATCTTTTACAACACCTTGTATGGACCATAATACTTTGGTGATAATTTATTATCCTTCTTAGCTTGCTTTAGGGACATTTGCTTATATGGTTGTAGCCGTAGGAATACCCAATCACCTACATCAAAACTTCTTTCACTGCGATGTTGATCTGCCTGTTGTTTCATTCTATTTTGTGCCAACACGAGGTTATCCTTTAAGAGTTGGAGGACTTGTTGTTGATGTTCGATGTGATGTTCCACTGCCTGAACCTTAGAATTTTCTCTTAAATATGATGTGATGGATGGTGGTTGATACCCATAAAGTGCCATAAATGGGGTCATTTTTGTTGCTGTATGGAAGGAAGTGTTATACCACCATTCAACCAGAGGCAACCATTTGACCCATTGTGTCTGTTTATCAGATACAAAGCAATGAAGATATCCTTCCAAACATTTGTTTACTATCTCAGTTTGCCCATCAGATTGAGTATGATTAGATGAGAAATGAGCTAACTGAGTACTAAGACAAGAAAATAATTCTGTCCAAAAATTTCCAGTGAAAATGGGATCTCTGTCACTTACAATAATCTTTGGGTTTCCATGTAGCTTTTGAACTGTTTCCATAAATGCAGTAGAAACTGTACTGGCTTTAAATGGATGTGATAATGCACAAAAGTGTGCATACTTGGTAAGTCTGTCAACTACCACCATGATGACACTCTTTCCCTTAGACTTGGGTAAACCTGTGATAAAATCCATTGAAACCTCCTCCCAACGTTGGCTTGGAATGGATAAAGGTTGTAATAGACCTGGTGTCTTAATTGTTTCAACTTTATTTTGCTGGCAGACCAAACATTCCGCCACAAACTTTTGAATATCTGATTTAAGGCCATCCCAAAAAAATTCCTTCTTAACCCTGTGGTAAGTTTTTAAAAATCCCGAGTGCCCTCCGAAGGGAGAAGTGTGCAATTCCATAAGAATCTTTTGTTTTAGCTGGGAATTCTTACAGAGGTATAAGCGATCTTTGTACCATAACGAATCATTTTGCCAGCTAAATGTATCAGAAGTACTGGAATCTTGTTGTAGATTTCGAATAAGTGCCCACACTTCTTCGTCATTCTTCCATTCCTCCCTTGCTTCGTTTATCCAATCTGGCTGGATAATAGAAATGGCACACAACAATGCTTCCACATCCTCATCCTTTCTTGAGAGTGCATCTGCCACCACATTTTGCTTCCCTTTTTTGTAGATGATTTCAAAGTCATAACCCAACATCTTTGTGACCCACTTTTGTTGCTCCTCAGAGGATAATCTTTGTTCTAAAAAATATTTAAGGCTATCATGATCCATTTTTACCTTGAAGTGTCTTCCCATTAGGTAGGGTCACCATTTCTTAAGTGCATGGAGTATTGCCAACATTTCCTTCTCATAAATAGCTTTGCTTAAAAACTTTCTCTTGATTGGACGACTTTCAAAAGAAATGGGTCTTTCATCTTGCATTAGAACAACACCAATTGCATTTCCTGAAGCATCACATTCCACAATAAAGGTTTTTGTGAAGTCCGGTGTAGCTAAGACCGGTGCTTGGCACATTGCCTCTTTAAGATGTTCAAAGGCCTTTGTTGCTTCCGGAGTCCATGAAAATGAATCTTTCTTCAATAATGTTGTTAGAGGTGCTGCTATTCTCCCATAATTCTTAACAAACTTGCGATAATACCCTGTCAACCCAAGAAATCCTCGCAGATGCTTTATGGATGTGGGGATTTTCCATTCCTTAATGGCTTTACTTTTTCTAGGGTCTACCTTAACTCCTTCATGAGATACAATATGACCCAAATATTCCACCTCTTGGACTCCAAAGAAACATTTGGATCTTTTTGCATATAATTGTTTCTCCTCCAATAGTTGTAGCACCCTGTCAACATGTTCAACATGATCTTTCCAAGACTTGCTGTAGATTAGTATATCATCAAAAACTAATAACACAAATTTTCTAAGGAATGGTTTGAAAATTGAATTCATCAAACCTTGAAATGTTGAAGGTGCATTGGTCAGGCCAAAAGGCATGACCAAAAATTCATAATGACCCTCATGAGTTCTAAATGCCATTTTCGGAATGTCTTCAATCTTCATTCTGATTTGATGATATCCAGAACGAAGATCCAACTTGGTGAAGTAAATTGATCCATGCAATTCATCCAGTAATTCATCAATAACAGGAATGGGGAACTTATCTTTAATAGTGAGCTTGTTGAGCTCCCTATAATCTGGACACATGCGCCATGATCCATCCTTCTTGTGCACCAATACTACTGGAGCTGAGAAAGAACTTTGACTTGGTTGAATTATACCAGCCTCTAGCATTTCTGCAACCATACGTTCAATTTCCCTTTTTTGGACATAAGGATATCTGTATGGCCTGATGTTTGGAGGAACACTTCCTGGAATCAGATGAATAGCATGATCATGACTACGCATAGGTGGGAGACATTTTGGAGTCTCAAATACCTTGGAATGATTGTCCAGGACTTTTTGGAGATCTGGAGAAATAGATGATTCCAATGTGGAAACACCTAGCGAACATAATTGTGCAATTACACCTCTTTGCTCCTTTTCTAGAAGCTTTGTCATGCTATTAGAGTTGATTATCTTTCTTGGTTTCCCTGCAACACCCCTTAATTCAACTTCCTTTCCTTCCGTAGAAAATTTGATGAAAAGTTCTTGAAAATAAAAAGATATTGTACCCAAGGATTGTAGCCATTGGACTCCTAGTACAACATCAGCACCTCCCATTGGAATGGAAAGCATTGGGCTAGTCAATACATATTCTCCCATGGATATCTTGATATTATGGCACTTTCCAGAGCAATTTATTGTTCCTCCATTTGCAATCATCACTTGACACTCTGGTGCTGGATATAGGAAGCAATTCAATTCTTTTGCTACCCTACAATGAATAAAATTGTGGGTGCTTCCTGAATCAATCAACACTATTACCTTTTTCTTCTTTATTTTTCCTTCTATATTGATGGTTTGAGGAGTGGTAATTCCCGCCAATGCATTACAAGATATGGTCGGATTTATTTTTTCTTCATCTAGGCTTTGTTCCTGGAGTATATCTTCTTCTTTTGACCTTTCTTGCTCCTTTTCTTCTTCCTCTTCACAATCTATGTAGAATAATTTCTTCTCAGCACACGTATGACCTTTAGCGTATTTACTATCACAACTGTAACAAAGCCCTTTTGCTCTTTTTTCTTCCAATTGTTGTGATGTCAACCTTATAGGTTGTGGAAGACTAGGGGCAACAACACTTCCGTCTTTATAGTTGTGAGTGGTATGCTTCGTGGTTGCCATAATTTTGCTTTCCATTTTTCTTGCTAACCTGAATGTCTTCTCTAATGAATCAGGTTCCCAAAGGTGAACATCATGTTGGATATTATCCTTTAAAGACCCTATGAACACATCAATCCTATGCTCCTCTGGAATATCTTTTACCCTTATGTTCAATTTTTGGAACTCCTCAATGTGCTCCATTACTGAACCCTTTTGTTTGAGACTTATCAATTGGCTAAAAAAAGTGTTGCTTTTTGTATCTTCATAATGTGCTATCAATTCTTTTGTAAAAATTGCCCAAGGGATAAATTGTTTACGAGAGCAAAGCCATTGATACCATACAAACTGATTTGGTTCTAAATATACAGTTTCCATACGTACCTTTTGTGCATTTTGCACATTATTGAGATCGAAGAATTGCTCCATCTGTAATATCCATGTGGCAGGATCCTTGCCATCAAACTTCCTCATATCGATTTTTGGAATATGGTGATTCTTTGATCCAACATTAGCGTCTATGGAATCATGATCAGCATTTCTTTTGTTCTCATCATGAGTTTCCTTTACTACATTTTCACCATTAGTGACCCTTTCTTGTAGCAACTTCTTCAATTCTTCCATGTCTGTCTTCAAATCTATCTTCAAATCATCCATCTTAGCTTCCATGCCCTTTATCTTAGATTCCACGCCATTTACCTTAGATTCCACGCCACTTATCTTAGCTTCTGTTAGCTTTTGTGAGCGTGACATTTGTTGCACTTGTTCTTGTAATTTTGATATATCATGTAGCATTTCTTCCTCTTCTTCATGAGTCATGCTAGAGCTTTTAGGTTCCTTACTAGGTGTTTGAATTTTCTTTCCTCGGGGCATCAATTACCGATAATAATGCTTTACTATGCCCTTTGAATTCTGTTAAACCAAGCTTACACAAAAATTTAAAAAAAAACTACACACCTTTTTTCACTTTATAGAAGCCTGATATTGAATCTGATGTATCTCTCTAATTTCAGATCATCCAATTCTGAAATTGCTACCTGTAGTAGCCTTCTGCATCCTCTTTCCAATGACACAAGTCTGAGCCAAATTGGATTCTCCAAGGAAGCGTTATGTGAAATCACCCACAATGACTCGCTTTTAGACTGGTTCAGTAGAGCGAACTTGTACGACGTGCCACGAGTCACTGTTTCAACCTTTGAATTGGAAACACACACACAAGAAACCAAAGTCTGTCCTATTTCTGTACCTTCTTACGAAATTTCAATCCGATCCCCAGAGAGAAAGTTATGACGATTTTCCCCAGGTCACATGTTTTGAATGTAATTCAGGAGTCTGCAAAAAGACCAACTTCCTCAGATCATATCTCCGCAAATGTCTCGCGAAAAGCTTTGAAATTCGGACCCAGGGTTCAGCACGATTTCTTCTCAAATGGGTTTTTTTGCGACTTCTGAAACGTCACAGAAAAAAAGTTATAGGGAAAATTCCACGATGACTTGTTTGGAGCAGCGAAACCCTAGAATCCAAAGCTCTGATACCAAATGTTATGAAACCAGCTCAAGAAAAGATAGAAAAGATAGATCAACGCCTTAGAATTCAGCCTCTTCGAGGGGGAAACCTCCTTTACATTACATAAATGAATAATTCTTGGATGATACAAATGACAAAACCTCCTTTCTATATATAGGAGTCTAAGGAGTCACAATATAATGCAGCCGACCTAACAATAATAATATAAAGCCACAAAAATAACAATAGAGGGATTCTATGGGGCACATAAATAACAATATGGGGGTAATAGGGGCACAAAAATATAAATAAGGGGTATAACTACAATAGTAATGGGGTAATCACTAGTATTATAGGGACCCAACAGAGCAACCAAGTTTTCCAAAACAAGACCTGTTTCGGAGGGAGCACCTAGTTAAGGTGGCTAGAAAGAAACTATGGCGATGGATGCAGTGAATGAAGTTGATCAATTTATGGTTGAGTTGAGGTAGCGACAAAACATGTGTTGAGGTACCAACATGGGATAATTGGATATGGATTGAAATATGTCTCAAATGATGAAGTGCAACTACTGGGATATACAAATTCCAGTTGAGTAGGTAGCACCGAAGATAAGAAGAGCACATAGGGATGTTGTGTAAGTTTGGGTTTTGTAGGAAGCAAACATCTATCACACTCAACACTGTAGAGGTTGAGTATGTTACAACTATTTTGGCGAGTTGTGAAACATTGTTTCTTCAGAAGTTGCTTGTAGGATTTCTTGACTAATTGTTGGAGACAACCATGATGACTAGTCGAAGCACATTGATATCAAGTACTAAGACATGGTACAGAAGGGAGCAATGAGGCTCCAATACATTTTTTACAGATGAGCAGGTTACTGACATTCTCACAAAGATTCTATCCCAGGATGAAGTTCGTTTACATCAAGGACAATCTTAAAGTAGTTGAGAATGTTTCCCTTGGTGAGAAGGAGTGTTGATGTTGTAGCATTAAGGGCAGACATTCTCCTAGGTCAGGATATTGATAGGTCAAGGGTATTGGCCAAGGGCCATGTAATGTGGCTAGGGAGAATGGTCCATAGAGCATCAAGGCCCAGAGTTCTCCCCTGGTTAGAAGGTTATGACCATATTTCCAAGAGGTGTTTGGCTAGTGGGTAGAGTGAGTGCCTTTAGCTTTGGGCAAGTGTTTTACCATTCAACTGAAATTCATTAATGGTAATTGGACCAGGTTTTAACCCTTTTTTTGGTCAAATGTATTGAACTTTCTCCAAGTGATGACATATTGAGTTTGTGACCCAGGGTTAGTCTTGTTTGACCCCGGCCAGAATTTTCTGACCATATAGCTAAAGGGTTTGGCTAGTGGGTGACTAGATCCATTTATAAAGGGGATTTTACTAGTAGATGAATAAATCCTTTACATGATGCTGATGAAAGATACTTTCCACACGGTTCTAGAATAGAACTTTAAGTGGATTGATACATCAACATAGCTGGTTCATTCAATCTTTTCTTAGGAAGGAGAAAAATTTCAAGGTGAATACCTCCCTAGCTAAGAGGGAGTGTTGATTTCTTGGGAAGCTGTGGTTAGTATTCCCTAACTACTCAAGTAGACCCTTAAAGGAAATTACATGAAAGAGATTAAAAGATGGAAATTCAAATTTAAATTTAATTAAGCGAGATTGTGGCTAGATTAAAGGAGGGAAAAAATAAATTTAAATTTATTTTAATTAAGTCGGCTCTAAAAGGACAGGTCAGCCCAGCTAAAGGTCGTTCCAGTTGGGTATCCTAAATAACTATAAATAGACACTCAATTCCATCATTTCAATAAACTAATTCAGATCATCAACACATCTCTATTTCGTTGTTCACATGTGCGAGATAAAGAGGATTTTTTTTAGGTTTAACCGAACTTTTTTGATCTGCTTGATCAAAATTGACTGAGATTTTGGATAGGTTTGATCGCAGTATAGAGGCTGAGATGACCATAGTTTGATAGCAGAATAGGGTTACAGTCAGCCACAGTTGACCACAAAGGCTACGTTTCAAAGTTTAACCACAGGAATGACATTTGACTCGTGTTGACTTCTTTGTTTGACCAAGTTTGACTTACACTGAATTTTGTGGTCTGTTTGACCAAGATTGACTGGAAAAATCTGATTGTACTTTTGTTGAATTGAATAATTTATCATAAGAAAATATTGTTGGGTTTTTCCCTAGTTAAGGTTTCCTAGGGTAAATTTTTGGCGTCTATTATGCATGGCTATTCTACTATGGTCTTTACTATTTATATTGTAGTTACTGTTGAATTTTATGAGTATAATTCCTTAATGATGTTCTAAAGTGTCAAAGTAATCATTGGAAGTAATTATTAGTTTCAAAAAATTTTGCGTGTGTAATTAGCACTAGAAAATCAACATAATATGCAGGTCATTGTGAGTGAGATACTAAGTTGTGCCGAGTCAGAGGAAAGAGAACAAACCAAAAAAGGATATCTAGGTCAACCAGATTAAGGAAGAATCTAAGGCTTGATCAACTAGATCAAATATGGGGTAATTGTTGTATATGTAATATCCTCGAGGGCCATTATCCTAGTAAGGGAGCTTTAGAAGGTTATGAAAAGAGTTTAATGAAGAATTGTTGATTGAGAAAATTTTTGTGTAATATGTTTATTTTGAATGATTTGATTATTGGTTTTATAAGTTCTATTGTGCTAGATTTGTTTCTGATTAGTCACATTAGTGTGTTTCAGTTAACTAGAAAAGATGAGATTGTTACCATATCTGGTGTGTGTGTGTGTGCATTGAGTCTAGTGCCCAATTTTTTTTAGCAATAATTATCAATTAAGCATAAGAGAATCAAATAAAGGAGGGGGGAATCCACTAATTTGTTTCCTTTAAAATGTTTAGTGGGGTGACCCAAGTCAAAAGACATGGGATTAGTTGAGGCATCAACATAGGACAAAACACTAAGGGAAGCCATAAATAGTTTTCCAAATAACACTAAACTCTCAACAATAAGTGAAAACAAATCTTAAGGAAAATCAAGTATTCATATGAAGCAAGGCCTTGCAATCCCTTTCACATGAGGGAGTTAATGATCATGCATACATACTAATTTGGAATCCATTGTACTAAATTAATAATACAATGAAGTTTGTTTCCTTATGGCGTGAATCAAGAATCTAGGTTGGAGTCTTGTTCAAATGGCTTATTAGATTTTGGGTGAGAATGTTTTCCCCAAGTGTGATTACAATATTGCTCAAATTTTTCCCTTCTGCTTGCAAGCATCTATGCTCTTATGTAGTAACCTTGGCATCAAAGACCTTGCTCAACTAACATTCAAACATACATAGCCCTAATGGAAATATTTTCATGTCCCATTTATTAGCTCTAATTCCTTTGTCAATCCATTCTATTGATATGTTGATTTAGAAATAGTTGATTGAGGGATGAAGTAGCCATTTACAAGCGCATTGGGAGTTGATTGTATTCTGTGATGACTCATTAATGAGTTTTCATATATTTTATTAAAGCAAATCCCACTTGATTTTCATCCCATGGATATTCAACTTTTCACCTTTCATAGAATTAAATCCTTTGGTGTGCAGATAGGTTCCTTTTGCATGCTAAACTTACTAACCGAATCAGAATGTAAGGACAACCAAAAATTTAATCACTTGAAATGTTTTTGGTCCAACCACTATTAGAATATTCCCATTACATTCATGATTTATATTGAAAATCACCTTCCTTTAAGCATGTAACCAAGCACAAACATTGCAAACTTATACAAGAAATGTAATAACCAAAAGAAAACAATATTATAAAGAGATAATGAAATTTGAATTGAAAACAACTTATCCTATTAAATATTAAAAGGAAAAAAATACAAAGTAGGCTACTCTAGGAACAATAAACACGCCAATTCTACATCCTTAACTAATTACTAGTAATCACACATCATGTCAAATCGTAATGCTAATGTCACCATCAAAGTAGATGGTTCACACATAGAATATTATTCACATGGTGCGTGGATCTGTGAACTTGGTGCAATATGGGAAATGAAATATTACATAAATGAATGAGTCCTCACAGGTAAAATCTATGAATGTAGATAGGTTGTCATTAGCTTTCAAGACTTGGTTGAGATATGATTGCATATATGTTTCTATTGCATCAAAAAATCTCTCTTTAACCTTCTCTATAGCTCAACCCTTGTTCTTGAATTCTAAACAATTGTTGATGTTTAAACCAAGCTCACTTTTTCTAGCAACAATGACCTTCTTTGTTTCTTGTACTGCAAATTTTCTACTCTCACTTATTTTGAAATCATTATTTTTAAATGGAATTGGATGGTTATCCTTAGTTACCAAACAACATTGGGCTTTCTCTTGCTTTAGAAGAATATCATTGGGTGTCAAATTCTTGACTCTATATACAACTCAAAATATATAAAAGGTGAATATTGCATTTAAGAATACAACTTGGATAAAATGTACTTGATAGAAGATATTAACCATGCATAGGTGTGCTTGTCAAAGAAATGTTGCCATGAAATTCATTAATAATATTTGCAATGCTTTCTCTTTCCATCTTTAAATGAGTTGATGTGCTTACATGATAGCCACACACACACAGAGTTGAATTTCCATGATCTTGGGTCTAGGTTAGAATCTTAAAATCTCAGACGCTACCAAACCAAGAATCTCAACTAGAACTACTTTGCATAGGAGAAAATATAAAGCAGTAAATCACATATGCACAAGTATACACAATTTTTAATAAAATTGTACAATAATGTATAACCCAATCTCATTATATTAAAAACAATCTAAATAATACAACAACATATGGTATACAATATACAATGACAAACCTCGCTGCAACTTCTATGTCATATCTTGTCCTTCTGTTCCTTAGCTTTCATATTTCTCACTAGTTACCCTTTAGTCCTTCAAAGAATAACACATCGAGACTTCAGGAGGGATGCCACTTAACACTGTTGCAAGTCACTTTTGTTGCATGTAGAAGTGTCGATCCAATCTACTCTCTAGGCTCGCCAATACCTGAGCTCCAATCTGCCAATCTAACAGTCACTTTCATCCATCAAAGTGCTGCTCATTAGGCTCAAAACTTCACCCAATCTTCAGATCTCTTTGTCACTTCAAGATTTATTTTCTAGGGCTATTTTGGTCACTTTCTTGTTTCCCTCCACCAACCACTAAGTGCCCAATCCAATCACCATGAAATATGTTCCTAATTGAATTCTTATTTTCACCCAAGTCAACTTCAATTCATGGCTCCCATAGGCTGCATAGCAAATCGATCCAAAACTAGTCAACACATTGACCCAACACAAAACATAAATGATGATCTAAGTCTTTTGTCCTTCTGTTGTTCCTAACTGTGACTCATTAGGGCACCCACATGCTGCAATATCCCTTAAACAAGTCACTAAACAACTCCTCTTTTACTGCGGCCTATAAAGGAAGGCTTCTCCACACACGTGTTGCTGACTTGAGCACTTTACAACCCATAACCTCCAAGCTGCCCTATTTTGGAGTGGTTAGGCATGGGTCCTACCACAATCCTCCGTGGCACCATAACAACCCTTTAAAATAACCTTTCATTGCTTCATTTTTGCCCCAAATAGACCTGCAACCCAACTCCTATACCTCGGGGTTCTAGCAAGTATACTCGACCTTCCCTCTAGTAGTTCAGATCCTTGAACTAGGGTAGAAATATCCCTCTCCTTCTTCTCTGGTTTGCCTTTCTAGTTGTGGTCCAAAAAAAAGATAATCTTTCCTCCAACGAGCTTGTCTTCTTGTGTGTGTTGCTCAAATGGATGGTTAGAATGACTCTATCTCACCTCTTATTTATACACATAATGAGGGCTCCACGAATTAATGAAGGGTCATGTCTTTTGGATGAATTATCGTCAAGCCTACATGACATGACTATCCAAAAATTAATGACAACTTCAAAAATTCATTACTCAAGTTCTAGAGCTCCGATTTGGGTGATCTTCGAAGCATTGGAATCAGCATGCCAGGCTCTATCACCTCAAGTTTTCTAATGCTCAAATTATTCATGTTTTTGGCCCAAATACCGATGGGTTCAAAAGCCCACGCTTGGGTTCCAAGCCCACAAGTGACTCTTGTGGTGCTTTGTCCTCCAATCCCTGAACCCTAAGGCTCAGAGTACCTCCCAAGCTACTAAAAAATAAACACACATACACACATACATCAATTTTTCACATCCATGCGAATGATTCCAAATATGGATTTTTAGCTATTCGATGAACAATTTTCATGAATCCCTAAGAAAGATAGAAAAAATACATCCCCATGAAGTATAAGAATCCTAGATTAAATACTTAAAAAACCATAATTTTGGAGATCATCGAGGGTCCTCAGTTCAGAACCTACGATGTCGCATGTTGTAGAGTAAACACAGAGTGATGTCATCTTGATTTTCATTTGTTAAATTCACGACATTCTTCTTACAACAGTGAAAATAAAAAAGTAAAAGAAGCTTCCTATTCTAGAAGCCTCGAGAATGGTATCTATTCCAAAGCGATGGAGATTGGGTTTAAGCTCCTTCTATCCTGGAACTCTTTCCTTATATTATGGATCTCATTCCCTCCATTGAGGATGTCATCCCTTCCTTCATGGATCTCAACTTCCACTCTTTCCCTATAAGTACAATGCATTCAAAGAGAACTAGGTTGCCATTTTTGACTTCTGGACTATACCTACATGTCTTCCAAGTATTCATTAGAGAATTATTAATTGCAAGGCTTTGGATTGAGGATCATTGGAAGGAGGCATCCAACATCAAGGTTTGGTTTTAATTCTCATTTTCTTCATTCTTAATATAAATATATGTTTCTTCCTCACACTCATTTTTCATGATGTTTGTTGTAAGATTACTTGATCACTTACGTAGTTTATGATTGAATCATTGATGTATTATATGATTTGATCATTTGTTTTTTTTCTATCTTTGCAAGTCTCTTCTTGGAGCATCTTGCAAAAATGTTGAAAACACAACAAGAAGGATCATCATCAAGCATTTTGGAAAAAGGTATGAGCTATGCATCCCACTTACATCTATGATTTGATTATAAATTAGGGAATGTTTTCATCTGTTGGTCTATTTGTTTCTAGACTTGGTTTCCAAGTCTAGGGAGACCTGTCTTGTTAGTAGGACAAGATTTTTCCACCAAACAAATTGGAGATCATATCGCGGAACGAGTTGTTCCTTCAGTTTCCCTTGTTATATGAAAAATTTAATTGTGTTATGAGTCTCTAGTCAAAACTTATTGATTTTGAAAACCCGGATCTGTGATATATTTTGATTTTTGTTTTAATTTTTTCTAAGTTTTTGCACCCATTGCGCCTTTCTGTGAGAGACAGTGAGATGTCATTTCGCTTTCATGGTTAAAAAAACTGCGGCTATTTCACTGGTGTCTATTGTTGACTTGGGACGATTGAAGAAAAACAATAAATTTCTCCGAGTCTTTCTTTTTTTGATCTTCAATATGAGGATTAGTTTGGTTTTTGGGTCCATTGTTAGTCTGCTATAAGTCAATTTTTTTGGTTTGGTTTCATTTGATTGCTTTATTGTGAGAATTTCCCTTTTTACATTATTTTGATTTGATTTCTCCATTGATCTATTGAAGGAAAGAATTACTGTTGTGAATATTTAGGTCTATTATATCTTTCTTTCTTTGTTTACAATAACCATTTTCAAAACTTTTGTTGTTATATTTTAGTAAACAATTTATATTCCTTTACATAAAATAATGTTTTTCACAAAAAAAGAAAAATATTGTATTTTAGTTCACTGCCAAGGTATTTTTTTAGCTTTCATTTTTAAACAAAGTAAGTCGGGTTGTCCAAAAATTGTGTATTCTATAGTTTATTTGATTTTCCTTCAAAGAGTGGTTCATGTTTCTTGCTTTGAATGTTCCACTTGTTTCTTTGCTTGAAACCTCTCACTCCTTAGTCTAGGTATAATTTCATTGAATTGAAAATATTACATTAGCATATTTGATTGCATTCAGTTTTGATTCAGGTCATAACACCATCAGTTTCATTCCCATCAAAATATTAAGTAAATATAGACTTAAAAACAACGCTAATAAATCAATTAGACTTTTTTATCTTTTTATCGTCATCACACCTACATCAGATTAGTTGTAAGGATTTGAAATAGGAATGAAAGCTAATGCTCCAAAGCTGCAAATAAACAATACAAGATTGTGATAGGGAGAGAAATATATTTAGTGCAGTTTTTCTCTGGGAAGCTCCTCTTACACAGGAGTGAAGCATGAGGTCATATCAGACCTAATGGAGAAATCGAGGTGACGGTAGCATTGATTTGCACATATTACAAATTGTGTTGAAAGACACTTGGGGATCACTTGGGAGGAAAATGCCAAGGGGATTATGGGCCTTATGGTTTTCGACCCTTGTGTGTATATCTAACCTACGAATTCCCCCCCAGGATAGGTTTTTGTACATGGTAACCTTAGTGACCATAATCTTAGGGCTATTACCCAAGGTGATGACGTGGGAGAAGTCCTTCTGTACCTGGAACAAACATTGGCTATACTCACTTGGGCCTTCTTGGAGGGTGATTTACTATATGTGGAGTTACTTGCACCAGGTCATAAACGTAAAGTAGGTTGTCAACATAACTAGTTCCACCCAATCTATCTTTTGCCACTTTTCATATTGATCTCTCTGATGTTGGATTGCATCACCAACTAGTGTGGTCATTGTGAAAAGGTTGTTTGTATGGTTTGACTCAGATTTATTAGCGTGTGTTACTTTTTAGTTTAAATTGGGTCAAATATGATGGAAACAATTCTAGAAGTTTCCAATCAAGGAAAACCTTTTAATGGGGATCTTGGTCCTTTTCCTTGCTTTGGAAATTTTGTTCCTCCTTACATGGTTTCATTGTCCCTTCTCAGATTCACAATAAGTTTACTAGTATGGTTGTTTTCAATTTCATTGGTACCAAATACCCAATATTATTTACCTCAACCGTGTTCTCCAAGTCAACAACACTAACCTTATGTTAACCCTTTACCTTCTTCGCCCATCATGTCTTCTTCCCTTTCTTCTTCTTCGCCTGGTGAAGGTCTTAATGCTAGAAATGAGGAGGCTTAGAAGAAGAAGAAAAGGAAGACGAATAAGAAAAGGAAGAAGAGGAAGAAAGGGAAGAAGAAGAATAAGAAGTAATATAAGAAAGGATACAACCAACCAACCATTGCTATGAGTGTTGATAATGTTGAGGAACCCTTGAACATACATCGCAAGCCCAAATACCCTTGCAAGATTTGTAAGGGTTACCGACTTCTTATCGATTGTCCTGGTATTCCTAAAGTCTTAGGAGTGTGGTGTCAATATTCCCATCAACTTATTGTTGGTCCTTCAACTAGTGATTGTAAAGTTCAAAAGAAAAAGGTTAAAGTTAGGTTTCCTTGTAGTTTGTGCGAAGGTTGTCATCAAACTCACATTTTCCCTCATATGGATGAAGCCTCAAAATTGTTGGAAACACTTATTGTTTCTTAACAACAACTTCCAACTGGTTACCGTAATATTTCACCCAACCTAACATCAATTGATGAAGTGATTGATCCCATTCCAAATTCAGTCAATCCAACTCTTCCCTTGGAGAGTGAAACCCATACCACTTAGGTTGATGAACCATTGGTTGATGAAGTGGTTAAATTGATTCCATGTTCAGTCGATCCCACTCTGACCTTAGAGAGTGAATAATGCTCATGATCCTCTTGCTACTTCAAATTTCACTGCATAAGGGGGAATTTCATGTGTTTATAGGGAACCCCCTCTAAGTACTGAGATCATTTCCTTTGATTGGAAAGACTGAAAAATCCTCGTCTCCCTTTTTGATCCCTTTCCTAATCATTTTAAAGACTTGTGATAAGAACATGTGTCACACTATTATAGATGAAGGTGCTTCTGTTAGAATTTTATCCTCAATCACTTGTAAAGCTTTGTGTCCCCCTCATATTGCTTCTGTTACTCATAATCTATTGGATTTTAACATAAGATCCAATGAACCTTTAGGGATCCTCCCTCAACTTCCCATTACCTTGGAAGGAAAAACCATTTGTATTGATGTTATGGTAGTCCAAGGCCCCTTGGATTTCAATTTTCTCCTTGAGCGAGACTATGTCTATGCTACGAAAGATTTCTTGTCCACACTCTTTTGTGTGATGTATTTCCCTCATAATGGAAAAATTGTGACTATTTACCAACTTTCATTTGTTGGCTCTGATATGACTTCCAACCATACAACCTCCCTAAATTTTCCCTATACACAAGTAGTATCCCCTCCACCACAGGTTAATTATGTGGTAAATTGTCCCATGCCTTCACTTACTGATGAAAAAGAGCCTCTCACTGTATGCTCCACTTTTGTTGACTTAGATTTGGTAGTTGACATGGGGAACCATTCAATGGGGAAATTAGAGACTGATCTTCCTACCCCTATTGAGTCAATTGATATGTATTCCTTCTAGAGAATTGTTTTTCCATTGAATGCAGACCTCTTGGAAGCCATGATTTAGGTGTGTCCCTTGGCATGTATTCCTTCCAAATATTTCTCTCTTGGAAGCCATGATCAAGGTATCATATCGTTAAAGAATGAAACACGGTATCATGAGCATAGTTCCTTTCTCTTGTCAAGCTCATTAAAAAAAGAAATAGATCTCCCTCTATAAAGTTTGGGGAGAATATGTCTCTGGTCATCATGAAGGAATTAAGCCACTAACATTTGCAAGTCATGTAGGGAGAATTGAAACTTATCTCAAACATAATTTTCTCTCTGTTTCAGGCTTGTGTAAAAATGAAATCTATCTCAAGTACAATTTTATCTTTGTTTGAAGCTTGTGTCAAATGAAACCTATCTTGATATTAGTCTTTGTTCTTTCTCTTTCTCGTAAATACATGAGAATAAGTTATCGAGTATACTTTTATCACTTTTTCGGGCTCATGAAAAATATACAAAAAATGAACTTTGTGGAGTTTCCTTTAAGTTATTTTCAGACTTTCTAAACATGAAAAGTTTTTCGAGTGAACTTGTTTCGTTTCACACTCGTTAAAATGATTATAAAGGGAATATGTTTGGTGTAAGTTTACCCCTTTTTGGACTGGATAGGCTAATTATGAAAAAGGTATGCTCTAGTCAATCATGATTAGAAGAGTTCTAATTTGTATCCTTTTTCAACCCTACGAGACTAAATTTACAAAAAATAACACCCTTGGAGTTTTCTTTATGTTCTTTTTAGACTCCCTAAATATGAATAATGACTGAGCTTTAATTTCTTTGGGCTAATTAAAATTTTACGTTGAAAGAAATAATTGACTTATCTTTTATCCTTTTTTTTTTTTTTCGACTCGTTAAAATTAAACAAAAAAGGGCATTCTGAAGTTTACTTTTCATTTCTTTTTCAAACTCTCTAAACATGAAAAATAAGTTGATTTATCCCTTCACTGGACTCATAAAACACATCCATCTTAATGAGATCAAACCATTCCTTCCTAGGGTTCGTAAAAAAAACTTCAAAGGACTCATCTGAAGGATGAGATTATATGAGAAACATATGTTATGCTCCTCAAGCTTGTGTAAAAATAAAGAGGTACTTTCCAGTAATGGTGGGGGAAATTGGGAAAGAAATATTTATCTTTTGTATTTGAAAAGGCAGCATGTCACTTCCTCACTTTTTCGAGTCAAGGTTGGGAAATCCATTTGAATCTCATTTTATCATAGCTTAGTCAAAGTCTCCATATTAGTCTCTTGTCCTACTTTGAGTCAAATTCTTCCACGTCCATTAACATGTCACCAATATGTTCAGGAGAAGTTCAACCTCAGTTAAAATCACTTTGCAATCTTTAAATCCCTCTATCGTGTCGGCCATCCCTGAGTCAATCTTGAATAACTCCTAGTTTGTTCTTCAAAACTTAATATTTATTTTGTATCATAGTCCCTCATGCGACAGGTCGCTTCCTATCAAATTTAGCACATCATCTAGGAAGTTAATATAGAAACCACCTTTTAGTACCTTCGAGCTTGCACGCCTCAATGTCAAGTTTCCTCACTGTTGACGATAGGTTCCCATCATTGGCCTTCAATTGAATTATTCTATGCCTATTCAAATTCAAATAATTTATTCACACCTCATAGACTGTATTAGAGTACCTTGAGATTTATTGTTATCATTGGTTGTTTCTCTCGCATCTATTAATGGTCCTCATCATTGACTAGAAATCAGATGGTTTCTACCATGTTCGACTTAAAGACATTTGTTAACATGGTCAAATTCATACTAAAGACGGGTAAAGATTAAGACACTAGATCTTGTCTGATACATCTATGTTACATGGATTTTTGAGTATTCATGATTGCAATATAGATTTGCAATGTATATATGGTGGCCATGACCTCATTTTGATATAGATCATTGCATATTTCCATACTTTAGTTTTGAGATACTTGTACTTTGAGAAAGGGAATTCCTACCTTAGTGATGATCATATGATGATACTGTACTATAATTCCTTGATTGTTGACTTGTAGGTCTCCAACAAGTGATTCTTTGATTCTAACCTTTGCATGATTGTTATGTACAAAATTAGTTAATTTTAGGGTTATTATTTAATTTTAATTTTAATTAGACGAAAGGGCACAATCATAAGATCACGCCCTTTCCCAAAGGGTGCCCATGGCGGTATATAAGCCAGGCAACCCATTGTAAACAATCATCATCTGTATATCCATCTTTTTAATAAAATATTTATATATATAATTCTGCGTATCAGAAGTTTTATGCTCCATTGGTATCAGAGCAGGTTTCTCCTCGGATTAGTGTTGCACAGATTAAATTCTGACACCGTCATTACACTCCGCGTATCCGATATCCTCTCTTCCTCTACCGTCGATCGTGCTGCCCACTTTGACGTCCACTTCCATTGACTTCTGTCACGCTGTTGAATCATAGCGTTAAAACTGGTTCGTACGGTGTGATCTCTGCGGGATATCTGCGTTGAATCGTAGCATTAACCCTGCTGTCCGTACGGTGTGCGGTACTTCTGCAGAATATTTGCACCAACAGAGTTGACGGTTAAAATTATTCGGACTGCTCAAAAAAAAAGACGTGACTGGGCAGGGGGGTCGTGACGGTCAACCATATAACGTTATTTACAAACGGTCCAATATATATTTTTAATATACATAACGTTATATAACATATATATATATATATATATATATATATATATATATATATATATATATAGATAACGTGACATATAATATATATAACATATATATATATATATATATTATATGTCACGTTATCTATATCTATATATATATATATATATATATCTATATATATATATATATATATATATATATATATATATATATATATATATATATATATATATATATAGATAACGTGACATATAATATATATATATATATATATAGTTATATTATATATAATACATATAATTTAATTAATTAATTAAAAAATATATATATATAAAAGTTTTTTTTTTTTTTTTTGAATTAAGACTAAATCTATTAAGCAAAAAATATTGTACAAGAGGATACATCCCATAGATGCAAGATACCGGCAACCGGAAATGATAGAACTATCAACCTCGGTTCCGGCGAAGGAGTTAAGCAAGCAAGGAGCTACAACCAGTCACTAGAAGCTGAAAGAAGCATTGAATACTACCCTGAGAGGGTAGAGGCTTCAACACGAAGCTTTTTCCCTTTTCGTTTTTTGACTTCAACCCAACCATTTTGTGGTGGATGAGCGATTACAACTTGAAGATTGGGGTCCTCCACTGGGGATCCCTCCTTGGGGGAGCCCTCCTTTTCTGAATCCGAGGAGGAGGACAAATGGACACGTTTCTGAGCAATGGCTGAGTCAGAGGAAGGCGCCAGACCATCGGTGGAGGGGGCCACGAAATGAGGGGCCTGATTCAATTCTTCATCGCTGTCTTCATCTTCCGAGCTGGAGGAATCAGGATCCACAACTGGAGGAGGAGAGCAGGGAGTCCATCGTTTGGACTTGGGCTTGGAGGCATTGGTCTTGTTCTTTTTTGCCGGGCGCGATGGGCATGTATTCTACAAATGCCCAGATTAGTGGCAATGGCGGCACCGAAAAGCAATATTCTCGTAGTCCAGCGTCTGGGTCCAGACAAAGTCGTTTATCTTGAGATTGATTTGTTCTGGAAGACCCTTGCTCAGGTCTAGCTCCACGCATATTCTTGCATATGAGTAGAGACCTTTGGCTTCCCGCCATAAATATCCATAGAGGAAGCTGCCCAAGGTGTCTCCTATAGCTTTGAAGATACGAGTACTCCATAGGTGGCAGGTAAGTTTGGAAGCCGAATCCATACCGGAGTCTTGGTAATGACTGCAGTAGCTGGATCGAAATCTGGGAACCAAGGAGTCAAGAATAGCCCTGCATTTCCCATGAACCAAGGGCCCTCTGCTAAGGCTTTTTCATAATGCTTACTGTTATCAAATAGAACAATGAAATAGCCTTTCGAACAGAAAAAGATCTTACAATGATGAGTCCAGTTTGCATGGATCCATGCATAGAGATCCTGAGAACGCGGCCACAATCCATTAAATCTGCAAACGATGGCTCTTTCTGCAAATTCTTGAAGATGGGAAGCCAGATCTTCATGTATGAGTTCAACAGAGGGAACTTCTTCGATCTTGTCAACCAGGAAGACCTTAGATTTAGGGGCTTCCGGAGGTTTGGGGTTCTCAGAGTGAACTGCATCTTAGTATGAGAAAGGCCGAGTAGAGGATGATTGTCCCGCTGCACCTCCTCTCAAACGAAGGGTCGCCACCACCAAGCTGCTCCTGGAAATGCTGTAAGCAGAGAGAGGAAGAGGGTCTTCAAGTTGTTTACCTTGAGAGAGAAGTCGCAGGAGGCTTGATGGAATCCCCAATCTGCGCTCTAGATTCAGTTTGAGTTCCTGCACCAGATCTGAAGGGCTAACCCATTGCATGATGGTTCTGCCTGAAGGCTGAGAAATTTGAATCTGAAAGGAGTCAGATACAGGCCTTGACTCCATGCCAGGGCTTTTTGAGCTTCCTAGAGAAGTTTTGCCATGGCTTTTTCCCATCTGGGGGAGCAGATCTGCATGATCTTGGCCGATCTATTTGATGAGAGCCCGATCTGATTGATCAGCAACGGATCTGGGGATTTTATAGTTTCTTAAGCCTGAAGTGCACGTGCCGTCTCCTTGCCTTGTTCTCCCAAGATCTGAGATAGCAGATCCGTGAAGTGGGTTGTGAGTCTGTCTTTGACGGAAATGCGAACCCCAAATCTCTGTGATTGTATGATCTTCATCTGGTTGGGGCAGCAAAATAACTTGGGATTTCCAGACTCCAGGCTGTGCTTCCCATATTTTGCATGCAGACCCTTCTCTTCGATTTGAGACTGCGATTCGGAAAAGTATCGAGCTAAGATGAGTACCGATTTCTGGATCTGGCCAGAACATGGGCTGTTCTGCCTGCTGGATGACCGGATCTGGCCAATCATTGTCAGATCTGAGGCTAAGACTCCATTTTGGAGAACAAGTGCTTGCCCCAGATCCATACAGAGACCATGCGAATGATGAGTTCGTCTGCTCTGGTTCATGGCAAAAGCGCACAGTTATCTGACCAGCTGAGACCCTAATGGCAAGTGCAGATCTTCTGTGCAGGCAAGATGGCCTCGAGCTGTACTTGCTGCGGCTGCCCTGAATGCCGGTCAGCGTTGCTTGAAGAATAGCTGCAATAACCTGAGCGGCCGTGGGTGGAGATCGAAACCCCAGTTCGATTCCAAGCTCAGCAGCTGCGGCCTGATAGTTCAACTCTTTGCCCGGACTGCTGCCGCAGAAGACGACGCGGACGCTCTTGGATCTGGACGCCTGCTGATCGAACCCTGACCCCGTCGTCGCTGCTCCTTTCTCCAGAAAGCAGCCGCCAAGTAACGAACCATGGAGACCTGTGCAGAGTTCTGTCGCTCCCGCCATCCTTCGCCCGTCCGTAACAACAATGTTGTAGGGAAAAGTATCCGATTCGGATGACCCTATCCCACTCTAAGGGTGATAGTACCTCAGCAACAACTGTAAAGAAAACTACTTAAGGTTTACTTCTTTACGAAAGCAAGAGAGAATGAGGAAATGCACTAACCGTTGCCTTGCGCTTAATGTCGAATCCAAACTCTTCTCTTTGGCTGCTTGCTCCCAGCTCCTTGCTCTTTTGCTGGCCCAGCTACAATGAGATCCTGCAAAACAACAAAGAAGGAAACTACAAGCAACATGCAATCATAACTGATTCAAGGATTAGCGTAAATCAAATATACAATTATCACAATATATCATTGAAATAAGAGCATATAGAAGAACCTCAATAGCTTTTATTAATGAAGAAGTAAAGTTCTGAGAAGGTTACAACCATTGAAGGCCCCAATCCAGCAACACCTCCCAGCAGAAAGAATTTCTCCTCTTCACCTCCTTCAAGCAATCACCCAATAGTTCTATAGTGAAACCAACAGCATATCATTAATTTGCACAAAATTCCAGCCTCCTGAGCTCATAGGAGAGAGCTCAATATATAGATGAATTGAGAAAGGATGAGTCAGCTTGCAACTGATGTGTAGCTGCCTTGTGTCCTCTCTCTCTTCAGTTGATCTTCAGTTCTTGAGTCCACTTGGAGAACCTTGCTTCCACTTGGAGAAACAGAGCCTCTGACTCATCACAAGGCGAAATTCCTGATCCAAGTGTCATTTTTGGAAGATTCCAGAGCAATGACTCAGTGTGCCACTTGTCCCATCTCGCTCAGCGCAGGTGGCCTTTGTTCCACTTGCTTTGCAACGCAGGTACACCATGGAGGAGTTGAGTTTCAGCGCAGAAGCCTAGTGGAGCACCTGCTTTGATTTCAGGATTGCTTGTTTTTGAGTGTTTTCAGGTGGAGAACTGATCTGAGAGCTGTTGGTTTGCTGACCTTGTTCCTCTAGGGGTAGGAACATCATGTTTAGGGACTTTGGATCCCTTGGATTATTGACAATTCATGCAAGGCACAAAATTGTCTATAACAGATGCCCCCTAAAGTATGAGGTCGTTTATCGGGTGAAATGCTTTATTAGGAGGATCCGAAGTTCATTCAATCTGCTGAGAAGTGTCCTATAATAAGATACAATACAATACATTATTTTTCATACTTTTTCATGATCTAGCTGAGGCGGGCATTCCCATGCTCAGCTTTATAAATACATTTTGGTACATAGAACAGACGATCGTCTGATGATAGACTGATAATTTTCTGCTGAAATTATCATCCTTTGAGAAGGATGATCATCTGCTGCAATGATGTACATATCAAATGGCTTTATATCCCGAATATATATCGCAGCCCAGATGGATGAAACTAGATCCGGGGTTTTCAATCTCTTCCGATCTTCACTCGATGTACAAGTCGATCCATGTGAGAATTTCTTGAAGTCGAACATGGAATGACATCGCTTGATTACCGGTCAATGATGTAAACCGTTAACAAGCGCGAGAGGAATCACCGATAAGGATGATGACCCTCAAGGTACGGCAGTACAATTCACATGGTGGGAATAAAGGACTTGGCGTCGACCACCATGCAAAATCTTCTGGTCGAAGGTCATTGATGTATACCTGTCGCCGGAAGTGAGAAACTTGCCATTGAGGCATGCAAGCTTCAAAGTACTGAAGGGGGTGTTCCTAGATCAACTCCTTGGATAATGAGCTGATGTCGACAAGGAGCGATCCGTCAAAGGAGGGCCTTAATGAATCCCACATCAGTGACACGGAACGGAGCTAGTGATTGTGATGAGGTGAAATCAAACTGTGATGTATGATTCAGGGTGGCGGTCATGAAATGGATGAAGGACAATGTATGGCAGTGGATGGGACACAGTTGACTCTCTGCAGAACAACATCTCTTGAACATATAACGACACTGATGTGATGGATCGGTAGCATTACCCCAAATGTGGATGGTGTGGCGAGGACCATGGTGATGAGACCGGTGAATGAAACAACCCAACCCGATGTGATACGGAGGACAAAGTGTCATGTTCAAGAGCGACTTGCTACCATTAAAGCTGTGAGGTTCTCCCGATTTTTCCCCAGTCATTGCTGACCAGTACCTCTTTATTTTTATCAAGCTTGAGGAGGATAACATATGCTTGTTCTATAACCTGCCCTTCGGGCAAGCCCATCGCTATGTTTTAACGAGCCTAGCGATAGGGAAACTCGTTCTCGTCTAAAGACAAGTTTGTCGCTATTTAATGAATTTTAACGAGTCTAACGACAAGGATAACTCGGTCCTTTTCATTTTTAGAGAGTCTGAAAAGGTACATAAAGTCAACTCCAAAATTCCTTTTTCGTCATCTAATCCCTTAAGTCCGAAAAAGTATAAAACAATACAGAAGGGATGAATTTTCGATCGCTTTAACGAGCCGAACAAAACAAGCGCTCGATCTTTTTGTGCAATAATCCCTCAGGTCCAAAAAGATTAAAATCTAGAGGAGGGATAGCTTTCCGGTCGCTTTAACGAGTTGGAAGGCCAAAACTCGGCAAACTTTTCATATTTTACGAGTCAGTGAAAAGAGCTCAAAGAAGACTCGTCTTTTGAGGAACGAGTGATAAACAGGGATAGCAGCAGATTCCAGGTACAGGTTGGAATTTTCCAATCACGGCAGCGTCACAAGGATGGCTAAGTGAAATCACTCTTCGCAGCTGTTCCTCAAAATGGGTAAACAAACATATGGAGATGAACGATTGGCCAAATGAACGGATGGAGGTGAGACTGCAAGAACACGACCAAGGGCTTTAATATGGCAGTCAAAGGTTACATTTACCAAGGTTATTTATCGGTTCATTTTTTCTGGGTGAGCTTGAAATCTAGGGGAAGATTGCTCACAACTTATGTTTATTTTTTAACGAGCATGAACCATGTGCTAAAACTGCTCGGATCTTGCGTTTATTTTTTAACGAGCATGAACATTGCTAAAACTGCTCGATTATACCAGTCATAATACAAGAAACGCCTCAGGTGAGATAGCTATTTTTTAAGGAGCTTTATCTCACGAAGCTATGCTCCTATTTGGCAAGTTTTAACTTTTGCCCCACATCCTTTCTTTATGCAAGCTGGAAACGGCTAATCCTACGAGTTTAACGGGTTAGACCTACAGGTTTAAAGGGAGGACCTAAAAATTTAAAAAATAAATAGTCGTCCCGTGCTTGCACTCCAAAAGGTTCGCATGCCCCCAGGTATAAAGTATAATTTCTAGGTTCGTCCTCTTACTTATTATCCGGAAAATGGTTATGTTCGCTGCCGCAAACTAAACTCTTTTTCCGGCGATGTCTATTACTAGGTTGCTAAGGATGGTGACTACTTGTTGCAGCAATTTCATCTCTTTCTTTGGAGGCTGCCCCTACTTATCCTTCAAAACATATGTTTTAATGGGTGAGGCTTGCCTTCAAAGATGGTGGCTACTTGCCGCCACAAATGGATCTCCTCCCTCAGGAGAGCCTAATTTCTAGACAAAGGGAGCCGATTATTTCGCTCACATAACTTTGACAAAAGAATTTTATCCTAGAACAACCCTCTCTTCCTTCCTTCGGACGGGGTACGGACTAGTCATATTCTTCTGCGGAAATTAACTTTATACCCAAGGTTTCCTCTGCCCAAGGCAGGCCAGGGTGCATGCCCCCTGGGTCCCAGTTCTTTCTTTCCGAATCACTCGCATTCATCGGGAAGTAGAACCGGGGGTGGAGGCATTCCTTGAGTGACTAAACCGTTAAGGGATGGTATTTGACTATTTGCGATGCGTGATCCTGGAAATGAAAGTTGGTCTACGAGCTTGACCATTCCTCCTTCGTGCGGAAAACACATGACTCTAAAGAGTGAGGACACTATCACCTCCATGCAATATATATAGTCTCGTCCAAGGAGTAAGTTATACACCAAGGGTCCCTGGATGACCATGACGTTCATATGAACTGTCTTCCCTTTCAATGTAACTGGAACATTGGGGAGAATCCCTAACGGGTGACTGGTTCCTTTATCAAAACCTGATAGATTTTTCATCTCAGGTAAAAGCGTCGGGCAAACCAGTGCTTTCCAGGCAATAGAGGAAAGGATACTCACAGATGCCCCTTCATCAATGATATTTCCAGCCATCACCATTCTGTAAATTTGGACGATGATTCTGAATGGGATACTGGCTGGTAACCGGGGTCTGCCTAGTTGATTCCAATCAAAGGATACAACTAGGTTGCTTGGTGGTGGGACCGAATACACGGCCGGATACGACCCTGACGATGTTCCTTCCTGCGATAAAGGAATGGGCGCATTGCCCTGATGCTCATCAGAGTCTGTGTTGATGAAAAGAATATGGACGGTGTCATCCTTATCCTCTTAAATGAGGGTGTCATTTGAAGATGAATCTTCAACGACGGTGTCATTTGAGGATGAAACCTCTGAAGGAAGAACCGGGTCAACTGCCGTTTTGACCTTTAGACTTTCGTCTGGTTTGGATTCAGTAGGTTCATTCTCAATGACCGACACTTCAGCTGACCACTTGAGCGGGCTAGCTGGATTTTCAACTATCGAGGGATTAGGCACGAGTTTTTGGTATCCAGGAGGAAGTCGTAACGGTGATACCAGACGATCTTCCAAAACTCTCTTCGCCTCATCTAAGAATGGACATCGGTGGATGGCGTGATTGCCTTCACACAACATACAGGGTGATCTTGGTCTCCCTTTTCGTCCTTCACTCTCGCTAGTTGACGGACTGCAATCAACATGACTACCAGAGGTTGATGCTAGCGGATTGTGCAACCTGGGGGACCAGTCCCTTAGTATCCGGGGAATACAAGGACAATCACGGTGGAAGTGGGTCCCTTTGCAAATGACACATGGCGATTTAGGCCCAGTCGGTGCAGTGTGTGGATTTTTGTCAGATGTCTTTTGCTTGCCCCCAGTCGCCTTCACCATAGGCCCCTTCTGCTTCTTTTCTTTCTTCTTCTTTTCCTTCTTCTCCATGGGAGGCTGACTTTTGCCGGCTCTACCTTGCGAAGATGAAGGATCAGAGGAAGAATTGTAAGAAGTGGAAGGCTGGTGGGTAGCTCTAGACTGGTCTGACTGTTGATTCGACTGCTCAGGATTAGTGGCGATCTGAACTACATTAGTTGAAAAGAGCCATACAGGTAGGCCAATTGTCAATCCTGGAAGTGACAATGTGGCCATATGAGGCGCACCAACATCTCCCCAAGAGGAGAAGGGATTGGGACTTCCGCCAAGGTGACTTCCTTGGTTGGTGGGCTCCATACTTTTCAACTGAAAGATCAACGTGGGAATAACAGGTGATTATGTTCCGATTAAAATAAATTTTATTAACGACGCTTTAGACACAACTTTGCTTTTTCATGTTTTAAGAGTCGAGAAAAAGCTAAAGATGACTCTAGTCTCCTTCGATGTTTTAACGAGCCCGAAGTGACAAATGCTCGGATGGAATTTTTCAGTTATAGAGTTTGAAAAAGGCCAAAAGAAACTTCTCTGGAGTTCTAGGCAGAGGGTGTGCCAAACTTTTCGCGAAACCACAGAATACGTTTTACGGTACGGGTGGTCGATCTTCGTGAATGCTGTGTTCACTGCATCGCGATCAGTAGGGCGGCCGACACGGCTTCCTATGGATAAAGGCTTTGTTCCTATAGGGGTCTCCCAATATATACGCGACGGTACGTGGGAGCACAAGTCCGTATTAGTGCCACCGACTCTCAGGAGGAATCACCCACCTTCGTAGAGATCGACAGTCACTATGTTTAACAACGCCGGAACACGTCTCTACCTAGACCTCTATATGTTTGCGTTATGTTACAAAGCGTTGTTATGTAAATTGAATTTATTTTAATGTTGATCTTGTTTAGCAGTTTGCCTTTAAGGATCACCACGAGATGTATGTAACAAATTCCTGAACGCAGTCTAAGATGAGAAGCAAACTTTTCAATCTTTCAACTTTGAAAATCTTAACTACTGAGGAGAAGAAAGGCAAATCTTTTCACACAGATCATAGAGCACACACTAATGCAATATTTCCTAAATCGTCATGCAAACAGTCAAATGCAAAATGCACAATGCATGTATTTTCTTTTCCCTTTCTTAATGTTGATGGGTTACAAAAAGAAAGTTGTTATATAACTTTGATTTCGATTTCAAGCGAAAGTAAACAAGCTAGTCCAAAATCAAAAGACACCTTAAGATTTACTTGTTTAAACACTGGAAATGCATGAAATCAAACCATAATGATGAAAGTAAAAAGACTAATCAGCTATGGACAACAAACAAGCTAACTCTTTAGACCAGAAAAATGCCTAACACAGGTTCAGATCTAAGAGGCCAAAGCAAGACTAGTTTACTCTTCGTTATGGGAAATTGTAAATGAAGTAAGAAATACAAAAGAACAAGTACAATTTCGTTATATAACAGAGGCGGAATGATGGCAAGTAAGGTTGGTTTCAGAATAGGTACAAGACTGGTAACTGGCTGCCAAAAACTATAGTGAAAACAGGCAAGAAAAAGGGAGGAAACCCCAACTGCACTAGGCAAAATTGGGCCAACGCAGGTGCTGCTCAGCCAGTCTGGCTCTCAGCGCAGGTAGCCCCTTCGGGACCTGCGTTGCAAAGCAGGTAGCCTGTGTACTACCTACTTTGGAAAACGAAAGTTGCGTTTTCTCAGTTTCCGGGTCACAATTTTCTCAAAAATGCACAGTTTTTGCTCAAATCAGAAGCAATCAGTCAAGCACACACAAAGGGATGACAAGGAGGATGAAAATCTATCACTAAGAGCTTACAAGGATCCTTGTAGATCAGCTCTTCAAATCATGAACATGCTCAGAAATGAGCGAGAGTAGCTGCCCTCTACTTCGCTTTTGATATAGTCAAAAGCTTTTCGATTTGGTACTCTTTTGTTCAGGAAATGAATAGCAAAATAATACAAACAATCAAACAGATACGATCCCCAGCGGAGTCGCCAGTTTGTTGTAGGGAAAAGTATCCGATTCGGATGACCCTATCCCACTCTAAGGGTGATAGTACCTCAGCAACAACTGTAAAGAAAACTACTTAAGGTTTACTTCTTTACGAAAGCAAGAGAGAATGAGGAAATGCACTAACCGTTGCCTTGCGCTTAATGTCGAATCCAAACTCTTCTCTTTGGCTGCTTGCTCCCAGCTCCTTGCTCTTTTGCTGGCCCAGCTACAATGAGATCCTGCAAAACAACAAAGAAGGAAACTACAAGCAACATGCAATTATAACTGATTCAAGGATTAGCGTAAATCAAATATACAATTATCACAATATATCATTGAAACAAGAGCATATAGAAGAACCTCAATAGCTTTTATTAATGAAGAAGTAAAGTTCTGAGAAGGTTACAACCATTGAAGGCCCCAATCCAGCAACACCTCCCAGCAGAAAGAATTTCTCCTCTTCACCTCCTTCAAGCAATCACCCAATAGTTCTATAGTGAAACCAACATCATATCATTACTTTGCACAAAATTCCAGCCTCCTGAGCTCATAGGAGAGAGCTCAATATATAGATGAATTGAGAAAGGATGAGTCAGCTTGCAACTGATGTGTAGCTGCCTTGTGTCCTCTCTCTCTTCAGTTGATCTTCAGTTCTTGAGTCCACTTGGAGAACCTTGCTTCCACTTGGAGAAACAGAGCCTCTGACTCATCACAAGGCGAAATTCCTGATCCAAGTGTCATTTTTGGAAGATTCCAGAGCAATGACTCAGTGTGCCACTTGTCCCATCTCGCTCAGCGCAGGTGGCCTTTGTTCCACTTGCTTTGCAACGCAGGTACACCATGGAGGAGTTGAGTTTCAGCGCAGAAGCCTAGTGGAGCACCTGCTTTGATTTCAGGATTGCTTGTTTTTGAGTGTTTTCAGGTGGAGAACTGATCTGAGAGCTGTTGGTTTGCTGACCTTGTTCCTCTAGGGGTAGGAACATCATGTTTAGGGACTTTGGATCCCTTGGATTATTGACAATTCATGCAAGGCACAAAATTGTCTATAACAAACAAGCATCTTGCATCATATATAAAAGTTAAGTTAATTAATTTAATTTATTTCAATTAATTAAAAGTTATATATATAATTTAATTTAATTAATTAAATTTATTTTAATTAATTAAATTTATTTTAATTAATTAAAAGTTATATGTACCAAATTTATTTTAGTTAACTAAAAAAAGAAGGAAAAATATTTTAGCTGGCAAATAAATACACGCCCCCACAAACCCACTCATTGTCGACAATGACAATGGCGGATTTCCAAAAAAATTGTTGGATACAGAGCATAAGATAAATAAAAACCACGACGAGGTCAGTAAAATATTAAATGAATTCTAGATCAAGCTTGGGGAACAAGCTGACAAAATCAAAAATCTTCGTGATACGACAAATCAAATAGAAATAAAGATGGAAAATCAACATGTCCAAACAGAAGTAAACATCAGAGAGATCTTAACAATGCTGAAAATTCTGTGTAAAAAGGCGAATTGTACACCCGAACAACTACTAAAAGAAAATGAAGAGAATCAAGAACACATCTCATCAGATTCAACAAAGTCAATAGACTCTCATGACAAAGTTGAATCCCCAAAAAAATCAGCGACACCCCACCAAGAAGCGAGTAACACAGCCTTTACAAACAAGCAAATCTGGGATAACTTTACCAATCAACACCCTTTTTTCGCTCGACCATTAGCAACATACCAGCGAAGGGCAAAAGTCGAGATGCCTAAATTCGATGGAAACGAAAAAAACAATGTTGCATGGATAAATAAAGCAAAAGAATACTTTGAGATATATGACATCAATGACGATGACGAAAAGCTCAGGCATGCATCCATGAAAATGGAGGGAGAAGCATATAACTGGTATATGTGGTGGAAAAAGACAACACACGTCATTAGCTGGAGGAAATTTAAAGATGCATTCTTTAAAAGATTCCAAGGTGTAAAGGAAGAAGAGTTCTTTTCAAAACTCATCAAATTACGACAAAAAGGAAGTGTGGACGAATACACTCAAGAATGGGAGACCCTAGTAACACGAGTACCTGGGTTATCAGAATCTCGTCTAATTCAGTCATACATATCGGGACTCAAAACCCATTTACAAGAAGAACTTGAGATGCATGACATTACATCTATAGAAGTAGCAAGACGAAAAGCAAAAACAACCGAAAAGAAATCTGAACCAATATTTTGGTCAAAAGAGGAAAAAACTTATGCAAGACGAAGGATACCCCAGTATGTGGACTCAAATAATACAAGATATGTTCCACCACATCGTCGTGAAGATGAAAAATCTAATGTGGAAATACAAAGGATAAAAGAGGGTAAATGTAAATGCTGTGGTGAGAAATGGGACCCCAAACATAGATGTGCTAAAGGAAAAGAACCAAAGAACCTATATAATTGTGAAGCAACCAATGATTCAAACAATGAATATTATGACATAGAAGACACAGAAGATGCCCCAGAATTCTCATCAGAATTAGATGAAGGAAGTATTCTGCAAGTGTCATTATCAGCTATGACAGGTATATCACAACCTCAGACTTTAAAGTTAAAAGGACACATAAAGAGGAACAACATAGTGGTTCTCATCGACTCGGGTAACACACACAATCTTTTAGATGCAACCGTGGCAAGGAGACTCAATATTTTTTCATTTCCCTTACCAAACATGAAAGTGATGGTAGCTAATGGTAAGAAGATTGAAAAGGTAGGAAAATGCCATAAGGTCAATTTGTAGATTCAAGACTTTAATCTAGAGTCTCCATTCTTCATGGTACCACTAGGAGGAGTAGATGTAGTCTTAGGTATCCAATGGCTATGAACTTTAGGTACTTATGCCCCCAACCATCAAGTACAATTTATAAAATTCAAATGGGGAGGTTAGAAGTACAAACTAAATGGATTCCAAGCACCCAAAAATCAAGTTGTATCATCATCTCAGATGATGAAGCTGAGTCGAAGAAGAGCACCTGCTTATGCAGTATAATGTCACCAGTTAGAAATGTTATATGCAAATATGATCGGAGAAGAGTCACCAGAGATACAAGATATGATTCAGAAGCATGAAAAAGTATTTCAAGACCTACCTATGAAGATGCCGCCTAATAGGGAAAGTGAGCATACAATAGAAGTCAAGGCAGGGTCAGACCCCATCAACATCAAGCCATACCGATATCCACATCTCCAAAAAATGGAAATTGAGAGATTAATCCAAGACCTTTTAAAGTGTGGGACCTTGATCATCTTAGAATATATAATCAAGTGGAAGGACTTGTTGAAGAAGACGTTTCTTGGGAGAATGAATCATTCTTCAACAACATCCGTCGTTACTTATGCTTTGAGGACAAAGCATTCTTTCGAGAGGAAGGCAATTTTATGTAAAAAATTAGTTAATTTTAGGGTTATTATTTAATTTTAATTTTAATTAGACGAAAGGGCACGATCATAAGATCATGCCCTTTCCCAAAGGGTGTCGATGGCGGTATATAAGCCAGGCAACCCATTGTAAACAATCATCATCTGTACATCCATCTTTTAAATAAATATTTATATATATAATTCTGCGTATCAGGAGTTTTATGCTCCAGAGGAGTGGGAAGAGAGAGGAAGATTAATAGATAGAGATATGACGTGAGAGGAAAAAGAATAAGAGAGAGGTAGGGAGTGAGGGGGAGAGAGTGAGGGTGGGAGAGATAGAGAGAAGATGTGAAGGGCAAGAGAATGAGAGAGAGGGAGGGTGTGTGAGAGAGAGAGTGGGGGAGGGAGAGATAGATAAGGGTAAAGGGATGGATATAGAGAGAGAGTTAGAGGGTAGAGAGAGAGGGGGGTTGTTTCGAAGAATGGAATGATTGAGGTAGGGATAGAGAAATAGAAGGGAGAGAGAGAGAGAGAGAGAGAGAGAGAGAGAGAGAGAGAGAGGTGAGATAGAAACATAGTTGGAGGGGAGGGAGTGAGGGGGAGAGAGAAGGAAATATAGACAAGGATAGAGGGAGATAGAAATAGAGCTTAACAGTAGAAAGAGAGAGAGTGTGAATGTTATGAACATGAATATGTAACAATACAAATAATAAATAATATAATAATAATAATTAATTATTATGAAAGGGCATGTATCAAAAAGACATGACTCCTTATGAAAGGGAAATTCCATCTAATATTAATACCAAGCCCATCATTGTATTCAATCATATCCCTTTTATAGTTAAAACATGTATATAAAATTATTATTCGTTATATGATGGATATTCTCATATTCCAAATATTCTAAATATTTGTGTGATAATGAACATCGTTCATATCATTTGGTATCAAAGCCTTCTTTTTTGATTTTGTCCATTGGACATAGGAGTTTTAGCCATTGAATAAAAAAAATTTGGAGTTTCTCTTTATTCTTCAGATCCTTAGCCACATTAAAAATAAATAAATAAAATCCTAAAATCTTTGAAACTACACAAAAGAAAAGGAAGAGTAAATAATAAAATAGTGTTTTCTCATTAATTACCATTGGTAATTTATAATCTCGTGGTTTTAGAAACCCATGGTAATTTCCCATGGTATTTGTAAGGTAAAGAAAAACAAAATAAATACAAATATCTCTTTACGTGAATGATTCATTGGTGGTTTATAAGCTTTTGGCTTTAGTAACCCATGGTAATTTATAGTGGTATTTGTTAGGTAAAGGAATATAAATATATCTTTACGTGAATGGTAAGTTTTACTTTATCCTTTTAGCTGGAGAAAATCAACCAAGGATTTAGAAGTGCTTAAGTGGACATAGATTTTATATTATATCCAAAAAAAAAGTGAAGGAAAGTGTATATATATGAAATGGGATTATTGTGAAGTTATAAAAAGGGTATTCAAAGATATATATTTCTATCTTGAAGCTATACTTTTTAATATATAGTAAGCAAGTATCAAATTACATATTGAAGAGACATTGAAGAAGTGGGGTTTTCACACCCTGTAGACTCACAAAGGATACATAATCTTCATAACCAAAGCACTGAAAAATTAAGTTGATCAAATTACTAGCCACCAAATCCATGGTCAAATTTGTTAGGATACTTGACATTTTAAAACGATTAATAAAGTTATAATTGTATAAGCTAAGAAGTGAGGGTATCAATCATTCTTGTGGTTGCCACCATTAGTTGTGAAGTGAATTATTTAAGAAGGGGTGCACACATGGTTCGTGCATAAACACTCCAAATACCGATAATCCATTTCCAATCAAAGTGTTTTTATTATAGGAATCGAAGGACTCTACCATGAGAGTTGTGTCGAGCATACAAGGAACATGATGCTCAAAATGGAGACACTCAACACTAAAAAATGGAGACATTAGGTTTAAACTAAAATGTGTATTGAAGAAGTAAGTCTTTCACACTTTATACATTCACTCATTACGAAAAAATGCATAATATTCATAACTAGAGCATCATTTGACATAAACTATTTAGAGAAAGCAAAATGGAGTCTATTACTAAGGAGACTAATAATGGAATATTTTATAAAACTTTTATCAAAGTTGTTTTTGCACTATAAACTTAAAGGAACAATTGCACGAAGGGATGTTATTATCTATATTACTCCTACTCAAGATGAAAATTATGTTAGTACTGAATGTGCTAACCAATTAGTGGTTCTTGATTCGAATACAATACAAATAATAAACATGGATGAATATCAATATGACAAGCAATTTTCCACTGGTATTGGGGATTATACATTTTTTCTCACATTTCACTATTAAATCTTTATTTTGTGATGATAGTGACATTATTTTTCGGTCACCCTAGATGGATTCATTAGGGTCCTTTATCTTAAATATCAAGAATTATTTGATGTTTACATATAATAAAAAGGTGAGGACATTCTAAGAAATTACAATGAAGTTAGAATCAATAATGCCTTCATTAGAATATTTTAAATATATCTTGAATGCGATGCTTCAAGAAAATCAAAATTCAATATAAAGGATGTAGAAATAATTTGACAAATTATCTTGGATAAAAACAAAGAAATTTCTCACTTAAAATATCATAGTAAAAAATTATTTGCATAAGTCAAGAAGTCAAAGGTTATGAAACAGTTATTAGAAAATAGAATAGAAAAACTTATCCAAACAAAAGTATCAAATTTTTTAGGTAAAAATCTCCAAGTTGAGGAGAAGAGAACAAATACAAATCCCATTAATATTATGACTAAAAAATATGCAAATATAATTGATTTAAATACATACTCAGATATTGCAGTGAAAATGATAGAAATTCCTAGGGTACCTACTAATAATAAAATTTCAACAATTAATGATGCAACATCAATGCATAGAGAAAATAAAACTCCAAAAGAAAAGAAACAAAATACTACTAAGACTCCTTATCAACATGCTAATCACAAGGGTAGGTACATTAATAAATCAGTGTATCAACATGAATTATAAGGAAAACAATTGACATATCTTAAGAATAGTGATATTATCATTTTCAAGTTTTATGATAACAATTCATCTTGAGAATCCTGTAAGTGAAATATTCCACAAAGGATCTAATTAGGTTGGTAAAATCATGTTATAGTTTGACAATTATGCATAGTGCTTAAATGTTCATATCATCTAGTATCATCAACCATGACAACATCAAAATCGTGTAAAGACATTACAAGTGTAAGTACATATATAAAATCCTTTTCATCCATATGATTTGAGGATAAATCATTTCTAAAGGGGAAGACAACGTTATGAACATTAAAATGGAATAAGAAAAATAATAAATAATAATAATTAATAATTATGAAAGGGTGTGTCTCAAAAAGACAAGACTCCTTACAAAAGGTCACTTTCACCTAATATTTAAACGAGGCCCATCATTGTATTCAATCATATTACTTTTGTACTAAAAAACATTTATATAAAAATATTATTTATGATATGATGGATATTCTCATATTCTCGATATTCTAAATATTTGTGTGATAATGAACTTCGTTCATATCACACTTTTGTCTAATATTTATAAGGGGCCCATCATTGTATACAATCATATCAATTTTGTACTGAAAAACATTTATATAAAAATATTGTTTATCCTATAATGGATATTATCATATTCCATATATTCTAAATATTTGTGTGATATTCGTTTGTATCAAAGAGTTGGAGGGGGGTTATTGTGAAGGAAAAACTAAGTGAGGGAGGGAGGGATAAGTAACAAAGGATGTGTGTGTGTGTGTGTGAGAGAGAGAGAGAGAGAGAGAGAGAGAGAGAGAGAGAGAGAGAGAGAGGAGGGAAAGAGAGAGGGGGGGGGGAGATAGAAATAGAGATGGAGGTGGAGAGAGAGGAAGAGAAAGGGATATATATATATAGATATATATATATAAAGAGAGAGAGTAAGGGCACTAGGGAGAGAGGAGGGAGGGAGGGGAGAGAGAGAAAGAGAGAAGGAAATAGAGAGAGGGCGAGAATGCGGGTTGAGAGAGAGAGAGAGGGAGGGAGGATGGAGAGTGAGAGGAAGAGCAAGGAAGAGGGAGTGAGAGAGCGATAGATATATATGGAGAAAGAGAGCATGGGGTAGAAATAAAGCTAGAGTGGAGGCAGTGATAGGGAGGGAGAGAGGGATAGATAATTATAAAGGGAGGGATATAGAGACAAATTTGTAGGGTAGAGAGAGAGAGAGAGAGAGAGAGAGAGAGAGAGTTTTAGTGGGGTTTTGTGAAGCACGAATTGAGTGAAGGAGGGATAAATAAATAGAGGAACGGGGATGAAGGAAGGAGAGAGGTGGGAGAGAGAGAGGATTAAGAGTGGGAGGATATATATATATATATATATATATATATATATATATATATATAGAGAGAGAGAGAGAGAGAGAGAGAGAGAGAGAATAATGGGGGAAAGAGGGAGGGATATAATTAGGCATTGGGGGGAGATAAGGAGAGAGGAAGGAAGATAGAAATGGAGATGGAAGAAGAGATAGAGAGACATAGACAAATATCCAAATGGAAATAGAGAGATAGAGAGTGGGAGGGAAGAGAGAGAGGGAAGGAAATGGCTAGAGAGGAGAGAGAGGAGGGGAGAGATGGGGGAGAGTGATTTGAATAAGAGAGAGATAGAGAGGGAAGAAGAGAGAGAGAGATGGAGATAGAGAGTGGCAGAGAAGGAGAGAGGAAGGAATGGAGAGAGTGGATGGGGAAGAGAGCGGAATATTGATATAGAGGAGGGTAAGAGAGAGAGAAAGAGAGGGAGTGAGGGAGATATGGGAGAGAAAAGGAGAGAGAGACCACTAGGAGGAAGAGGCATTCCATTCTGTTGAGAGAATTTTATTCCATCGCTGAGAAAAGATAGACAGGAGAAATAGGAGGTAGAGCACACACAGAGGATTTGTGCACTGTAGCGGCCCATGGGCCACATGCCTTACTTCTTTGTACCTGGAGCCATATTTCCAGACAGAGAAAGAGAGCGGAGTAGCCTCACCTTCCATCTATGTTTTCTCCCAAAAGGGTTTCCTAGAGAATATCTTATGTCTTGTGTGTGTGTGAGCTCTATTTTATCATTCTCTATTTTTTGCATAATTTCCATTCGCATGCATGCACTAATTACAATAAAATCTACAAATCTAGAAATTTAACAAAATTGTAATAGTGTAGAATTTCGAATTTTCAATATAATATTTCCATATCTGTTGTGGAAAACTATCCAATGGAACATCCATGGTAGTTTATGACTCATAAGATGTCAATATCTATGAAAGAATTATATCATGTCAAAATTCTTAGATTGAATTAGAATCCTTTGAAAAATTGAAGGAGAGTTTGGGATCGATGATCCTTTGATTTTCCTTGGTTGACAGATGACCAACATGGAATCACTATAAACCATGAGTTCCTTAACGTTTTTGGCCAATGCCATTTCTATTCATTTCCATAAGGCTAGATATCAAACATCATTGTTGGTGGTTTTTCCCAATCCCCAAGCAAACTAGGATTCAACTTGTTCGTCGGGGCCAAGGAGCACCCATCCCGCTCATACCACCCCCTTTCCAAGTTTCTATTTAATGTTATTTCTATTTTATATTTTTCTCTCTCACACACTTATATAATTTTTTTTTTGCCTTTTTTGTTTAGGTGATAAAGGATTGGGGAAAATTGATTTTTTTTTTCTTTCTTTTCTTTAACATTAAAAATAAAAAATAAAAAATAAATAAAGGTAAAAACATTATTAGAAAAAAATTCATTTCAAACAAAATTGAAAAAAAAACGTGTAGAAAAAATCTATATATTTTATAATTAATAAATTTAAAATGTCAAAATAGGGGTGGTAGGAGGGGTAGGGGTGCTCTATGGCCCCGAGGAAATTAAATTTGCAGAGTATTCATGGTCCTTATGATGCATGAAAAACAACCGATTTGAAGTATATACCCTATACCAGGGGATTTAGTTAGCCAAATAAAAACGGGTAACTTGTCTCATTATTTTGGGAGACTCCCTCCTTATTCAACATTTGGTGAAAGGCTCTTCTTTGAGGGACAAAACATTAGAAATTATTATAAAAAGAATTAGGAAATTAATAGAAGGGTTCTCTTCAATAGCATATTTCCATGTTCTCCGTGATCTCAATAAAGATGTGGACTTATGTGCTTATGAAGGGTATAAATTAAGATTGGGAGATTTAAAAATCAATAGTTTAATCAGGCCCTTTGTTGTTACTTAGAGTTAAATGGATTGGCATTACATAGTTATGAAGGACTACATTATCACTCTGTCACAATATGACATGTAATTTTTTTATTTTTTTTGAGTCAATTTTGTAAGGTATATACCTACAAAACCCCATTTTTTGTTGTCCAATTTGGAGTCCCTCTAAAAAACATTATATTTTTGTTGGATAACAAGACTTGGGGAAAAAAATTAAGATATAGCTAGGTACTACCTGATGTATTTTTTGTGATCCAAGTGTAAACTTGCATATAAATACAAAATTCTCATTATGTTTAAAAAAAAAATCAAAATGTCAAAATATTACCTTGGAAAAAAAGGGTGACTTTGGAGCACCATTTTTTGAAACGAAGGTAAAAACAACCACTTAATGTAACCTCTAAAAAGGAGAGGACATTATTGTTAATATCTAAAATGAAGTAGGAAGTCTCTTGAGGCTTGTGGACTTTTCTTGATTACTCAGTCCATGATTTTGCATATGCTTTACCCTAACATTATATGCCTATTCATGTTTCATTTGAAGTTGCTAATTATGGAACAAAGGCATTTCCAATCATTGAGTTTTTTAAAATTCATGTTGATGAGGAGGAGGTTTTGGCATGAGGTCCATTTGTGATTTCATTTGTGGACTACTTCTCTTCCTATCAATCACACTAAGGGTGTCAATTTTGCTACTACAATATTAGTTAGATTTCATTTCGTATTGCACTTTGAATAACATGGTAGAGTCAATTCATATTTAGACCCATATTATGATATTCGAGTGAAAATTGGAGGGTTTGCATTTTTCAAAGAAGAAAGTTCCAATTGGTCCCTTTTTTCAAGAAATCTTATGAAGTTGACAAGGGATATTTGACTATCTCAACATTTTGGTGCTAGGAGGGTGAATGGAAATCCATCCTATGTCAAGTTGAATTTTGTTTTGCATTTATTTCTCATGTCCATGAATCCTTACACAAGAATCATATATTACATTAAGCTTGCAAGGAACTTTGCGTGACCTTCTAAGAAAGGTAATAGATTTCTTGTCAAGTTTTAATAGTGAAGGAAGACATCCACATTTGAGCATATAAAAAATTACCAATGCAAATTGTGTTTACATAACATTGTTCATGAATATGTTGTTTGTTGGTTGTTCTGATATAGTTTTGTTAAGGAAAAGCATGTGATTGGTAAAATATCTTACCTATTTCAATGATCCAATATTGGACTCAATTGAAAGAAATTTTTGAAATCAATTATGGTGAAACTTATCATGTGGCTAAAATGTTGCAAGATTTTGTGTACTCCATATGGAATACAAAGCATCTATTGGATATTTCAACACCAAATCTTGACAAAATTACTAAGGCTTTCATGAGAAGCATAAGCCTCCACTTCAAATAGCTTCCAAAATGTATGTGTAAGATATTCCAAAAACTATAACTATTTTCATTTTGCATAAAGGAATTACCAAGTCAATTGAAGCTTCTGAAGAAGCACACATCCTTGGGAAATACTTGAAGAAGAAATTTTTGTCTTTGCCCTTGTTTCATAATTGCAATAACACAACACATGATGAAAGTAATTTGTTATAATGAGAGATAATTTAAATTGCATATTGTTAGAGGGTCTAGTCGACTCAGTCGAGTAACCCAGTTGAGTTGACACACAAAAAATCTTATTGTAAGTCAGTCGACTTCTCAGTTGGATTAGGTATAATTGGTCCAACCACATTCCTATGTATAAGTATGCATGAAGACTAATAGAAACTTGGCTGGAATTACTTCCCAAACTCTATTCTTCTTCGTGTATGTGTGTTCTCACTATTGTTATGATGTAGCACATTCTTGTATGTTATAAATTAAGCTAATAACATGCATTGTCAATGCCTCCTTCATTAAGTTGGGTGACAACAACAGTGAACGAAGGTAATGATTTGAACCTGCAAAGGAAACAAGTTAAGAGGATGAGATCAAATGAGAAAGCTGCAAAAATGAAAAATTTGCAAGTTAAAATGTGTTCAAGAGATGCAAGGAGAATCTTTGTTGAAGAATATTGACATTTGTAAAAGTTCATGGATGTTGCTAAAGTTGACACTGAAGACGTGCAATGGTGAAATTGAATCCCTACAAAAGAATATTGAGATTAAGAATTTGTAAATTTAAATATTAATCATTTTATCTGTAGATGTTGTTATACCAAAATAATTTTGTTCATTGGAAATGTACATGATTTAATATGTTCATTAGCCCTATAAAGAAGATCACTGAAGAAGTTGAGAAATGGGTCGTCGACAATGATACTATGAGAAAAGAAATATCAACCTCTACTTTTTCCAGGACATAAATTTTTTTACTATATTATTTATTCATATTAATATTAATTGATAATCAGTAGACTTGATCAGTTGGCCAACTTAGTCGATTGGCTGACCTGGCTCACTGTTAGTTTCTCTCAGTTGATCATTGTAATTATGACTTGTCTAAGTGAGCGAACCAATGGAATTTTCAAGATTCAATTAAGAATGATGCAATAAACACATAGTAGGTCGATTTGGATGATAGAGAAAGATTATTCATTTGTACCCTCCCATGAACTGGCCATTGCAATGATACATGTGAAGTAACTAAAGTTAGGTGATCAAGTTGCATGATAATATACTTCCTGTATAAAAGATAAAGAAAACACATAAAATGAAATGAAATTTTCTATGTGGCTTGTTGTTTGTCGACTCATTCTACATAGAATTTCATAAGTGTTATTTTCCTAAGACGAGTAAGAAAAGAGTGCTTTTTCCAGCGAGACCTTTGAGAATACCCAATCAAAGTTTCACTCCAGCTTTGAGGCTTGAATACAGAGATTTATAGGAACAAATTTTCTGGAATATATATCAGATGTTTTCATGGAACAAGACGATTCAAGATAAATTCTAAGAAGCATTGCATCCCCTTCGATTTACTTCTTCCCTTTAGACCATCTCTTCCTCCATATTCTCTCTTCTTTTCTATAATGTTATCACAACTTTCACATAGATTGTATGGATGCATGGTTGCTTACCAATGATCATTTCCCTCAATGTTAACCATCATATTCTACTCGGCCAATGTCTAAACCAGACAGAAGTTGACCAAATTACATGGTCAAGCTAGTTGGTTACATTTTTAAGAATGTATAAATTGTCGCATATTCGAAAGTGAGTATATATGGCATGCACAATCTAGGAGCCAAGGAAATCATATTAATTTGAATAAAGGACAAGTCAATTATACAACATGCTAAGGTTGACCAAAAATAAAGGGAAGCACACAAAAAATCTAAGTATTGGATGACATTATCCCAAACCTGCAGCGAAGATGTTCTAGGCATTAAAGTAGTCGACTACCTTGTTGTTGCATCTTTCCCCATCAACTTTGGTATCAATTGACTTTTAGTGTGAAGATCTCCCATCAAGCATTGTGCCTTTGGATTTTTGTTGTATATCAAGAGATGCATTCTGGAGAAATATGTTCTTACAGTTGGGGATGTTGGGTACAAGTGTTAAATGCCCAATATCATGGCAAAGATAGGTGAGATGATTGTTGGATAAAATAGATTATTGGTTGTGATGGAAATATATGCAAAAGCAGTGGAAATCACTTGTGATCAAAACCCTCCACAAATATATAAAGTTTTTCCTGAAGTACACAACGATGACATGGTTTAGTCAAGTATGTTTTAAAATAGTAAAAATGATTTAATATTTATACATTTGAAAAATATTACCTTCGATTTCAATGATGATGATCCTTTAAGCATCCTTCATCGTATCAAGGTTGGATCAATATTGAGTCGAAACCCAATAGAGGGGAGAAGACGCATCTTCGAAAAAATGTATGGAGGATTCAAATATTGTGTGTGTTAGTTTATTTGATTGACCTAGTTATAGTCTAGTCAAATCAATGAGTATGTTTGATCTCACTATTTTATTTGTGGTATACTCCAACTCATTTGACTCCGCCGATGGAGACTCACTCGACTCACTCGATTGTTTGATTTAGTCAATGAAGTTGACTTCTTATTCTAAATAATCAACCAGTCGAGCACATTAATTAGACCGGTATGAATATGGACATGTTGGTCAACCTATTCATTAAAGGACTTAACTACTTGACTAGAAGATTTTCAAAATAATACCTTTGCTTATAAAGAACAAGAGAAGGAGAATAATTCCATCTGAATAAATGTTTATCATGAATGTTGAAGAAAGAGAAGGCATACGACAAGAATATTCTATGACATAATCATTTATATGTGGGAGAATGAAGTATATAATGCAATTATCGAATTATGTAATATGTAATATGTATGAGGGATATTGTTATAAAAAATAAATAATTACACGAAGGATAGTGGTCTTGAGTCTAAGTCATGTCTAGTCGAGTTTTATTTGATTAAAACAAAAAAAGGGTGGAGGTGAGGGGAAGTCCCTTGTTGATTAAGTCCCTTGTTGTTTCTAGCCGATGTTGGTCAATTTCTAGTCAATAATGTAAGACATGCATAGGAGAATTCATTTTTATTGAGTTAGTGAGTCATAGAGAGTCATCTTTCATGTAAAGCCAAAATTTCACACTCTAATTTATTGTTAAAGAAACTTAAAAATTCACAACCATGTTCATAGTAACCGAACACAAATGGCAGTAGCAGAGTATCTATTATAGCCAGGAAGAAAATTGAATAAGAAACATACATAATTTTGTAGTAGAATCAACTAAGCATCCAAGTAGCATAAAATTTTTGGTAGCAATAGAAATTTCAAGAACAAGAAGTTAGATAAGCTAAAGTGATAAAGAGTTGAAGTGACACAATGATGATGTCATGAGATTATATTAATATAGCCCCTGGTATGAAGATTGTAGAATGGTTCTTGGGTTGTGATAGAAGTAAAGAGTGAGATGGTTGATATGGCATATTTTCAATTATTTTATGTATGAATGGAAAAATCCCAAGGATGAAAACCACACACTGGACTCATCCATAGAGAGAGCGAAGAGACACCCCTATATTAGAGAGAAGTTGCTTGAAAATTCCTAGTTGGAGTATCATTCCATATGTTAAAGAGACTGCAAAGAATGTAATAGTTGAGATCTCTGCAATAAGTAGCCACCAAACCAGTAAAACTCACAGTAAGCCTTGTACACATGCATATCCTTATCCATCTGGCAGATGGTATGGCTGAGTTATCTACGCAGAAACATGGATGATGTATAGTAAGGATACTTCTACAAGAAGTAGATATTCAAGATATTGTTGCATCCTTGCTTGGGACGAGAAGGAATTTAGGGTGGGGGAGATGTTATAGGGGCCTATTAAGCCTATATGTGCCAGCATACATAATTCACTAATTAAACGTGAGTAAGACTTCGTAAATATGTAAAGAAAAGTAAATGAAGGATTGGTTGGAGTGGGTACAACCTCTACAGAAACATCACCTTTGTATAAGTATGCATCAAGACTAATAGAAACTTGGTTGGAATTCCTTCCCAAGCTTTATTATTGTTCCAAATTGTTGGCATTTTAGCACCGGTGTGGCGCTATGGTAAAGGTGTTGTCCTTGATGGAAACTCACTTTGGTGACAGATCTCAGTTCAGGTGCTCAGAATGAAGGAAATCTTGTATATGCAGGTTCACCTTGCCGAAGACGCGTATACACGCGGGTTATACGTTCAAAAGTTGCGTATGCGTATACACGCACTTTTATGCACAGAAAATCACGTACATGGTGGGAAACTTATTTTTGGTCCGTGGTTGTTAGTCCTTGGAATTTGAACCTATGGTTTTGGACCATGGTATCTTGTCAGATGTGTTGACCCCAGGTTTTGGGCCCTTGGTATTGGTTTATTATGGCGTTGGACCGTGGTATTGTGGAAGGACTAAAACTATCAAAGAGGAAGGAGATCATGTGGCAAGGTATTATCTGATTTATTGAATATCTGATATCGTGCTAGATCTGGAATACTGGTGATTGGGTCATGGTGCAGATCTAGATCTGAATGAAGGAGGAACCTGAGCGCGAGAAGGATAAGGACTATTGATGGATCAAAATCTCAAGGCTTGAACATTGGTATCACTGTTTGATTTTCATCTGTTATATGTGGTGCACTCTTGATCTATAAATCTGGGTTAACTAATTTCTGAATGTTTAAAATAATAAATTATCCTTTATAGATCTGTACGCAGGTTCAGTGAAGTGCAGGTGCGTATACACACTTTGTATGTGAATGAAAGAAGCGTATATGCAGGTTGGTTGTGGTACAGAAGCGTACACACGCAGATTGATGAATAGTGAAGTAGCGTACGTATCTTGATTTATGTTCTAGCCGCTTCTGTTTTATTGCTGCAGTATTCTGGGTTTAGAATTGGTGTTTGATTACAGTTACTGTGTTCTGGGTACAACTGACAGAGAAGTGTTTATATGATTCAGTTTTTGATTGGTGAAAGAGCTTTGGTTGATGCAGAAATACTTGATGTTTTATTGATATTACTTGTGGATACAGTCTGAAAATTAATGAAACGAGGTCCCTGAAAGCAGAGAGAAGGTTGCAACCTTCTGCAGGCAGGAGCCTGCGTACTAGTATCTCAAGCTAGTACAAGAACTAAGGGGTTTGGAGCTCCCTTACAAGAAAGCTTGAGAACGAGAGAGAGTTGTAGCTCTCTGCAGGTTGCATCCTGCGTACTGGTAAAGACTGCACCAGTGCAAAACATTGTAAAGAGAAGTTTCTAATTAAAAAGAAGATAGAGACGAATTGCAGCAGGGGGTTTTCACGCACATTGGGTTTCCTCCTTATATCTTGTGTTCATGTGTGTGACTGTCTTTTGTTTTGTTTCACTGGTTCTAGTACTGTTTATTTGCTTCTGATTCACATATTAATAACTGACATCTGAAAGATAAATCAAATTATAAGTCTGTTTTATATACGCGGTTTTCCCTATCTGAAGTTGCGTATATACGCGGTTTTCATTAACAGAAGTAGCGTGTATTATCTGAAGTTGAGAAAGGAAATATTTGTCTTAATAATACTGATTCACACCCCCCCTCTCAATATTATTTTCAACAATTGGTATAAGAGTAGGTCCTTCTGAAGAAGCTTGATCGCTTGAAGGAAGATCTTTCATCATGAGCAACTACGAGAGGGAAGCATCAATCAGGTCACCGGTTTTTGATGGGACAAACTTCGTATATTGGAAGGTAAGAGTTACTGCCGATCTTCAATCTCTGGGTACAGAAGTCTGGGACATCATAGAAACAGGGTATACTTTTCCATCAACTACCCCTACAGATCCAGCTGAGAAGAAGAAATATGAAACAAATGCAAAGGCGGTCAATACTCTTCTAGTATGTCTATCTCAAATAGAATTCGTGAAAGTTATGCAGTTAAAATCAACAAAAGAAATATGGGACAAGATTGTCCTAAGCTATGAAGGAGATGATCAGGTAAAACGAGAAAAACTTCAAACCCTCAGGATTCAGTATGAAAATCTCAAGATGTATAATGATGAAAGTGTTGCTAACTATTTTCTTCGTGTAGATGAGATTGTTAATTGTATGAAAAACTTGGGAGAAGAAATAAAAGAGGCTGTTGTGGTTGAAAAAGTTCTAAGATCTTTGTCACCTATGTTTGAATCTAAAGTTTCTGCAATAGAAGAAAAGGAGAATCTACAAAGTCTTAAAATGTCACAATTGCATGGAATTCTTACTGCTTATGAAATGAGGAAAGGAGGTCCATCAGACAGGAGAGAAGTTGCCTTCAAGTCTTCAGGCAAAGGAGAATACTATGAATCAAGACACGTGTCAAAAGAAGAAGAAGAATCAAATTTTGTCAAAAATCTTCAAAGGGGTGCCAGACGATTCTGAGGTAAGTTACCTTTCAAGTGCTTTGCTTGTGGAAGAGTAGGTCACTATGCTACCAAATGTCCTCATAAGGATAAGATTGACAAGGGAAAGGAACCTGTTAGATGGAACAGGAAACAAAATGAAAATAAGAAAAGCTATTATACTCATGAAGATAGTGATGGTCATTCAAATAGTGACGAAGATGAACGAGGTAATGAATATAAACTTTTAATGGATTTTGATGATGATGAATACATGGATGCTATAGATGTAGAAGGTTTTTGTGAAGAGATGACTAATCTCAAAATCTGCTTAGAAGAGAAAAGTGCAATTATTGATTCTCTACAATGTCAACTGGCTGAAAGGGAAAAACATCTTGAAAAATTGGAATGTGAAATTGTTTGTCTTAGAAAGGAGATTGAGAAAACAAAAGCTATTAATCTTAAATTTGTTAAAGGATCTGAAACTCTGGATGAGATTATCAATGTGCAACGTTCTCCACTAATCAAGACAGGTCTGGGATATAATGGAGAAACATCTCAAGCTTCTACCTCCAAAAGTTATCTTGATGCAGCAAGGAGGAGCGAGCAAAGGCCTAATAGAAATCATCAGGTAAATCAGGGACAATTTACCTCAAGAACGAATAAAGACTATCAAGTAAATCGGGGACAAGCTACCTTAAGGACAAACAGAAGCTACAATCAGCCACAGGTAAAATCTTCCCAACTTGCCTCAAGAATGGATGTCAGTAGAAACTACAGTCGGTTGGATGATAGATTTGATAATCGCAGGAGTTTCTTCAATGGCCAATGTTTCTCTTGCCATAATTTTGGTCACAAAGTAGCTCAATGTGTTGCCTATAAGACAATCATGACTAGAGAAGCTCAAAAACAAAGGAACATGACTGGAATCACGAAAAGGACTTATAACAACTTTTCGGCCCTTGAAAATGAAGTTGAATGTTCTATTTGTAATAAATTTGGTCATGAAGATTCTGAATGTAGGAGCAGGTTTTGGAAGACAACTCAGAAGGAGCATACCTCAAGTGCCAGAACATGGAGAATGAAGGAACCACAACCAGAAAGATGTGGGATAGCTTTCTATGCAGAAGGACAGGAAAATCTATGGTATATCGATAGCGGATGTTCGAAGCATATGACAGGGGATAAAGAAAAACTTGAATCATATACTGCATTAGAAAAGGGAAAGAAGTTGTCTTTTGGAAACAATACCCCTGCAGCCATAAAAGGAAAAGGCACTGCTCAGTTGAAAGAACAGGTCAAAGCTGGAAATGTTTTATATGTAGATGGCTTGAAGCATAATGTACTAAGTGTTAGTTAGATGTGCGATCAAGGAACCGAGGTAATATTTCGATCAAATGGATGTAGTGTTCATGATATTGATATAGGAAAAACAGTGATCAAAGGCAGAAGAAATCCAAATAATCTATACATATTTGAAGAAGGACAACAACAATGCTATTTGAGCAAGGATGATGAACACTGGTTATGGCACCGGAGGTTGGGGCATCTAAGCTTTTCAAAAATAAGGAAAGCATGCAAATACCAGGCAGTTCATGGTCTTCCAGATATCAAAATACCAGACAACACCATATGCAAATCATGTCAGTTTGGTAAGCAAACCAGAACTAACTTTCCTAAGAAGGAAGGATCAGCTAGCAGGCCTCTTGAGCTAGTCCATACAGATGTATGTGGTCCATTTAGGACAAGGTCACCTCGAGGAGAAGAATACTTGATATTATTCATTGACGACTTCTCCAGGTTTGTTTGGTTAGGACTTATGAAGCACAAAGACGAAGCATTCGAAAAATTAAAATCCTTCAAAGCCTTGGCTGAAAATGAATCAGATTACAAAATTAAGTGCCTCAGGTCTGACAGAGGTGGGGAGTTTACCTCAAATGAATTTTTCAATTTCTGTGAAGAACATGGAATAAGAAGGGAATTCTCTACGGCTAGGACTCCTCAGCAAAATGGAGTGGTGGAAAGGATGAACAGAACAGTCCAACAAATGGCTCGTGCTATGCTTGATGAGTCTGGAACTCCCACAACCTTCTGGGGTGAAGCTGCATATGCTGTAGTTGTTATTATCAACAAAACAAATGTCCGAGTGAACAACACTCAAACTCCTCATGAGCTCTGGTATGGTGAGACTCCTTCGGTGAAGCATTTCAAAATTTTTGGGAGCAAATGCTATATTAAGAATACTGATGAGCAACTTGGCAAACTTGAACCTAGAGCAGATGAAGGCATTCTCCTTGGTTATTCTCCTCACAGAAAAGCATATAAGTGTTACAATAAAAGACTTGGAAGAATTGTTGACAACATTGATGTAGTGGTTGATGAAAAAGGATACATCCCTAGGCAAGTAAATCATGAAGATATCGATGAGGATGAAGACTACTCTCCAAATAAGACAAATGATGAAGAAGAACCTCAAGAGGAACTAGAGGAACAGACAAGGATAGAAGAGAAGGCTCCATCCAGATACATTCAGAAGAATCATCCAGAATCTCAGATTTTGGGGCAGAAAGAAGCAGGTGTACAAACTAGAAGAACAATTGCAGAAGCCTCAAGCTATTTGGCATTACTCTCCTCCACTGAACCACAAAATGTAAAAGAGGTGTGCAAAGATGAATGCTGGGTCAAGGCAATGAATGAATAACTTGAGCAGATTGAAAAGAACAACACTTGGGAGTTGGTTCCTAAACCAAAAGATAAGAATGTCATAGGAACAAAATGGATCTTCAAGAACAAGTTGAATGAAAATGGGCAAGTTATTAGAAACAAGGCCAGACTTGTTTGTAAAGGGTATGCTCAACAAGAAGGAATAGACTTTGAAGAAACTTTTGCTCCTGTTGCTAGACTTGAAGCCATTCGAATGTTCCTTGCTCTCTCAAGCTTTCAGAAGTTCAAAGTATTTCAAATGGACGTGAAGTCAACCTTTCTGAATGGAGAGTTAGAAGAAGAAGTAAAAATCGAGCAACCAGATGGTTTCATCCTTGGGAATGATCCAAATCTTGTATGCAGACTTAAAAAGGCTCTCTATGGGCTTAAACAAGCTCCAAGGGCTTGGTACTATCGTTTGGATAAATACCTTCATCAGCAAGGTTTTTCAAAAGGATCAGCAGATAACAATCTCTATATAAAAATTGAAAATAACAAATTGCTAATACTTGTTGTGTATGTAGATGATATTATCTTTGGAAGCAATGAAGAAGCTATGAGTCAAAGCTTTGCCTTGGTGATGCAGAAAGAATTCGAAATGTCCTTGCTTGGAGAACTGACATACTTTCTTGGATTGCAAATCCAACAAAATGAAGGCGGTATCTTCTTGTCTCAAACCAAGTACCTCAAGCAGATTCTGAAGAAGTATGACATGGAAGATTCAAAACCAGTATGTACCCCCATGGTTACAGGATGCAGCCTCAGTGCAAATGATGAATCGGCAGCAGTGCATCAACCAACCTATAGATCTATGATTGGAAGTCTACTTTATTTGACAGGTACCCGACTAGACATCATGCATGCAGTGGGAATAGTTGGAAGATTTCAGGCAAATCCAAAGGAAACTCATCTTCAGGCAGTCAAGAGAATCTTTAAGTACCTTCAAGGAACTCAAAACTATGGCTTATGGTACCCTAGAGATACAGATCTCACACTTCATGCTTACACAGATGCAGATTGGGCCGGAAGCGTGGATGACAGGAAGAGCACAAGTGGTGGTGCATTCTTTATGGGTTCCAGATTAGTATCTTGGTTCAACAAGAAACAGAGTTCGACTGCTTTATCTACAGCTGAAGCGGAATATGTGGCTGCTGCATCTTGTTGCACTCAACTTCTTTGGATGATGCAAACCTTGTAGGATTTTCAAATCACTTGTACTCCACCTGTCTCGATCTTATGTGATAATACAAGTGCAATAAGCATTTCAAAGAATCCTGTCATGCATTCAAAGACCAAGCACATACCTATTAAATATCACTTTCTTCGGGAACAAGTGCTTGAGCAAAAAGTCAAGTTGGAGTATGTTCCTTCTAAGGAACAAATTGCTGATATCCTCACCAAACCACTGCCTAGGGAAACTTTTGAATATCTCAGACAGAAGCTGGGAGTAGTTGATGCTTCATCCTACTGTTGAAGCTTGTTTGTTTCAAAGAAAAGTTGGTGTACGCGAGTTGCATGAGGGGAATCCGCGTACATACGTTGATTTATGTAGGTGCAGTCACGTATATGGAGTTCTGAAGAAAATCAGCAAGGACAAACTCTGGTTGAAGAGACTCTGATATGGGTCTTTCAGAGACCATCAGGCACAGGTTCAGGGGGAGCAGATAATCTTCTAATAATGCATTGTTGGCATTACCTTAGAAGCTCTTGGTTCTAGTACTCAAGCTGTTTTTGGTTCAGGTGGATCAGCTGCAGAAAGAAGAACATACGGGGAACATGGTTGCTGATATATATAATGATTGTCAGATGCCGCTGATAGTAGTTATTGATGATTTGCATAGTCTTGATTTTTCGTCTCTATGTCATGTATATCTTTTTCTATCAAGGTCATGTAACGACCTATTTTGGTTTCCCCACTATGCATGGGATGATTGATGCAATTGGTTATCATATGTAAATTTCTGATGTATCCCCACTTGGTTGGGTGGATGATCCCCACTTGGTTGGGTGATGGTTGTATGTATTGAGTCTTTTGATGATAGGAAGGTATTTTATGATGTATAAGTCATGGTTCTTCTTGAAGGACACCTTTTTTGCAGATCTTGTCTTCAGTCAGGGGGAGCATGTTCAGCACAGCAGAGTAGAGATATCAGCATGTACTCAGGGGGAGCACAACCCTTTGCACTTGATGACAAAGGGGGAGAATGACTTTGAGGATCTTGGGATTGCCATCAAGTCCAAAGGGGGAGATTGTTGGCATTTTGGCACCGGTGTGGCGCTATGGTACAGGTGTTGTCCTTGATGGCAACTCACTTTGGTGATAGATCTCAGTTCAGGTGCTCAAAATGAAGGAAATCTTGTATACGCAGGTTCACCTTGCCGAAGATGCATAGACACGCGGGTTATACGTTCAAAAGTCGCGTATGCGTATACACGCACTTTTATGCACATAAAAGTGTGTACATGGTGGGAAACTTATTTTTGGTCCATGGTTGTTAGTCCTTGGAATTTGAACCTATGGTTTTGGACCATGGTATCTCGTCAGATGTGTTGACCCTAGGTTTTGGGCCCTTGGTATTGGTTTATTATGGTTTTGGACCGTGGTATTGTGGAAGGACTAAAACTATAAAAGAGGAAGGAGATCATGTGGCAAGGTATTATCTGATTTATTGAATATCTGATATCGTGCTAGATCTGGAATACTAGTGATTGGGTTATGGTGCAGATCTAGATCTAAATGAAGGAGGAACCTGAGCGCGAGAAGGATAAGGACTATTGATGGATCAAAATATCAAGGCTTCAACATTGGTATCACTGTTTTATTTTGATCTGTTATATGTGGCACACTATTGATCTATAAATCTGGGTTAACTAATGTCTGAATGTTTAAAAGAATAAATTATCCTTTATAGATCTGTACGCAGGTTCAGTGAAGTGCAGGTGCGTATACATGCTTTTTATGTGAATGAAAGAAGCGTATACACAGGTTGGTTGTGGTACAAAAGCGTATACACGCAGATTGATGAATAGTGAAGTAGCATACATATCTTGATTTATGTTCTAGCTGCTTCTGTTTTATTGCTGCAGTATTATGGGTTCAGAATTGGTGTTCGATCATAGTTACTGTGTTCTGGGTATAGCTGACAGAGAAGTGTTTATCTGATTCAGTTTTTGATTGGTGAAAGAGCTTTGGTTGATGCAGAAATACTTGATGTTTGATTGATATTACTTGTGGATCCAGTCTGAAAATTAATGAAACGAGGTCCCTGAAAGCATAGAGAAGGTTGCAGCCTTCTACAGGTAGGAGCCTACATACCAGTATCTCATGCTAGTATAAGAACTAAGGGGGTTGGAGCTCCCTTCCAGGAAAGCTGGAGAACGAGAGAGAGTTGTAGCTCTCTGCAGGTTGCAGCCTACGTACTAGTAAAGACTGCACTAGTGCAAAACATTGTAAAAGAGAAGTTTCTAATTAAAAAGAAGATAGAGACGAATTGCAGCAGGGGGTTTTCACCCACATTGGGTTTCCTCCTTATATCTTGTGTTCATGTGTGTGACTGTCTTCTGCTCTGTTTCACTGGTTCTAGTACTATTTATTTGCTTCTGATTCACAGATTAATAACTGGCATTTGAAAGATAAATCAAATTATAAGTCTGCTTTATATACGTAGGGACCCTATCTGAAGTTGCGTATATACGCGGTTTTTATTAACAGAAGTAGCATATATTATCTGAAGTTGAAAAAGGAAATATTTGTCTTAATAATACTGATCACCCCCCCTCTCAGTTTTATTTCCAACACAAATCACACAGATGATAAATTATAGTGCAACAAAGTTATTTTCAAGTTCACGCACTTTCATGCAGAGAAAAGTTTCTTTCATATGGTGAAAAGTTCACGCACTTTCATGTAGAGAAAAGTTCACGCACTTTCATGTAGAGAAAAGTTTCTTTCATGTAGAGAGAAGTTCACGCACTTTCATGCAGAGAAAAGTTTCTTTCATGTAGAGAAAAGTTCACGCACTTTCATGCAGAGAAAAGTTTCTTTCATGTAGAGAAAAGATGACGCACTTTCATGGTTGGTTCATGGTATTAGTCCGACAGATTTTGATCCTATGGTTTTGGTCCATGGTATTGCATCCAAAAGTGTTGATCCCAAGTATTGGGTCCATGGTATTGAATTGTTATGGTTTTTGGTCCGTGGTATTGTGAAAGGCCTAAGGCTATAAAAAGGAAAGGAGATCATTTGACTGCACACTTATGGGTTGAATATCTTAAGGTGAGCTAGATCTGAAATACTTGTGATCGGTTGGTGAGTGATAGCTAGATCTGAGTGATAGCTAGATATGAACGGGTCGAGATCTCTATGGCGCATGATCATATATGTAGATATGATAGTCTGGAGTATGCTTGAAGACTGAAAAACTATCTATACCCGCAGGACCGCAGGTGCGACGCAGTGCAGGTGCGGATACCCGCAAAGCAGAAGAGTGTACAGGTGCGGATCTAGCCGCAGGACCACAGGAGCGACACGGTGCAGGTGCGGATACCCGCAGAGCAGAAGAGTGCGCAGGTGCGGATGTAGCCGCAGGACCACAGGTGTGACACGGTGCAAGTGCGGATACCCGCAGAGTATAAGAGTGTGCAGGTGTGGATACCTGCAGATAAGAAGACCGTGAAGGTGCGGATACTCGCATATCAGAAAGTAGCACAGTCGCAGATGTTCGCAGATGTCTATTCGTTAATTTGCGGACCTTGCTTGAATTTTTTTTTAACTGCCTTTGACTATTCTGCAGGGTTTTGGGTGCATAATTGATGTCTGGTTACTGTTATTGAGTTCTGATAACATCATGATTATGTTTAGCTTCAGTATTGATGGTTGAATGGATCAAGTTCTTAATGACTTATCTTTATGTGATCTGACGGACTAGATCTGGTTGCTAACTCACATATTATCCTTGTATATGTATTGATCTAGTGATTGGGTGATTCAGAAGATTGATTGATTATGTACTTCAATGATATTAATGGGTCCAGTCTGAAAATTGGATGAAACGTGGCCTTTCAGATTATGTGTTGTGCTTCAGGTGTATCCAGTATGAAAATGTATGAAATGTGGTACCCAGAGGAGAGAAGATTGCAGGCCGGCGCCTACGTACTAGTATCTTAGCTAGTATAAGAGCTAAGGGGGTGGTAGCTCCCTTTCAGTAGCAGTTGAAAACGTTGGAGCATTGTAGGAGGTAGCAGCCTGCGTACTAGTAAATGGATTGGCTAGTACAAGAACTATGGGGGTTGTAGCTTCCTTCCAGGAGAGACTGGAAAACGAGAGATGGTTGTAGCTCTCTGCAGGAAGAAGCCTGCGTATTGGTACAAGATTGCACCAGTAAAGAAATATTGTAAAAGGATTTTCTTATTAAGAAGAAGATTGAGATGACTTGCAGGAGGTGGTTTTCTACCACATTGGGTTTCCACCTTATATCATGGTGTTCATGTGTGTGGCTTATGTCTGATGATCTGTTCTATTTTATTGCACCTATTTACTGTTAATATGGTTGCTAATGTTCTAATGCACTCATTGAAGATCAATTAATTGAATCATAAGTTTACTGAATATACGTGGGTATTCTTAACTGAAGCAGCATATATGACTTAGACTATGGAAATGAAAAAGTTATATTGATTTGATAATACTAATTCACCCCCCCCTCTCAGTATTATTTCCAACACTCTATTCTTCTTCATGTATTTGTGTTCTTGTTGTTCTTATGATGTATCTTATTCTTGTACATTATAAGTTAGGCTTATAGAACATATCAATCCAAGGATATTCATTATAGTTATGTACTCTTACTCGGGAAAATTAATGAGAAAAGGGTTGCACATAAATATATGTGCGTGTGTGTGTGTGTGTGTGTGGTAGACAAATCTTATCCTGCTAATAGGACATATCTCCCTAGATTTGGAAACCAAGTCTAGAAACGAATAGAAAAACACATGAAAACATTCTCTAACTTATAATCAAATCATAGAAGTAAGTGGGATGCATAGCTCGTACCTTTTTCTGAAATGCTTGATGATGATCCTTGTTGTTGTCATTTGTAGATTTCAACCTATTTGTAACTTTTTCTGATACCCTTAAAAGTTACAATTATTTTTCAAAATTGTCAGTTTATTCCCTAGCCAAATCATCTGCCATATAAAGATTTGGTGAGGCAAATAGTTCTTATGTATTTTTCTATGTCAATTTTAGTTGTAAAATTAAATAAATTTAATTTTATAAAATTGTATATTATATATATTTTATAAAATTATTTATTTAATTTATTAAAACTTTTTATTTAAAAAAAAAATTATTGGGCCAAACCCAATTTCCAAATCCATGTTATATATGTTAGCCAACAACAACAACTCACAAGTCAAATCAAACCTATGTCCCCACCCCACATTTCACACATTAAAATACCATTATATCCACAAAGTTGTTTTACTCTTACTGCTTTTTACAACTATCTCCATCTCATGCATTGCGGGACCCCTGCCTAAACAATTTACCCCTGGCAAGGTCATTGTAAAACTCTTTTTTACATTAATTTTGATTTATAAATATCAGGTGGGAAGGTATGCAAACAAATTTATATATTATAAAGTTTGTATGAAAGGAGATAATGGAGGGAAGACTTGTACAACTATATTTTTATGAAATGAGTATACGGGTGAAAGACTGAAGGAAGAGGAGGCTCGTTCAACAATCGAAATATTTCCTCATGAAATTTTAGAAAGAGGATGACTATTTTTTTTGCTATGGTATAAGGAGGAAAATAATTATAAAGAGGAAAAATGTACATGAAGAGAAAATTTGGATAATTTCTTATCCAAAATTTTTACAGAAGTAAAAAGGGGGAGATGAGAAGATATTTTCATAATTTACCAAACATGGTTGGAGACATGGTTTTCAAAACCATGGGAAGCAAAACAGTAGATGGTTTCCAGAGAAAAATGAGAATTATTTATGAAGTTTCATTCATTCATAAGTGTACCAAAAGTGGCCAAAACTAAATATGAAAACAATGGATGGTTTTGGATAAATGTTTGTAAATTTCATTTATGAAATTCATACACAAATAAATGCTACAATGGAGAAGTATTACAGGACATGGTTTTCAAAACCATGAATTGGTTTACAGTAATATTTTGGGATTTGATTTATGAAATTCATGAGGAAAAGGAACACTTTTATAGATCAAAACAATACATGGAATTCAAACAATGAATGGTTTTAAGGGATAAAATAATTTGAGGAAACATTTTGAGTTTTCATTTATGAAATTCATGAAAATATGGAAATATTATTTTATAAATTTTTTGGAAATTATTTTTATATCTTATTCCCAAAAATTTAATATTTATAATTTGAAAATTAAAGAGTGACAAAAAATCAATGATTTCCAAATCATTTTCAAATTTCTCGACAATGATTAAGCAGTTGAAGGATAATTAAGATAATTGAACTATTAAAGGATTTTATCAAAGGATAGGGGATTAATCAATCTGTAAAAATGGATTATTCAACCAGATTATGGGAATATTAACTGAGTTTTAGGGAGAATCTTCAACAACATCCAGATTTTAAGGTAAAAGATCAACATGAAGAAGATTAAGGTAGATTTGTGACAAAAAACAGGCAACCAGTTTCAATAATAAAGGCAATCAATCAACAATAAATGCGCCAATTTCCAGATTCGAGGGAACAAAATCAGCAGTCAAACAATCATGTCCAAATTTACATGGAATAATCTTAAACAGCTTCATATTTCTTAGTAGAAGAATCAGAAACTAAAGGATCACTCCTAGATTTAAAGGCAGAAGACTTTCTGTCATTTCCAAATTTTCCGCAGCATATTGTATTTTTAGTTTATTTGATAGGATTTGTTCCCTATAGACTAGTGACAGTTTGAAGAAGATGATTTCCTATATATTGTTTCATTTTCATTGTAAAAGGGTTGGCTTTTGATGCCAAAACCTTGCCATTTTTGTAAAGAATTTTATTACAGGAATTTTAATTGAAGTATTTTGGCTTTAGTTTCATGAAATAAATTGTTTCTCATGTATGTCTTTTCAAGTTATTTCATAATCTATTTCGGCATATGTTCAAGTTAACATATGATTTAGGGAAAGGTTAGGTTTGAGTATCAACCTCCCTTACAGTCCGCTGCAAAGTTATCATCTACACTGAGATTAGCTAATTGGCAGTCTGTTTAAATTAGCTCCTCTGCATCATTTAATTGTTTCCTTTTGTCATCTCTTGAATGTATATTTGTTTGGCTGTAGAATTATTATACACGAATATACTCTATTTGGTTGACTAAGTATTCAGTATCAATACTTAATTATCTAATTCTCTTCTATTCCTCCACCAAACTCTTTAAGATATATTTTTCTTTCGGGACTAGATGTTGGCACTTTCATTAAGTTTCAGCAAAAGAGGCCTTTATTTCTGATCAGAGATTGGATATTCATTAGCAACCACCTACAAAAAATCATAGACCTAGCCATTTTATTCAAAGGTTGTTGTCTAGTGACAGTGAACAACGTTAAAAAAAGCCTCGTAACACTTGAGGGGGCCCCCTCTGGTTCGAGGGTCAGCTTGAACCTAAATTTCGGTCGAGTTAGTTTATCGGTGCAATTTCGCAGCCAAGAACTGCCTTCGAGAAACAGATACAACACAACCTCTTTGCAAGATTCTCCAAGAAGAGACTTGCAAAGACATAAACAAACAAATGATCATTGATTTATATAATACATCAATGGTTCAATCATAAACTATGTTAGTGATCAATGGATCTTACAACAAACATCATGACAAATGAGTGTGGGAAAGAAACATATATTTGTATTAAGAATGAAGAAAAGGAGAATTACAACCAGGCCTTGATGTTGGAAGCCTCCTTCCAATGATCTTTAATCTAAAACCTTGCAATAAATAAGTCTCCAATGAATACTTGGACAACACGTAGGCATATTTCAAAAGTAAAAAATTGAAACCTAGTTCTCTTTGAATGCATTGACTTATAGGGAAAGAGTGGAAGTTGATATCCATGAAGGAAGTGTTGAGATTCTCAATGGAGGGAATGAGATCCATAATAGAAGGAAAGAGGTCCAAGATAGAAGGAGCTCAAACCCAATCTTCACTGCTTTTGAATATATACCATTCTTGAGGCTTATAGAATAGGAATCTTCTTTTACTTTTTTATTTTTACCTATGTAAGAAAATCGTCATACCTTTAACAATGGAAAATCATGATGACATTGATCTATGTTTACTCTGAAACATGCGACATTACAGGTTGTGAACTGACGACCAACGATGAACTCCAAAAATAGGGTCTTTTAAGTATTTAGTCAAAGATTATTATACTTCATGGAGAGGTATTTCTTCCATATTTCTTGGGGATCCATGACAACAGTTCATCATATAGCGAAAGATCTAGATTATTGGAATCATTTGTATGGATGTGAAAAAATGATGTATAACACATTTCCCCTAAAGTACAAACTCAAGAAGGGTATGCTGATTGAAGTGCTTTATCATTGAAGCGAACAAAGTTCCTTCTATAAATTAATTACTCCAAAAGACTTGGAATATGAAATTATCCATTGAGGATATAAATATTATATTAAATAAAATGAATAAGAATGAATGATGATGATAATGATTTACAATGAGAACAAGACGCTTGCTTATATATCACGCAAGCGTCTCTTCATGAAGAGTCATGTCCTATTAGACATGCCTCTTCAACCTAATTATTAGCTTAACTTAACTATTATTTATGATTATTATCTTTTACATTATATTCATATTATTTATATTTTATTCATTACATTGCCTCCTTCCTCAAAAAGCTTTGTCCTCAAAGCTTGTCGATGAAAAAAGCTTGATCTCTTTTTCGGCTTTGAAAGTCTTTCTGTTTTGAAATAGTCATCCTCGTCGATACAAGTTGATATGATCTTCTTAGTGAAAAACAAAATTGCCGCACCAAGAAGGGATCAGACCATCCCAGATTAATCTTCTGTATAGCATTCTGATCACTGGAATTTTGTGACGACTTGTTAGCATAAGACTAGATTGAGATTACATCACTATTATCCGGAACATCAGTTTGTTGTTTTGGTTTTGACTTGTTCAAATATGTAGAATGTTTGATTCGTCTGTTCTCATGATTCGGATGCCGATATGGAACCTTTTTTGTTTGATTTTTCCTTATTGGGCATGCGACAATTTTTATATTTTCTTTTGGCGAAGATGTTGAGTTTGTTATGAAACATTCACTGGGGATGTTCATCGTTTGAATTGCAACATCCACGCGTGTCTTTTCTTCAACTTGCTTGTCTTCTTCCTGAGTTGTGACATTCACTGAATCGGTATGTGTTGTTCTGTCATCAACTTGAATTCCTACATTTGATGCTTCCTTCTTGATAAGTTGGTGTACCTGGTTTTCTAATGACTTCTTATCCTTCTTTAGTATCTTAAATTGCGTCAACAATTTTTCACTATGGTTTTTAAGTCGAGAAACTTCTTAATTTTTGTCAATAGTGATTTTGTCAATTTCATTTTGCATATTTTGTAAGACTTTTTTACCTTCTTGAGAAATTACTTTTGAAATATCCGATATATCTTCTGGCGTTACTGAATTAGGTTTCAATGTAACATCTTGGAGTGTTATTTTCTTCTTCTTGTAAGAAAATGTTAAAAACTTTTTCTTAGTATTTAGAATAAAGGAACCTAGAGTTTTCATCCATGGTGATCCCAAAACAATGTCACTATCGTTAAAAGATAGGGTTTGCACGGTGAATTGTGAGGTAAAATTAATCTCCAATATTTAGGTGTAAATTGCTTATATCGTATTGTTTGCCAAAAAAATTTGTTTCAAATATATTTGATTCAGGGATCACCAATTGATTAACACATTTAGGACTAACATAATTACTTCTTTCAGTAGGACTGATAGAGATTATGATGTCTCTTCCTGCGAGTGATCCTTTGATGTTAAATAGTGTGCGAACACATGTACTACGGGTTTCAGGAAACCTTTCATTACTAGTCTCCATTTTTTCCTTGATGTTTTTACATAAACAATATGTCAATTGGAGCTATTTTTATTATAAAATATCACTTATTTCTCCTATATATATTTTTCAAATATTCTCCTCTTCTTCTTTTTTTTTGGTTCGCTCTTTTAATAAAAGATTATATAAAAATAATTTATATATATTATAAAATTATAATTATATAAAATTTATATATATTATAAAATTATAATTATATAAAATTTATATATACTTTATAATTATATAAAATTTATATATACTTTTTTGAGACCCACTTTTCCTTTTATATGTAACTAATAGTATCCTTGTTTATAATTATAATAATATTTTTTTCTCGGAAAATTTGGATGAGACGTGACTCTTGGTACGGTCACAATCTTTAGATTTGAACGATTAAAATTATTTAGATCACACTTTTTTTTCTCCAATGTTATCAAAATATCTTTTACTTTTAAAATACCATGGGCTATTACCATGGGTTGTTTTTAAAACCTCCTGTAAAAAGTAATATTTACCTTTCACGTAAGAGCTTTTGTATTCTTGTTTTTTCTTTAACTTTTAAAATACCATGGGCTATTACTATGGGTTGTTTTTAAAACCGTTAAAATGTTCTCCACGTAAAAGGTAAAACGTATTCCTTCTGTTTTTTGTTTTTCCTTTTAACTTTTTAAAATACCATGGGCAATTACCATGGGTTGTTTTTAAAACCACGGGCTTCTCCACGTAAAAAGCATTAAATATACTTGGTATGATATTTTGTATTCGTTTTGTTTTTTGTTTTTTTACTTTTTATTTTCTTCTTCTTTTTTTAATTTATTTACTTATATTTTTTTTTGGTTGATTTTTTTTTTTTAATGGCCAAAGGCCTAAAAAATGGAGAATCTCCCAATATATCGCGAAACGCTTCAATTATGACAGCAACAAGGTTGATGATAGGTTGATAGCCAAAGGCCTGGTGATCAGCCAAACGTGGCTCTGATACCAAATGAAGCGAACAAAGTTCCTTCTATAAATTAATTACTCCAAAAGACTTGGAATATGAAATTATCCATTGAGGATATAAATATTATATTAAATAAAATGAATAAGAATAAATGATGATGATAATGATTTACAATGAGAACAAGAGGCTTGCTTATATATCACGCAAGCGTCTCTTCATGAAGAGTCATGTCCTATTAGACAGGCCTATTCAACCTAATTATTAGCTTAACTTAACTATTATTTATGATTATTATCTTTTACATTATATTTATATTATTTATATATTTTATTCGTTACATCCTCTCTCTCTCTCTCATTCACTCACACAATATCTCTCTCTCCTATCTCTACTCCATCTCCCTTTCTCTCTCTATCTCGGTCCCTCATTCACAACATCCTCCTCAAACTTTGTCTCTCTCTTCCTCCTTGTGTCAAACACAAATATCTTCCTCCTTCTCCCTTCCCCACCAGGGAATATTTTAGGGGCTAATATTTGTAAATGGGTAATTTTATCATGGATTTTCTACAAAAAAGATTCACCAATTTCGATGTTTCCTAAAAAAAAATTGCCCAAATTTTATAATATAAAATTATTTTACCTCAAATATCGCCAAAATTTTATAGGGACTATATATAAAATCACTAGAAATTTGAAATTTTTTACAAGGATATCATCAAATATTTTATATTTTAGGTATTAAGGACTAGTAAGATTTGCCAAGGCATCTATACTTTAAGATAATTTTTCATCCTTAAAATTTTACCTGTTCCCCACCCTCTTTCCTTATCTCTCTCACTTTTCAACACTCATTCACTCTTTCTCCTCACTCACCAACTCATTCTCCCCCACCTCCCCCCTCTCTCTTTCTTTCTCTCTTTATCTCCCTTCACCCATCTATCCCTCCATCTCTTACCCTCCCAAACCCAACCCAACCATTTCCCACCAATTCATTCTTCCCCACCTTGTGCTCCCCCTATGTCTCTCTCCTTCTTTATATATTTATCTCCCTTGTCCCATCTATCCCTCCCTCTTTCACCCTCCTCACACCCACTAAACTCACCTCAACCATTTCCCACGAGTCAAAATCAATAGTTGCAGGAATACATGCATGTTTTTTGCACTATGAACGTGCACACATTGTTGGTAGTAAAAACACGCACGCACACAGACACAGACACAAGTAAAATGCACATGTTTTGTTGAATTTTCCTAATGGGACTCTTACATGCACGATGACTTGGTTGCTTCGAATATAGGTCTGAGATCACGAACCTAGTGGTTTGGGATGCAAATATACGAAAACATCACTTTTTGAGGAAAAATCATATATCTATATCTTTGATGTTATCTTTCTATAAGCTAGAAAAATCCATTGTCCATGAAACTGCATACCCATATAGAGTAAAATGTGTAGATTCTAAATACATCATTTTTTTAATTAATATTTTTATTATTTTTAATACATTTTTCTCTTAACATATATCAAACTCTTAAAATAAATTCCTCTTATATTTACACTATAAATTTTTAGGGCCTTAATCAGTTGATTAAAAAATGATATATTGCACTAAAGGACATTAAGACATACAATCTACAAAAAGAGGACTATTTGATAATGGTAAAACCCTTTTGGAAGATTTTGTAATTTCATGGATATAACGACTTTCATAATTTACAATAAAAAATAAAAAATCAAGATAGTATGTTTTGGAAAAGTATTTGTGCACAATAACAATATGTTCTCTACAACTTCACATGTTTTTGTAGAAATATTTCATCATTTAGATACTCAAATATTGCACTAACATAAACATATGCATTATATTTTACATGAAAAATAACATACCGATGTTAGGAAAACTCAAAATTCATGGAGTTAGACACAATTTCATATATTTCCACTTGATTTTCCTATATTTCATCTTTTTATAGCATCTTGAAATTCATTGCATAAGTACCTCTATTTTTCCCTCCATTTTAACAAATTGTTATTTTTTTTTTTAGGTTTGCATTGCCACTAACATGTCACGAGAGACCATCATTAGCTTGCACCCCCACATATATAATTAATGTAATCAATAACATATATAATTAATAAATAATATATTTGATGAACAAATACAATAAATAAATTATCTACATATAGTTAATAATCAAGTGGTCAAATTCCAACCAAACAACTTATATTCATGGACTTGGTAGTAGTGTCACAAATTTTGTAACATCTAATATCTTTGTTTCGAACCAAATTGTAAATTTTGATATCATAGATAACCATGAGATTCACTATGATCATAGAACTTTAACCTTAATGCTAAACTTTTCCATGCACAAAAGCCACATGTAAGAACATTGTGAGAATCAAAGGCGCTCACTTTTCAATAAAAGTAAAATGAATATCTTCTTGAAGGATTTAAATAGGGATTTACATCTATATACTTAAAATGATAGCATCAAAAGAATCTATCATAATTTTACTACAACCCTCTCTAATTCTATTTGCAAGTTATCTATCGAGGTGTCATATAAATAGAATAATAGAACTGCCAACCCTTTGTATGATAAGGACTATAAATTTTCTAGAAAAGCGATTGGGAATTCTCCTAATGAATCCTTAAAGTTTGATAAGATAACAATGTACACATATCTTATTCAAAGGAATAAAAGGTGAAACATAAAGCAAGAGCAATTGGTGCACCTATCTAAATCTAATCTTAGAAAGTTTTGGAGGAAAATTCTAATTTGTAAAACTAAATCAAAATAATCTAATTTCTTTGAAAATTTGAATTCATATCTTTAAAATATTTATGAATCATTTAATTCCATGGATACCATTTTGAATCCCCATATAGAGGATGATATGTTTTATTTGGAAGACATTGAGTTTGGGGTCAAGCAACATGCTAATAGAAAAACTAAGGATAATGAAGGCTACCCAGCTGAAATTTTTAAAATGGGAGGGCCTATCCTCATCCCTCACATACCAAAACTCCTTACTTTGGTAGTGAAACAAGACTTCATTAAGTCTTGAGCACAAAGCCTCATTGTGCCTATATTTAAAGGTGAGGATAAAATCATTCCCTCTAATTATAGGGCCATTATGATTAGCCACACTTTAGCCAAGTTACATAGAATTAATTTGGAGAAAAAAATTAGCTTATGGCTAGAAAGCCATGGTAAAAGAGGTAAAGGCCAAGCTAGGTTTAGGAGATGTCATTCAATTTTGGACCACCATGTTACTCTTAGTATCATTCTAGAAGAATTTTGAAATAATTGTTGGCATTATGATTCTGGTATGGCTTTATGATACATATGTTGTACTTGATGGCAACCCACTCATCTCAGATGATAAATTATAGTGCAGAAAAGTTCACGCACTTATATGCAGAGAAAAGCTTATTCTATGTAGAGAAAAGTTCACGCACTTATATGCAGAGAAACGTTTATTTCATGTAGAGAAAAGTTCACGCACTTTTATGCAGAGAAAAGTTTATTTCATGTAGAGAAAAGTTTATTTCATGTAGAGAAAAAGTTCACGCACTTTCATGTTGGAGAACTTACCTTTGGTCCATGGTAGTTAGTCCTTGGTATTTGAACCTATGGTTTTGGACCATGGTACCTCGTCAAAAGTGTGTATATGTTGGAGAACTTACCTTTGGTCCATGGTGGTTAGTCCTTGGTATTATAGAGCCCCATGTTTTTGGGCCCCTTATATTGGTTATCTATGGTATTGATCCATGATTTTAGGAAGAAGCTTGCCTATATAAAGCAAAGGAGATCACTTGGCTAATTCATTCTTGCAAATTGAATATCTTAAGATCTGAAATATTGGGTTATTGTTTTAAAAGTTTGATCTATGAAAAGGAAGTTGAAAGAGAATCTGTGAAGGGTGATCTCTCGAGCGCTGCAGCTGCGGAAGTGCGGAGGCGCCACAGAAGGCGCAGTGTGGAGGCGCCACAAAAGGCGCAGTGCGGAGACGCCACAGAGGCGCCACAGAAGGCGTAGTGCGAAGACGCCACAGAGGCGCCACAGAAGGTGCAGTGCGGAGGCGCCACAGAAGGCGCAGTGTGGAGGCGCCACAGAAGGCACAGTGCGGAGACGCCACAAAAGGCGCAGTGCGGAGGCGCCACAGAAGATGCAGTGCGGAGACGCCACAGAAGGCGCAGTGCAGAGACGCCACAGAAGGCGCAGTGCAGAGGCGCCACAGAAGGCGCAGTGCGGAGACGCCACAGAAGGCGCAGTGCGGAGGCACCACAGAAGGTGTAGTGCGGAGGCGCCACAGAAGGCGTAGTGCGGAGACGCCACAGAGGCGCCATAGAAGGCATAGTGCGGAGGCACCATAGAAGGTGCAGTGCGGAGACGCCATAGAGGCGCCACAGAAGGCACAGTGTGGAGGCGCCGCAGAAGGCGCAGTGCGGAGACGCCACAGAAGGCGTAGTGTGGAGGCGCCACAGAAGGCGCAGTGCGGAGATGCCACAGAGGCGCCACAGAAGGCGCAGTGCAGAGGCGCCACAGAAGGGGCAGTGCAGAGGCGCCACAGAAGGTGTAGTGCGGAGGCGCCACAGAAGGCGCAGTGCGGAGGCACCACAGAAGGCGCAGGTGCGATGGTCGCGGCGCCACAGAAGGCGTAGGTGCGGAGGTAGTAAAAATATCCGCAGATCTATACCAGTGAAGTTGCGGTCCCTGCTTAAAATTTGTTTTAACTGCCTTTAACTATTCTGCAGGGTTTTGGGTGCATAACTGATGTTTGGTTGCTGGTATTGAGTTCAGATAACAGCATGATTAATGACTTATCTTTATGTACTAGATCTGGTTGATAACTCTCATAATATCATTGTATATATATGGATCTGGTGATTGGGTGATTCAGAAGGTTGTTTGATTATGAGCTTCAATGTTGTTGTTGGGTCCAGTATGAAAATTGGATGAAAAGTGGCCTTTCAGATTATGTGTTGTGCTTCAGTGTATCCAGTCTGAAAATTGATGAAACCTGGTACCTGGAGGAGAGAAGATTGTAGGCCAGCGCCTATGTACTAGTATCTAAGCTAGTAGAAAAGCTAAGGGAGATCTTTGGAGCATTGTAGCAGGTAGCAGCCTGCGTACTAGTAAATGGATCGGCTAGTACAAGAGCAAAGGGGGTTGTAGCTCCCGTACCGGTATAAGACTGCACCAGTACAAATATTGTAAAAGGATTTTCTTATTAAGAAGAAGATTGAGATGACTTGCAGCAGGTGGTTTTTCTCCCGCATTGGGTTTCCACCTTATATCATGGTGTTCATGTGTGTGCCTTATGTGTGATGATCTATTCTCTATTATGGCATCTGTTATCTGATAATATGGTTGATAATGTTCTAATGCACTCATTGAAGATCAATTAACTTAATCATAAGAAGTTGTGGAAGTAGCATATATGAATCTGATTATGGAAATGAAAAAGTTTTATTAATGTGATAATACTGATTCACCCCCCCCCCCCCCCTCTCAGTATTATTTTCAACAATTGGTATCAGATCAGGTCCTTTGATAGAAGCTTGATCGCTTGAAGGAGATCCGTGGAACAATGGGAAAGAAGCTTAAGAAGAAAGCACCTAAGAAAAAGAAGTCATCTCAGAAGAACTATGACAGTGGGAGAATCGATTGGGGATTAAGTATAAGAAGCTCTTCAGATTCAGAATCAGATTCAGAATGATTATCAGGTATGAATATATTATCCTCTGATGTTCCAGCTATCTTTCCTTTTGGAAGAGATGAAAGTGATAGCGAAACTACTGAATTTGCTCTTATGGGTGAACAAGAAAGATATCAAATAGAGGAAAAATTTAAAAGGCTGACAGACAAAATTAGAGATCAACAAGATCTATTGAACAAAAGGGAATGCGATTTCAAAGAAGAAGCTACCAAACTAAAGGCCCAACTAGAAGAAGGAAACAAGGTAAGAAAGCTACTCAAGGACAAGGAAGACCAATGTCAAAAATTGCAGCATGAAGTGACATCATTAAGAAAAGAAGTCAACGAAAGAAGCACAACCATCAAGAAACTCAAAGATAGATCCAGCTACTATGAAAATCTTGAAGCTACAATCCTCTCACTAAAAGGAGATCTTGAAGAATCAAAGAAGCAAAATACAGATCTACTCCAAGCTATTGCAAAACAAGAAAACGAAGTCACTAGCTTAAAATCTCAACTAGAATGTGCCTTCCGAGTTTGTCAAATGCAGCAGGATCTGAATGAAGAACAAGAAAAGGAGATTCTCAAACTAAGGGAACAAATGGAAGAAGGAAGGAAAGCTGAAGAAGATTTGAAAAAGAAATCTCTTGAAAAGGAAGAACAACTTCAGGTTGAGGTAAATATCTTGAAAGGTAAACTAGAAGAAAAGGATAAGATTTTACGATTTCGAGATAGTTCTAAAGTCTTGGATGATATTCTTAGTAGTCAAAGGTCTCCTGCTATAAAGACTGGTCTTGGTTTCCATGAATTTGTTGACGGTGAATCCAGTTCACAGGGTGAGGCAAGGAACTCTAAAGAGAAATCTAAAGTGATCAACGAAGAAATGAAAGATCAATCTCATCATCAACCAAGAAAAGGGATTCCTCAAAGAAAATCCTTTACTCCTCCTATGAATAATTTTGAATGTTATGTATGTCATAATCTTGGACATGTTGCAGCTAGATGTAGAAGAAGAAGGGTTCAAGACCATTATGCAGAAAGATCATCACATTCAAGGTACTTTTATGGATATTGCTTTGCTTGCAATATGTTTGGTCACAAAGCTGCTGATTGTTACAGGAGGAATATGAAACATGTAAGATGTTATGCATGTAACAAGATTGGACATATAGCTAAGGAATGCAAGAACAAAGTGTGGGCACCATATCAAAAGGAGAAAATGTCATCATCACGCTTGAAGATATGGAGGAAAAAGGAAGTACAATCAGAAAAAGGCGGCACTGCACAACGTACAGACATACTAGAATCAGAGGGAGCTGAAAGTACAAAACTTCAGTGTCCTGAATCTCATATGCAAACTCCATAAAGGAAAGTTGCATATATACGCGAGTTAGTTACTGCATAGTCGCGTATATGATTGTTTGAAGAAAGGCAGTAGGGACAGATTCAAGAGAAGGATCAGTTTTTCTCTAGTTAATAATAATGATGTGTGGATATGATGGTTAGAAGTGTTTTGGTTCTAACTTGATATTGATGATGTCTTGATACTTCTTATTGATATGAATGATCAGACAGATGGCACAGGTTTAGAGGGAGAATATGGACTTAATGCATTATTGGCATTATGGTTAATAGTCCTTGGTGATGATACTTATATGGATAAATGATTCATCTTGCTATGGTTATTAGTTGTTCACATGGTTCTTGGATCAGATTTATGGTTGATTCTCTAATGATGCTTGCATGGGAAGCACTTAGCTTGAATTCACATCTTCTTGATGTTGAGTCACTCATATGCTGCTGTCATCATATGCATAAAGATCATATATTACAGTTATGATTCCTTTCATTCTTGGCCCAAATGGATGAGGATTGTTGGTTGGATACATGGATGATTATTCAAAGTTGCATTGTTGGAGACATGATGATAATGAGCTCTTATCTATATGATGATAGGATTGTTTCATACATATGTTGATTAATGAAGATATTCCCAATTGATGATACTTGATTCATGTAGATCTGGATGGCTATGATGTTTCTCACATAGAATGTGAAATTCTGTTGATGCGGACATACCTTGATGATTCATGCACTAATACAAGTTGCTAGTCTAGTTGCTGTTGACAGATACTATGGAGCAGATCATAAAGTGTTGTTGCTGATGTTCATCTTATTTAGGTGATGTCATATCAAGACTCATGATGTAATCGTGTCATCTCTTCAGGTCATGTAACGACCTATGTTGGTTTCCCCACTATGCCTGGGATGAAGATGTAATGTATTTAGTTTTCATTTTTCTGATATATCCCCACTTGGTTGGGTGATGGATGTATGTATTGAATCTTTTAGGAAGGTCATTTGTGATGTAGAAAATCCTTTTGCAGACCTTGCTTACAGTCAGGGGGAGCCTGAGCATGAACAACACTATATAGCAGAGTAGACATTTCAGCTTGTTCTCAGAAAGAGCATGATCAGATTGGTGCACCATGACATATACAAAGGGGGAGCTCATTCAGAGATTTCAACAGGTACTCAGGGGGAGATTATAATGCATTGTTGGCATTATGGAGGATGTACAGAAGGAGATCTTGGATGCTGGTCTGATTATTGCTGCAATCTATCTCCTTCATGGTCATTTATGGTGTTTGGTGGATTATGTTTCTTCTTTACAGATCTGGTTCATATTCAGGGGGAGCATGCTCTTAGGGGGAGCATAACCCTTTGCCCTTGATGTCAAAGGGGGAGAATGAGCTGAAGATTTTGAGGTTGCCATCAAGTCCAAAGGGGGAGATTGTTGGCATTATGATTCTGGTATGGCTTTATGATACATATGTTGTACTTGATGGCAACCCACTCATATCAGATGATAAATTATAGTGTAGAAAAGTTCACGCACTTATATGCAGAGAAAAGCTTATTCTATGCAGAGAAAAGTTCACGCACTTATATGCAGAGAAAAGTTTATTTCATGTAGAGAAAAGTTCACGCACTTTTATGGAGAGAAAAGTTTATTTCATGTAGAGAAAAGTTTATTTCATGTAGAGAAAAAGTTCACGCACTTTCATGTTGGAGAACTTACCTTTGGTCCATGGTAGTTAGTCCTTGGTATTTGAACCTATGGTTTTGGACCATGGTACCTCGTCAAAAGTATGTATATGTTGGAGAACTTACCTTTGGTCCATGGTGGTTAGTCCTTGGTATTATTGAGCCCCATGTTTTTGGGCCCCTTGTATTGGTTATCTATGGTATTGATCCATGATTTTAGGAAGAAGCTTGCCTATATAAAGCAAAGGAGATCACTTGGCTAATTCATTCTTGCAAATCGAATATCTTAAGATCTGAAATATTGGGTTATTGTTTTAAAAGTTTGATCTATGAAAAGGAAGTTGAAAGTGAATCTGTGAAGGGTGATCTCTCGAGCGCTGCAGCTGCGGAAGTGCGGAGGCGCCACAGAAGGCGCAGTGCGGAGGCGCCATAGAAGGCGCAGTGCGGAGACGCCACAGAGGCGCCACAGAAGGCGCAATGCGGAGACGCCACAGAGGCACCACAAAAGGCGCAGTGCGGAGGCGCCACAGAAGGCGCAGTGCGGAGGCGCCATAGAAGGCGCAGTGCGGAGACGCCACAGAAGGCGCAGTGCGGAGGCGCCACAGAAGACGCAGTGCGGAGACGCCACAGAAGGCGTAGTGCGGAGACGCCACAGAAGGCGCAGTGCGGAGACGCCATAGAAGGCGCAATGCGGAGACGCCACAGAGGCACCACAGAAGGCGCAATGCGGAGATGCCACAGAGGCGCCACAGAAGGCGCAGTGTGGAGGCGCCACAGAAGGCGTAGTGCGGAGGCACAGTGCGGAGACGCCACAGAGGCGCCACAGAAGGCGCAGTGTGGAGACGCCATAGAGGCACCACAGAAGGCGCAGTGCAGAGGCGCCACAGAAGGCATAGTGTGGAGGCGCCACAGAAGGCATAGTGCGGAGACGCCACAGAGGCGCCACAGAAGGCGCAGTGCGGAGGCGCCACAGAAGGCGCAGTGCAGAGGCGCCACAGAAGGCGCAGTGCGGAGGCGCCACAGAAGGCGTAGTGCGGAGGCGCCACAAAAGGTGCAGTGCGGAGGCGCCACAGAAGGCGCAGGTGTGATGGTCGCGACGCCACAGAAGGCGCAGGTGCGGAGGTAGTACAGATATCCGCAAATCTATACCAGTGAAGTTGCGATCCCTGCTTAAAATTTGTTTTAACTGCCTTTGACTATTCTGCAGGGTTTTGGGTGCATAACTGATGTTTGGTTACTGGTATTGAGTTCAGATAACAGCATGATTACTGACTTATCTTTATGTACTAGATCTGGTTGATAACTCTCATAATATCATTGTATATGTATGGATCTGGTGATTGGGTGATTCAGAAGGTTGTTTGATTATGAGCTTCAATGTTGTTGTTTGGTCCAGTATGAAAATTGGATGAAAAGTGGCCTTTCAGATTATGTGTTGTGCTTCAGTGTATCCAGTCTGAAAATTGATGAAACCTGGTACCTGGAGGAGAGAAGATTGTAGGCCAGCGCCTATGTACTAGTATCTAAGCTAGTACAAAAGCTAAGGGAGATCTTTGGAGCATTGTAGCAGGTAGCAGCCTGCGTACTAGTAAATGGATCGGCTAGTACAAGAGCAAAGGGGGTTGTAGCTCCCGTACTGGTATAAGACTGCACCAGTACAAATATTGTAAAAGGATTTTCTTATTAAGAAGAAGATTGAGATGACTTGCAACAGGTGGTTTTTCTCCCGCATTGGGTTTCCACCTTATATCATGGTGTTCATGTGTGTGGCTTATGTGTGATGATCTATTCTCTATTACGGCATCTGTTATCTGATAATATGGTTGATAATGTTCTAATGCACTCATTGAAGATCAATTAACTTACTCATAAGAAGTTGTGGAAGTAGCATATATGAATCTGATTATGGAAATGAAAAAGTTTTATTAATGTGATAATACTGATTCACCCCCCCCTCTCAGTATTATTTCCAACAATAATAAAATTGATCTCTTTCGTTGTTTCATTGACTTTAAAAAAATCTTTTGACACCATTCCCTAGACAATTTTGTAGAAGAGGCTAGAAGAAATAATGGTTCCTCTTGAGTTGAGGGTTATTGTGAAAAGGTAGTATGAGAATGTTATTACCAAGTTTAAAACTTGGTTGGAAGAAATTAAACGCAATATCAAAGTTGTTATGCCTCTATACCAATAGGTGTCATATATCATGATTGACTTGGTTTAACTCTGAAATATGTTCATACCTTTGCTTGTTGCAAATGCTTTCCATATTTGTGAAAAATAAAAATTAAAAAATGTAAAGAGGGTACCCTAGAAAAAGAATAAATGGGTAAAAAGAATAAAGAAAAGGTCAAAAAAATGAAAGAAAATGAACCCCAACAAAAGGAAAAGACCATGAAATTGACCGATTCTAAATGCCACTGCTATTTAATTTATGCATAATAAATATTGTGTGCAACTTGTTACCTATGCCACAATCCATGGTTACCAAATAGCTTAATATTGGTTATTCCATGTTTTCAATTTCATGTTTTATATATCGAGAATAAAGATTTGACCAAACAGTTTAATCTTGGCAAATAAGTAGATAGGTAGAGTGAATAAAAGGAGCTCAACAATTTAATTTGAGTCCTTGGATGTAATAAGTGTAGATTTAGATAGCTATCACTATGTAAAAGAAAATAAAGTGTGAAAAGGGTTTGCCAGTCTAAGTGCACCCTAATAAAGAAGTGAAAATGCAAGGATAAAGTAGGTAGGGTAACTAGATGATGGTTGCAGAATAGATGTGTGGTGTGTTAGTGTCGGTCTTGAAAGCCCTCCATCAGTGATCAAAGCTCTTTTCATTTGCATTAGTAGGTGTCTCATCAGTGTCAAAATTTTCATCCCGTTAGGCATGCCATAACCCTGATGGAGGAGCTGGTCTATTCATACCCCTTTTGGCTTTGCTGGATCAGGTCATATCAGGTCATTGAGTTTGTCAAAATGCTCTTGTTTGGTCTTAATGTCAAAATTCTAGGTCTAGGGTTTTGGTCAGTTGTCTTAGCAAGGTTAGCAAGGTCATGTTTATGAGAGTCCTCGACTGACCAGCAAGCCAGAGGGAGGATGGTAAACATGTTCCTTTGAAATTTTCATCATGTATAGCTCATTTTTAACCTTGGATTTAAAAACCCTGTTTTTAAAGCCAAGGTCATGATAATTTTTGTAAAAAGAATAAGCGTCCAAGAAATCTTCAGAAAGGCAGCAGCAACCCTGGTCCCTTTGCCACAATCCTTCATATGATCTCCCTGCAAAAAGAATCAGGTGAAAGCACTCAAAAAGTCAACTTCAGGATAAAGGAAACCAAGAAAATCAGTGTTTTTAAAAAGTGACAAAATAGACTTTATAAAGTGGGTTTTGGATGAAATTTTTTCAAAAGTGAGATTATAAAAGGTAATTCTCCCTCCTTTAACTTTCATTGTGCATTTCGAGCTTCTAAGAGTGATTGTGAGAGAGTGCAAGTCAAAGAAGGCGAAGATACAAGTGTTTCGGGCAGTTTCCAGGTGCGCGACCCGTCCAGGCTCGTGCGCGACCTGTTGGGCAGTGCGCGACCCGTCCAACAGCTTCCGACAGTGCAAAAACACAACGGGCGCGACCCGTCGAGCTATGCGCGACCCGTCGAGCTATGCGCGACCCGTCCAGGGGTGTGTGCGACCCGTTCGTCTGCCAGCTTCCAAAACTGCAAACAAATTCCCTCATTCCTCTTCAAACTTGCTAAATCGATCGAGGTAGGCACTCAATTCATGAATGTTGATATGGATGGTGAAAATAATGATGTGTGTCATGGTTTTATCATTTAAATTTGCAAGTGAATGGATTAATATGGCTGTTGCTAATGTTTGTAAAATGCTAGGGTTTTGTGACTGTTTCAAGTGTTTATTGTCCTATTGATCCCTTCCTTTTTCCCCTCTTTCATTAATAATCATGCTTGCATCTCTGTCCTATTTCATTTGCACATAAAATCTTGCCCTACCCCCATCCCTAAGTTATAAACCCTACCCCTCTCACAAGCACTCAAACCCTAATTCCCTCTACCATACACATGCAAAAACTAAAACAAAAAGAAAAGATACATTGTAAAGGCAGAAGAGAGTCATGTAAATTTAATGTGCTGTATATTTAAAAGCATGTACAAACCCCTATATATCCTTGACATCCCCTTGTACATGAAACACTTTCCCTTGATGTGAAAATGATGAGTATGTACTCCTTAATGTGCATGTAACCCTTAAAGAACAAAAAGAGCAGAATCTGCCTTATAACACACATGAACTCCTAAGTGAATTTGGTGTATGGTGTCCCTATGCCCCTATTGATATCTGTATCCCCTTACATGTTCATTATTATACATGTTTTGTCCCATATGAGATGTTCTTTGCAAATGATTTCCCATGTTCTTTGCAAATGATTTCCCATGTTTTTTGCAAATGATTTCCCGATGTTAAAACTGTTCCTATATGCATGACAATGTGTAAAGTTTCCCTTGAAAATTCCCTGTTATTATCATATATTTCCATTCCTTGTTCAGAAATTCCCTCCCCTAACATTCCCCTCATGTTTTTCCCCTTGAAACAACATAGAGTTCAGTACTTTTGCAGGCAGAGGCAACAGTTCAATTTGTCCTTTAGTTTGCCCACCTTGCTCCAAAACCATGTCAGATACCGAGACTTATGAGCAAGGTGATGATCATTCATCATCTACAGAGATTGAGGAATAGAGGAGGCCTCATAGAGGGGGTAAGGGAGGTCACCATAAGAGGGAGGAGCCTACTTCATTGGCAGAGTTACAGGCTTGTCCTTTGGCACTAAGTTGTTTCCAGTACATGTCATGCTATCAGTTTTGTGAGAGGCTTTCTCAGATTCAACATCATAGAGAGTTGGCCCGCTTGTTTGTCTTACACCTCCATGATGGACATGTCACTCTTGCAGGGGTGAATTTCATATTGACACCTGAGGTGATCTCAGAGGCTACAGGTATACCGAATGTGGGTGAGGTGTGGTCGAAGCGCAGACTTCTTGATTTTGTTCACTTTGAGCCCTATGTCCGGCCAGCATTTGTGAGACTGTTGACGAGTGTTTTCCCATTCAAATTTCTTCGGAGTGAGTATGCCCCCCTCATGAGACTCATCATGCATTATTTCACATGTGAGGGCAGATTTTCACAGGTGTATTCATATCACATTCGCCTGTTGATGCATTTCACCCGGGTGAGGATGATGAAATTCCCGGTCTTCCTGTTTCAGAACATTCAGAGGATGGTACCCATGTTGCAGAGGAAGACCTCGGCCCAGCAGTACAGGAGTCTTTGTCACTATGGTTTGATTCAGCTCATTGTTTTGCATCAGTTGACACAGCAGGGCATCTCGTGGGAGGAGTTCATCTCCCGTGAGTTTTTCACAGTGCCACCTCAGCCACATCAGGAGGCTATTCATGAGGAGGGAGGACCATCACAGCAGCCCGATGCTCCCATCACCCGACATGTCAGCTCTACTCCTATGGTCACCTATTAGAAAGGCCCAAGGGCCTTATTTGCAGCAGCTAGGCGAGTACTATCTCCACAGCAGGTGGAAGGGGTCTCGCCTTCATCGTCAGAGCAACGAGTGTTATCTCCACAACATGTGGAAGGGGCCTCGTTTTCTTCACCAGCAGATGTATTGCAGAGGGGAAAAGAGCCCATGGTTCATGAGGATCCAGTGATCGATCTTGAGGTCAGTTCTCCTAGCCAGGAGGCAGAGGAGATCATTCAAAAGCTCAGGGCCGAGAATGAGACTTTGCAGCGGAGACTTGATGGTGCTCAATGGACCATCACCTATCTAGAGTAGCAGAACACTCAGCTGGAGGAGGAGAAGGCTCTTGATGAGATTTGGAGGATTCGTAGTGATTGAGTCCTAAACCGTAGGAGGCCCGGTGATCCATTGCCTGTTGGCCGGGAGTCTTTGCTTATTCAGGAGAATGCTCACTTGGAGAGGCTGTTGGCTAAGGCCAACCAAGACAAAATGCTGCTAAGGAACATGAAAAACCATTATTGGGCTAGGATGCATGTTTGTAAAGCAAAGATGAAAATGTTCCAAAGAAGGTTGACCGAGGCTCTCAAGAGGAAGAAGAAGGCCAACCCACTCCGCATCTTGGCCGAGGCTTATCTCACTCATCATGACACTCACTAGCCTCTCCACAGCACCAAGCACAATTTTTTTTGGAAGTTTTGGCTCATTTTTGGCATTTTTGGGCAATTTACAGGTTTTGGCTTCTCAACGGGTCTCACCCCCGGTGAGACCCTTTGTCATCGTAGCTCCGTTTTGTGGAAACTCAACATTGGTGGATTTTTCATGCAAATTTACATATGCCCATCCATTACCTTGAGTTTTCATGGAGTTTTGGGTCTCCAAAAGGTCAAAATACAGTCAAATTTTGACTTTCTTTCCCTTTTTTGAGCTGCAGAAGTAGTCTTGGGAGAATTGACTTTTGTTTAGGCAAATGACCTCCAAATCTAACAATTCTGGTTGGGTTGGAAAGTAGACTCAGAGACCTTTCCAACTAGCTATCCTGCACCTGATTCAGACATCGAGAAGGCCTCCAAACAGGGCTCCAAAGTGCGCGACCCGTTGAGCAGATTTGGCCAGATTTGACCAGTTCAGCCCAGAATATGCAGATTAGCACCAGTTTGACTTGCTGAGGTCGATGATGATCCTTTTGACTATACTTGTGGCACTTTTTGGGTACTTTTACTCTTGTTTTACTCTTCTAGAAGTTTCTCTCATGTAAAAGAGTAAATTTGACTGTATGAACTGGTTTCCAAGTTTTTAGAGGCAAGTTGTTTTCACTGCCTATTTTGTAGTGCTTAGTTTAGAAGTGGTTCAAACGGCTCCTAGAAGGATGAGCTCGACCCCTAGAGGTGGGGGAAGAGGTTAGATCATCTATATTATGTACTTTCATGCTCATTTTCATGGTTGGACTCTTGAGGGAGGAACTATCATTGTATTATTCACTTGTATCTCTGCAATTTGTGGCTAAGGAAGACCAGGGTTTTGCAGTCATCTTTGGGATTCTTGTGGACTCATGTGTTGATGGTGTGTTTCTTCATGTTATTGTAAGCTTTTTTATGTGATTCATTTCCTTTATATACTGCTGCATATTAAACAAATGAAGTGATAAAGTTAGAATTCATGCTTGCCATGCTCTGCTTTCAAATTTGTTTAATTTCTATGTTTTCTACTGTCTTAAGAGAATTCAAATCCATTGTTTGCTCTCTTTAGCCTTCTTATCTCTCTTCCTGATCACCCTTTCAGCTAAAGACATCAATACAGGTTCCTACCTTGCCCCAAAGACCCCCTGCAGAAACTGTGTCCAATCCCCGCACCCTAAATTGCAGTTCCTCAATTTGCCACCAAAAACCCCAAAAACCCCCAAATCAACCTTTTAATTAGTTTAATAGCCTAATATCAGTGTTACCTTTGATTGGTCATCTCATCTCATTGAAGATTTGCCGAGATTGACTGGAGAGAGCCTTCTCCTGCCCCGTAGGGCTAGCTACGAGGCTGAATGGTTTGATGTAGCTTTGAGATTTGCCTTCTCAGCCTGAGGTGAAATTTCAAACGCTAACATGGTGAATGGTTAAGTTTAATGCTTAAATCTTTTGCTTTCATCACTTGGACAAAGCACAACTCACATTGGAAACAACACATCAAGGAAAAAAGTCAAAATGATTAACTTCCTTACTCCATTTTCCCCTAAAAATTCACTAATTTCCCCTAAGTATTAAAGGTATCTATAACAGGTTAGGGCTCAGAGCATTTCTCTGAATTTTGGAGGGACCGGACCCTCGTCCCAATAATTTGGAATGCCTAAAGTACTTAATTCCCTTTCATCAATATTTACCCCTTAAAAAATTCATTCATCCCCTTTAAAAGATTTTCCTAAGTAAAATTCCTATTTTACTTAAGGAAATTAAAAACATTTCCATATCTCAAAACCCTCATATTCATTTAGCCTAAGTTATAAATGTTAAATGATAAAATACACTTTCAGAAACATTTTATCTTAGCGCATGTTAAATTTCCGCAAAGTCATGTTAACTTTTAACTTGTATTATTATTTAACTCCCAAAAACAAAACACCTGCGCCCGTATTATTATAAAAATCCCAAATATTTACATATCCTGTCCTGCGGTTAAATATAACCTTAACAAAGTCAATAAACGGAATTAATTAACCAATCTGTGGTTAATTAAGAACCCGAAACCCTGCCATACTAAATGAGGATTAATTAGTCACCAGGATTAATTAATAACTCAATGACCAATCAAATTGCCCCCGATATGATTAACTCCTTTAATTAATATCGGGCCCGCTCTCCGTTATCCATCAGTCACATCATTACCTCGACCACTATCCGATCGGATCCCTCGGATCCGACAGTTATTGCCCATATCGCACGGGTCTTCTGGTCAACATTTAGCGTGCGATGTGAGTGGTTTCCAAAATAGTGTTGATGCTACATGTCGAAAGATGTGTGGAATCGCGTGGTCCTCCCTAAAAACCATTTACCTCCCATAAGTGGTGTGATGAAACCCGCTTACCGATTTCTCGTAAATGAAAAAAAAACATTAAATCATCCCCGCTGATGCAACCTGTCTGTGTCACAAACCTGCCAAGGATTGACTTTGTATAAAAAACAAAGTATAATCCTTTTTCGTCCCTTGTTCTGAAAAACTCATGCATGCAGCCAGTACGTAGAAAATCAACTTGCTCGTACCCAAACCATCAACCACCCTGAAATTTGCTTCCTGACGTCATTCCAGTCCATGGTGTGCTTCCAGTCAACCAGTGCACCATTGCTAGTCACTCAAACACAGGTATTTACCAGTTTTTTCCAGAAACCCTGTTAAATACTAAAATTCCTCTACAATTACGTTGAAACCCTATATTCTAGTGTAATTTAGTTGCAAGGTTTAAAATCAAAGACTCCCACAACTTCTGTTTCACCTATTTATCACTCAAAAAAGCCCCATTTTCATTTCTGAATCCACAAGCACCAGAAATGGAAACCCCTGTGGCCCTCAATGTAGCTCCAGTCAATGCTCCCCATAAAGACTTGGATTACCTTCCATTATCAGATAAAGACTTCCAAATAAAGGACCTTGAACCTGACAAAAGCCCCTTGAAAGTATATTTTCGATGCCGAGATGATTACATGAACAACTTTGATACCATAGGACTTTGGGAATCCAATCTCCCAAAATACATATTACCTTCTGTGCACATCTTCCCGGACATTATCCACCAATTTCATGCCAATTATAACCCTAACCTCAGAGCTGTAATGTCCCCCGACCAGTCAGTCTTGTTTACCATTGCTGCTGATTCAATTAACGAAATGTTGTAGCTTCAGACCGACGAGAACCTTACCCCCATTTCCATTGGAGAATTACTTGAAAAATCCACCAAAATGTCTAAATCTAAAATCAGCCATGTTTTCCATACCTTCATGGATAAGAATTATCTACCCAAAGACTCCCCTCCCTACTTGACATGTTTCTTCACTGAGATAGGCAAGGATATTGTTAATATGATTGCTACCATTATGGGTTTCAATACTAGTGAGTTTGTTGATGAATTGAACCTAGTTCTCATGTCCATCTTCACCCCTGGAAAACCTCCTGTTGTCAAATATGACTATGCTGCATTCATTACTGAAAAAATACATGACCAGTTCATGAGGCTAGAAAATGAGAGAATGTTTAAGTATTCCTTAGTCCTGTATCACCTCTTCCTTTACTACCAAACTAAAAAATTTCCCTTCTCTGTGCAGAAACTTGATACCAAAGGTAACCCTAGGTCAATCATTTTCTGGACCTCTATCTTTCACTACTCACCCTCTTCTCACTATTCATATATAGATTTCATTGATCAATTGTCCATCCTATAAGTACCATGCTGACAGGAAGTTCTCCCCCTAGAATCAGTGATGATATCAAAATAATCCTTCAGTTGTCAAAACAGTATAGGATAGGTGACTGGTACTTATACCAGAATCATACTAAGATTAGAGTCTATGGGTGTGAATTGCCTCCATTCAAATTACCCAAGTATGTCCCCATGATATTATTTTCCCTGGAGTACTACAGGCAACTAATCAACTCTGATCAAATCCATTTCATGAAAGCAAAGAAGAAAGCCCAGTTGAGGATCAAAGACCACTTAGGCCCATTTGTGTGCAACAACAGAAGAGCAGGGCAAGAAGTAGAAAAAATCATAGAGAGGAGATGCATTTAAAGAAGAGCTTTGCTTGGGCTTATGAACCTCATGGTTTCATCAGTGATAGGAGGAAAAAACATAAGTTGTCACCCTACATCCATCATAGAATCCCTGAGATAGAACAATATGCCAATTTAAATGAATGGATGGAAGGGACATTGATAGAGCAAGATAGTGATAAAGTTGAAGTTGAGAATGTGATGAAAGATTTGGAGAAGAGACTTGACCTGGAATCTTTTTTACAGGTGCCAACTAAAACTTCTCAGAAGCCAACACAGGGAACTAGTGCTCCCACAACAGAGCCATAATAGGGACAAAAACAGGAAACTAGTGTTCCTACATCAGGACAAACAAGAAAACCACAAGTATCAGAGCAAACAGAGGTATTAGAGTAGCATGAAATCTCTAAAGAAAGAGCTCCACCCCAGCCACACCTAGCTCCTACAAACATGGGAAATCCCCCAACTATGTAGACTCCTCTGAATGAGGAAAATAATTTGAAAAGATACAGCGAAGTAGCTACCCCTTCTAGCAAACCTACAGATCAAAACTTTGCTAAGAGGCAAAGGTTGAATCCTTATTCAGAGGAGGAGTTCATAGATGAAACTACATAGAGCTTGAGGAAAGAAGGTATAGACAGTTTGCACACATTCCCAATAGGTGGGACACCCTCAAGTTCACAGAGGCAAGAGCTAGAAAAACAATAGAGTATAGAAGTTTCATCTCTCAGGTCTTCTTTTGAGAAGGTTATATATATAAAGGGGAAGTTTAAAGAGATCAAGACAAAGAATGAGCAATTGAAGGCCCAAGCCTATGCTCAGTGCTTAAAGATGACCCCTTCAAACCAAACTAGATTGATGTCAGCCTTTGACATCAAAGAGGGCAAAAGGTAAATGAGTTTTTTAAAGCCCACGGTGCTGCAGCGAAAATCCTTGGAAAATTATCTCAAAACTGACTTTGAAGTCATGGCTAAAGACATCCAACCTATTGATCAGATTGAATTACACAAGCAAATAGGTGAGATGGTCTACTCAACATTGACTAGCAAAGACATGCTGGCTCATAGATTGCAAAATTCATTGAGAAACACTACAACCCAATTGCAGCTAGAGAAGGCCTCCTCACAGGCAAAAGATAATAGGATAAAATCATTGGAAGAGTTAGTAATTGAGTTGGGTCATGACCCAAAAGATGTTAAGGCAACAGAAAGCTTAATTAAGAAAAAGAATGAAGACATAGTTGCACTTAGGAAACAGTTGAAGTTGCCACCACTCATTCACCCTCAGACTACTGAAGTGATAGAGAAGAAAAATGAAGAAGAACTTATGGACTTGGTCCTTAAGTTAAACGAGCAACTAAAGGAAACAGAGCAGGAATTGGAGAAAGCAGTGCAGTCAAGGTAGAGTGAGTCGACCACATAGCCTCAAACTGTAGTGCCAATAGTTTCAACAACAGTCCCTTCCACACCGACAACTGTTTTAGCACCAAACATTCCTTTGGCAATAGTTGCACCCATAGAGACAACAGGTACATCACAAAGCACAAAGCACAAAGGACTTGATTAAGTCAATGGAAGAAATGAAACTCCAAGTCACAGAGCTGCAGAAAGTGAAAGGGAAATTCACTACTTTGGAGCATAAATATGATATATCCAAGATGAATTATGCAGAAGGAAAAAGGAAAAACAAAAGCATCACACAACAAATTAAAACATTGGAGAAGGATCTATCATTTGAAAAATATTTGACAGACATCAGGAAAATTTTATGGACCAATATCATTGATTCTATCAATGATAGTTGGTCATCAATTCAAATAATTTTTGAACAAATTGATTTAGTAAAGCTTGCTCTTGAAGAAATCAAGAAGACCAGAGAAGACCTGGGCATAAAACCTAAGGAAGCCACTATATTAATCAATTTTCTGAACAACAAAAACAAGCAATAGTTGGAACAATTAGACATTGAGGATAGGAATGCTACCATCCTCGAAATAAATAAAGTGTTGACCAAAAGAAATCTAATGCAAGGCATGGAACAAAGATGTCAAAGCATGCAGGAAGATATAGATGAGTTCATGAAGAAATTTGACATCTTAAGAATGAAAGGACTCCCTAGTCCTTTAGTCATAAATGATAAGTTAATGGTTCAGATTGAGTACATTAACAAATTACATCAGCAATCTGATAGTCAAGCTAGTTCATCTCCAGCCAAGGCATTACCAAAAGGGAAAGTGTTGTACGACAATTTAGAGAACCTCTTCTTCATTGAACATGAAGTAAAGCACTTATTCCCAGTACAACCCAATTTTGTAAAATATATAGAAGTTGATGAAATTTACAGAAAGCTGACAAAAACAAGAATACCAAAGGATGATTGGTGGTCCAACATGACTAATATCCTTTAAATTACCATGGTAAACACTGAGGTAAATAGAAATATTTACCACAGTAAATTTTGGTAAAAAGGATGAATATTGGTGAACAGGTAAAGAGTATCAGTTACAGGTGAAAGAGTATCAGTTAAAAAGATCAAATCAGATGTCTAGCACAGAGTTACTAAGACAAGAACAAGATGTAGATTCGTAGAGCATACCTCCAGCTCCTTCAACAAAAACAGGGACAACAAAAATCAGTTCATTATCTGTCACTATATTCGAGACCATCTGTCTCTATATTTGTGTAAATAGATATTTTATTTTCCTAGAATAAATCTCATTTAGTTATGAGATATTTTGATGTAAATTTTGTATAAATACTTCTTTATTCGAAGTATTAGAGGTGGATTCAAAGAAATTTCTATAGACATTTTCTTCTGGAATTGAAGTGCTATCATACCAAGATTTGTATGGCTTGCCAGATCAAGGAATAAAGTAAAGATTGTTCACAGGATACTTGTGTCAAACAGAAATCAAATAAGTATTCTATATCTCTTGTTTATTATTGTTTTTCCTCTGTTTATTAATAATCATATGTGTTTTCATGAAATTTGAATGATAAACGAAATAATGATATCTCAGAATTTGCTTTGCTGCAATCTGTTTTAAAAGGTTTATCTTTCTTAATGTTTTCTTCTAGACTATCATAGTTAGGGAATTCTTGAATGCTCCCTTACTTCTTAGTTTATCCCTTTGGCTCAATTGAACAAAGAATTCTTAATTTCCCTTTGTTGATAGGCCTCTTCTATTCCTCATCTTGACCCCAGTTAAAGGATTCTTCATTGCCCTTTCTCCCTGGTTAAGACCATCTCATCCACCTGAACTTGACATTTGCCTTTTGTTTTACTATCTTTCCCTATGAGTTTTCCCTTTAGTAAGTGATCTGATCCAGTTAAGCCAGTATTCGATTGACTCCATAGCCCAATGGCTTGAAGGCCTTGCTCTATCCATCTGTTCCCAGAATTCCACCATACAACCAAAAATCCCCTACAAGCTTTCATAGATAGCCTAATATCTCACAAAACAAATCTAAATCATAAAGATACAACCCTCTCTGAGTACAAATTGGCTAGATTTTGTACTTAAAAGATTGGTTTGTGGTTACCTCGAAGTGTCCCTTCTTTTGATAACTTCTAAGAGAAAATCTGAGTGATAACATAGTGGCAACTCCGTTGGGGATGACCAATTCCTCAGCCAAAACAAATTTTTAAGAAACACAAAGTTTTGATTATATGCATCTTAAAGTATTCATAGAAGTTATTTTGATGTCTTTATAAGAAATTGCAAAACGAAAGACCTAAAATCTAGCTTCAGAAAGAACTCGATACACTAGGGCTAATCCTGACCCTAATCCACCCCCAGTGTTTGAGAACCCCAATTTGATCCCCAGAATTCTTAGAAGACAAGAAAGTTTTGTTAGCCCTCGACCCATATTTAGATCTCAATCTTGTCCTGTTGAGTGGCTGTTTCTAGAATACCTCTCCTTTGATGAGTACTTTGAAACCTCTTTGTTTCGAACTTCATCTGATTATGAATTAATAGACCTAGTCCAAGACCCAGAGTTCATCAGAGAAATCGAAGTTCAAAGAGCTAATTTCTTAATTGATAGACATTTACAAAACTCACCTCAATCTGATCTTACCACTGAAGGAACTCCTAATCCTTCTGTAGTCACTTATTTTTCTGCAAGCTCCTCATCTGTCCCTCATCTCTCTCAACCTCAAACCACTCCGTAGTTGACTTCAACTCCTAGTCCTCCATCCACACCTCAAACATCCACTGTTACCCCAACTCCAGTCGCTGTTTCAACACTACCTACAATAATGGCTAACAGATATACTCCTCCTGTGTTGCCAGCTAATCTATGTGCAATGCCTCCTGACTATCAAAGTAAGATCACATAGTTTGATGGCACTGGAACCTATACAACCCGATAACGTACTAGGAAAATGACTGATTATTTCTAAATGTATAAAATAGACACTGCTGATGTGCAAATGAGAATTTTTGTGCAAAGCCTTACTAGAGATGTTAGAACCTAGTTTAGAGCCTTAACACCCAATAGTATAGATAGTCTAAGAGCCCTCTACTAACAGCTCCTGAACAGATGGGAGAAAATAAAAGATCCCCTTCAGATATTATTTGAATACGAGAACCTCAAGAGAGGACCACATGAAACTGTTCAGGACTATTGCACTAGATTTAATAGTGTGTATAGTGCCATTCCCCTTGACCTTAGGCCTCCCCCTGGCTTAGTCTTAATCAAATTCCCTAATGGATTTGATTCTGATATGGCTTTCCAGCTGAGAGAACAAAACCCCCCTACATTGGAAGATATGCAAAGCATAGTAGTAAGTGTCGAAGCCAACCTACTCTCTAAAAGATCCAAAGCTAGGAGTGAAAGGAGAATACCATTAAAAGAAGAAAGCTCACCATTCAAACAAAATCTAGATGCCATAATTAAAGGAATGGATAGACTAGGAGACAGAGCGAAGATAATTGAAAGGAAATCTCCTTGGGATATCCAACAAACTAATGCAAGGAGAAATCCTAATTTTAGGAAAAATTAAAACCAGAACACTGGAAAGAATGGTCCTGACCAAAACATTAGACCCCCTTTCCAGGAGAACTATGCAGAAGCTTCTCACTCTGAAGGCCCAGAAGGAGATACTCAAATCAATTTGATGGGGCTTGATGATGAAGAAGAAGTTTTCTTATCCCAAGATGATCGAGAGGCCCACATACTTAAACAATTTCAAACCCAATAAGGAGAATCTTTTGACTTTAGGCAGGGATATGACTCAGCCGTCTTTTGTAGAAATTTACAGGGTAAGTTCCTCAGATAGAACACCAAAGGACACCGCTCACAACCAGATCGCAGATCAATACATCAGTATTTTTGACGTGGTTAAAACCCTCAAAGAGGGAAACAGTCCACGACCTAAGCCAATGGTGCCACTTCAGGCAATTTATTAATAAAAGAATGAAAATTTACATAAGCTTCTCTCATGCATGGATTACCCTACAAATTACCCTCCATGCGCTTTAAATAGAAATCATGGACCAATCAGGTGTCAAGCCATGGATCAAGTGTCGGTAATATCGAGGAGAGATTGAACCGTCGGATCACTACATATCGTGACCGTCGGATTGTAAGTTACAAAATGTACAACGGTAAAGAAACACACTTTACCTAACTCTATACCTAACTCTATACTAGACCAAGTTGTACTTAACTATTTCCTATGTCTCGGAATATCCTAACATCCCCCCTTAAGAACAACTTGGGATAGGATTAAAGGATTTAAAAATATGACACAATAGGAGAAGGAAGGAGGCACTAGAGCCTATCCCCCCTTAGTGACAACTTCCTGAACTCCAACCAGAAATCGAAGTTTAGTGAACTTCGCCTCTGTGAGAGCCTTTGTAAAGATGTCTGCAACTTGATCATCTGTTGAACAATATTGCACTTCAAGAACATGGTCATGAATGAGCTTTCTGATGAAGTGCATGTGCAGTTCAATGTGTTTGTCGTGCTGATGTTGGACTAGATCTTTGCATAGCTGAATGGAACTTTGATTATCACACCAAAGTGTAGTCGGATGCTGCTGCTGAAAGCCAAACTCTGATAGGATCTGACGAAGCCACAAGGCTTCCTTACTAGCTTCTACGACACCACAATACTCTGCTTCTGCTGATGAAAGAGAAATGGCAGCTTGTTTCTTATAAGCCCATGTAATAGGTCCTGAACCAAGAGTGAACACATAACCGGTAGTAGACTTCCGATCATCAGGGTCACCAGCCCAATCAGAATCAGTGAAACCAACCAATAGAGGAGCTGCTTCGGCACTGTAATGAATCCTAAACTAAACTGTACCTCGAACATAATGAAGTATTCTTTTAGCTGCTTTCCAATGACTTTCACGTGGGTTTTGCATAAACCGAGCAACAAGGCCAACAACAAAGGAAAGGTCAGGACGAGTATGGGTTAGATACAAAAGTTTTCCTACAAGTTGACGGTATAAGGTAGCATCAACTTCAGGAGAAGTACAAGTGACTGAAAGTTTGACTCCAGACTGAAAGGGAGAAGGGGATGGCTTACAATCTTCCATGTGAAAGTGGCGTAGAATATCACAGGCATACTTGGACTGAGAAAGGGAAATACCTTCCTTGGATTGCAAGAACTGAAGACCGAGAAAATAATGTAAGTGTCCTAAGTCTGTCATTTCAAACTTCCTTTTAAGGCTAGACTTCACATGGTTTATAAGGTTGGGATCACTACTGGTAAGGATAAGATAATCAACATAAAGAACAAGAATGATAAGAGACTTGCCCACTTCCTTGGTGTAGACAGTATTGTCAGAATGACACCTAGAAAAGCTAGATTCTAAAAGAAAGCTATCCATTTTGGCATACCAAACTCGAGGAGCTTGCTTGAGACCATAAAGGGATTTCTTAAGCTAACATACAAGGCTAGAGTCTGTTTTTATGAAGCCAATGGGTTGTTCCATGTAGATTTCTTCATGCAAATCCCCATGCAAGAAGGCAGATTTAACATCCATATGATGGACTTCCCATTTGAACGAGGCAGCAAGGGAAAGAACAAGACGGATAGAGTTCATTTTGGCAACAGGGGAGAAGGTTTCAGTGTAGTCAATGCCTTCAACCTGTGAAAAACCTTTAACAACAAGACGAGCTTTATGTTTATCAACTTTCCCATCTGGACTATACTTGGTTATGTAAACCCATTTGCATCTAACAAGTTTTCGTCCCTTTGGTAGAGGAACAAGATCCCATGTATCATTTGCCAATAATGAATGATATTCATCATTCATAGCTGCTTCCCAATCTGGATGGCCTGAAGCTTCTGTAAAGGTGTCAGGATCATAATTTACTGGAGCTTGAGCCAGTAAAGAAGAGGCTCTGTCAAACTGAGTACGTGTGCGTCGCTGATCTGTAGGATCACCGACAATATCACCTGCTGCATCTCGAGTAGCACGAACCCATTTTGGAAGCTGAGGAGCTGAAGGAAGATCCTGAGATGGTGGGGGAGGATTGTCATCCTCACTTTCATCATCTGAAGAAGAAATTTTTTCAAAAGTAGAAGAGATAGGAAGAGGCGGCACATCTGCCGGACTAGGCTCGCAGGCCGATATATTTTCATCAAATTTTACATCTCTTCTAATGATAACATTTTTGGACTTAAATGGAATAAGTCTATAGCCTTTGACATCTTCAGAATATCCAACAAAAGTACATTTTTCACTCTTAGGTATAAAGCTTTATGATTTTCATCTGGAATATGGGCCCACGCTTCACTTCCAAAAACACGAAAGTGACTTACATCTGGTTTGATTAAGCTCCATGCTTTTTTTGGAGTGATATTCTTTAAAGCCTTAGTAGGAGTGCGATTTATTATGTAATTTGCACAGTTAATTGCTTCTGCCCAAAAACTAAGAACAAGTCCTTTAGATTGTAGCATACAATTAGCCATTTCCTTTAAGGTGTGATTCTTCCTTTCAGCTACACCATTTTGTTGTGGAGTATATGGAACAGTATGTTGCATTTGAATTCCATTCTTAGTGCAATAGTTGATGAATGTGTTTTTAACATATTCTCCGCCATTATTAGATCTTAGCTTAAGAATTTGATGTCCAGATTGTTTTTCAACAAAGGTCTTGAAGGCCAAAAATGTGTTAAATACTTCACTCTTGAGTTTTAAGAAGTATACCCAAGTGCATCTGGAGAAATCATCAATGAAAGTTAAGAAATACTTGCAGCCAGAGAATGACACAACTGGAAGTGGACCACATAAATCACTATGCACAAGCTGTAAAGGGGCTGAGGCGTGCCAAGAGGCATGTTTTTCAAAACTGTCCCGATGATGTTTTCCGAGTACACATCCGGAACAAACACCATCTCTGCAAGATACCATAGGAAGACCTGTCACCATATTTTATTTACATAGATGCTGAAGGGAGTGATAGTTTAAGTGACCAAATCGCTCATGCCAAAGTTCGCTCACTTCATTGTTATGAGCAACAAATACTTAGGGAAGATTTGATGACCGAAAGTTGTGAAACTTATACAACCTTGTAGAATCATCAGCAATTCCAGTAGCTAAAATATTTTTAGGATCTCTTAGGTCCTTGATTACAACATCATGAGGTGAAAATTCAACGATTTTACCTTCACCTGAATGAGTTATCTGATATACAGATAGAAGGTTGCAGGATAAGGTTGGAACACATAATACATCATTAAACTGACCATTGTCTAGATGAACAGTTCCAGTCCCTACAACACTAAGAGATCTATCATCACCAACATATATATTTTTGGTGTTACAATCATTTAAAGAAGAAAACATGGCTTTGTTTTTGGCCATGTGATAAGAAGCTCCAGAATCAATGAGCCACTCATGAGAATGAGAAGAAGAAGATACATTTAATGCATAACCAGACCGAGATGATTGACAACCACATGCAGAAAGTGCCATTCCTGAAGATGAAGTTGAAGTTAAAGAATGCTCCACATGGATGTTATGTTTCTTCGTCGCTGCTTCCAAGGCTTCCATCTTCTTAAATCATTTGGATTCTAAGTGGCCATCTCGATTACAAAAGTTGCAATGTCTATCAATCTTCTTCCATTTGTTTTTATTTGTCTTATCATTTTGTTGAAATTATTTTTCATTTTGAGGCTAAGATTGCTTAGGACCCTTGTTTGGTTTAGGACCATTCTTTTTAGGATATAACTTCTTAGGATTCTTTGAATTTGGTTGCTGCTGGGTGGCTAACGCTTTCTTGGAAGAGTTTCCAAGATTAAGAAGACCAAGGTGTAAGAGTTTTTCTTGTTCTCTTATTAAAGAATCACAAAAAGAGTCAAAGGAAGGGGACTTGTAGTCTATTCCTTGAGAAATGAAGGCTTCTCCTGTAGAATGGAAGGTGGAAACAAACATAGAGTAGGCTGGTCCCAACTTAGTAAGAATGGAATAGATAAGGTTACTATATTCTTTCTTAACTTTAACACCTTCCAAGAGATATCTAAGGGTCTTGAACTTGGACAAGAAATCTTCAATGCAAGAAAAATTATTAGGGTCCAATGTAAGCAACTCATTTTCAAGTTGATGGGCTCTAAGTTCATTTTTAATCCCAAAAACTTTATTGATTTGTTTCATTGCTTCATCAAGAGTATCAAGTTCTGCAATATGGAATCTAAGATCTGGAGAAATAGATATACCTATCAATCCATGAGCTTGATCTTGCCTATTTTCCCATTTAGAAGCTTTATCTTTATCGTTCGGTTTCTTTTCTTGGCCTGAGGGTATTATGTAGAGACCTTTACTTCTAAGTAAATCCTCAATGTAGGACAACCATTGGAAGTAGTTGGTGCTGTCAAGGGTAACTTGGTATTGACTTTCCCTTTCAATGAAAACTGAAGCTAAAGATGCTGAAAATAAGTATTCCAATGGATAGATCTCAAAAAATTAGGCTGGTTTAAAAAAAATGGCTCTGAAAACGGCTTCCGGATGAAGACGTTATGGCTTTTTGAAAAAAAGTTGATGAAGTTGCCGACGAAGTGTGGGAATGTGCGGAAATGAAAAAGTCTGCCCCCACAAAATGGAGACTTGAACCCAAGACCTCTACTCTCTTAAAATAACTTTGAACCAATTGAGCTATACAAAAAATTTGAGAGAGAGAGAGAGGGGGGGGGGGGGGTGCTTTGGGTTGCGTGCTTGCTTTGAGAAAGCTCTTTTTCCCTCTAGATCTTAGAAATGATGCAGCTAGGGCTACTGGAAACCTTTTCGAGTGAAACGAAAGGGGTTCCTCACTGGAACATATGCTCCCAACACAAAAGAATAGTCCTCTCAGCCCGAAAGCAGTCAGAAACAGTAGATCTAGGAAACGACATTCGGATGCAGTTCTACCGGCTTCAGATTTGGATCACCAACGGACGCGGCCCTCAAATGGCTCTGATACCATGTAGAAATTTACAGGGTAAGTTCCTTAGACAGAACACCAAAGGACACCTATCAAAACCAGATCGCAGATCAATACACCAGTATTTTTGACGTGGTTAAAACCTTCAAAGAGGGAAACAGTCCACGACCTGAGCCAACGCGGCCACTTCAGGCAATTTATTAATAAAAGAATGAAAATTTGCATAAGCTTCTCTCTTGCACGAATTACCCTAAAAATGACCCTCCATGTGCTTTAAATAGAAATCATGGACCAATCGTGTGTTAAGCCACGGATCAAGTGTCCGTAATACCGAGGAGAGATTGAACCGTCGGATCACTACATATCATGACCGTCGAATTGTAAGTTACAAAATGTACAACGGTAAAGAAACACACTTTACCTAACTCTATACCTAACTCTATACTAGACCAAGTTGTACTTAACTGTTTCCTATGTGTCGGAATATCCTAACATCTTTGAGGTGCACAAGCAATACAATCTAAGAGGTAGGAAAGTTGATGTCCCTGAAACAAGCAAGAAAACAGTCCCAAAACAACCCAAAAAAAGTAAGACAATAAACAAACCATTTCAAATTCTTTCTAGACCAAACACTAATCCTCCTGACCCCATAATTGAAGATGTCTCTAATAATCAAGAAAACAATGAAAATTCTTACACTTCCCTTCCTTCCAAGGAAACTGTGGAAGAACATCCAAAGGCTGATTTAGGAGAATCAATGAATCATGACTCTAATCCTAAAAAGGAGAAGGACATAGAAAACACAGTTGTTCGAAATCCAAGAGCCCAAATAGAAAAGTCCTTTAATCTGGAAGTAGAATTTGGCAAGTTGAAAATTTCTGTTCCATTATCTAAATTAGCTAAATATGATGTTTACTGGACTCAAATCAATAGATCAATGAAAATTATTGGAACTGAAGACTCAGTTAATCTTTATGATGATCAACCCGAGTTAGTCTTTGGCCTAGAAGTAAATGGGAAACCATTGGAAGGAGGAATTCCTCCCTTCTATGTTAGCCTAAACATACATGATAAGATTCTTCACAATGCCATGTTTGACTCTGGTGCATCTCACAACCTTATGCCCAAATCTGTCATGGAAAAGCTAGACCTAGACATCACTAGACCATACAAAGATTTGTTTTCTTTTGATTCCAGCCAAGTGGGATGTCTAGGATTTATAAAAGACTTATGTGTTTCATTGGTTCAATATCCTGCAAAAACAATATTAATGGACATAGTGGTAGCTGATATACCACCCAAATATGGCATGTTGTTGTCAAGATCCTGGGGTGTTAAGCTTCAGGGATCTCTTCAACTGGATATGTCATATGCCACTATATCGGTTTTTGGACAACCCAAGAAACTATACAGAGAAACATTGATGAAATATGTAGTAAGTAGTCAGGAAAAACCCCAAAATTTCCCCATCTACTCAGTACACTTTGATATGTATTCTTTCATTCTTTACAACGCAGAAGCCAGTCCTTCAAATACTTTAGATGTTTTAGCAGCAAAACCAAAAGAAATTGAAAAAGAAAAATCAACTGTTCATATTCAGGAAATATCAAATAACAAAGAAAAATCAGATAACCATGAAAACTCAAATGCCATTTTTAAATAAGTTCCCACTACCCCGGATACAAATTATGAACATGGAATCGTTTGGCATTTAGATTTTGATGGATTGGTAAATAAACTAGGAGCAGGAGTGGGAGTTTGGGTGTAAAATTTAGAAAATGATCATGCTGAAGGCCATGCCTACAGATTAAATTTTAGATGCACCAATAATATGGCAGAATATGAGGCTCTCTTGTTAGGTATTAAACTTGTTCAAAGATTAGGAGCTATAAGGGTGTCCATCATGGGAGATTTAGAATTAATAGTTAAATAGACTAAAGGAACTTACTCAACTAGGGATCCTAGACTAGGATATTACAGAGGAATAGTCACAGAAATCCTCAACACTTTTTTGGAAACCCAGCTTGCAACTATTCCTAGAAAACACCACATGCAAGCCCACAACTTGGCCATGTTTGCCAATACTTTCAAATTACCTTTTCAACCTAATCATCAGTATACTGCTGAGATTAGGCATAGACCAGCCATCCCTGATAATCTTAAGAACTGGCGGGTTTTTGATAGTGACAAGCATATTAATAATTTTTTAACTTTAAATGAGGAATTTTCTAACCTCAAAATAGACGTTGACACAGTTACTAATTCTAATCAAATAAATGAGGTAGAAATTAACATTCCAGAAGAGAATTCAATAAATATGCTTCACCGAAACAAATTCACAGAAAAAGAAATTCAAGACCTGAAACAAATGGACCTAGATGAAATAATTGAAGAAGAAACAGAGGTTATCAACCTAAAGGACAAACATTTACCCAAAGGATTGAATCCTCTAGAATATTTGTTCGACTCCAATGACATTCCAAAGAAACCTAAAATGGAGCCTTTAAAGGTAGACATCGAAGAGTATAACTTAGGAACACAAGATAATCCAAAATTGATAAAATTGTCAAAATCTTTACCTCCTGATCGGAAGCTAAAGTATGTTGAACTTATGAGGGAATTCTAGGATGTCTTTGCTTGGAGTTATGAAGATTTGAAATCCTATGACACCTCTATCATTCATCACACTATACCTCTGAAAGAAAATCAAAAGCCCTTTAAACAAAAACTCAGAAGAATTAACCCTGTGCTATTACCATCAATTGAGAAAGAAATCAAGCGCATGTATGAAGCAGGGATAATTGCCCCTATTAGATTCTCAGAATGGGTATCTAATCTGGTACCTACTAGAAATAAAATAGGTGAAATAAGATTATGTGTTGACCTAAGAAATGTGAACAAGGTCTCTCTGAAAGATAACTATCCGTTACCCAAAATGGACCATATATTACAAAGGGTAGTTGGTTCTTCTAGAATCTCACTTTTAGATGGGTTTTCAGGTTATAACCAAATCTTAGTCCATCCCGATGACCAAGAGAAAAAAACCTTTACAACACCATGGGGTACCTTCATGTACATTAAAATTCCATTTGGACTAAAAAATGTTAGGATATTCCGACACATAGGAAATAGTTATGTACGACTTGGTCTAGTATAGAGTTAGGTAAAGTGTGTTTCTTTACCTTGTACATTTTGTAACTTACAATCCGACGGTCACAATATGTAGTGATCCGACGGTTCATTCTCTCCTTGGTATTACTGACACTTGATCCGTGGTTTGACACCTGATTTGTCCATGATTTCTATTTAAAGCGCATGGAGGGTCATTTGTAGGGTAATCCGTTTATGAGAGAAGCTTATGTAAATTTTCATTCTTTTATTAATAAATTTCCTGAAGTGGCTGTGTTGGCTCAGGCCATGGAATGTTTCCCTCTTTGAGGGTTTTAACCACGTCAAAAATACTGGTGTATTGATCTGCGATTTGGTTGTGAGCGGTGTCCTTTGGTGTTCTGTCTGAGGAACTTACCCTATAAATTCCTACATGGTATCAGAGCTATTTGAGGGCCGCCTCCGTTGGTGATCCAAATTTGAAGCCGATAGAACTGCATCCGACTGTTGTTTCCCAGATTTACTGTTTCTGACTTCTTTCGGGCCAAGAGGATTGCTCTATTGTGTTGGGAGCATCTGTTCCAATGAGGAACCCCTTTCGTTTCACGCGAAAAGGTTTTCGGTAGCCCTAGCTGCGTCATTTTTAAGATCTGGAGGTATATAGTGTTTATTTGCAGTTTACAGTTATTTTCTCTCTGTTTATTTCGGTTTCAGTTTATTTAGATTTTTTTTATTACTGGATCTATACCTTTCATTTCTGCGTATGCTCTTTGCCCTGCGACTCTGTGCAATCTGGGCAAAGCAGAAACAGAAAGGAAGGATTTTTCTCATGTGTATGCTCTTTTCCCTGCACCTTAGTGCGATCTCAGAAAATCAGAAACATTGAGGAAAATATTTAGTTTCCAGCTAAAGCTAACTTTGAGCCGCAAGGTTCATTTTTGAAAATATTTAGTTTTTCGAATAAAGCTAACTTCGAGCCGCAAGGTTCGTTTTTTTTGTATGTCCGTGTTGGGTTTTGTGTTTTTTGTTTTGTAGGGAAAAAGAGCTTTCTCAAAGCAAGCACGCAACCCAAAGCATAAACCCCCTCCCCCCTCTCTCTCTCTCTTTCAAATTTTTTGATAGCTCAATTGGTTCAAAGCTATTTTAAGAGAGTAGAGGTCTTGGGTTCAAATCTCCTTTTTGTGAGGGTGGATTTTTCATTTCTGCACATTCCCGCACTTCGTCGGCATCTTCAACAACTTTTTTTCAAAAAGCCATAAATTCTTCATCCGGAAGCCGTTTTCAGAGCCGTTTTTTTTTAAACCAACCTAATTTTTCGAGATCTATCCATTGGAACACTTAGTTTCAGCATATTTAGCTTCAGTTTCCGTTGAAATGGAAAGTCAATACCAAGTTACCCTTGACAGCACCAACTACTTCCAATGGTTGTCCTACATTGAGGATTTACTTAGAAGTAAAGGTCTCTACAGAATAGCCTCAGGCCAAGAAAAGAAATCGAAGGATGAAGATAAGGCTGCTAAATGGGAAAATAGGCAAGATCAAGCACGTGGATCGATAGGGATGTCTATTTCTCCAGATCTTAGATTCCATATTGCAGAACTTGATACTCTTGATGAAGTAATGAAACAAATCAATAAAGTTTTTGGGATTAAAAATGAACTTAGAGCCCATCAACTTGAAAATGAGTTGCTTACATTGGACCCTAATAATTTTTCTTGCATTGAAGATTTCTTGTCCAAGTTCAAGACCCTTAGATATCTCTTGGAAGGTGTTAAGGTTAAGAAAGAAGATAGTAACCTTATCTATTCCATTCTTACTAAGTTGGGACCAGCCTACTCTGTGTTTGTTTCCACCTTCCATTCTACAAGAGAAGCCTTTATTTCTCAAGGAACAGACTACAAGTCCCCTTCCTTTGACTCTTTTTGTGATTCTTTAATAAGAGAACAAGAAAAACTCTTACACCTTGGTCTTCTTAATCTTGGAAACTCTTCCAAGAAAGCGTTAGCCGCACAACAACGACCAAATTCAAAGAATCCTAAGAAGTCATATCCTAAAAAGAATGGTCCTAAACCAAACAAGGGTCCTAAGCAATCTCAGCCTCAAAATGAAAAATCATTTCAACAAAATGATAAGACAAATAAAAACAAATGGAAGAAGACTGATAGACATTGCAACTTTTGTAATCGAGATGGCCACTTAGAATCCAAATGCTTTAAGAAGATGGAAGCCTTGGAAGCAGCGATGAAGAAACATAACATCCATTTGGCGCAATCTTCAACTTCAACTTCATCTTCAGGAATGACACTTTCTGCATGTGGTTGTCAAGCATCTCGGTCTGGCTATGCACTAAATGTATCTTCTTCTTCTCATTCTCATGAGTGGCTCATTGATTCTGGAGCTTCTTATAACATGGCCAAAAACAAAGCCATGTTTTATTCTTTAAATGATTGTAACACCAAAAATATATATGTTGGTGATGATAGATCTCTTAGTGTTGTAGGAACTGGAACTGTTCATCTAGACAATGGTCAGTTTAATGATGTATTATGTGTTCCAACCTTATCCTACAACCTTCTATCTGTATATCAGATAACTCATTTAGGTGAAGGTAAAATCGTTGAATTTTCACCTCATGATGTTGTAATCAAGGGCCTAAGAGATCCTAAATAGATTTTAGCTACTGGCATTGCTGATGATTCTACAAGGTTGTATAAGTTTCACAACTTTGGGTCATCAAATCTTCCCTCAATATTTGTTGCTCATAACGATGAAGTGAGAAAACTTTGGCATGAGCGATTTGGTCACTTAAACTATCGCTCCCTTCAGCATCTATGTAAAGAAAATATGGTGACAGGTCTTCCTATGGTATCTTGCAGAGATGGTGTTTGTTTCGGATGTGTACTCGGAAAACATCATCGGGACAGTTTTGAAAAACGTGCCTCTTGGCACGCCTCAGCCCCTTTACAGCTTGTGCATAGTGATTTATGTGGTCCACTTCCAGTTGTTTCATTCTCTGGCTGCAAGTATTTCTTAACTTTCATTGATGATTTCTCCAGACGCACTTGGGTATACTTCTTAAAACTCAAGAGTGAAGTATTTAACACATTTTTGGCCTTCAAGGCCTTTGTTGAAAAACAATCTGGACATCAAATTCTTAAGCTAAGATCTGATAATGGCGGAGAATATGTTAAAAACACATTCATCAACTTTTGCACTAAGAATGGAATTCAAATGCAACATACTGTTCCATATACTCCACAACAAAATGGTGTAGCTGAAAGGAAGAATCTCACCTTAAAGGAAATGGCTAATTGTATGCTACAATCTAAAGGACTTGGTCTTAGTTTTTGGGCAGAAGCAATTAACTGTGCAAATTACATAATAAATCGCACTCCTACTAAGGCTTTAAAGAATATCACTCCAAAAGAAGCATGGAGCTTAATCAAACCAGATGTAAGTCACTTTCGTGTTTTTGGAAGTGAAGCGTGGGCCCATATTCCAGATGAAAAGCATAAAGCTTTAGAACCTAAGAGTGAAAAATGTACTTTTGTTGGATATTCTGAAGATGTCAAAGGCTATAGACTTATTCCATTTAAGTCCAAAAATGTTATCATTAGAAGAGGTGTAAAATTTGATGAGAATATATCAGCCTGCGAGCCTAGTCCGGCAGATGTGCCACCTCTTCCTATCTCTTCTACTTTTGAAAACATTTCTCCTTCAGATGATGAAAGTGAGGATGAAAATCCTCCCCCACCATCTCAGGATCCTCCTTCAGCTCGTCAGCTTCCAAAATGAGTTCGTGCTACTCAAGATGCAGCAGGTGATCTTGCCGGTGATCCTACAGATCAGCGACACACACGTTCTCAGTTTGACAGAGCCTCTTCTTTACTGGCTCAAGCTCCAGTAAATTATGATCCTGACACCTTTACAGAAGCTTCATGCCATCCAGATTGGGAAGCAGATATGAATGAAGAATTTCGTTCATTATTGGAAAATGATACATGGGATCTTGTTCCTCTACCAAAGGGACGAAAACTTGTTAAATGCAAATGGGTTTACAGAACCAAGTATGGACCAGATGGGAAAGTTGATAAACATAAAGCTCATCTTGTTGTTAAAGGTTTTTCACAGGTTGAAGGCATTGACTACACTGAAACCTTCTCCCTTGTTGCCAAAATGAACTCTATCCGTCTTGTTCTTTCCCTTGCTGCCTCGTTCAAATGGGAAGTCCATCAGATGGATGTTAAATCTGCCTTCTTGCATGGGGACTTGCATGAATAAATCTACATGGAACAACCCATTGGCTTCATAAAAATAGACTCTAGCCTTGTATGTCAGCTTAAGAAATCCCTTTATGGTCTCAAGCAAGCTCCTCGAGTTTGGTATGCCAAAATGGATAGCTTTCTTTTAGAATCTGGCTTTTCTAGGTGTCATTCTGACAATACTGTCTACACCAAGCAAGTGGGCAAGTCTCTTATCATTCTTGTTCTTTATGTTGATGATCTTATCCTTACCAGTAGTGATCCCAACCTTATAAACCATGTGAAGTCTAGCCTTAAAAGGAAGTTTGAAATGACAGACTTAGGACACTTACATTATTTTCTCGGTCTTCAGGTCTTGCAATCCAAGGAAGGTATTTCCCTTTCTCAGTCCAAGTATGCCTGTGATATTCTATGCCACTTTCACATGGAAGACTGTAAGCCAACCCCTTCTCCCTTTCAGTCTGGAGTCAAACTTTCAGTCACTTGTACTTCTCTTGAAGTTGATGCTACCTTATACCGTCAACTTGTAGGAAAACTTTTGTATCTAACCCATACTCGTCCTGACCTTTCCTTTGTTGTTGGCCTTGTTGCTCGGTTTATGCAAAACCCACGTGAAAGTCATTGGAAAGCAGCTAAAAGAATACTTCATTATGTTCGAGGTACAATTCAGTTTGGGATTCATTACAGTGCCGAAGCAGCTCCTCTATTGGTTGGTTTCACTGATTCTGATTGGGCTGGTGACCCTAATGATCAGAAGTCTACTGCCGGTTATGTGTTCACTCTTGGTTCAGGACCTATTACATGGGCTTGCAAGAAACAAGGTGCCATTTCTCTTTCATCAGCAGAAGTAGAGTATCGTGGTGCCATAGAAGCTAGTAAGGAAGCCTTGTGGCTTCGTCATATCCTGTCAGAGTTTGGCTTTCAGCAGCAGCATCCGACTACACTTTGGTGTGATAATCAAAGTTCCATTCAACTATGCAAAGATCCAGTCCAACATCAGCGCAACAAACACATTGAACTGCACATGCACTTCATCAGAAAGCTCATTCACGACCATGTACTTGAAGTGCAATATTGTTCAACAGATGATCAAGTTGTAGACATCTTCACAAAGGCTCTCACAGAGGCGAAGTTCACTAAACTTCGATTTATGGTTGGAGTTCAGGAAGTTGTCACTAAGGGGGGATAGGCTCTAGTGCCTCCTTCCTTCTCCTATTGTGTCATATTTGTAAATCCTTCAATCCTATCCCAAGTTGTTCTTAAGGGGGGATGTTAGGATATTCTGACACATAGGAAATAGTTAAGTACAACTTGGTCTAGTATAGAGTTAGGTATAGAGTTAGGTAAAGTGTGTTTCTTTACCTTGTACATTTTGTAACTTACAATCCGACGGTCACGATATGTAGTGATCCGACGGTTCATTCTCTCCTGGGTATTACTGACACTTGATCTGTGGCTTGACACCCGATTGGTCCATGATTTCTATTTAAAGCGCATGGAGGGTCATTTGTAGGGTAATCCGTCTATGACAGAAGCTTATGTAAATTTTCATTCTTTTATTAATAAATTGCCTGAAGTGGCCGCATTGGCTCAGGCCGTGGACTGTTTCCCTCTTTGAGGGTTTTAACCACATCAAAAATACTGGTGTATTGATCTGCGATTTAGTTGTGAGCGGTGTCCTTTGGTGTTCTGTCTGAGGAACTTACTCTGTAAATTCCTACAAAAAATGCAGGAGAAAATTTTCAAAGAGAAATGGACATTGCCTTTGCAAAAGAAATTCATGATTTTCTTGTTATATATCTTGATGATCTCACTGTTTTTTCTAAATCATATCAACAACACTTGGAGCATCTCAGGCAAGTCTTTTTAAAGTGTAGAAAATATGGTATTTCTTTGAATCCATAGAAGTGTTTGTTCGGCTTGGAGGAAGGAAAACTGTTAGGTCATATCATTTCTAAGGATGGCATTCGAATTGACCCCTCCAGGATTGAAGCTATTTTACAAATTCCCTATCCTAGAAACATTAAAGAGTTACAGGAATTTTTAGGAAAGATTAATTTTTTTAGGAGGTTTATTTCTAACTTTGTTGAACTCATTAGATCATTGAATAACATGTTAAAAAAGGATTCAACCATTAATTGGACAACTGAGGCTAAACAATCATTTGAAGAAATTAAAATAGCCTTAACAAGAACACCAGTCCTCACAAGCCCACAATTTGATAGAGACTTCATCATTTTTTCTTTTGCATCAGAACACACCATAGCTGTAGTTTTACTACAAAAAGGTGATCAAGGATGTGAAAAACCCATAGCATTTTTTAGTAAAGCTCTTAGAGATGCATCATTAAAATACAAAATAATGGAGAAACAAGATTTTGCATTGGTAAAAGCTCTTAAAGATTTCAGGGTCTATATCTTGTATTCTCATGTAATAGCTTATGCTCCTAATGCAATAATCAAAGACATCCTAACTCAGGATGGAGTTGATGGCAAAAGAGGAAAGTGGATAGCTACTATCTTATAATATGATATAGAATAAAACCCACCAAGCTAATTAAAGGTCAGGGATTGGCTAAACTCATGGTAGAAGCTAATTGCCAAGCCCTAGACATAAATCTCATTGCAGAGCTAGATAATGAGTAGGAGATGGAAACTCCACAAATCAGTCAGGCCTTTTCAGATTCACCTTGGTATGCTGATATTATTTATGTGTTACAAAACCTGCAGGCTCCTCCAGGGTTGTCTAGAACAAAGAATAGATTTTAAAAAATGAAGTCTTGAAAATTTTGCATCTTAGATAATTCTTTATTTTGGAAAATTCGTGAAGGAATTTTGTTAAATTGTTTATTGAAAGAAGAAGGTGACAAGGTTCTATAAGAATTTCATGCACGGGACTGTGGTGGACACCTCTATTGGAAGTCAACTGCTGACAAAATTCTAAGAGTTTGATTTTATTGGAAAACCTTGTTTGCAGATGTAAAGAAATTTGTAACTTCCTGCCACAAATGCCAAATATTTGAAGGAAAAAGAAAATTGTTACCTGTACCATTGAAACCCATTTCCACCGAGAAACCTTTTCTACAATGGGGTCTTGACTTCATTGGGGAAATTCATCCACCCTCTTTTGGCCAACATAAATGGATACTTACTGCAACTGACTATTTTACAAAATGGATAGAAGTCATTCCCTCCAGACAAGCCACAAACATTGTCATCATAGGATTTCTAGAGAACAATATTCTGTCCAGATTTGGTTTCCTAGATAAAATTATCACAGATAATGCTGCAGCCTTTAAGTCAAAGAAAATGATTAATTTATGTAACAAGTACCATATCACACTAGTTCATTCCACAACCTACTATCCTCAAGGGAATGGACTTGCAAAATCTTCCAACAAAAGTCTAATTAATATTATCAAAAAACTATTGGAAGAGAATAAGAAAAGTTGGAACAAAAGATTGATTAATGCTTTGTGGGTACACAGGCTTACAACCAAGAAATCCATTGGAACCAATCCCTACGAGCTAGTATATGGCATGGAAGCAACATTTCCCTCATCTTTAGGGGTTCCTGTCACGATAATACTCCAAGAAGCTCAAGTGGAACCAAATGATATACAGAGAAGGATAAACCAGACCATCCATTTGCAACAAACCAGGGAGGAGGTAACCCAAATATCACAAGTGCTACAAGAAATCTCAAGAAAATTTTTGACAGAAGGACCAAAGTAGAATATTTCTATCTAGGAGACAAAGTGTTAAGATGGGATTCTAGAAGGGAGAACAAAGGAAAACATGGGAAGTTTGACTTCTTGTGGAAAGGACCATATATAATATATGCTTTCAGAGGAAACATTGCATATTTTCTTAAAGAGTTAGATGATGGAGAACTTGAAGGAGGACCAATTAATGGTCAGATGTTGAAATATTACTTTGATCCCAGTTTTTAACTCTGATTAGATTTCTTACTGTATATAATATATCCTTTATAATGTCAGTGTTGATTGGATGGTAAAATTGTGAAGTTGAAGCTCGAAGAGAAGGCCCTAAGCTTTGGAAGTATTACTGTCATACATACTAATAATGCATCAGGCAAGAGGGATATTGCAGAGCACAATCAAAGTTTTTTAGAAGGCCATTGATCTACTGTTCTTGACTTTCCGCTGCGGAAAGCCATCCCCAAGTGGAGCCACTGTTATGCCCCTATACCAATAGGTGTCATATATCATGATTGACTTGGTTTAACTCTAAAATATGTTCATGCTTTTGCTTGTTGCAAATGTTTTCCATATTTGTGAAAAATAAAAATTAAAAAATTTAAAGAGGGTATACCCTAGAAAAAGAATAAAAGGGTAAAAAAATAAAGAAAAGGTAAAAAAAAATGAAAGAAAATGAACCCCAACAAAAAGAAAAGACCATGAAAGTGTGCAAGTCTAAATGCCACTACTATTTAATTTATGCATAATAAAGATTGTGTGCAACTTGCTACGTATGCCACAATCCATGGTTACCAAATAGCTTAATCTTGGTTATTCCATGTTTTAGATATAGAGAATAAGGATCTGACCAAACAGTTTAATCTTGGAAGATAAGTAGATAGGTAGAGTGAATAAAAGGAGATCAACAGCTTAATCTGAGCCCTTGGATGTAATAAGTGTAGATTTAGATAGCTATCACTATGTAAAATAAAAGAAAGTGTGAAAAGGGTTTGCCAGTCTAAGTGCACCCTAATAAAGAAGTGAAAATTCTCGGATAAAGTAGGTAAGGTAAGCAGATGATGGTTGCAGAATAGATGTGTGGTGAATGGTTAAGTTTAATGCTTAAATATTTTTCTTTCATCACTTGGAAAACGCACAACTCACATTGGAAACAACACATCAAGGAAACAAAGTCAAATTGATTAACTTCCTTACTCCATTTTTCCCTAAAAATTCACTAATTTCCCCTAAGTACTAAAGGTATCTATAACAGGTTAGAGGGGCTCAGAGAATTTCTCTGACTTTTGGAGGGACCGGACCCTCGGCCCAATAATTTGGAATGCCTAAAGTACTTAAGTCCCTTTCATCAATATTTACCCCTTCAAAAAATCATTCATCCCCTTTAAAAGATTTTCCTAAGTAAAATTCCTATTTTACTTAGGGAAATTAAAAACATTTCCATATCTCAAAACCATCATATTCATTTAGCTTAAGATATAAATGTTATATGATGAAATACACTTTCAGAAACATTTTATCTTAGCGCATGTTAAATTTCCACAAAGTCATATTAACTTTTAACTTGTATTATTATTTAACTCCCAAAAACAAAACACCTGCACCCGTATTATTATAAAAATCCCAAATACTTACATATCCCATCCCGTGGTTAAATATAACCTTAAAAAAGTCAATAAATGGAATTAATTAACCAATCTGTGGTTAATTAAGAACCCGAAACCCCACCATACTAAATGAGGATTAATTAGTCACCAAGATTAACTAATAACTCAGCGACCAATCAAATCGTCCCTGATGTGATTAACTCCTTTAATTAATATCGGGCCCGCCTGCTATTATCCATCAGTCACATCATTACCCCGACCAATGTCCGATCGGATCCCTCGGATCCAATGACTATCGCCCATATCGCACGGGCCTTCTGGTCGACCTTTAGTGTGCGATGTGAGCATATTCCAAAATAGTGCCGATGCTACGTGTCAAAAGATGTGTGGAATCGCGTAGTCCTCCCTAAAAACCATTTACCTCCCATAAGAGGTGTGATGAAACCCGCTTACCACTTTCCAGTAAACGACAAAAAACCCCCGCTGACGCAACTTGTCCGTGTCACAAACCCGCCAAGGATTGACTTTGCATAAAAAACAAAGTATAATCCTTTTTTTTCCCTTGTTCTGAAAAACTCATGCATGCAGCCAATACGTAGAAAATCAACTTGCTTGTACCCAAACCATCAACCACCCTGAAAGTTGCTGCCTGACGTTGCTCCAGTCCATGGTGTGCTTCGAGTCAACTAGTGCACCATTTCCAGCCGCTCAAATACAGGTATTTACCAAGTTTTTCCAGAAACCCTGTTAAATACTAAAATTCCTCTGCAATTAGGTTGAAACCCTAAATTCCAATGTAATTTAGTTGCAAGGCTTAAAATCAAAGACTCCCGCAACCTCTGTTTCACCTGTTTCTCACTCAAAAAAGCCCCATTTTCATTTTTGAATCCACAAGAACCAGAAATGGAAACCCCCATGGCCCTCAATGTAGCTCCAGTCAATGCTCCCCATAAAGACTTGGATTACCTTCCATTAGTAGATAAAGGCTTCTAAATAAAGGAACTTGAATCTGATAAAAGCCCCTTGAAAGTATATTGCCAATGCCGAGACGATTACATTAACAACTCTGATACCATAGGACTTTGGGAATCCAATCTCCCAAAATACATATTCCCTTCTGTGCACATCTTCCCGGACATTATCCACCAATGTCAGGCCAATTATAACCCTAACCTTAGAGCTGTAATGTCCCCCGACCAGTTAATCTTTTTTACCATTACTGCTGATTCAATTAACAAAACGTTGTAGCTTCATCCTGGCCAGAACCTCACCCCCATTTCCATTGGAGAATTACTTGAAAAATCCACAAAAATGTATAAATCTGAAATCAACCATATTTTCCATACCTTCATGGATAAGAATCATCTACCCAAAGATCCCCCTCCCTATTTGACATGTTTCTTCACTGAGATAGGCAAAGATATTGTTAATATGATTGCTGCCATTATGGGTTTCAATACTAGTGAGTTTGTTGATGACTTGACCCTAGTTCTCATGTCTATCTTCAGCCTTGGACAACCTCCTGCTGTCAAATATGACTATGCTGCATTCATTGTTGAAAAAATCCATGCCCAGTTCATGAGGCTAGAAAATGAGAGAGTGTTTAAGTATTCCACAGTCCTGTATCACCTCTTTCTTTACTACCAAACTGACAAATTCCCCTTCTCTGTGCAGAAGCTTGATACCAAAGGTAACCCTAGTTCAATCATTTTCTGGACCTCTATCTTTCACTCTCACCCTCTTCTCACTATTCATATATAGATTTCATTGATCGGTTTTTCCATCCTATAACTACCATGCTGACAGGAATTTCTCCCCCTAGAATCAGTGATGATATCAAAATAATCCTTCACTTGTAAAAACAGTATAGGATAGGTGACTCGTACTTATAATGAGATCAAAGTCTATGGGTGTGAACTGCCTCCATTCAAATTACCCAAGTATGTCCCCATGAGAATATTTTCCCTAGAGTACTACAGGAAACTAATCAACTCTGATCAAATCCATTTCATGAAAGCAAAGAAGAAATCCCATCTAAGGATCAAAGACCACTTAGGCCCATTTGTGTGCAACAACAGAAGAGAAGAGCAAGAAGCAGAACAAATCATAGATAGGAAGATGCATTTAAAGAAGAGCTTTGCTTTGGCTTATGACCCTCATGGTTTCATCAGTGACAGGAGGACAAAACATAAGTTGTCACCCTACATCCATCATAGAATCCCTGAGATAGAACAATATGCCAATTTAAATGAATGGAGGGAAGGGAAATTGATAGAGCAAGATAGTGATAAAGTTGAAGTTGAGAATGTGATGAAATATTTGGAGAAGAGACTTGACCTGGACTCTTTTGTACAGGTGCTAGCTGAAACTTCTCAAAAGACAACACAGGGAACTAGTGCTCGCACAGCAGAGCCATCACAAGGACGAAAACAAGAAACTACTATTCCTACATCAGAACAAATAGGACAACCACAAGCATTAGAAAAACCAGAGGTATCAGAGCAACCTGAAATCTCTGAAGAAAGAGCTCCACCCCAGCCACACCTAGCTCCTACAAAGATGGGAAATCCCCCAGTTGTGCAGACTCCTCTGAATGAGGAAGAGAATTTGAAAAGAGACAGGGAAGTAGCTACCCCTTCCAGAGAAAATTTTAAGAACCCCCCCAAATTTACATGTATAATAAATGGGCGAATCTCCATGGTATATAGGAAAAATGGAAAGTGATTTTATCAATAATATGATATGTATATATATATTTTTTGGCGAATCTCTCACCAGGCATGGCGAATATTTTACTTAATTATAAAATCTTGTGTTTACTGAATACACAAATGAAATCATTGCATTTCTTTAAAATATCTTTTGAAATCAAAATTACCGAAATTACATATCGATAACCTAGTGGGTGTAGGATAAAATTCACCTGTGCCATTCACAGAAAGCATGAGAAAAAACCTAATACTATATATAAAACCAATAAAAATTCAAATTCATCACTTTTAGGGACCTCGTAACCACCTTGCCAATACACAAGTATGTTCCTGTTTGCAATTAGAGAAATTACCCAAATTACAATCTGTTTACTCCAGCATATGTTGGAAAGTTATAGAAGGATGACTAGTGCAATCAATCCATTCCTTTTAGCCCTGGATTTGTTTCAGTTTAAAATAGAAGTATATTAATATGCTTGTCCAATGTCTATGCTTTAACCATTCAAATTAAGATGTTTTTACAACATAATTTCCTAAGTCTATTTAATATCTTCATTATCATAAAAACCAACCTATATCCATCTTAACTCCACATCTACCACTCTTAGGGGGATGAAATCTATTTATCCCTCTGAGCACTTGGTAGACCCAGAATTAAGATGGATCTAAGATGATAGAATTTCCCCTTTAAATAGTCTATGCTCACATGAATACCATGGTATTACCATGGGTCAATACCATGGGTTATCATAAAACTGGAGCTTAAAAATTACTATTAGTAATTTATAAAAATTAATAAAATTAATAGTTGATTTTTATTTTATTTTTTATTTTAACCAAGCTAAAATGTTTAACATACATTAAACTACAACATCCATTTTTACTCTTGATCGGATCAAATATTTTTTCACTCTATGCTAGTTTGCATATCACGATATTTGATACCTCTCGGGGGTTAGTAGATCCAGAGTAAAGATGGATCTATGCTGGTTTAATTCCCCCATTTAAATAGGCTACATTCCAGGTGAATACCATGGGTCAATACCATGTGCCATTTTGGTGAATACCATGGGTCAATACCATGTGCCATTTTTATTTTTATTAATACTAATATTAGGGTTAATAATGTTTTTTTGCATGGTATTAATAACAATCTAGTCCATGGTATTTGTCCCATAGTATTTTGCCTATAGGTTTCACCTAAATATAACACATTTTTTGAGTGTTCGTAAATATAAGGTGACTTATGGAGTAAATATAAAAAAAATGTTTTATTTGTTTACCATACCTCTCGTTTATTTATATTTTTATTAATTTACCATACCTCTTTTACAAATATGGTATTTGGCCCATAGGATTCACTTAAATAAAACCTCTTTCTTGAGCTTTCATAAATAGAACGAGGGTTATGGACTAAATATAAAAAGAGGTTTTATTTATTTACCATGCGTCTAGTTTATTTATTTATTTATTTATTTACCATACCTTTTGAGTAAGTATAAAAGGACGTTTTATTTATTTACCATACCTCCACTTTACTTATATTTTTATTTGTTTACACCCTTGCATGTATATAAGGTGACTTATGGAGTAAATATAAAAATGTTTTATTTATTTACCATACCTCTCATTTATTTATATTTTTATTAATTTACCATACCTATTTTATAAATATGGTATTTGGGCCTTTGGCCCATAGGATTCACTTAAATAAAACCTATTCTTGAAAATGGGGGAATGGATTCAGTTAAATAAAACCTATTCTTGAAAATGGGCGAATGGAAGGTTGTAACTCCTAATTTCAATGGCTAAATTTACCTTTTTTACCCTCTCCTTTAAAATAAGGTGGGCTATTTGAGGTGATTTGTAAAAATGTACTATGATAAAAAATATTTTCCCACTAAAATTTAAAACCCCTTAATTTCGCCAAAGGGCGAACATTCGCCCCTAAAATTTTCTATGACCCCTTCTAGCAGACCTACAGATCAAACCTTTACTAAGAGGCAAAGGTTGAATCCTTATTCAGAGGAGGATTTCATAGACAAAACTATAGAGAGCTTGAGGAAAGAAGGTACAGACAGCTTGCACACATTCCCAACAAGTGGGACACCCTCAAGTTCACAGAGGCAAGAGCTAGAAAGACAATAGAGTATAGAAGTTTCATCTCTCAGGTCTTCTTCTGAGAAGGTTATAGATATAAAGGGGAAATTTAAAGAGATCAAGACAAAGAATGTTATGAAACTAGCTCAAGAAAATATAGAAAAGATAAATCCACGCCTTAGAATTCAGCCTCTTCGAGGGGGCAACCTCGTTTACATTACATAAATGAACAATTCTTGGATGATACAAATGAAAAGACCTTCTTTCTATATATAGGAGTCTAAGGGGTTATAACATAATCAGAGCCGACATAACAATAATAATGTAAGGGCATAATAATAACAATAGCGGGCTTCTATGGGGCACAATAGTAACAATATGGGCACTACATGGGTACATCAATATAATAAGTGGGTTATACTAATAACAATAGGGGGTTACACTAGTAGTATAGGGGCCTAACATGCCCCTCTCCTTCAAAAAGCGTTGTCCTCAACGCTTGAGTAGTTCTTGATGCTTCTATATAAAATTCTTGTCCTCCCATGTGGAATATTCAGCGGGTAAGTTCTTCCACTTGATGAGATACTCTGAAATTGATCGATTTCGTAGCTGTCGGGTTCTTGTTTCTGTGACTGCTCCAGGTTCCAATATGATTTTTCCTTCCTCTTCAATTTCTGGCAATATTGCTTGAATTGGGGTATTTTGCAACTTTTGAATAAGTGGCCATACTTCTTCGTTCTTCTTCCATTCATCCGTTGCTTCATTTATCCAATTTGGTTGGATAATATAAATAGCACAAAACAATGCTTCCACATCCTCATCCTTGAAGTGTCTTCCCATTCGGTAAGGTCGCCATTTTTTAAGTGCAAGTAGTATTGCCAACATTTCCTTCTCATAAATAGCTTGCTTGAGATGTAGCAGTAAAAATACCCAATCACTTACATCAAAACATTTTTCACTACGATGTTGATCTACCTGTTGTTTCATTTGATTTTGCACCGAAGTGGCGTTATCCTTTAAAAGTTGGAGAACTTGCGGTTGATGCTCGATATGATCTTTCTCTGCTTGAACCTTTTTCTTCTTGATATGTCCTTCTATCTTTTGAGGAGTGGTAATTTCTTCCAGTCCTTTACAAGATATGGTCAGATTCATTTGTTGATGCTCGATGTGATCTTTCACTTCTTGAACATTTTTCTTCTTGATGTGTCCTTCTATCTTGATAGTTTGAGGAGTGGTAATTTCATCCATTGAATTACAAGATATGGTTGGATTCATTTCTTCTTTCTCGATGTGATCTTTCACTTCTTGCACCTTTTTCTTCTTGATATGTCCTTCTATATTGAGAGTTTGAGGAGTGGTAATTCTTGCCAATGCTTTACAAGATATGGTCTGATTCATTTCTTCTTTCTCTGGTGTGGTGTCCTGATGTATATCCTCTTCTTTTGATGTTTCTTGATCCTTTTATTCCTCCTCTTCATATTATATGTAAAATAATTTCTTCTCAGCACACCTATGACCTTTAGTGCATTTGCTATCACAATTGTAACAAAGCCCTTTTTCTCTTTTTTCTTCCAATTGTTGTGGTGTAACCCTTGTAGGTTGTGGAAGGCTGGGAGAAACAACACTTCCATCTTTATAGTTGTGAGGGGTATGCTTCCTGGTTTCCATAATTTTGCTTTCCATTATGTCACAAAGCCCTTTTACTCTTTCCAATTGTTGTGGTGTTGCTCTAAAGACGGTGTTGCTCTTTGTATCCTCATAATGTGTTATCATCTCCTCCGTGAAAATTGACCACGTAATGAGTTTTTTACGAGAACAAAGCCCTTTGTACCATAAAAATTGATCTGGTTCTAAATATGAAGATGCAATACATACCTTTTGTAACAGTTGTACACCATGTATATAAAAATATTGCTCCATCTGAAGTATCCAATTTACCGGATCCTTGCCATCAAACTTCCTCATCTTGCTTTTTCTTGATTTTAGGAGCTCTACCTTGAAACGACTGTAAATTTGTACTTTCGGATCTTTATATTCTGAACCTGTGACCTGTAGTATCCCTCTGTGTCCTCTTTCCAATGCCACAAGTCTGATCCAAATTGGATTCTCCAAGAAGGAGCTATGCACAATCTCCCGCAGTGACCTGATTATAGACTAGTTCAGTAGAGCGAACTTGTATGAAGTGCCAAGTGTCACTGTTTCAACCTTTGACTCTAAAAAATATATAAACAAAAACTAAAGTCCGCCCTCTTTCTGTACCTTCTTACGAAATTTCAATCCGATGCTCAGAAAGAAAGTTATGACGATTTTCCCCAGGTCACCTTTTTTGAGTGTAATTCACGAGTCTGCAAAAAGACCAACTTCCTTAGATCATATCTCCAAAAATATCATGTACAAATCTCTGAAATTTGGACCAAAGGTTCAGGGTCAATTTTTCTCAAATGGGTTTTTTTTACGACTTTTGAAACGTCACATAAAAAAAGTTATAGCGAAAATTCCACGATGACCTGTTTGGAGCAGCGAAACCCTAGAATCCAAAGCTCTGATACCAAATGTTATGAAACCAGCTCAAGAAAAGATAGAAAAGATAAATCCACGCCTTAGAATTCAACCTCTTCGAGGGGGAAACCTCCTTTACATTACATAAATGAACAATTCTTGGATGATACAAATGAAAAGACCTCCTTTCTATATATAGGAGTCTAAGGGGTTATAACATAATCAGAGCCGACATAACAATAATAATGTAAGGGCATAATAATAACAATAGTGGGCTTCTATGGGGCACAATAGTAACAATATGGGCACTACATGGGTACATCAATATAATAAGTGGGTTATACTAATAACAATAAGGGGTTACACTAGTAGTATAGGGGCCTAACAAAGAATGAGCAACTGAAGGCCCAAGCCTATGCTCAGTGCTTAAAGATGGCCCCTTCAAACCAAACCAGATTGATGTCAGCCTTTGACATCAAAGAGGGCAAAATGCAAATGAGTTTTCTAAAGCCCACGGTGCTGCAACCAAAATCCTTGGCAGATTATCTCAAAACTGACTTTGATGTCATGGATAAAGACATCCACCCTATTGATCAGTTTGAATTACACAAGAAAACAAGTGAGATGGTCTACTCAACACTGATTAGCAAAGCTATGATGGCTCATAGATTGCAAAATTCATTGAGCAACACTACAACCCAATTGCAGCTAGAGAAAGCCTCCCCACAGGCAAAAGATAACAAGATAAAATCATTGGAAGAGTTAATAATTGAGTTGGGTTATGACCCAAAATATGTAAAGGCAGCAGAAAGCTTAATTAAGAAAAAGAATGAAGACATAGCTACACTTAGGAAACAGTTGAAGTTGCCACCACTCATTCACCCTCAGACTATTGAAGTGATAGAGAAGAAAAATGAAGAAGAACTTATGGACTTGGTCCTTAAGTTAAACGAGAAACTAAAGGAAATAGAGAAGGAATTGGAGAAAGCAGTGAAGTCAAGGCAGAGAGAGTCGACCACACAACCTCAAACTGTAGTTCCAATAGTTTCAACAACAGTTCCTTCCACACTAGCAATTGTTTTAGCACCAAACATTCCTTTGGCAACAACTGCACCCATAGAGACAATAGGTACATCACACGCAGGTACACCAACATAGAGCATAGGGTACTTGATTAAGTCAATGGAAGAAATGAAACTCCAAGTCACAAAGTTGCAGAAAGTGAAAGAGAAATTCACTACTTTGGAGCAGAAATATGATATATCCAAGATGAATTATGTAGAAGAAATAAGGAAAAGCAAAAGCATGACACAACAAATTAAAACATTGGAGAAGGATCTATCATTTTAAAAACCTTTGACAGATATCAGGAAAATATTATGGACCAATATCATTGATTCTATCAATGATAGTTGGTCATCATTCAAATTATTTTTGAATAGATTGATTTAGTAAAGCTTTCTCTTGAAGAAATCAAGAAGACCAGAGAAGACCTGGGCATAAAACGTGAGGAAGCCACCAGATTAATCAATTTTCTAAACAACAAAAACAAGCAACAGTTGGAACAATTAGACATTTAGGATAGGATTGCTACCATTCTCGAAATAAAGAAAGTGCTGACCGAAAGAAATCTAATGCAAGGCCTGGAACGAAGATGTCAAAGCATGTAGGAAGATATAGATGAGTTCATGAAGAAATTTGACATCTTAAGAATGAAAGGAATCCCCAGTCCTTTAGTCATCAATGATATGTTAATGGTTTAGATTGAGTACATTAACAAATTAAATCAGTAGGCTGATAGTCAAGCTAGTTCATCTTCAGCCAAGGCATTACCAAAAGGGAAAGTGTTGTACGACAGTTTAGAGAACATCTTCTTCATTGAACATGAAGTAAAGCACTTATTCCTTGTACAACCCATGTTTGTAAAATATATAGAAGTCGATGAAATTTACAGAAAGCTGACAAAAACAAGAGTACCAAAGGATGATTGGTGGTCCAACATGATTGACATCCTTTAAATTACCATGGTAAATAGTGAGGTAAATAGAAATATTTACCACAATAAATTTTGGTAAAAAGGATGAATAGTGGTGAACAGGTAAAGAGTATCAGTTACAGGTGAAAGAGTATCAGTTAAAAAGATCAAATCAGATGTCCAACACAGAGTTACTAAGACAACAACAAGATGCAGATTTGTAGAGCATACCTCCAGCTCCTTCAACAAAAACAGGGACAACAAAAATTAGTTCATTATCTGTCACTATATTCGAGACCATCTGTCTCTATATTTGTGTAAATAGATATTTATTTTCCTAGAATAAATCTCATTTAGTTATGAGATATTTTGAATGTAAATTTTGTATAAATACTTCTTTATTCAAAGTATTAGAGGTGGATTCAAAGAAATTTATATAGACATTTTCTTCTGGAATTGAAGTGCTATTGTACCAAGATTTGTATGACTTGCTGGATCAAGGAATAAAGTAAAGACTGTTCACGGGATACTTGTGTCAAATAGAAATCAAATAAGTATTCTATATGTCTTGTTTATTATTGTTTTTCGTTTGTTTATTAATAATCATATGTGTTTTCATGAAATCTGAATGATAAACGAAATAATGATATCTCAGAATTTGCTTTGCTGCAATATGTTTTAAAAGGTTTATCTTTCTTAATGTTTTCTTCTAGACTATCATAGTTAGGGAATTCTTGAATGCTCCTTTACTTCTTAGTTTATCCCTTTGGCTCAATTGAACAAAGAATTCTTAATTTCCCTTTGTTGATAGGCCTCTTCTATTCCTCATCTTGACCCCGGTTAAAGGATTCTTCATTGCCCTTTCTCCCTGATTAAGACCATCTCATCCACCTGAACTTGACATTTGCCTTTTGTTTTATTATCTTGCCCTGTGAGTTTTCCCTTTAGTAAGTGATTTGATCCAGTTAAGCCAGTATTCGATTGACTCCATAGCCCAATGGCTTGAAGGCCTTTCTCTATCCATCTGTTCCCAGAATTCCACCATCCAACCAAAAATCCCCTACAATCTTTCATAGCTAGCCTAATATCTCACAAAACAAAGCTAAAACATAAAGAGAGACCCCTCTTTGAGTACAAATTGGCTAAATTATGTACTTAAAAGATTGGTTTGTGGTTACCTTGGAGTGTCCCTTCTTTTGATAACTTCTAAGGGAAAATCTAAGTGATAACAAAAGTCAAGCAAGGGTGACCTTGGAATGCTTCTCTTAATGCTTTTCGAGCATAGAAATAAAATGTTAAAGAATTCCTAGCAATCTCTTACCTTCTTAATGTTCAATAGACTATATCAATATTCATAAACATTAATCATCATCATTATCACAATCACTAAGAAATAATATAATTAATATAAAATAATATACAATAAATCAAAATAATAACACATAAAAAACCATAATAACATAAGAATACATATCCAAAAAAAAATATTTATTAATATATTATTTTATATTTATTTAATCTAATATATAAAAAAAGTGTTTTTAATACCAATTTACTAGTATCCTTAGAATTAAATTATTATTATCATATTTATTAAACACAACACTAGAATTGTAACTGATATTATTTATTTATAAAATTAATGAAATCTATTATATTTAATGAAATATATCTCCCCCTAAATGATTGGGTTGGCACTAACTATTTGACAATGTAATAGATAGTAGTGAGGCATGGTACACCCACTAGTCCTGAAACACGTTACACTGTCTCCCAATAGGCCTGGTAAGCTTCCCAAGGCTCGAGGGTCACAGTAAAGTAAACCTAATAAAGAGGTAAAGAAAGGAAACACAACAGTCAAGGAGCCAAAATAAGCAAGTACATGAATCATGTTATTGGATTACTCAAAAACACTTTTTTCATTTATGCCTTAGTATAAGAATCTATGTAATTTAAACACTTCAATTCACATAATTTTTAGAGTCTCCTTCAAATGTTTGGAACAAACTCATTAGCAGGTCCTCCTTCTGTCGCATGTGACAAGTGTTCATGATTTACCTTCCTAAAAAATGTTTACCAATGGCCACAAATCTTAAGATCATTCAGTGACCTTCTAATCTTCCATGTTTAATTTTGTCTACACCATTACAGTGCAAACTAATTTTTTTTTAATTATCTTTCTTCACTATCCATTCTCCTTATTCCAAGGACAATCTCAAATTAGTCATGAGGATTTCCTTCAACTTTTTTGTCGTTCTTTGCATGAGCTTGCTTATTAACATCTTATGAAGGATCCTGAACCATTTGTGTTGCTTCATTTGTATATGATTACTTGTTTAATGGAAATCCACACAACAATAATCACAGTAAATAACACCCACAAATATATTCTTAATTCTGGAAGCATACTTTTGAAAAACAAGGTCTTCATTATTTTCTTCTTGCAATGACCTTTGATCATCCACATCAAGCACTCTTTATGGGATTTGTCATTGATTAAACAATAAAAAATACATACATTTAAATGAATACATTCAGTTAGGGAGATCAAACAAACCCATAGAAACTAGGATACAAGTCCTAAATACAAACACAATCTAAACAACCATTAATCTCTTTCTCCATTATTTCCAAGTCTTCCCCTTAATGGAGAAAACCTAGTATATCCCTAAACAACTCAAATATTGTCTTCCCAGGCGACTTAGTGAAAATATTAGCTACATTTTCACAAGTATTACAATATTCAAGAAAATTTTCTTTGGACTGTATCTTCTCTCTAATAAAATTTAACTAAGCATCAACATGCTTTGTTCTTGCATGATAAATGGGATTATTTTCCAACTTGATCAAGCTCTGGTTGTCACATTTGATCATTGTAGCCTTCTTTTGTTCTTCTCCAACATCTTGAAGAAGTCTCCTCAACCAAACAACTTCTCAAGTTGTTGCACACAAAGCTTTATACTTTTCCTCAGTGGATGTCAATGATACAGTTGGTTGTTTTTTACTACTCCATGAAACAATACCTGATCCAATGCTAAAACCATAACTTGTTGTAGATCTCATATCATCCAGATTACCAATCCAATCCAAATCTGAGTAACTTGTCAACTCAACATCAAATGAATCAATATACTTAAGACCAAAATCAGTTGTTCCTTTAATATTCCTGAGTACATCTTTCATTTTTCTCCAATGTCTCTCTAGAGGTCTTGCCATAAACTGACTTAACACACTAACAAAGTATGCTATTTTAGGTATGGTTGTAGTAAGATAGTTCAAGCTTCCAACCAATTGTCTATACACTATAACATCTACCTCCTTTGGTCCATCATCACTATGAAGTTTCATATTTTGTTGCATTGGAACAAAAGAAGCTTTACACTGATCCATTTTAAACTTCTTAAGAAATTCTATGACATAATTACCTTGAGAAAGAAAAGTATGACCAACATATCTCCAAACTTCAAGACCTAAACAATAATGTAACTCACCAAGATCTTTCATCTCAAATACTTGTGACATTTGCACCTTAATTCCATCAATTAATTTAACTAAATTTCTTGTAATAATTAAATCATCAACATACAAAGAAATCAATACAACTTGCCCCTTTGAATCAAATTTGGTATTTAGGTTTGAATCACTTTGACTCATAAAACCATGTTGAAGAAAAAATGAATATATTTTTTCATACCATGACCTTGGTGTCTGGTTCAGCCCATACAAAGATTTATTTAATCTGTAAACTAAATGTTCGTGCCCATTTTTCACAAAACCTTCAGGTTGTGTCAAATACAACTCCTCCTTTAAATCACTATTCAAAAAAGAAGATTTTTCATCTAATTGGTGAATATTCCAATGGTACTTTGTAGCTAAGAAATTAACAATCTAATAGTATTTAGACTAGCTATTGTTGCAAATGTTTTTGCATAATCAATGCCTTCTTTTTGTAAGTACCTTTTTTCCACCAATCTAGCTTTGTATTTATCTAAACTTCCACTTGCTTTAAACTTGAGTTTGTATAACCATTTACATCCTATGGGATCTTTACCTTTAGGTAGTTCAGTCAATTCCCAGGTTTTTTTTTTCATTATTGAGTCATATTCTTCCTTCATTGCTTTCCTCCACACTTCATGTTCATTGACTTCATTAAAATTCATGGGTTCTATGACAATTAAAACACTACTCATCAAAGCATAGTCCTTATACCTTTCACGTAGGAAAATCTAGCATGAATATCTCCTTCACAATCCACTATCTCCATCTTTGTTCTCTAAAGGTCCTTCTTCATCTCTAAGTGAACATTGACAGCTGGTGGTATCCATATCACTAGATTCTTCCTCAAACTTCTGCTGCTCTATATCTTCAGCCTCTTCTATAGTGTCTTCAACTTCAGGAAGTATGTGGCACCTTTCTTAGTTGCTATATTTATAGCCTTCATCTACTTTCTCATGGAAAATTACATCTCTGCTTGAAAATACTTTTTGAGTAGAAGGATAAAACATTTTATAAGATTTAAATTTTGAATAGTATCCTACAAAAATATATTTGATGGATTCAACATCAAGCTTCTTTCTATTCTCCTTCAGAATATGTGCAAAGGCTTTGCACCCAAATACCCTCAAATGATGAACTTTTGGTTTAAAACCATACAAGGCTTCGAATGCAGTCTTGAGATCAAGATACGTTATTGGACATATGTTCTCTAAATAAACTTCAATACTAATGGCCTATGCCCAAAAATAATTTGAGAGATTATTACCTTTGATCATACTCTAGGCACACTCCACCAACGTTCTATTTTTCCTTTCTATACCACCATTCTACTGTGGAGTGTAGGGTACTATAAATTGATGCACTATTCCATGATCCGTGCAATACTTGATGAAGTTCCCCAACCTATACTCTCCCCCTTGATTTGAATAGAGGATTTTTATCAACTTCCCTGTCTGCTTCTCTACCATGTTTTTGAATTCTTTAAAGTACTAAAAAACATCCCTCTTCTCCTAAGGAATTACACCCAAGTGTACCTTGTGCAATAATAAATAAACAACAAAAAATAATAAGCACCTCCAAGGGAACTAATCTGCATGGGTCCACAAACATCAATATACACAAGTTCTAATACATCTCTTCTTCTCTTATCAAAATTAGAGGGGAATTCATCTCTGTGCATTTTTCCTAAAGCACAACCCTCACAAGAAACATATTTATTTTTAACATATGTTGGGTGTGTGTTATATTCTTTCCATGATCGTATATTAGGTGGGTGGACCTACCTATGGTTTTATGCATGGGTTCTCACATGGTTTTAGACATGATGGTTTTCTGCCCATGGTATTTTGTAGATCTGGTTAAGGGAACTAAGGTTATGTTCTAATCCAGAGTTAATGGATTGGGGTTTATGAATGCTTCGACATGTATATATATGTATTGTAATATTGAAAGGAACATAATGAAAAATCAATCTGGTAGACCTAATTTTGGGATCTAGGGGAAAATATCTATGTATATATGTTTTATGTTCTTGCCATTATTTATTTTCTATTTTTTAGAAATCGTATGCATGTAATTTTTGTACAAGGTTAACACCTACATTTGATATCAGAGTTGTTTCGGCTTCAAGGGGATGCATTTGCTGCTGAGGGGTTTTGCTTGGACCTGTGGTAGACCCTGTTTAATGGGATATCTGCGGAATCGATTCTTGCAGTGAAAGAAGATGGCGAGCAGTGGAAAGATAGAGATTGAGAAATTTAATTATCAGAGTTTTGAGTCGTGGAAACTAAATATGGAGGATTTGCTGGTGGATAAATATCATTGGATTGCAGTAGATCTGGGTACTAAACCAATGACAATGTCAGCTGAAGACTAGACGAAGTCGGATCAGAAGGCAAAGAGCACAATATGGTTGTGTATCTTCGATTTAGTAGTGTTGAATGTATCAGGGGAAGCTACGACGAACGCTTTGTGGGACAAGTTAGGGGCTTTGTACCAATCTAAGTTTTTGGTGAACAAATTGTTCCTATGGAAAAAGTTGTATAACTTGAGGATGAAGGATGGATACTAAGTGACAGAGCATCTAAACGCCTTTAATACTGTGGCAAGACAATTTTTATTTGTTGATATAAATTTTAAGATGAAGATAAGTGCATCAATTTTCTGTGTTCTCTACCAGATTCGTGGGATAGTTTGGCTGTTGCAGTAGGTAGAAACACAACTACCTTGAAGTTTGATGAAATAATCTCATATTTTCTGTCATAGGAGATGAGACGGAAAAATATGGAGGGTCGGAATGGATATGCCTTGTCTGTACGAGGATGGTCCCAGAAAAAAAACAAAAACAAGTCCTCGAGTGGGAGTTCTAAATCTTTAGGAAAAACTGTAAAGGTGTGCTGAAAATGTGGAAAGGAATGGCACTTCAAAAAAGATTGTAGATCTAAATCTCTTGAGAAAGGAAAGGGATCTGATGATGCTGCTTCTGTAGAGGTGAAAACCACCTCAGATGAAGGTGGGAATGTGTACTTGGTTTCTTCTTCAAGTACACATGTAGATCATGATGCATGGTGGATTGAATCAAGTGCATCATTTCACTTCACTCCTCATATGGAGTGGTTATGTGAGTATGATAAATCTGATGCTGATTATGTCTTATTAGATGATGACAGGAAGGCTAGAATTGTCAAACGCAGAGAAGTCAAGCTGAAGTTGCAAGGTGGAAGGATTAGAACACTTCCGGGTGTTCTGCATATTCCTGCATTGGCCAGAAATACGATTTCTGTAAGAAAGATGAATGATGTGGGTGTAAATACAGTGTTCGAGAAAGAAACTTGCAAGGTGGTTTTGGGAGCATTGGTATTGATGTGGGGAGTTCGGATTGGAACTTTGTACAAGCTTTTTGGTAGTATTGTTATTCATGGCTGCAACTGTTCTTTGGTTCTTGAAAGTGGACTAGAAAATTTAGTGGTCTTTGGAGAAAAGACCATGTTATGGCATCAAAGGCTTGGAAATATTGGAGAGAAGGGCCTTCGAATACTTCATGGTAATGGTATGGTAGAAGGTATGTCTAATTTCTCTCTAGATTTTGATTTCTGTGAACATTGTGTATATGGGACTTGTGTCGGTTCCATCATTAGGAAATTCTGTGTACTATGTGTTGGGCGCAATCCAACTTGGCCAAATTTTGGGAATAAATCCAAGTTTATGGAAGCACGCAGTAAAAAGGATGTTGCGAGGTACGAAGTGAACCGTGCAGCAGAGAAGCAGAGCACGAAGAATACTGTGCAACAAAGTCACCTCGCATCTTCGACGCTTCGTGGTGAAGCCCCTTCCTTTTTGTAAAAGCATTAAAATATTGTAAAGTTGTGGGTTTTGGGCCATAGTCCCTTGTATTTCGGAAACCATGGTATCGGTTCCATGGTAATGTAACGATGTAATTCCTCATTTAATAATATATATAGGGATGAATAATAAAGAAGAAGGCATGATGTGTTGGAATAGATCGATGTTTATGTGATATTTTTGTGGTTTATATTTTGGAGGAAGGGCGAGGCTCTGCAACTATGTGTGCGGAGGCCTGGGTTTGCAACTTAGTGCACAGATCATCTGCAACTTAGTGCGCAGACACCCTGCAGCTGTGTGCACAGAGAATATTTGTTTGTTGTACCAAATTCCATATTATAAGCAACATTTCTTGTGGACGTAGTCCCACATTGGGATGAACCATGGTAAAATCTGTGTCAAATAATTATTTGCTTATTATTTTCACTTTAATTCATTACTACACAGTTAACATAGTTACCGATAAAACGAGAATTATTACCTCAAAACGGGTACTCGAGCCCAAAAAAAAAAAAACATGAGAAAACACCTTGAAATAAAAAAGTGTTGATGTCGGAATAACGTTTTTGTTTTGTTTTGTTTTTTGTGTTTTTTGTTTTTGTTTTTGTTTTTTGGTTTTGTTTTTGTTTTTTGTTTTTGTCTTTTAGTTTGTTTGTTTGTTTTTTTTATTTTTTTATGTTTTTTTGTTTTTGTTTTGTTTGTTTTTTTTAGAGTAAATTTTCAATATTTCTTAAAAACGACAGTAAAAAACAATAAAATCCATTTTATTTGGTGCAAAAAACACCTTGAAATCGAAAAGTGTTGATGCCAGAATAACATTTTTTGTTTTGTTTTTTCAGGGTACATTTTTAATATTTTTTAAAAATAACAGTAAAAAACAATAAAAACTATTTTGTTTGGTGCAAAAAAACACCATGAAATCGAAAAGTTTTGATGACGGAATGACGTTTTTTTTTTCAACATTTTTTTAGTAATGACGTTAAAAACAAAATATCGTGAAAAAACTTTAAATTTCCAATGATTTTCAAGCATGACATTAACGATAGAATATCACGTCTTTGAAAACCCTTAAAATTCCAACGATTTTTAAGCATGACCTTAAATTTAAAATGTCACTTTTTTGAAAAACCTTAAAATTCCAACAATTTTTAAGCATGGTGCTAAGAAAAAATATTTATAATTGTTTTCAACCATAACATTAAAGATAAATATCACGACTTAGAAAAACATTAAAAATCTTGACAAATTTTCGACCATGGAATTAAAACAAAAGATTATGACTACAAAACAATCTGAAATTTTCAAAATATTTCAAGCATGGCCTTATGGAAAAATTTTATGACTAAAAAAACTTTAAAAATGAACACTTGAATGAAAGAGTTATTATACCAAGATAATTTTTTTTAAATGCCAAGTGTATAGCGATTTTGAAATCTTAGCATAAGACAACTTAATATATTGCGAAAAAAATTAAAAATCAGCTATCAAATTGACACGCAGTGTAGGGGAGCTCAACCCATTGTAATGAAAACTTAAAGACCAACCATGAAATTAACACATTGTGGGGCAGACTCGATTCATTATAACGAAAAATTTAAAATGAACTATCAAATTGCACATAATGGAATTGAGTTGCTAGACAAGCATTGACACATACCCTACAATATATATATATATATATATATATATATATATATATATATATATATATATATATATATATATATATATATACACACACACACACAAAAGAAAACAGAAATTCAAATATTGAAAAAAAAAGAAGTAATAAAACATAAAAAAACATGACAAAAAAAATCAAGTATAAAAAATATATAGTAATGACATAAAAAAAACTATAAAATGTAAAAAAAAATTAACCATACCATGTAAAATTTAAAAAAAAAAGGGAAAAAAAAGAGAGAAAAATAAAATAAAAACCAAAAAAAAAAAATTACAAATATAAAATACAACATTAAAAAAAAATAAAAAACTTCCAACAAAAAAAAAATTCCTTGGCGACCTGGAGGCCCAACTGGCTAGTGGTGGCAAGGGGATGATTCAAGACAAAAAATAAATTAAATTTCAAAAGAAAAAAAAATAATAAATAAATAAATAAATACAAAAAAACCACAAAAATGTAAAAAAAAATCAAAATTAACTTATGAAAATGAAAAATTTAAATAAAAAATAAACAAATAAAACGAAAAAGAATAAATAAATATAAAAAATAAACAAAAAAGGGGACGATTCAAGACAAAAAAAATAAATTAAATTTCATTAAAAAAAAATAATAAATAAATAAAAATAAAAATAAAAATAAAAATACAAAAATACATAAATACAAAAACACTTTAAAAATGTTAGAAAAAAAATCAAAATTAACTTATAAAAATGGAAAGTTTAAATTAAAAAAAAAAAAAAAAAACGAAAATAAATAAATAAATAAAAAAAAATAAACCCAAAAAAAATTAAGAAATATATATAATATAAGAAGAAATAAATAAAAATTAAAAAAAATGACATTTTTTTCAGTTAAAAAAAATAATTTAAAAATAAAAACACCATTTAAAAAATGTTAAATAATTATAAAAAAAATAAAATAAAATAAAAAATAAAATTAAAATTAAAAATAGAAAAAAAAAATTCAAAACAATTAAAAAAATAATTTAAAATTAAAAAAAAAATATTTAAATTAAAAAAAAATTATATTTTAAAATTTAAATTATAAAAAAAGTAAAATAAAAAATATTTAAATTTAAAAATTAAAAAACAAAATAAATAAAAAGAAAAGAAAAGAAAAAGCCTTAAATAAAAATAAAAATAAAATTAAATTTAAAAATTAAAAAAAAAAAACATTAAGAAAATAAAAAAAAAATAAATAAATAAAAAATCAATAATTAAAAAAATAAAAAAATAAACATATTAAGAAACATATATATATATATATATATATATATATATATATATATATATATATATATATATATTAAAAAACATATTAAAAATTAATTAAAAAACCAACCCTCACCCTGCTCCCCTCTCTCGTCCCTTAGCCCCCTCCGCTCCCCACCATCGACCCTTCCCCTCCTCCAGCCTACCCCTCTCCCGTCCCACAACGTACCCCTCTCCCTTCCCCACCCTCGGTCCTCTCACTCCCTACCCCCATCTCACCCCATTACCCACGCGCACCTCCTCCCCTCCCCACCAGGACCCTCAACTAGCGGCCTCTTGGCCGCTGGCTAGGGGTTTGGGTGGGGAGCGGAGGTGGGTGTGTGGGGTTAAGGGCGAGATGGGGAGGATAGAGGGTGGGGAGGGGAGCGGGGCGGTGTGGTGGTTAGATGGGGGAGGGGAGAGGGGAGGGAGGGGGAGCACCGAGGGTGGGGAGGGGAGCGGGGCGGTGTGGTGGTCAGATGGGGGAGGGGAGAGGGGAGGGAGGGGGAGCACCGAGGGTGAGGAGAGGAGGTGCATGAGGGAAGGGGGTGGACGGAAGGGGAGAGGGGAGGAGTCAGGTGAGGAGTGGGGGAGGGGGAGAGTGAGGGCGCAGGTTTTTTTTTTTAATTGTTGTTGTTGTTGTTGTTGTTTTTTTCCTAATTTTTTAAAATTGTTTTTATTTTTTAAATTGTGTTAAATTGAATTTTTTAGTTGTTGTTGTTGTTGTTTTTTTTTTTTTTTAAATGTTTGTTTGTTTGTTTTTTTTTAAATGTTTTTATTTATTTATTTATTTTTTATTATGTTATTTCTTTATTTTTATAATTTTAATTAAAAATATAATTCTTAAATTTTTATTTTATTTTATTTTTTATTTTGTTTACTTAAATTATTTAATTTAAATATTTTTTTTTAATTAAATATATATATATATTTTTTTTTTTTTAATTATATATATATATATATATATATATATAGAGAGAGAGAGAGAGAGAGAGAGAGAGAGAGAGAGTTTTTTTTACTATGATTTGTTTTAACTTAAACAAAAGTTTTTAGATTTTCTTTTGTCGATCAATTTGTTTTTCTTTAAATTATATATATTTTTTGAAAAAAATCATTTTTTTTATAGTTTTTTATTGTTTTTTTCATTAATTTTTTATTCAAATTTTTTTTTTTTAAAGAGTTAATTTTGGTTTTTTCTAAATTTTATAGGTTTTTTGTTTTTTCCTCTCTTTCCCCCCCCCTCTCTCTCTCTCTCTCTCTCTCTCTCTTTTCTTTGTATTTGTATTTGTATTTGATTATTATTATTATCATTATTTTTTTTCTCATGTTTTTTATTTTTTATTTTTATGTTTTATTACTAACATGTTTTATGTTTTTTTTTGGTCATATATATATATATATATATATAATGTTTTATTACTAACATGTTTTTATTAATTTTATTTTTGTCATGCTTTATGTTTTATGTTTTTTTTTTACACTTTTATTGGTTTTTTGTTTTTTTATATATTTTTTTATATTTGATTTTTTTTCTTGTCATGTTTTTATTATTATTTTTTGTTATTTTTTATTACTAACATGAAAATCACCAATATTTCCAAAAAATTATCCACACTTAATTCATTTGAAAATTTAAAATGTAAAAACTAAGCCCTCTAAACAAAAAGGGTTGATGCTCATCAATACTTTTCAAAATCAAGATGAAAATCACTAACAAAAAAAAATGTTCACACTCGATACATAAAAATATTTAAAGTGTAAAAAATAAGCCCTCTAAAAAATGTGTTGATGCTGCATCAACACTTTTCAAAATCAGCATGAAAATCACTAACATTTAAAAAAATGTGTTGATGCTACATCAACACTTTTCAAAATCAACATGAAAATCATTAACATTTAAAAAAATGTTCATACTTGATACATAAGAAAATTTAAAGTGCCAAAAATATGCTTAAAAAAAGGTGTATTCTGGCATCACCACTTTTCAAAATCGGGTGATTTTTTGCTACCTCAAAAAAACAGGTACCAGTACACTTTCTCGTTTTATCGGTAACTATGTTAGTTTATGAATTTTTATGTTATGCTCAAGTGATGAATGTAATCATGCAAAGTAATGCTTAAGTGCAAAGTTTTTTATAAGAATTAAAACATAAAAGGAAGACAACAGTGCCACATCGCAATATCCCTCAGGCTGGAGAAACCTGGTTCTACAACCTCCCATAATCACTTCGGGTGAGATTGTGATCTTCTTGCAGGTCATTGCTGAGAGGGCCAGTGATTGAGGGTTTTGTTGGTGCGAAACAAACTTTGAACTTGTGTCCAATCCACCTAAGCCAACAAATGGTTCTGTTGCCAGGACCGAGATTTGTTTGAGGGATATGTTTTGGCATCTGTCAAAGAAAGAAATCCAAGAGTGGGTAGAACAAAAGGAACATGAATTTTCAGATTAGGAGAATAGAAACCTTAAACTGTCATCTAAAAGGTGGTTGGAAGTATATATTTGAATATCAGTACGAAATATTCATTGGTTCATTTCACATCGAGCTATACAAGTGGATCTCAAGAATGACGGAGAGAAAACAATGTTTTAAGGAGATGAACCTAAGCATTGGACTCCAGAATTGATACAACAACTCAAGAACACTGATAACAAAATTTCAAGAGTTGTTGATTTCTGGATTGACAACATTTTGGGAGGATTTATTACTGATTTCGCAATAGACTCGATGGTCTGCTACAACAAAGATGAATGAAATTTTTTCAAGGGACCGTGAGGTAAGTACTTGAGATCTTTGAAATTATTGATTAAGATGCTTTTGTGTGAAAAGGGAATTCTTCAAATGCAGTTAGATTAGTAGATTATGTTTGGAAAAATATCTGAAGAAGAGATTGGAACAACGCGAAGTGAAAAAAGGTATAGAGTAGACACTAAGAAGAGATCTCGTGGCCAAGATCTGAAGCTTTTCATAGATACTTACTATAGTCATCTGTTGAGTGACTCCGAAGGTGAAGGAAAGCCCCCTAAGAATCCTGAAGGAACTCTATAGTATTCACCCTTTCAGCTAGAAAGTGCGTTGGAGCTCAAATCTATCCAGAGTTAGACAAATTTTGGTTTCCCCGCTCCCCGCTCCCCTACCCCCCTCCCCTTACAAATCCCCCTCCCTCTCCCACTCCGAAAAGAATGATGGTCAATGATATTAAGTTGCCAATCTTTAATGGAATTGGATTAGAGGATCTAGAGAAATTATGGTTCTTATGCAAAGAAGTATGGACCGCGAAGTAGGTCCATGATGAAAATGTGAAAAAGGTGCAGCTCGGCACAACATTCAGAGATCGAGCATTAAATTGGTATATGAAATATTCGGGCAACCTAATTAGGTCTTACACAAACATTAAATTAGCATCGGTAAAAGAATTTAAGAAACCAAAATCTGAGTCGCAGTGCATCACGGAACTAAAGGAGATCAAACAAAGGCTGTTGAGTGAGTGTGGGAATTTGATCAAAGGTTCAAGGTATTGTTGGGTCAGGTGAGCTTCGATATAGCTCCGTAGTTGCACAAGGAATGGTTTATAGCTGCGTTGTTGGCACGCATTAGATTACCTTTGACACAACAGAAAGTAGAGACTCAGGGCGAATCTTTGGAGTTGGCAATGAAGTTAGAAGCTTCGCCGATAGGTGATACAAATGTAGGTATGCAACAGATAGAAAGTCAGCTGGTGAATTTGACTTTGCCGTTATAGGACATGAAGAAGATTAAAGAAGTTTGCAAAGAGGTCTGGTGTACAAAATGCAAAGCAGAAGGTCACTCTAAAGAGAAATGTCCTATTTTCAGAAATTACATAGCTAGTGGAGCACCTAATCCTTTGAATGTTGGATCTAGTTTATGGTGTGAGATATGCAAAACTAGAGGTGAACATCACTCTAAATATTTATATTTGTTACAAAAATACGTGCACCCTACAAATAATTTATTTTGCAAGTTCTGTAAGTCGGTGGGGCATGATGAAAATAACTATGGAGCTTATGAATTGATGATTTATTACAGTGATGATACATATAGAATGCAAGATTAAGAACAAGGACACTAAGGAAATGGACAATGTAGTGGCCAAGGTGGCTATGCAGGATGAGGTCAAGGTCAAGGTCAGATTATTTGTTATAACTGTGGCCACGTAGGTCACTTCGCAAGAGATTGTTAGAATCCGACTACGACCTGTAAGTATTGTAAAGCATTTGATCATGTCATTGAAGAGTGTCCAATACTTATAGAGAAAATTCAAGAAAATAAGAATCCATATCCAACCTAGAACATTCAAATGATGATTGCGGAACCAAGGATAGATGAACCTCGCATCAATATTGAAGCAAGGAGTGGAGCTGCGACAAGAAATGACAAAGTAGATGGGAAGAAGGTAGTTGAATATACATGGGCTAGAAAGACTACAGAGAAAGCACCAATGTTCGATCTTCAAAAGGAAAAATAAGTCTTTATGGGTGTAGGAGCTTCAACATCTAGTGCGCAATCGAAGCAGAAGAATAAAAGTGACATAATAGCAACCATGACACATGATATGGATCCAGGTATTTTAAAATATTTCCTACAAACTTGTATTAAGTTGTTACAAAACCAGAAATTTGTAGAAGGACTGCAAGAATTTATAGACTCCTTTACATCTAAGGAAGTACCATGGAGTGAAATGCGTGAAGTAAATAATTTATATAGACAAAAAAGAAATGGAAAGGAAATGAGGCTTAGTGCACAAATAAGAGAATATGATATGGACCAACTTATTTTAGATCTGGGATCTGAAGATAATGTCATAACAAAGAAAACATGGGAACTAATGGGTAAACTGAAGATGTAATGGTCACCTCTTTAACTGAGAATGATAAATCAACAAAAGATTGTTCCTCTAGGAATGTTATCAGGCATCACAGTGGATATTGAAGGGGTGCGCACTACTACATATTTTGAGGTAACATAAATTGTGGATGATAGTAACCCCTATCCTGCATTACTTGGATTGGATTGGGAATTTGCTAACATGGCTATAATCAAATTGAAGAAGAGGCAAATGATATTTGAAAGAAACAATATGAGAGTGATCGTTCCCTTGGATCCATTAGAAGGAGAAAGGTGTACTGAGCCAGTTCAAGAGGAGTACAATGCAACTGATATGGATAAATTCTATCAAGTGATAGCCAAAGAAGAAGAATGGATTAACCCCAATGTAGATGGAAAGTTGAGTTGGGAGCATGACAACTCATGTATTTCATATTTAGAAGAAGAATTAGAAAATTGGCAAAACAAGTTACATGAAATGTCTACAAGGCGATGTGCAAGAATGACTAAGTCACTTCGCTGTATAACCTCTGAGGTATGTAAATTTCCTTGCTATGATGGTTTGGGTGATATAAGTATTTTTATTGAAGAATATGAAGAACAAGTACTAGAATGCCAAATATTGTTAGCCCTAGATCTAGCCCTAAGATCTACTCCTGCTAGATGGCAGTACACATAAGAAGAATATAGGAAATTGGAAAGAATGTCTAAGGTTGATATGGGTAAGGTTTGGTAAAGTAGAAATAGAGATGACAGATAAATATGATGGTCAAACTGATCCTAGAGAGCACATCCAACTTTACATGAAAACATGGAAAGAGATTCCACGAGAAGAATGGGTGCATGGGTTCATCCATACATTGGAGACAATTCCTCAAAACTGGTATTTGGAAACATAACTTCGACATGGTACTGCGAGCAGGACATAGATGGTTGATGGGTTTATATTGAAATTTAGCTTTGAAGATGACTGCCCATTTATAGATTTATCCCTTCAGATAGTCAAAAAGAAGATTTATGAGAATGAAATTCCACTCACTTGGCAGCCTGATTGCGTTGTGCAACTACAAAATGTACTATAATGCTACAACATCGCTGCTGAAGAAGATGAAGAACCTCACAATATTGACATTGTAGAATCTGAATGTTACCGTGAAGTGAATGGACATGAGATAGAAATATTTGATATAACAAATCCATTAAAGACAAAGAAGGTGAATATAGGGTCAAAAGATGAGCCAAAGTTTGCAACCATAGGAGATTACTGGGATGAAGACACAGTCAGCAAGGTAACAAATCTTTTGCATGAATATTAGGAGTTATTTCTCACCAAGTTTTCAGATATGAAGGGAATTGTAGGAGATTTAGGAGTTATGAGGATTCCTTTGAAGCCTGATGTGAAGCCAGTGAAGTAAAGGCCTTATAGATTGAATCCAAAATACAAAGAAAAAGTGAAGAAAAAACTTGAGAAAATGATAGCAACTTGAATCATTGAACCCGCGGAAGAATCAGAGTGGGTAAGCCCTATGGTAATACAAGAAAAGAAAACACAGGGCGAAATCAAGATTTATGTTGATTTAAGTTAAATGATGCATGTCTACATGATCCATTCCCTACTTCTTTCACTAATGAAGTATTGGACAATGTAGGAGGTCAGGAAGCCTATTCATTTACATATGCATTTTCAGGATACCATCCGATTAGAATTGCATTAGAGGATTGACATAAGACCACCTTCGCTATAGAATGGGGTTCATATTAGTATACATTGATGCCTTTTGGGTTGAAGAATTCCCCTGCCATATTTTCAAGAGTAGTGGTCACAAATTTCCAAGAATATATTCACAATGTTTTGGAAGTATACGTAAATGATTGGATAATGTTTGGGTTATTGAAGAAACATGTTGCGAGCTTAAGGCTGATGCTTGACACATGCAGAAAGTATCATATTTCTCTGAATATCATAAATTTTATATTCTATGTATCTTTTGGTATATTGTTAGGACATATTGTTTGCAAGTAGGGATTGATGGTGGATCCTATGAATATTACTATTATTATGAATTTACTTCCATCGAAGATAGTTAGGCAGCTTCGCACCACACTGGGGCATACATGATATTACAAAAAGTTTATCAAAGGATACGTGCAAATCACTGTGCCTATGAAAAAATTGTTGAAGAAAGATGTAACATTTCTATGGAATGAAGAGTGTCAAAAGAACCTCGACACACTAAAATAAAAGATGGTAACTGTGCCTATTTTGGTTTTCCCATAATGGAATAAGGAATTTCATGTTCATGTGGATGCTTCATGCATAGCTTTAGGAGTGGTATTTGCACAACTTGGTTCAGGAGAAATAGATCACCCCATAGATTTTGCAAGTAGGAATTGTTTAAAGCAAGAAGAACTATAAAAATACAGAAGGGGAAGGTATATGCATTATATAATTTTAGACATTATTTTTTGGGATCACATTTCAAGATGTTCACATATCACTCTGCACTAAAATATTTGGTAAACAAGCCTATTTTAGGAGAAAAAAATGTAGGTGGATATTACTATTTCAGGAGTATGACTTTGAATTTATTGTTAAGGTAGGAAGACTAAATGTTGGACCCAATCATTTGTCGAGGATAGAAATAGTAGAAGAACCAAGAAATATAGAGGTTAATCTTCCTGATACACAATTGTTTTCGATTAGAGTAGCATATCAGCACTTTGCTAATATTATTCAGTTCTTAACCACAGGAATGGCCCCTTCAGAATACACTACGCAACAGAAGAAATATCTGGTGGTTAAGGCAACAATTTTTTGACTGATATAAGGGCATTTGTATAAATTGAGACCATATAAAATACTACGCAGTATGTTCCTGAGCACGGAAGACAAGTAATTTTGACAGAAGCTGATAGTGGTGCAACTGGTGGACATTATGTAGGGAAAGGAATTTTGCATAAAATTTTAAGAGCATGACTATGGTGCCCTACATTAGACAAAGATGAAAAGAAATATTTTCGAGCTTGTGATATCTACTAAAGAATAGGACAACCTTTGAGAAGAGATGAAATGGCACTAGTACCACAAGTAACATTGTAGGTTTTTGAAAAATGGGCTATGGATTTTGTGGTATTGATCAATCCATGAGGGAAAAAGACTTGTGTGAGGTATATAATCATTGTGACCGAAGCACAACTTGTGAAGGATTGCAGTGCAAAAACTACTGCGAAGTTCATATTTGAGTATATTTGGTCCATATTTGGGTGTCCAAAGATATTGATGAGTGATCAAGGGTCACATTTCTTGAATCAAACCATTGAAGCATTAACTGAGGAATTCCAAGTTTACCATCAGAAGAGCACTCCTTATCATCCTTAGGCAAATGGATCTGTGGAAGCATTCAATAATATTTTGGACAACGCACTCACAAAAGTGTGCAATGTGAACAGAAATCACTGGGATCTAAGGATTCCAACGACGTTGTGGGCATATACGACAACATGCAAGAAACTAACAGGACATACACCTTTTAGGTTGGCATATTGTTATCGGTAAATCTAGTGTCTATTCAGAGCTGCTAGTCCCACTAAGATGGTAGCTATCTTAGAAACAAACATATTAAAGTCATTTTTTTTTCCTTTACAAGAGAGAGAGATGAGAAAGAAGAAGAGAGTACCAACCTCAGTCTTCTGCTTGGCTCCTTGCTTGTTTCCTTTCCCCTTTGACAGAATCTCGCCACTGCTTCCTTACTTGTCCAGCTTCAAAGAGCACCTGTAGATTCACAACAGCATAATACCATCAAAGCATAGAGATATTTCACTGTAAACAATATAGGATCAGATATATATTGACCATACAAATGCATATAACAAACACAATATTCAGAGATACATAAGAATATGGAGGAAAACTCAAATACCTTTATTAGTAAAAGTTGTAGAAGAGAGGATTACAATCACTTGGTCTGACCCAGCGCCATCCTCCCAGCTTGAAAGCCCTCTTCACCTCACACAAAGCAAGCTCACCCAACAATGTCTTCAAAGAGAAACCAGCAGCACCTCTTTTCAAATTACCAAATTCCAACCTTTGGATCTCTTGGATGAGGGATCCATTTATAGATGTTTGCAGGGGGGTGAGTCAGCTTCTGGGATTTTGATTAGTTTCATCTCTCTGATAGTTCCTGGTTCCACATGGAGATTTTAGATCTCTTACTCATCCTTGGGCGAACTCAAAGAGGCAAGTGTCAAATGAGAAGTTTCTAGAAGATTCTCTGGGTTTTCACCTAGCAAACTGCTTGTGCCATTTTTCTGCTCTCGCTCATAGCACCCTATATAAGGGCTTTCCAGTATTCATCGCACTTTTTGCATGTGGTAGGTGAGATGCATCGCACCTTTAGCACTGGGAAGTTTGTATGGTCCTGCTTTGACCAGTTCTGAGTAGATTTTCAAGGAGAACTTCTGGGAGATGATTTAATCAGCTGACCTTGCTCCTTCAGGGTATGAAATACCAATTTTAGGGACTTAGAAGCCATTGGATTATGGACATATGTGATTGGGGTTGTAGTGCCCAAATATGTCTATAACAGTTGCCCCCTAAAGCATGAGATCATAAATATTTTGATGTCGGGTGAAATGCTTTATAATGAGGATCCGAGGTTTTTTGCATTGGAAGGTGGCCTGTAATAAGATACAATACAATACATTATCTTCATAATATTTTCATGATCTAGCTGAGGCGTGCATTCCCATGCTCAGCTTGATAAATTCATTTTCATGTACATAGGACAGACAACCGTTTGTGTGCAGACTGATGATTCTGGTAGAGCCATCATCCCTTAGTTTGGATGATTATCTGTGCAGCAATGATGTACATTTGATGTATTTATTTTCCTAATTATATTGCAGCCTAGATGGATGAAACTAGATCCGGGGTCTTCAAAAATCGTTCAATCTTCGCCCGAAAGTACAAGTTGATCCATGTGAAAAAGATGTTATGATGTCGAACATGGAAGGACATCGACTGATTACCAGCCAATGATGTAAGCTGTTAACAGACACGAGAGGAATCACCGATGATGATGATGACCCTCAAGGTACTGCAGTACAATTCATGTGGTGTGAATACATGAGTTGATATCGAACACCATGCAAACTTTTTCGGTCGAAAGCCATTAGTGTAAACCTATTGCCAGAAGTGAGAAACTTGCCATTGAGGCATGCAAGCTTCAAAGTACTAGAAGGGTTGTCCCTAGGTTAGCTACTTGGCTAAAGAGCTTATGTCGAAAAGAAGTGACCCGTCATAGGAAGGCATTAATGGATCCCACATCTATGACATGGAATGGAGCAAATGATTTTGTACAGGTGAAAACGATCTGATGATACAAGGTTCAGGGTGGCGGTCATGAAAGAATGAGGCATGAAGGTATTGTAGCAGATGAGACACAAGCTGGGTAGGTGAATTCTCTGAGTGAATTCTCTTGAACATATCAAAGACACTGAAATGGATTGGTAGCGTTAAACCCAAAAGTGGATGGTACGGTGGACCAATGGTGATATGACTAGTGAACGGAATAACCCAACTCGACTCAATCATGGTGATGGAGTGAAAGTGTCATGTTCAAGAGCGACCTGCTACTAATAAAGTTTCTTCAAGTTTTCTTCCCAATTTTCCCTAGTCATTTTTGACCAGTACCTCTTTATTTTTGTCAATCTTGAGGAGGATAACATATGCTTGTTCTATAGTTTGCCTTTCGGGAAAATCCATCACTATGTTTTAACAAGCCTAGCAATAGTGAAACTCGCTCTTGTCTGAATGGACAAGTTTGTCGCTATTGTTTTAACGAGTTTAACGATAAGGATAACTCGGTCCTTTTCAATTTTAGAGAGTCTGAAAAGAGACGGAAAGAAGACTCCAATATTCCTTTTTCATAACATAATCCCTCAAGTCTGAAAAAGTATAAAACAATGTGAAAGGGATGACTTTTTGATAGTTTTAATGAGCCGAACAAGACAAACGCTCAATATTCTTGTGTAATAATCCCTCAGGTCCAAAAAGATTAAAATCTAGAGGAGGGATAGCACCTCCAATCACTTTAATGAGCTAGAGAGGCCAATCGCTCGAAAATATTTTCATATTTTACGAGTTAGATGAAAAGAGCTTAAAGGAGACTCGTTTTTTGAGGAACGAGTGATGTTTTCAGATAGCAGCTAGTTCCAGGTACGGTTTGGAACTTTCCAATCATGGCAGTGTAAAAATGTGGCTAATAGGATCACTCGTCGCAATTGTCCTCAAAAGGGGTAAACAATCAAATGGAGGCGAATGATTGGAAACAACAGAGTGGAGGTGATGGTAAGACCACAGCCAAGGCTCAAAAGCTGATGAAAATGCATTCACAATGGTTATTTACCGGAAGTGGGTTCATTTTTTAATGAGCTTAAACTCTGGTGGAACATATGCTCATTGCTAGGTTTAATTTTTAATGAGCTTGAACTTTGCGTAAAACTGCTCATGTCAGTCGTATAATAAGGATGTCTTATCGATAGGTTCATTTTTTAGGGAGCTTGCACCATTCGAAATTATGCTTCGACTCCTTTCATTATGTAAGCTAGGAATGACCAATCCTACGAGTTTAAAGGGTTAAGAACCTACAAACTAAGAAAATAAATGGTCGTTTTACACTTTCACGCAAAAAGGTTTGCATGCCCCCACGTATATCGAAGTGGAGTTTCCTAGGTTACCCCTCAATTTGTAGACAAAACACTTGTTCTATCGGGAAAGGCCTACCTTCTCCAGGTTACCCTTAAATTTGTAGACAAAACATTTGTTCTATTGGGAAAGGCCTACCTTCTAACAGAGGTATTTTATTTCGGTCTAATCCCATTTTCCTAAATGGACAGGTGTGTCAGACTAGTCATATACCCTCTACGGAAACCTACCCTATACTTGAAGTTTTCCTGCCGAAGCAAACCAGGGTGCATGCCCCCTGGGTTTCAGTTACAACCACTGAATCACTCGTGTTCATTAGGTGGATGAACTGGAGATTGATGAGACATTCCTTGTGCAAAAAGACCTATTAGGGATGGCATTTGAATATTAGCTATGTGTGAACCGGGGAATGAAAGTTGGTATACGAGCTGGACCACTCTGCTTTCATGCAGAAAACATATTACTCGAAAGAGTGAGGAGACGATGGCTCCCATGCTATAAATGTAGTCGCGCCCAAGGAGTAGATTGTAATCTAAGGGTCCTTGGACTACCATTATGTTCAGATAAACGTTTTTCCTTCTCAAAGTTATAGGCAACCTTGGAAGGATCCCTAGCGGCCGACTGGTTCCTTTATCGAAGCCTATCAGATATCGCATCTCAGGAAAAAGCGATGGCGAACCAAGTGCTTTCCAAGAAGTTGAGGAAAGGATACTCACAGAAGCCCCTTCATATATGATGGTACCAATGATGGCCATTTTGTAAGTTTGCACTATGATTCGAAATGGTACATTAGATGGTAAACAGGGTCTGCCTAGTAGATTCCAATCGAAGGAAACGACCAGGTTGCTTGGAGGTGGGACCGAATAAATGGCTAGATACAACTCCGATGAATTTCCTTCCTGCAACAAAGGAATGGGTAGATTGCCCCCACATTCATCGGAGTCTGTGTTTACAAAAAGAATTTGAACGGTGTCGTTCTCATTCTCTTCGGTGACTGTATCATCTGAAGGTAAATCTTCTGAAGTCAAGATGGGGTCGACTGCCGTCTCGACCTATTGACTTTGGTTTGATGTGGACTCAGAGGGTTTATCTTCAATGATAGGTGCTTCGACCGACTCCAAAGGTGGGTCAGTTGGATTTTCAAGTAGCAATGGATTCGGCAAGAGTTTCTTGTACCCAGGAGGGAGTCGATATGGTGATATAGGACGATTATCCAAGACACTTTTAGCTTCATCCAGGAAGTGACAATGGTGGAGGGCATGATCGCCTTCACACAGTCTACAGGGAAATTTAGATTTTCCTTTTTGTCTGGTGACTTCGCTTTCACTAGTTGACAGTGTACTTTCAACATGATCGTCAGAGGTTGATGACATTTGATTGTGTAAGCGGGGAGACTAGTCCCTTAGGATCCATGGGATGCAAGGAAAATCTCGGTGACAGTGGTCTCCTTTGCAGATGACACATGGAGATTTAAGTTTGGACGGTGCAGTGTGTGGATTTTCGCTAGACGATGCACGGTTGCTGCTTTTTACCGTCGGCTCCTTCTTCTTCTTCTCCTTCCCCTTCTTCTTGCCTCCTGGTTGCTTCGGTTCTTTTCCTTTGTCAGTTGACATGGCATTAACCTCTGAGGCTAGAATTTCTTCATTTTCATTTTGATGAGAAACCTTACGGGCTTTCTTAGATGTAGCCTTTGTCGATTTCGTGCTCGTCGTACCTATCACACCATCACCGGCATGAGAGTCTTTGTTTGATTTAGGAGGAGGAGGAACGGAAAATTATGGTCTCGGAGCATCAAGGATTTTGTCATAGAGTGTGCCAGACTGAGTATAGATCAAGTCTAGATATTGCGCACGAGAAATCACCTGCTCTTCAGTGACAACCCCTCCCTTCGCCACATCTTCTGTTATAGAAGGTAACAAAGACTTAATGAACCATTCAGCGAGTAGCCGATCAAGGACATATGTTTTTACCATTCTATGACGACTTCGCCGTTCATGAATATGATCGGATATGTGAGTGGCCATCTTTTGCTTGAAATTGGTAAGAAGCTCTGTTCCTGTTTCATACCTTATTGGTAATTGAAAATGGGTTAAAAAGGCTGTGGCAAGGGCGCTGAAGTTATCAAACGAAGCTCTAGGCAATTCGATGTACCATTTTGCTGTCGGACCAGTTAACTTTTGCTGAAAAATGTGAAGCCGAATCGAATCATCATTGAGAGTGTTGGATGAACACCACAGATGAAAGGTCATCACATGATTCGACGGGTCTTCACTCGGATTTCCATTAAATTTAGGAATATCTGATGGAAGTTTATGAGGAATGGCACGGCCACCAAGGGGCATGAGTGATTGGATCGTTCGTTAGCCGATTTAGATCTGGTAGCTCTAGAGTCGCCACGGAGGGCAACTATTGATTCAGGTTTGGCGAAGCGTACCCAGGATAAGATGGGATCGCCTGAATAGTTGGTCTTTGCATACCAGCATAATGCATTTGATGCTGATAACTTTGATAAGGTGGTTGGGCATAACCAATTTGAGACGATTGGTTATAACCATTTTGAATATATGACTGCCCATTACCTGCAAAGTTTTGCTGCTTAGGTCCTTGGTAAGCTTGTTGGAATTGCGGTTGTTGATATTGCACCAGCCATGGTTGTGAAACCATTTTCTATTGCCCAATATTGGACATTTGACCAAGATGAGGGGTAATAGTACCCGTTTGAGCCTGAGTCACTCCAGTTAAGGAGCCACTAAGTGGCGATTGAGGTTGTGTCGTGGAGACAAGAGGCTATTGTACAACGACTTGAGAAACTTGAGGCTGGCATACAACAGAAAATGCTTGTACTTGCGACACCGTCGCAATAGCTGGTGTAGTGGGGATGTTCGACACAGGGAGACTCGGTTGCATTGAGTATACAACTCTTGGTTGTTGAGGCAGTATTGGCACCCAACCACTGGATGTGATTCCAATTTGACTTGAATTCGGTTGTGAACTCTCATATGGCGGCAATCCAGTGCTCAAGGGAATGATTGGCCTTTGGAGACTAGGCTGCCCAAATTGATATTGTTTTGAAGGATCAATTTGTTGAGATTCAAAATAAGAGATTCCAGATACTATTCCGGATGAACAAACGGGAACAGACCATACTATTGAAACAGTCCCTGGGTGGACTCCTTCTAGCGATTGAGAGCTAGTTGGGATAGATGGTATACCAAAAAACATAGTTGGAGTCGTGGTAGGAGGTTCTGCTACTGATGTATTGAACAAGACAGTCCTATATGTCGATGGTTGTCCAGACATATTGAGTTTATCCAAAAGACTTCCCAGCGCTTCTACAGGAACTTGTGATGAAGGGGTATTAACTTCTGAAGTAGAAGGATATAGGTGGATCTCAATCCCAAAATGTGATGGAGTACTGGATGGAAGATCCTCCGTAATCTCTTCTATAGAAATTAATCCAGGTGGAAGAGGTAGACCGTCAGGTTCGTAAAATATTTCTGGTGCTGAAGAAGGTATAGATTCTACAGTGATAGATGTTGGAGGGGTAACACCTTCTGAATCAACCCTGGATGGAGCTGGTTCAGGGATAGAAGTGTTTATAGTTACACTAGGATCAGTTCTAATGTCCTCTTGTAATTGCGGAACTTCTTCTGTAGAGGCAGGGATACCAGAAATGGTTTGAGTAACTAGAGTCTCAGAGGATGTTGAAACACAAGTTTCAAACAAACCAGGAGACTTTGACCCAGTTAAATGAGTTCGCTTGACCTGGAATGGTTTGGTTTCTAGAGTCAAAGACGGTTGACTCATCAGTCTCCGCGAATTACAGGGTTTTGACTGACTTTCTTCCACGATTATGGATTATTTGATCATCTCAAAATAAGATGGGAAAATTTTATTCCGTATTAAACAAATTTTAGACGCTTTGACACAACTTGCTTTTTCACTTTTGAGAGTCAAGAAAAAGCTAAAGATGACTCTGGTAGCCTTCGATTTTTAATGAGCCTGAAGTGACAAGTGCTCAGATGGACCTTTTCCTTTAAGGAGTCTGAAAAGGAATGAAAGAGACTACTCTGGAAATCTAGACAGAGGGATTACCAAACCAATCACAAAACTGCAGAATGCTTTTTACGGTATGGCAGTCAATCTTCCCGAATGCTGTTTTCAGTGCATTGCGATCGATAGGGCGGCAGTCACGGCTTCCTAAGGATAAAGGATATAGCCTATTGTGGTCTCCCAATATATACTCTACGGTACATGGAAGCACAAGTCCGTACTGGCACTTATCGTCTCAAAGAGGAGGAATCACCCAACCTACGATGAAAGCGACAGTTACCAGGCTTTATGATGCTGGAATACATCTCTAGCCTAGACTTCTAGATGTTATGCATTAGGTTCCAAAGCATTTTTATGTTCATTAAATTTATTTTACAGTTGATCTTTCTTAAGAAATTTGCCTTTCAAGTTCACCGCGTGATGTAGATATACAATTCCTAAAATGCAATCTAAGATGATAAACAATCGTTTAATCTTCTTTTTGCAATGAAAATCCTAGCTACTAAGGAAAGAGAAATGAAATCCTTTCAACATAGAGTAGAGAGCACACACTAGATGCATTGTCCTAAATCAAAAATCAACAAGTAGTCTAAATGAAAATGCACGTGCATGTATTTGTTTTCCACTTTCTTAATGTGTGAATGACAAAAAGAATGCTAAATATAAATCTGAATTATCTCTTCTTTCAAAGCGACAATACTAACGATTTTCTTTTCAAAAACGACAGGAAGGCAAGACGACACTTTGCGATTTTGAATTGAAAACTGCTTTCGACACTTGAAATACTTATAAAATCAGATCAAATACAAGAGTAAAAGTGTAATCAACTATAAAAAAGAGAAGTATTCTTTTCTTTTTCTGAAAACGACACTTGCGACAATTTCAAATCAAAAGACGACAGTTTGATTAAGCTACTATTTTGTAAATGAGAATAGTGAATGGCGAAAAATACATAAAAAAAATTCACAAATCTTTGTACAATAGAGGTTGGATGATGCAAAGAAGGGGGTTCCAACAGTGGTCTACTGATCACAGACAGAAAAACTCCTAAATAAAACTGAAGACAGTGAAGAAAAAACCAAAATCTGGAGGCAGATCTAGTCTTGTCTGATCATCGCACCTGTAACACAGGGAAACATGGATGCATCCCACCTACAGCACATGGGAGGTGCGATGCATCTAGATTTCCTAAAGGAGAGGGTGCGATGGTCAAGGAACGAGACTTTAACTTGGTTTTTGGTCACAGTTTGCAATTTAGTTCATGGATTTAGGCTGAGCAAATGATAGTCAGTAACTACAAAGTATATGGCTGATCTAATGAGGTTACTCAAGCTACCTCTAGGGCACTTAGGATGTTTTCAAGTCAATTGCTCAGTTCATAAACAAACCCGGAGATTGACTGAAGTAGCGTTGATCTACTTTGCACTTGCATAGCAAATGCAATTCGAAGGCTAGTTGTCTTAACTTCAGGCTTCGTCTGTAGTTTATGAATCAAACAAATAGAGACAAGCAATCAAACTAATTGCTTCCCCAGCGGAGTCACCATTTTTTTATTGGGAAATCTAGTGTCTATTCAGAGCTTCTAGTCCCACTAAGATGGGTAGCTATCTTAGAAACAAACAGATTAAAGTCACTTGTTTTTCCTTTACGATAGAGATATGAGAAAGAAGCAGAGAGTACCAACCTCAGTCTTTCACTTGGCTCCTTGCTTGTTTCCTTTGCCCTTTGACAAAATCTCGCCACTGCTTCCTTACTTGTCCAGCTTCAAAGAGCACTTGTAGATTCACAGTGGCATAATATCATCAAAGAATAGAGGTCTTTCACTGTAAACAATATAGGATCATATATATATTGACCATACAAATGCATATAACAAACAAAATATTCAGAAATACACAAGAATATGGAGGAAAACTCAAATAGCTTTATTAGTAAAAGTTGTAGAAGAGAGGATTACAACCACTTGGTCTGACCCAATGCCATCCTCCCAGCTTGAAAGCCCTCTTCACCTCACACAAAGCAAGATCACCCAATAATGTCTTCAAAGAGAAACCAGCAACACCTCTTTGCAAATTACCAAATTCCAACCTCTGGATCTCTTGGATGAGGGATCCATTTATAGATGTTTGCAGGGGGTGAATCAGCTTCTGAGATTTTGATTAGTTTCATCTCTCTGATAGTTCTTGGTTCCACATGGAGATTTTATATCTCTTACTCATCCCTGGGCGAACTCAGAGAGGAAAGTGTCAAATGAGCAGTTTCTAGAAGATTCTCTGGGTTTCCACCTAGCAAACTGCTTGTGCCATTTGTCTACTCTCGCTCATCACACCCTATAGAAGGGATTTCCAGTATGCATCGCACTTTTTGCATGTGGCAGGTGAGATGCATAGCACCTTTAGCATTGGGCAGTCTGTATGGTCCTGCTTTGACTAGTTCTGAGTAGCTTTTCATGGAGAACTTCTGGGAGATGATGTAATCAGCTGACCTTCTCCTTCAGGGTATGAAACAACACTTTTAGGGACTTAGAAGCCCTTGGCTTATGGACATATGTGATTGGGGTTGCAATGCCCAAATATTTCTATAAAACATATGGACAAGAAGCAATCATGCCTATGGAATACATTGTGACAAGCTTAAGAATTGCAGGCTTCACAAATATGGCAGACTCTGATATAAGGGAAGAAAGGATGGCACAATTACTTGCTCTGGAAGAAGACAGGGTTATAGCAGGCTTTCATCAGCAAGTACAAAAAGCAATGGATAAAGCCTATCATGACAGGCACATCAAGCAGAAGACATTTCGGGAAGGAGATCTCTTAATTTTATATGATAGCAAAATCGAGAAGTTCCCAGGAAAATTTAAAAAACATTGGTTAGGACCATATATCATCAAGCACATCTTTGACGGTGGTACAATTCAACTCATGAATTTCAATGGTCAACTGATTGTAGGATGAGTGAATGGTAGTAGATTGAAGGTATAGAGAGACGATTCTATCCCTTGATCTTAGAACTAAAGGAAAAAAGGAGTAGAGTCTTAGTGCCACCTGCAGTTGAAAGTGGGCATTGGACTATAAAATACTATGTAGAAGGGAATGTCGCCAAAGGAATATTACTGCATGATATTCAGGAGTATGTCTAATTCTTAAAGAACCATGACGAAGAATGATTGCTGCACCACAAGGGAAAGTTTGTCGAAATTCACCAGAAATATGATCATTAGAAGGAAAATGTTTCCATTAGAAGAAACTTGTCGTTAAAAGGCACTGGAGAAACACATTTATGAAGCACAATTGGCCAAATCTAGCACCATATCTACATTGCATGAGCAAGATGTAAGCTAATCATTGGGTACGAAATTCAAATTCTTTATAAAAGCCATGTCCTGCTCCACATTTTACACTTTTCTATCCAGAGAATTTAGTTTGAGAATTTGCGATCAAAAGTGCAACCAAGTTTGAGTATGAAGTGAAAATTATTGAGTTGAAAATGAGGTTGTAGCCAATCATGCCACCAAAATTATGTGAGCAAAGGGAAACATATCTAAAATATGCACTAAAAGGTATCTCTGACATAATGGCGAACTGCGACAAACTATTAGATGAAACTATGCAGATTTGGACCTCACTGCAGGAGGATCCAAACATTAATAGGATTGAAGAGGAGCTCCAGATGAAGCATAAGTAGTTGGAAGAACTCCGGGCAACTATGAAGAACTTACTAGTCTCATAGAGGCTCACCAGAATCATTGAAGGATAGACTCTTCAAAAGCAGATTGAAGACCTAGGAGAAAAGAGAAGATTTTGATAGAGAGGACTCAACCGTGGCTCATGAAGCTATGACAAAGGGAGAAAGAAGTGCAACAAAATATTTTTGGACCAACAACAGAGGAACTATTGGACGAAGTGTGTCGAGAGGAGAAATAAGTAGAAGAAATACTTCAACAGTATAATGAGGCCTACATGAGCATCACAACCAAGATTCGTGGCACAACAATTGAGTGACTTGGGACGAGTCACATGTGAGTGTTGGAGGCTTGTTGGGCGCAACCCAACTTGGCCAAATTTTGGGAATAATTCCAAGTTTTGTGGAAGCGCGCATTAGAAAGGATGCCACGGGTACAAAGTGAACCGCGTGATAGAGTAGCAGATCACATTGAAGACCACACAACATCGGGGCTTTGCGACTAAGCCACTTCCTTTTGGTAAAAGAATTAAAATATTATAAAGTTGTGGGTTTTGGACCATAGTCCTTTGTATTTCAGAAACCATGGTATCGGGTCCATGGTAATGTAACGATGTAATCCCTCATGTAATAGTATATATAGTTGTGAATAATAAAGAAGAAGGCATGATGTACTGGAACATATCTATGTTTATGTGATATTTTGTGGTCTGTATTTTGGGGGAAGGGCGAGGCTCCACAGCTATGCGCGTGGAGGAATGGGTTTGCAACTTAGTGCGTAGACCATCTACAACTTAGCGCACAGACACCCTGCAGCTGCGTACGCAGAGAAAAACTATTTTTTGTACCAAATTCCATATTATAAGCAACAATTCTTATGGAAGTGGTCCCACATTAGGATGAACCACGGTAAAATTTGTGTCTCAAATGTTTATTTTCTTAATATCTGCACTTTAATTCAGTACTGCACAATTTATGAATGTTTATGTTATGCTTAAGTGATGAATATAATCATGTGAAGTAATGTATAAGTGTCAAGTTGTTTATAATAATTAAAGCATAAAAGGAAGACAACGGTGCCGCAACATAGTATCCCTTAGGCTACAGAAACATGGTTCTCTAACCTCCCATAATCACTTCGAGTGAGACTGCGATCTTCTTGCAGGTCATTGTTAAGAGGGCCAGTGGTTGAGGGTTTTTTTGTGCACAACACACTTTGAACTTAGGTCCAGCCCACCTAAGCCAACACTATGTATCATTTATAGGTGAATTCTCAAGGAATGCAAGGATATATTTCCTCAAGAATAAATCTAATGTATTTGAAAGGTTTAAAGAATTGAAGGCTTTGGTGGAAAACCAAATAGAGAAGAAGATAAAGGTGCTTAGGAAAGATAATGATGGTGAGTTCTACAAGAAGGAATTTGAAGAGTTCTATAAAAAGTGTGGTATAGCACGACAAAATACTACTCCATACACACCTCAGCAAAACGGAGTTGCAGAAAGAATGAACACGATGTTGATGGAAAAGGAAAGAAGCATGCTCAGTGGTGTCAGGTTATGACATGAATTCTGGTAGAGGCGTTGGAGACTACATGTTACTTAGTTAATAGATCACCTTCATCAATGTTGGAGGATAACTCCCCAAATGAGGTATGGAATGGTAATAAACCCTATCTTTCACCTATGAGGGTATTTGGAGGTGATGCATATGTACATGTTCCAAAGGAGAAAAGAACCAAGTTAGATAGTAAATTTGAAAGGTGCATATTTATTGGGTATAAGGATGGTTTAAAAGGTTATAATATTTGGAATCCAAAAACAAGGAAGGTTGTGTACAACTGAGATGTGGTGTTTAGAGAGGTAAAAGATGTTATTAAACATGAAGTCCTACCAAAGGAACCTGAGAACATAGATTTTGAGCTAAAGGATAAAGAATTAGACTCTACAATAGGTGAGGAATCTAAAGATGAAGAGCCACAAACTCTAGTTGTGAGAATATTATTTCGAGAAAGAAGGCAACTAGAAAGGTATAGTCCATCTACTTTTTGTTCAATTTTTTTTTAATCTATTACTGATGATAGTCCCATAATTGTCAGGGAGGCATTATATTTAGAGGATGGAAAACTCTGGAAAGTGGCCATGATTGATGAAATGCATCTTTGGACAAAAATGAGGCTTGGGATCTAGTGGTGTTGCCGGCTGGAAGGAAACCCATTGGAAGAAAATGGGTGTTTAAGAAGAATATGAATGCCGAAGGAAAGGTGGATAAATACAAATCTCAATTAGTAGCAAAAGGTTATTCCTAGGTGTCGGGAATTGATTTTGGTGATATTTTTTCTCTTGTTGCCAAGGTAGCTTCTATTAGATTACTTTTATTTGTTGCTGTTGCTTTTGATTCGAGGTAGAACAGATGGATGTGAAGACGATGTTTCTTCATGGGGATCTAGAGAAATATATCTACATGAAGCAACCTGAAGCCTTGGTGGTGAAGGGAAAGAAAGAACTGGTAAGAAGGTTAAAAAAGTCTCTGTATGGGTTAAAACAATCACCAAGGAAGTGGTATAAGATATTTGATACATATATACGGGGAATTGGCTTCACTAGAAGCAAAACAGATCACTGTGTATATTTTAAATTAATTGGTGATCGTGTTATTTATCTGGTCTTGTATGTGGATGATATGTTGTTGATTGGAAATGACAAAGAAATTATCTAGAAATTTAAGACCCAATCATCCTCCAAATTCAACATGAAGGATCTTGGTGCTGCAAGCTATATTTTGGGCATGGAAATTAAACAAGATTGGCCAAAGCGGAAGTTCTGGTTAAACCATAGGAAGTATGTCGAGAAAATACTGCAGAGTTTTAGTATGCAGGATAGTAAACTAATGAAGGTTCCTATTCTTGTAGGTGTAAATTTATCTGCTGAAAAGTGTCCCAAGACACAAGAAGAGGAAGAGGACATGTCCCATGTTCCATACACAAGTGCGATTAATAACCTAATGTATGTAATGGTCTGTACTTGACTAGACATTGCATATGCAGTTAGAGTATTGAGTAGGTTTATGTAAAAACCAGAGAAGGAGCATTGGACAATAGTGAAGCAATTTTTTCAGGTATTTACGTGGCACTAGTGATTATGGTCTGTGCTACGAAGGAAGACCAGGATTGGATAGAGTTTTGGACTTCCATGGCTTTGTTGATGTAGAATGGGTTGGAGATCTGGATCAAAGAAGATCTACAAGTGGGTATGTGTTTAACATATTTGTAGGTGCAGTCAGTTGGATGAGAAAGAGACAGTATGTAGTGTCACTTTCAACTACAGAGACAAAATACATGGAAACCACCCATGTAAGAAAGGAAGCATTCTGTTTGCAGAGATTGTGTTCAAGTATGGCATTAGTATAATGAGCGATAAGGATAGACTGTGACAACTAAAGTGAAATTTTCTTGGCAAAGAACCCTTCTTATCATTCAAAGACAAAGAACATTGATGTTCGGTATCATTTTGTGAGGGATATGGTTGAGGACAAAAAGGTTTTGTTGGTAAATATGGACACTTTGAAGAACGTTCTAGATGCATTGAGGAATTCTGTGAGCACTGAGAAGTTTTTTTGGTGTAGATAAATAATGGGCATTGTAGGGCGAGACTAATGACTAAGCTCTCTTGTGACCCCCTATTTAGAAAATAAAACAACAAGTGTGAGAATGTTGGGTGTGTGTTATATTCTTTCCATGACTAGCCCCATGTGCTAATTTTTTTTAGACCCTCTATTAGGTGGGTGGACATACCTATGGTTTTGTGCATGGGTTTCGCACATGGTTTTGGGCATGATGGTTTTCTACCCATGGTATTATATAGATCCAGTCAAGGGAACTACTGTTATGTTCTAATCCAGTGTTAATGGATTGGGAAAAATCTATGTATATATTTATTTTATGTTCTCTCCATTGTTTATTTTCTGTTTTTTAGAATTCATATGCAGGTAATTTCTGTACAGGGTTAAAACCTACATTTGGTATCAGAGTTGTTTCAGCTTCAAGGGGACACCTTTGCTACTGAGGGGTTTTGATCGGGCCTATGGTAGACCCCGTTTAGTGGGAGATATGTGGGATAGATTCTTGCGGTGAAAGAAGATGGTAAATGGAAAGATAGAGATCGAGAAATTTAATGGTCAGAGTTTTGAGTTGTGGAAAATCAAGATGGAGGATCTATTGGTGGATAAAGATCAGTGGATCACAAAGATCTGGGCACTAAACCAATGATAATGTCAGCTGAAGACTAGGTGAAGTTGGATTGGAAGGAAAAGAGCGCAATACGGTTGTGTATCTTCGATTCTATATTGTTGAATGTTTCAGGGGAAGCTAGGACAAAGGATTTGTGGGACACGTTAGGGATTTTGACCCATATATAAGTCTCTGGTGAACAAACTATTCCTATGGAAAAAGTGGTATAACCCGAGGATGAAGGATTGAGACTCGGTGACAGAGCATTTGAACACCTTTAATATTATGGTAAACTAGTTGTTATCTGTTGATAGAAAATTTTTAGATGAAGACAAGTGCATTAGTTTGATGTGTTCTCTACCAGATTCGTGGGATAGTCTAGTTGTTGGAATAGGTAGCAATAACACTACCTTGAAGTTTGATGAAATAGTCTCATCCTTGATGTTAGAGGAGATGAGATGGAAAAATATGGAGGACCAGAATGGAGATTCATTGTTTGTACGAGGACGGTCCTAGAACATAAACAAAAACAATTCCTTGAGTGGGAGATCTAAATCTAGAGTGAGATCTAAATCTCGAGGAAAATTTGTAAGGTGTGATAGAAATGTGGAAAGGAAGGGCACTTCAAAAAGGATTGTAGTTCTAAAGCTCTTGAGAAAGGAAAGGGATTTGACGATGCTTCGTCTGCAGAGGCGAAAACCACCTTAGATGAAAGTGGGGATGTGTACGTGGCTTCTTCTAAAGTACACATGTAGATCATGAGGCATGGTCGATTGACTCAGGTGCATCCTTTCACTTCACTCCCCATAGGGAATTGTTTTGCGAGTATGAAAAATATGATGGTGGTGATGTCTTCTTAAGGGATGACAGGAAGGCTAGAATCATCAGATGCGGAAAAGTCAAGCTGAAGTTGCAAGGTGCAAGGATTATAATACTTCTGGGTGTTCTTCATATTCCTGCATTGGCCAGAAACTTGATTTTTGTAAGCAAGATGGATGATGTAGGTGTAAAAATAGTGTTCGAGAAAGATACCGGCAAGATGGTTCAGGGAGCACTGGTATTGTGTGAGGAGTTTGGATAGGAACTCTATACATGCTTTTGGGTAGTACTGTTATTTATGAGTGCAATAGTTCTTTGGTTCCTGAAAGTGGAGCAGAAAATTTAGTGGTCTCTGGAGAAAATACCATGATGTGGCATCAAAGGCTTGGACATAATGGAGAGAAGGACCTTCGAATACTTCATGGTAATGGTATGTTCGAAGGTATGTCTAATTTATCTTTGGATTTCGATTTCTATGAACATTGCGTATATGGGAAGTAGAATTGGGTGAGTTTCCCCTCTGGTACTAAGAAGGCGAAAGGAATATTAGAGTTTGTGCATAATGATGTGTTTGGACCTGTTTCAGTTACATCACTAGGAAAGTCTGTGTACTATGTATCATTTATAGATGACTTCTCAAGGAATACATGGATGTATTTCCTCAGAAAGAAATCTGAAGGTTTTCACAATTTTAAAGAATTTAAGGCTTTGGTGGAAAACCAGATATAGAAGAAGATAAAGGTGTTGAGGACAGATAAAGGTGGAGATTTATGCAAGAAGGAATTTGAAGAGTTCTGTAAGAAGTGTGGTATATCACGACAGAAGACTACTCCATACACAACTTAGAAAAATGGAGTTACAGAAATAATGAATAGAACGTTGATGGAAAAGGCAAGAAGCATGATCAGTGGTGTCGGGTTAGGACAAGAATTCGGGGTAGAGGCGGTGGAGACTGCATGTTACCTAGTTAATAGATCACCTTCATTAGCATTGGAGGATAAGTCCCCACATGAGGTACGGAATGGTAAGAAACCATCTCTTTCACATCTGAGGGTATTTGGTTGTGATGCATATGTACATGTTCCAAAGGAGAAAATAACCAAGTTAGATAGTAAATCTCAAAGGTGCATATTTATTGGGTCTAAGGATGGTTTAAAAGGTTAAAGGCTTTGGAACCCAAAAATAACGAAGTTTGTTTATAGCCAAGATGTGGTGTTTAGAGATGTGAAAGATGTTATTAAAAATGAAGTCCTACCAAAGGAACCTGAGAAGATATAGATTGATCTAAAGGAGAAATAATCATACTCTACAGTAGAAGAGGAACCTAAAGAGGAAGAGCCAAAAAATATAACTGTGAGAAGATTAGTTCGAGAAAGAAGGTAGCTAGAAAGGTATAGTCCATCTGCTTTATGTTCAAATTTTACTTTACCTATTACTGATGATGATCCTAGAATTGTTAGGGAGGCAGTATATTCAGAGGATGGAAAACTCTGGAAAGAGGTTGTGGTTGAGGAAATGGCATCTTTGGACAAAAATGAGGCTTGGGATCTGGTACAGTTGCCAACTGGAAGGAAACCCATTGGAAGAAAATGGGCATTTAAGAAGAATATGAATGCAGAAGGAAAGGTGGAGAAGTACAAATATCGGTTGGTAGAAAAAGGTTATTCCCAGGTGCTGGGAATTGATTTTGGTGATACTTTTTATCCTATTGCCAAGGTAGCTTCTATTAGATTACTTTTATCTATTGCTACTACTTTTGATTTTGAGGTAGAACATATGGATGTGAAGACACCATTTCTTCATGGGGATTTGGAAGAAGAGATCAACATGAAGCATCCTGAATCCTTTGTGGTGAAGGGAAAGAAAGAATTGGTATGCAGGTTAAAAAAGTATTTGTATGGGTTAAAACAATCTCCAAAGATGTGGTATAAAAAATTTGATACATATATATGGGGACTTTTCTTCACTAGAAGCAAAGCAGATCAATGTGAATATTTTAAATTAATTGATGGTCGTGTTAGTTAACTGGTCTTGTGTGTGGATGATATGTTTCTGATTTGAAATGACAAATAAATTATCCAGGAATTGAAGACCCAATTGTCCTCCAAATTATACGTGAAGGATCTTGGTGTTGCAAATTATATTTTGGGCATGGTAATTAAACGAGATCATGCAAATAGGAAGCTCTGGTTAAACCAGAGGAAGTTGTTGAGACAATACTGTGGAGGTTTAATATGTGGGATAGTTGACTGATGAAGGTTCCTATTCCTGTAGGTGTAAAGTTATATGCTGAAAAATGTCCCAATACACAAGCAGAGGAAGAGGACATGTCCTGTGTTCCATACGCAAGTGTAGTCGGTAACCTTATGTATGCAATGGTCTATACTTGACCAGACATTACACATGCAATGGGAATATTGAGTAGGTTTATGTCAAAACCAAGGAAGGAGCATTGGACAACAACGATAACAATTTTCAGGTATTTTCATGGCACTAGTGATTATGGTCTCTGCTACCAAGGAAGACCAAGATTAGATAGAGTTTTGGAAATCCATGGCTTTGTTGATGCATATTGTGTTGGAGATTCGAATTATAGAAGATCTACAAGTAGCATGTGTTTAACCTATTTGGAGGTGCATTCAGTTAGATGAGATAGAGATAGTCTGTAGTGGCACTTTCAACTACAGAGGCAGAATACATGGCATACACTTATGCAGGCAAGGAAGCAGTTTGGTTGTAGAGATTGTGTTCAAGTATGGGGTTTGTACAATGAGCTATAAGGATATAGTGTGACAACCAAAGTGCAATTTTCTTGGCAAAGAACCCTACTTATCATTCAACAACAAAGCACATTGATGTTCAATATCACTTTGTGAGGGATATGGTTGAGGACAAAAAGGTGTTGCTGGTAAAGGTGGACACTTTGAAGAATGCTGCAGATGCATTGAAGAAGCTTGTGAGCACTAAGAAGTTTTCTTGGTGTAGAGAAACAATGGGTGTTGCAGGGCTATACCAATGACTAAGCTCTCCTGTGACTCACTGTGTGGAAAAGAAAACAAGAAGTGGGAGAGAATTGGGTGTGTGTTATATTATTTCCACGACTAGCCCCACGTGTTAATTTTTTTTTTTGGACTCTATGTTAGGTGGGCATACCTACCTATGGTTTTGTGCATTATGGTTTTCTATCCATGGTACTTTATAGATCCGGTCAAGGAAGCTACCATTATGTTCTAATGCAGGGCTAATGGATTGGGGTTTATGAATGCTTCAACATGTATATATATGTATTATAAAATTAAAATGAACATAATGAAAAAACAATCTGGTAGTCTGGGTTGTGAGATCTAGGGGAAAATCTCTGTGTATATCTATTTTTTGTTCTCTCCATTGTTTATTTTCTATTTTTTAGAATTCGTATGCAGGTAATTTCTATACAGGGTTAAAACCTACATTCGGTATCAAAGTAGTTTCGGCTTCATGTGGATGCCTTTGCTGCTGAGGTTTTTTTCTCGGGCCTGTGGTATACCATGTTCAATGGAACATATGTGGGATCAATTCTTGTGGTGAAAGAAGATGGTGAGCAGCGGAAAGGTAGAGATCGAGAAATTTAATGGTCAGAGTTTTGATTTGTGGAAACTCAAGATGGAGGACCTGGTGGTGGATAAAGATCATTGGATTGCAGTAGATCCAAGTACTAAACCAACATCAATGTTAGGTGAATACTGGGTGAAGTTGGATCAAAATTAAAAGAGTATAATATAGTTGTGTGTCTCTGATTCAATATTGTTGAATGTATCAAGGGAAGCTACGGTGAAGGATTTTTGAATGTACCAATCTAAGTCTCTCGTGAAAAAACTGTTCCTATAGAAAAAGTTGTATAACCTGAGGATGAAGGATGGAAACTCGGTGACAAAGCATATGTATGCCTTTAATATTGTGGTAATCTAGTTGTCATCTATTGATATAAAAATTTCAGATGAAGATAAGTGCATCAGTTTGCTATGTTCTCTACTAGATTCGTGGGATAGTCTCGCTATTGCAATAGGTAGGAATACAACTACCTTGAAATTTGATGAAATAGTCTCATCCTTTCTATCAAAGGAGATGAGATAGACAAATATGGAGGGCCAGAATGGAGATGCCTTGTCTATATGAGGACGGCCTCAGAATAGAAAAAAAGAAAGTCCTTGAGTGGGAAATATAAATATAGAGGGAGATCTAAATCTTCAAGAAAACCTGTAAAAGTGTGTTGGACATGCAGAAAGGAAGGGCACTTCAAAAAATACAGTAGATCTAAAGCCCGTAAGAAAGGAAAGGTATTTGATGATGCTCCTTATGTAGAGGTGAAAACCACCTCAGATGAAGGTGGGGATTTGTACTTGGCTTCTTCTTCAAGTACTCAGGTAGATCTTGAGGCATGGTTGATTGACTAAGGTGCATCCTTTCACTTCACTCCCCATAGGGGGTGGTTCTACAAGTATGAGAAATATGATGGTGGTGATGTATTTGTAGGAGATGAGAGGAAGGCTAGAATCATTGAACGCTGAAAATTAAAGATGAATTTGCAAGGTGGAAGGATTAGAACACTTCCGGGTGTTTTGCATATTCCTGCATTGCCCAAAAATTTGGTTTCTGTAAGTAAGATGGATGATGTATGATCTGAAAAGGGGGCACTAAAGGCTTCTTGTGAGCTTACAAGAACGTCTCCCACTTCCAAAGCTTAAATATTCCCAAGATTTATTGATTAACCAATGCGGAATTAATAATGTGCTTGAACATAGGTGTATGCTTATATTTGTTTTAAAACTGTTATGTGTTGTAAGTTCACTTGCTTATGCTAGTATAAAATACATATGATAGTAAGTAAAGTAGCAAATAAGCAACACACACATAGCAACAAGATGTAGCAATAAAACAACACACATAATAGCAATATTAATTTGGAGTTCACCCAAAACTCTTGGGCTACGTCTCCTTGAGCTCTAGTCAACTCGACTAGGCTCTCTGGGATTATGGCAGTAGTTCTTTTACAAGCTCCATGCTCAACTCCACTGGTTTACACAGAACACAATGGGCTTAGAACACCATCTCATCCATGGCTCTGAAGCTCTCAAATTTTTGGCTCTGGCTCTGGCTCTGGCTATAGCTCTTGGCTCTGGCTTCTCTGAGCTCTCTCTTGGCCTCTACGTGCATCAATGGTTTACTTGACCTCCAAGCAACCTTTTGCAACCTTCTAGTGACCTTTAGCAGCTTTGCTGCTAGTCAATCATGCTCTCTGGCTTTTTGCCCTCTCTTAGCTAACATCTCTCCTTCAGCAACCTCTAGCTCTCTGTGCGTTAGCTACAACAAGCTTGAACAACCTTGTCAATTGAGCTCTCTGACTCCTTTGAGGCATTTTTCTAGCTCTACAGTTTCCCCTGCCATTTCTCTGTGTGTAATCATCCCTCTGCGGCTTCTTTGCTCTTTGTCTCTTCGATTGGCCATTTAGCTCTGTGGCTCTGCATGTTCCCAAATGCATCATTGTCTGCAAAATGCCTGCTTGTAGCGTGGAATAGTGATCAAGAGCTGTTACAAAGGGATCGGGGCCTTTTTCTAGCAAAACTTCAAAATGGACAAAAATTCTAATACAGAGAGATTTTCCGAAAAATACACTATCGGGCGCGAAATCCAAACTTCAAATTCTCTGAAATCATGCTTATAAAGCCTTTCAGGTTCGCCTTTTATGGCTATCGCAAGCCCACCATTGATCTGCGTGATTGTTGATCCAACGACTGACAATCCGTTTTGGGTGGCTTATGTGCATAGATATTACCCGCCCGAAAAGGTGGTTTTCTGCCTCCCGCGCCATGCAACGTGTCGGCCAGTGTATGGGTTTGGGCGAAGCCCATCCAATACCACTTACTGCTTGAGGCCCACCTGAAATCCCGCTTACCATGGATTTCAAAATTTATAGGGATGCATTTATAAACCTTTCGGGTCCACCATTCTAGGGCAAATCGCTATCGCATGGCATAATGGCCAAAACCCCAAATACACGGGAATACATTGAAAAATCTGAATTCCTGGACTTAAAAAATTATAGAATCGGGTCTATAATCTCGTCAGGTCCGGTCTTTTATTGCTTATCGCTATCGTAATCGCATTGGCCCTATTATCGGGGATCACCGATTAAATCTGGACCGTTGATCTGATCCTCGATTGGATGGTCCATATCACATCGCATATCGCTATCACATCGGCCTTTGTGTCAGGGATAATCGATCTCTTAACCGCTGATTAAATCCTGGCCGTTGATCTCTTTTCCGATCTGACGGCTGAGATTGCACATCGCGGATCGATATATCGCATATCTCATTTGCTATGGCATGGAGGTCTTTCCTTATATTATTTGCATATGCCGACGCCGATTTCCGATGCCGATTGTCACAATCGCTTCATCATCCTACTTGGGTTCCCGACATCGGGCGAAGGCCTACCTCTGATGTGATAAGTTGGAGGTTGTAGTCGAAGGTTCCTTCCACCTCTGCTTTAGGTCCTCCGCTCGACCCTTCCGATGCAATTTTCCTTTATAAAGCGTTTTAGGCCAATTTTTAGGCGAAATTCCTCCTTTTTCAAAGGACAAAGACAATCTTCTTTATGCGATAACTTCTGCATCCGAGGTCCATTTTAGCCCATTCAAATTGTTGTAGATCCAAAATGAAAAGATCTACGTAATGGGACTATTTCCAAGAGCATCCTTCGACTTTCATTTTCCTCTGTGAGGAGCACTTAGACTTAGAAGTCTATCCAAAATCGATTTTGAATCACGCCTTCCCACTAAATGAACTTTTGGTCTCCAAAAGACTGATATATTGATCTGAATAGTAAATGAGAGTAACAAAACCCTCTTCTTTCAGCCTCCACACACTTTCATTACATAGTGCCTTCGAACCAAAGCTTTTGACCACCCTCCTTCCTGGATGTGCTGGTCTTCCTGGGAAGAACTGTCTTCTTCCTTGCCTTCCTGTAGAACTCCTACTGAGATGGTCACATAAGGTAGTTTCAACTTCTCTGTCTTGATCATTGATCCAAGGTGGCTCAAACAAATGTGAAGTACATCTGCTTCACAAAATTCTCATTTGTACATGTTTGAAAAGCTGTCAACAACAACTGTTAACAACAGCAGAAATATAGACAACAACTGGATGGCCTAAAACTCCTGCTTCAACAAAAGAAATAGATTTCACATCTTGTGAACACCTCCATGTCTTTACATCTACACACAAATGATGGACTAGATAACAAGCCCAAAAAACATGCCTTTAAAACAACTGACCCTTCAAGTCAAGCATGTAGGAAAAGATCTCAAGGATTCTTTTCAAAAGATGAAACACTTCATCATTATCTCCATCTTGGAGACCAAGTTAACTTCTCCCAAGTCAACATTGCATCACATGCATGTCAAAGCAATCAACCCTTCAAGTTAATCACACACACATGTTCAAAAACAAGGAAATCATCAACATCCCTGTGTTCATGCATATCATTCTCATGCATGCATTTCATCCTTCAACTTTCGCTTAAGCACACTGTACTTTCGAAGCTGAACTGAAATATAATGTTGTAGCAACAAAGTGAGTCTCCTACTCTACTTTTCCCATTCACCTTCTTGGTAAAATCCTGCAACTTGCATCCCATTAACAAGGAAATGCAAATAGATGCATCAATAGGCATGCAATCTTATTTGGATAAGAACTCTAACCATTTCTTACCAATCCATTTCAAAGGTCTTTCCTTTGTCTGCACATCAGCATCAACATGTGAATCATCCTGAAACACATCATTCATGGAATCTTCCTTTCCATTTTTTTCCATTTTCTCCTTCCACCTTCTTCAAGTTTCATGGGAGAATTTTTGGATTCAAAGTCCAACATTTTGCAGCAAGATGTCCTTGCTTATGGCAATAAGTGCACTGCATGTGCATCCTCTTGACAACATGACTTTCCTTGTCCAATGGACCTTTGGCTTCTTGCTTCCTTTCATTCAAAAGTTTCCGGTATGTGGTCATTCTCTTCCAACATCTAGAAACATTATGGTTATCCAAACCACAAAAGGAACATGCAATTCTTTTCCAATGCTTACATGGGAATTTATCATGCTGAACATAATCAAAAGGAAAATGTTTAGAACCAAATTTATACCTTTCTCTTTCACCTTTATTGCCTTCATGAGGAGGTGAAGCAAATGAAGAAGTGGCTCCCTTTGGAACACCATCAATCTCTTCAAGGCTTTAAGAGTTTCCACAATTCTCTGGTTCAAGTGTGTGCTTCTGAACACTTGCATCCTACAAATGATGTTTCAAGCTGTTGCATTCCTCCTGAATACAATCTTCACACTCTTGAGGTAGAAGACCTGCAATGCAACTCCTTCTTGGAGTTGTTTCAATGGCCTTCATGGCTGCTTTGCAACTCTCTCCATAAGATTGTCCATAGACAAGACCCAAATACTTAGGCCTTTCCTCAACCATTATTGGTTCAACAATACCATGTGCATGTTTACCCAAGCCTTTTCCTTCATAGCCCATCTTGGACATTAACTTGGAACCTATGCCTCTGATATGCTTTTCAAAAGAACCAACATAAGCATTCTTAGAAGAATTTGAAGACAAACAGGAACTATTTACGTCTTCTTCAAGCTGATACTTGGCTAAGGCATCTTTGGCAACAAAGAGATGTGACTCCAACTCATGCATCGATTTTAGGTTCATATTTGCAATACGAACTTTCCTTCCATTTCCTACAATTTGTTAGAAAGCATCTACTTCTATTCCTCCACGGAATTCAACTGCTCTCTAAGTACACTGCTCTTCCTTCCATCCTCATACATTTCTCTAACGATATCCATCATGGTGGACCAGTCTTGCTTCATGTCTTCATCAAAGACTCTTGTGAAGAAAGAAGAATTTGAGGACTCACTTGTAGAAGTTTTCATTATGCCAATGAACAAAAGAACTTCAAACAATATTAATAAAGAGCTTATTCAGCAACCTTTTGCAACAAGCCTCTTGTGCTTCAAGGATTTCCTTAAGGTCCTTTGGGATAAGAAGAATGCCTTCAGCTCTTCTTCCTTCCTGTCCTTCCTAGACTGAGCTATCAATAGCTTTCCCTTCACCTCTACAAACTCAAACAATAGTCAGTTTGCAACCAAGCATACAGTCAACCTCTGACTGTTTAAACACCTTTCAGACAAGCAATCTTTGCTCTGTCAATCAAGAATTCTGATCTGATACCACTTCATCCCGTATAATAAGCTTTTATATCACCCTTTTAAAGGTGTGGTTAATCAATTTCAGGCTCTAATACCACCTGATCTGAAAATGGGGCACTAAAGGCTTCTTGTAAGCTTACAAGAACCTCTCCCACTTCCAAAGCTTAAATATTCCCAATATTTATTGATTAACCAATGCGGAATTAATAATGTGCTTGAACATAGGTGTATGCTTATATTTGTTTTAAAACCGTTATGTGCTGTAAGTTCACTTGCTTATGCTAGTATAAAATACATATGACAGTAAGTAAAGAAACAAATAAGAAACACACACATAGCAGTAAGATGCAGCAATAAAACAACACACATAACAACAATATTAATTTGGAGTTCACCCAAAACTCTTGGGCTACGTCTCCTTGAGCTCTAGTCAACTCGACTAGGCTCTCTGGGATTATGGTAGCAATTCTTTTACAAGCTCCACGATCAACTCCATTGGTTTACACAAAACACAATGGACTTAGAACACCATCTCATCCCTGGCTCTGAAGCTCTTGGCTTTCTAGCTCTAGCTCTAGCTCTCGACTTTGGCTTCTTTGATCTCGCTCTTGGCCTCTATGTGCATCAATGGTTTGATCGACCTCCAAGCAACCTTTTGCAGCCTTCCAGCAACCTTTAGCAGCTTTGCTGCCAGTCAATTGTGCTCTTTGGCTTTTCGCCCTCTCCCAGCTAAAAACACTCCTTCAGCGACCTCTAGCTCTTTGCGTGTTAGCTACAACAAGCTTCAACGACCTCTTCAATTGAGCTCTCTGAATACTTTGAGGCATTTTTCCAGCTCTGTGGCTTCCCTAGCCGTTTCTTTGCGTGTAATCATCCCTATGTGGCTCTGCGACTTCTCTGCTCTCTGTCTCTTCGACTGGCCATCTGGCTCTGTGGCTTTGCGCATTCCCAAATGCATAATTATCTAAAAAATTCCCACTTGTAGTGTGGCACAGTGATTAGGAGCTGTTACAAAGGGATCGGGGCCTTTTTCCAGGAAAAACCAGAAAATGGACAAAAATTCCAATACACAGAGATTTTCCGAAAAATACACTATCGGGCGTGAAATCCAGTCTTCAAATTCTCTGAAATCTCACTTATAAATCCTTTCAGGTTCGCCTTTTATGGCTATCGCAAGCCCACCGTTGATCTGCGTGATCACCAATCCAACGACTAACAGTTTGTTTCAGGTGGCTTATGTGCGCAGAGATTACCCGCCCGAAAAGGCAGTTTTCTCCCTCTCGCACCATGCCACATGTCAGCCAATGTATGGGTTCGGGCGTAGCCCGTCCAATACCACTTACCGCCTGAGGCCCTCCCAAAATCTTGCTTACCACGGATTTCAAAATTTATAGGGCTACATTTATAAACCTTTCGAGTCTGCCATTCTAGCACAAATCGCTATCGCATGGCGTAATGGCCAAAACCCCAAATACATGGGAATACATTGAAAAAACCGAATTCCCAAACTTCAAAAATTATAGAATCAGGTCTATAATCCTGCTGGGTTCGGCCTTTTATCGCTTATCACTATCACAATCGCATTGGCCCTATTATCGAGGATCGTCGATCGCCGATCGCTGATTAAATCTGGATCGTTGATATGATCCCCGATCGGACGGTGCATATCACATCGCATATCGCTATTGCATCGGCCCTTTGTGTTGGGGATCACCGATCTCCCAATCGCCGATTACATCCTGGCCGTTGATCTCTTTTCTGATCTGATGGCTGAGATCAAACGCCACAGATTGGTACATCACATATCGCATTCTCTGTGGCCCGGGGGTCTTTCCTTATATTATTTGCATATGTTGACACCGAATGCCGACGCCGATCATCGCAATCGCTTCATCACCCTGCTTGGGGTCCCGACATCGGGCGAAGGCCTACCTCTGATGCGATAAGTCGAGGTCGCAGTTGGAGGTTCCTTCCGCCTCTGCTTTAGGTCCTCTGCTCGACCCTTCCGATGCAATTTTCCTTTATAAAGCCTTTTAGGCCAATTTTTAGGAGAAATGCCTCCTTTTTCAAAGGACAAAGGCAATCTTCTTTCTGCGATAACTTCTGCATCCAAGGTCCGTTTTAGCCCATTCAAGTTGCAGTAGATCCAGAATGAAAAGATCTACGCAATGGGACTATTTCCAGGAGCATCCTTGGACTTTCATTTTCCTCTGTGAGGAGCACTTAGACTTAGAAGTCTATCCAAAATCCATTTTGGATCAATGTAGGTGTAAAAATAGTGTTCACGAAATATCCCTGCAAGATGGTTCAGGGAGCACTGGTATTGATGCGAGGAGTTTAGATTGGAACTCTGTACAACCTACTGGGTAGTGTTGTTATTAATGGGTGCAACAATTCTTTGGTTCCAGAATGTGGAGCAAAAAATTTAGTGGTCTTTGGAGAAAATACCATGCTATGGCATCAAAGGCTTGGACATATTGGAGAGAAGGGCCTTTGAATATTTCATGATAAAAGTATGGTAGAAGGTATGTATAATTTCTCTCTAGATTTCGATTTATGTGAACATTGCATATATGGGAAGAGGAACCAGGTGAGTTTCCCCTCTGGTACTAAGAAGGTGAAAGGGATATTAGAGCTTGTTTACAATGATGTGTTTGGACCTGTGTTGGTTCCATCACTAGGAAAGTCTATGTACCACGTAGCATTTATAGATGAATTTTCAAGGAATACATGGATATATTTCCTCAGGAAGAAATCTAAAGTCTTTGACAGGTTTAAAGAATTTAAGGTTCTAGTGGAAAACCAGACAAAGAAGAAGATAAAGGTGTTGAGGACAGATAATGGTTGAGAGTTTTGCAAGAAGGAATTTGAAGAATTCAATAAGAAGTGTGGTATAGCATGAAAAAAGAATGCTCCATACACACCTCAGCAAAACATAGTTGCTGAAAAAATGAACAAGATATTGATGGAAAAGGCAAGAATCATGCTTAGTGGTGTCGGGTTAGGAAAATAATTCTAGGCAGAGGCGGTGGAGACTACATGTTACCTAGTTAATACATCACCTTCATCAACGTTGGAGGATAAGTCCCCACATGAGGTATGGACTGATAAGAAACCCTCTCTTTTAGATCTGAGGGTATTTAGTTGTGATGCATATGTACATGGTCCAAAGAAGAAAAGAACCAAGTTAGATAGTAAATTTGAAAGGTGCATCTTTATTGGGTCCAAGGATGGTTTAAAATGTTATAAGATTTGGAACCCATAAACAAGGAAGGTTGTGTACAATCGAGATGTGGTGTTTAGAGAGGTGGAATATGTTATTAAACATGAATTCCTACCAAAGGAATATGAGAAGATAGAGTTTGATCTAAAGGAGGAAGAATCAAAATCTACAATAGGTGAGGAATATAAATATGAAGAGCCACAAACTCCAGCTGGGAGAAGATTAGTTCGAGAAAGAAGACAACCAGAAAGGTATAGTCCATCTGCTTTCTATTCAATTTTTTCTTTATCTTTTACTAATGATGATCCCAGAATTGTCAGGGAGGCAGTAGATTCAGAGGATGGAAAACTTTGAAAAGAGGCCATGTTTAATGAAATGGAATATTTGGACAAAAATGAGGTTTGGGATATGGTGGAGTTGCTGGATGGAAGGAAACCCATTGGAAGCAAATGAGTGTTTGAAAAGAAGATGACTGTAAAAGGCAAGGTGGAGAAATACAAAGATTGGTTGGTAGAAAAAGGTTATTCCCAGGTGTCAGGAATTGATTTTGGTGATATTTTTTCTCTTGTTTCCAAGGTAGCTTCTATTAGATTAGTTTTATCTGTCGCCGCTGCTTTTGATTTTGAGGTAGAATAGATGGATGTGAAGACAACATTTCTCCACGGGGATCTGGAAGAAGAGATCTACATGAAGAAACCTGAAGCCTTTGCGGTGAAGGGAAATAAATAACTGGTATACAGGTTAAAAAAGTCTTTGTACGGGTTAAAACAGTCACCAAGGATGTGGTATCAGAAATTTGATACATATATATAGGGACTTGGCTTCACCAGCAACAAAGCAGATCATAGTGTATATTTTAAATTAATTGGTGACCATCTTATTAATCTGGTCTTGTATTGGATGATATGTTGCTAATTGGACATGACAAAGAAATTATCCAAGAATTGACGACCCAATTGTCTTCCAAATTCGACATGAAGGATCTTGGTGTTGCATACTATATTTGGGCATGGAAATTAAATGAGATTAGCAAAGAGGAAGCTCTGGTTAAACCAGAGGAAGTATGTCGAGACAATACTATATAGGTTTAATATGCAGGATAATAAACCGGTGAAGGTTCATATTTATGTAGGTGTAAAGTTATTTGATGAACAATGTCCAAAGACACAAGAAGAGGAAGAGGACATGTCCTGTGTTCCATATGAGAGTATTGAGGAAGTTTATGTCAAAACTTGGGAAGGAGCATTGGACTACAGTGAAGCGGGTTTTCAGGTATTTGTTGGCACTAGTGATTATGGTCTGTGCTACCAAGGAAGACCAAGATTATAGAGTTTTGGACATTTGTGGCTTTGTTGATGCATATTGGCTTGGACATCTAGATCAAAGAAGATCTACATGTGGGTATGTGTTTAACCTATTCAGAGGTGCATTTAGTTGGATGAGCAAGAGACAGTATGTGGTGGAACTTTGAACTATAAAGGCAGAATACATGACATCCTCTCATGCAAGCAAGGAAGAAGTTTGGTTGCAAATATTACGTTCAAGTATGGAGTTTGTACAATGACCTATAAGGATAGACTATGACAGCCAAAGCACAATTTTCTTGGTAAAGAACCCTGTTTATCATTCAAAGACAAAGCACATTGATGTTCAGTATCACTTTGTGAGGGATATGGATGAGGAAAGGAATGTGTACTGGTAAAGGTGGACACTTTGAAGAATGCTTTAGATGCATTGACGAAGTATGTGAGCATTGAGAATTTTTCCTTGTGTAGAGAAACAATGGACATTGCAGGGTTGGACCAATGACTAAGCTCTCCCGTGGGCCCTTATGTGGAAAAGAAAACAACAAGTGGGAGAATGTTGGATGTGTGTTATATTCTTTCCATGACTAGCCCCACACGCTAATTTTTTTTGACCCTATGGTTTTGTGCATGGGTTTTGCACATGGTTTTGGGCATGATGGTTTTCTTCCCAGGGTATTTTTTAGATCCAGTCAAGGGAACTATGACTATGTTCTAATCCAAGGTTAATGGATTGGGGTTTATGAATGCTTCGACATGTATATATATATATATATATATATATATATATATATATATATATATATATATCTATATCTATATCTATATCTATATCTATATCTATATCTATATCTATATCTATATCTATATCTATATCTATATCTATATCTATATCTATATCTATATCTATATATATATATATATATATATATATATATATATATTAACATTGAAAGGATCATAATGAAAAATCAATCTGGTAGTATTGGTTTTGGGATCCAGGGGAAAATCTTTATGTATATCTATTTTATGTTCTCTCCATTGTTTATTTTCTATTTATTAGAATTTGTATGCAGGTAATTTCTGTACATGGTTAAAACTTACAATATAGGTAGTCCTTCAACCATTCTTTGTTTATGCAACAATAAAAAATCATGAAAATTGATATGACCATATGTTTGGTGCCAAATGATTTCTATTGACAAAGCTATAGAAGTCAGTTCTTGAGTACTCTTGCTCGTGACATCAAGTTTGTATAAGCCTCCAAATCTAGCTCCTGAAGCAACTGATTTGCAGTGAACCAACAAGTCCTTTACTATGCAATGCGTTTTGTATAATCAACCTTCAAATTATGATTTGTGATTGTGGACACATAAATCACATTTTTATTGATCTTGGACACATACATAACATTATCAATGAACTTGACACAACCATTTGGTAAAGTCACTGGAATATCTCGATATCCCTTGATTTGATGTGCACGATCATCTCCAAGATAAATGTTGCCACCATTGCTTATTTCCTTGAAGTTCTGATACCAATCCTTATTGCATGTCATGTGGACTTAAGCTCCAGAATCCACAAACCATGCATTGACATCATTTGTTTCAACAGACAATACAAAATCAGACACAAAAAACTTGAGATTCTTAAGATTAGAGTTCAGGGCTTCTCCTGCAAAATTTCCTGTATGTATTTTGTGTTTATGCCTCGCTTCATCACTTTTTTTCTTATAGCAAGATGCCCACTTCTACCATAATAAAAACATTTTATTCTAAAATAATTTTTAGCAGGTGACATACCTTGATTTGTCTTTAGAGATGGCCTTCTCTTAAATGAACTTCTACCTTTACTTTCTTCTCCTTATTTTCCTTTGAAAAATTTATTCTTCGCCACAAGTGCTAAGTTTGGATTATGAGGCTTCAAGTTCTCGCACCTCTCTTCTTCCTCCATCAGTATCCTTTTCAAATCATCAAAAGAGGGAGATTTCTCCATTACTACAAGACCTATAATGAACATTTGATAGTATTTTGACATCCCATTTAAAGTAATTGTAACAAAATCAATACTAGGTATTGATACCCCTATGTCTCCCAGCTTATCTTTCAAGTCTTTGATTCTTGAAACAAAAGTACTAACTCATTCATTTTCTTCCATTTTAATATTGAAAGGAGCTTACTTTTGAGGAAGAGGATCTGATTTGTATTTTTGGTCTCATATAGACTCTTAAGTGTAGTCTAGGTTTCGTTAGAAGTATTGCAATCACGAATGTGAGGAATTAAACTATCTTTAATAGACAATCGTAACAATACCTTTTCTTTATTCTACCTCTTCTCCCAATCTTTGATCGATGCAGTTGTCATGCCTCAACCTACACTTAGTTTTGCTTCTTCTCCATTTGTGATCGTCCATATGCCATAACATTCCATTAGGATTTGCAACTTGAATTTCCAATTAACATAATTGGATCTGTCCAATTTATTGGCCTCGTTTAAATATGTTTCTACAAGGGTATTTGTCATCTTTGAGAAAGCAAAAAAAAATTCTCTAATCCTCCACTCTAAGAAAATATGTAGGGATTGAATCCTTTTGATTTTATTTTAATTTTCACCTAATTTTTGAATTTGGATCACAATATCCTATCCAATTATATATAAATGAAAAAATTGTGGGTTAATTAGGATTACCTTGCCTTGGAAGGCTCCTCTCTTACTTTCAATCAAGCATAAAATAAATATATTATCTCCTCATTGCACTTTATAAACAACACCTATCAATCGATCATTAAAACAAAAAGTTATCTCCCCATCGCACTTTAACAACAACACCTATGCACTGATTACACAATTTCATATAGTTTGATGTTTACCCTCTCGGACGCACTTACTGCTTAGCACAAACTTCAATGGTCTTGCTTAACATCAAGCACAATGGTCCTCACAAACTGCAAGCAACACAAATTTTCCCTTGACCCAATATCAATGAACTATACATGCTATTTCTATGGCTTGATAGTAATCTTTATACACTGACGACCCACTATACTCTTTATACACGGACGATTGAGGCATAAACACGCTTTCGCTCGACCCTCCACTCGATAATTGACTCACTATGCTTCTGCTCTGGGTCAACTTGGCCCACACAGGTTGACACCCCAGTTGCAATGATGAGGATCCGACTCTCCAATGTTGGATCTTCAATGCTTGCTCTGAGAGATGATACAAAAACCCCAACTGCAATGACGAGGACTCAACTCTTCAACGCTGGTCGGAAAGTATTCCTTCACGCTATACGTTGCATGATGGATGACAACTCTAATGACCAGAAGCTCCATCTCTTCAATCACTTAGATGTGGTTGTGTTCGACTCTACGCGCGGCCTATATGCAACACTCACCATCCTCGGTCAAACTTGCTCTCCGCTAATTGGAATTGCCTCGCTCAGATACCAAAATAAAAAATCGAAAGATTTGGTGAATGAAACTCGCATCTCTTATGTGAGAGCCCAGGCTGCTAAACAACGTTGCTTCATTCACTGATTAAACAATCAAAGATACATACATTTAACGAATATAGGGAGATCAAAAGGGAGATCAAACAAACCCCTAGAAACTAGGATCTAAGGCCTAAATACAAACTGAATCTAAACAACCAGCAATCGATTTCTCCATTATTAGCAATCGATTTCTCCATTATTTCCAAGTATTTGTTTGTCCTTCTTCTTAAGTCAGGATACACCACTCATCTTCATCGTTTGTGTACAGTGCCATTTTATGAAACTCTGATGTAAACAGATAAGGAGAAGATATATAGGTAGAGGTAGAGGTGGCAGACTTGGATATGATATGGAAAAATAAATGAGATTTTTTCTTTAGTCTCTTTTTGAATCTCTTTGATATAGAATTGCAAAACATATATCAGCGCGATTGGAATTGTAATTTAATAATCATATGAATGAATTGGGACACACTCAGTTATATATAGAGCAATAGGAAGATGTTAGAAACGTTTGATAGGAAGAAAAACTGATATATATTATACTTAGCCAAAGATAAAGGGAATACGATGAATGGGAAGGATGTTTTTGTTGAGTTGAGTTTTGGTGTTGTAATTATTAGTATTGTTGTTTAGATTATTGAGTGGTTGGCATAATGGGATGTTATTTATTTGGTTTTAAATTTTTCTCTTGCTAAATCATATTTTTTTGGTGTTATAGTGGTAGCTACTAGGGTTGACTTTGGATATCACCCAGATTCTCATGTAGTGTTGGCTCTTGCTAAGTCATATTTTCTTGGTGTTATAGTGGTTAGGGTCGATTTTGGACATTACCCAAATTACTCTAACTAGTTACTGATTTATCATAGTAAAAAAATATAAAATTATTGTCATTATTTTTTAACTTTGCCTATGGTGTGATGGGCACAATAGTTTTAAAAAGGAAGTTGGATTGTCATCTTACTTTTAATTTAAATTTTGGAAATATTTTAAAATTTGATAGATAAAATCCAGTTTAAAATAATTAAATTAAGTTTTTTCCACTGTTCTTATTAGTCAAAAGTTAAATTCGATCAATCATCCGGGAAGTCGATCTAATTTTTTATTTTTTAATAATAAGCAACTGTGTGATGTGAGGGACATAATAGTTTTCCAGAAGAAGTTGAGGATTTCCATCTTATCTAGATTTTAGATTTTGAAATTTTATGAACAAAATCGAGATCAATTAATGACTGTCTAAAAGTAGACAAATCAAACAAAATCAACTTTGTGATTGATCCAATTCTTTTCCATGTTAAAAAACCAAAAAACACAGCGAAATTGCTTCTCATTTATTATGGTATATTTATTTCATATGTTAGTTTATAGGTTTCATCTTTTTCAACTCTATCCATCTTACTCTTCGCAATTGGTTTTTATAAATGGCTTAAGAAAATTCACTTGGTAATTCAAATAATTGTTTAGAGCATTATTTCCTAATCTATTTTTAAAATTTCAAAAATTTGACAATTCTTCTCCTTATTTTGATTTTTCGTTTGTTTAAATTGTAATGCAATATATGTTTTTAATTAGGTAGGGAATACTCCAATAATCACAAGTACTTGTTAGTTGCTGTTATTTACTATTATTTAGCGTCATTTATTTTAAGACTTTAATAATTGAAGGCTTAGAATAAAATCTAGTGAAACTAAAAAATAACACACACACAAGTTAGTTGAGAATTGGAATTCTCGGAGAGACTCTGACGGATTTGTCTAACTTCCATACACTTGTGACAATTATGATTTTTGGTTTCTCTCATTCCCTATAGAAAATGGATCTCAGTGGGAAGAGAGGGGGTTCCTCGTTTTTTCTTTTTGGAAGAAGAGGAGACAGAAGGAGACCTAGAAAAGACTTGACCAATGTGTAAAGGTGTAGCAGTGCGCTACCTATGGAGTAAATTCCAGAGCTGGGCTGGAACTAGTTGAAGACTCCACCATAAACAAAAGTCTGTAAAATTTCAGGCTGGACATTAACTGCTCTGGAAGTTGGGGAAGCTCAAGGGGAGAACCATATCTAATTGCCATTCTCATTGGAAGGGAGGAGGGCGCTCTTCCAATTGATTTCCTCGACTGTCTAATTCTATTCAGAAAAGTATGCCTGAAGTTGTTATGTTTGAAATGACAGATTGTAGATGTGTGTATCTGAGTTTCAATTGTATGTGTCTAAATCTCTTGAATGTGTACATGATTGGATTTAGGATAGTAATAGATGTGAAAATATAGAAAAAACTTTATGTTTGGTTAAATATTATGAATTTTGTATAGGGATGTAAATATACATATAACGTGAACCAACACCCTTGTAGAGATAAAATAAAAGAGATACAAAAATTTGTTCTATTTTATTTATGTACATATAAATATCGTAAGAATAGAAGGAAGAAGGTTGGTTGGGGTTAGGTATTGAACTGGTTAAAGTTTACATGTCAACTGGGTTAGGTTAGTTTGACCAATAGGTGGGAAACTAATGGCCAGAATAATCCGATACCCATAAATAAAAAAAAGAGAAACCCTGTGGGCTAGGAGGGAATCTGGGAAGCTCCTAGAGTTCTCAAGACCCAGAGCTAGTTGTGAATAGAATTGGAATGAATGCTAATAATTGTAGAAAACCTTTTTAGGGTAACAATAAAAAATTATAATTGTGCCATATAATAGTTTTCCCATAAATTGAAACGCGAAAGTAATAAATAATGCTTGTAGTATAAACTGTACATGGAATAAACTTGTCATAAACAATGATAAAAATTCAGTAAGAAGTCCATCAGTAATCTTTAAACAAGAATGAACAATGAATGAACATGCCTTGTGGCAAGCCCATAAGACCAAAATAAAGCAGATAAATGCTTAGCCTTAAAAGGGAAAACATAGTTTTTAGTATCAATCCATTAACATTTTGGGAAATTTCCTCTGAACATACAAAATAGCAGTTGTAACCAAGAAATGACCGCTAAGAGATCCTTCTCGAGAGAAGGGTTCTAACACATTTAAAATTACTGTTGGAAATAAGACTTGGGGGGGGTGAATCAACATTTAGCAAATCAATAACTTTTTCATTTCCATAATCAGATTCATATACACTACTTCAGTTAAGGGAACTTGCATGTACACGCAACTGTGTTTAATGCAACTAGCGTATATCCAAAAAACTTATGATTCAGTTAATTCATCGTATGTTGATCTTTAATCAGTGCATTAGAACTTCATTAACCATATAAATAATAACTAGGTGAAGTAAAAATAAACAGATCATCACACATAAGAAACACACATGAACACCAAGATATAAGGTGGAAACCCAATGCGAGACAAAAACCACCTATTGCTGCCTTCCTTTTAATATAAGAAAAACCTGTTTACAATATTGTATTGGCGCAAACTCATACCAGTATGCAGGCACCCACCTGCAGAAGGCTACAACCTTCTCTTGTTCTCCAGCTTCTACTAGAAGGGAGCTACAATCCCCTGGCTCTTGTACTAGCCAATATATTTACTAGTACGTAGGTGCTGGCCTACAGAAGGCTACAACCCTCTCTCGTTTTCCAGCTGCTACTGGAAGGGAGCTCCAACCCCCTGTCTCTTGTACTAGCCAATATGTTTACTAGTACGTAGGTGCCGGCCTACTGAAGGCTACGACCTTCTCTCTTCCTCCAGGGGCCACCTTTCATAAATTTTCAGATTGGATACTCCTGGATCACAACACCACAATATGAAGGCCACATTTCATCCAATTTTCATACTGGACCCATAAACAACATTGAAACACAAAATCAATCACCACTGCAATACAACCATCAACTACACCTGCATCATCAATCTCTGAATCACCCAACAACTGAATCACTGAAACCTATCATCAAAACACAGTCACCAGAACACAGAGCAGAACCTAGAACTCTACAACAATCACTAGAACCAACAACAACCTCAGATATCAAGTCTCATAATATATATGCTACTTTGATGAACCAAACCAGCGTGTATACCTGCTTTTTCTAAAGTGAACCTGCGTACAGATCTACAAATATTTACTCATAACTTTGCAGCTATTCTGGACATCATTCATACCCAGATCATAACATTTATAGAATAAAATATGCGTCAGTAATTTAGATCTAGTCTATCCATGATCAAACCACATAATGGTAATACATTGCAAGCCTTAAAATCTCGATCCATCATCCATCATCATCCACATAGGTGCATCTTGAGTTCAGATCAAGCAAAGCATCACAAACCCATAACCTGCATACTGGATCTCACACTTCATCAGACATTCAATCCTTGCACACTTTGGCCTAATGATCTTCTCCTCCTTTTATAGTTTTAGGCCTTTCTCAATACCATGGTCCAAAACCACTTAGGACCAATACCTTGGACCAAATACCTGGGGTCAATACCTTGGACCAGATACCTTGGATCAATACCATGGATCAAAATACCATGGACCAAATATCTTGGACCAAAACTTAGTTTTCCAAGATATACGCGCCTTTCCTTCTGTGAAAGTGCGTGTGTACATTATACACTCATTTTTGTCTATTAACCCACGTGTATACACTTCTTTGTCAAGGTGAACCTGCGTATACCTCTCTTTCTTCATTCTCTTGTAGTCTAATCATTAATTCTTTTCTATTGACCTGCTGCACTATGATCTGTCAACTGAGTGAGTTGCCATCAAGGAAAACACCTATATCATAATGCCAACAATTACATGAGAATACTTCTGACAGAATCAAAATTGGTCGCAAGGGAGGCTTTTTGGCTCCTTATGAGTTCCATTTCCATTGGAAAAGTAAAACCCAAAAATTTCTTAAACAATCATTAAGTTGACATAAGGCAAACCAAAAATAGGGTTTTCCTTTACCTTAGGAAAGTTCTTATAAGAAAAACCAGAACTCTATAAAGTCTTTAACCAGAAGCATGTTGTATAATAAAAAAAGAAAACATTTCTACTGGGTTGGACCACGAGTCTACATGAGGACCTGGGAAGGGAAAAACACTTGATTAATTACCAGGGGAACGAATTATCCAAACCCAAACCAAATCCTTTGAGCTGATAAAAAACCCCTTACCTATAACCAATAGGAAGTTCAGTTAGAGACATATATATTGCAAGGAAACAACAAAATTTGAAATGAGGCAAGAGGGTACCTGGAGGTAAATACCTTCACACCGCCGCCAAGAGACTAAACCTAAGTATCAAATGAAAATTAGACCTCTTTCTAGAACAAGGATAAACTAAGCTTCATGCCCAAAATATGAACCATTGTTACCTTCTTTCTGAACCGAGCTTGGCACTCATGACCTCGCACTGCCAACTATTATCACTCCAAAATTTCTTCAAAGTTGTCAGAAAAATAAATGATAGAGGTAACCACAAACCAATTTTGGAGATCAGGACCTAGCCTTCCTAATCTTAGAGAGGGCTCTCTCTTTATGATTTAACTTTCTTTTAGCTAATTAATTTTAGGCTAGTTATGATTGTTCTTGGGTTTTTGATTTGAATTTGGGTGGTGGGATCACTTACTTAGATGAAAAGGGTTGTCTTTTACCATTGGACCTTGGGGTCAAATGTCAGACAAACAAGACTGGATTAAGTTCTAAAAATAGTGTCTAGAGGGTAGGATAGAGGAGTTACTACAAATATCAAAGGCTTGAAGGTGAAATGGTTTCCAATCGGATCCAGGGAGCAATTAAGGGTTCCCTAGGCCGAATCATGAAGAGAAATGAAAGGGGTCAATCAACATGGGAGAGCAATTAAGGGTTCTCAAATCCGGGTATCAGAGGAAAACATATAAATGAATAACTATGCAAAACAGAGTGTACTTAAAAAAATTATGAGTTAAATTTACAATTAATTCATTCAAATTTGGAAAAACATTTAAGTTTATGAGTCACATAATAAAATTAAAAAATTAGACAAAGAAGATACTTCACTGCAATAGCTCATCTCATGAATCCTCTAGTGCAATCTTTTTATTACTTGCTCCAGTCTGTTGTCTTGAAAATTGGTACAATCACCCTTAGGCTTAAGATCAAAATAACTCTACAAATGTATAGAAATCCACCCTGAATACTTCGAATTATGAGGTATTTATACAAAAGAACTTTACACAATATGTCAATTGCATTGATAATTAATCTAGGAAAAGGAAATATCTTCATGTAACAAGATAGAGATAGCTATTGAATTGTTGTTTGTTGTCCCTGTTATTTAGGTTCTGTTGTCTTTTAGTCTCTCATCTTTTGCCCTTTAAGCTGCTTGGCTGTTTGGTCTTCATGCTGGATGTCATATTTACTTATGACCCTTCATCTAATACACTTTCATCTGATACTTTTTGACCTTGCTGACCTATCAATATCCTTTACTATGCTTTTTACTTTTACTGTACATTTTAAACTTTTATTATTTCTACAGTAAATCAACTTTTTTTTGTTGTATCAACATCTGGTAGTTGGATATTGAGCATCTTTCTATATGTTTGATCTATTTGTATTTAAACTGTATGTTCTGTCTGCCTCCTCTATTCAGTCTTTTAATTGTATTTCTTTATGTAAATGATTTCCTCTATGTTCTAACCATTACTGTGTTAATTATTTTTTTTCTTCTGAATAAAGGATTTTGAATACATTTCCTTGTGAATCTTGGAGTAAACAAGTTTTGTGACTAGTATCAAAACTGTTGATCCAAGCTTTCTGGTCTTCTAATCATCTACAAAATACAACAATTATCAAGAATGTATAGGTCCGCGGGGAAGGAAATCATTGAATCCCACTTAATAACTTTATCTCCTATGTAAGAATCATCTGCTTTGGTCTTTTTATCAAATACTTTTTTTTATTTTGTCCTGGATTACTTGTGATTTTACATATACTTCTTCTATGGTCTACTGCAAGTGTATGGTCTAATTTATCCTTCTCTGGATATCATTTGGTTCTACCTGCAACTCCTAGATGGTATTCATCACTGGCACTCCCAAAGAAGATGGCAAAACAACATCCATCCCATATACTAACTGATAGGGAGATGTGCTAATGGACTTCTTGGTAGTTAGTCTGTCTGCCCATAAGGCATTGACTAACTTTTTGTTCCATGTCTTTTTGTTATCTTCTAGTAATTTCTTAATGATATTGACCATGATTTTGTTATAGGATTCTGCAAGTCCATTACCTTGAGGGTAATAGGCAGTGGAGTGGCCAAGGGTGATGTGTTATTTGTTACAGAAGTCTATCATTTTCTTGGATTTAAAGGCAACTACATTATCAGTAATGAGCTTTTGGGGGCATCCAAATCTTGACAGGATATTATTTTCTAGCAATGAGATAATGACAGTGTCTGTGGCTTGTCTATAAGGGATGGCTTCTATCCATTTGGTAAAATAATTAGTGGTTGTCAAAATCAACTTAGGTTGGGTTGAGGAGGCTGGGTGTATTTCTCCAATGAAGTCTAACCCACATTGTTGAAATGGCATTTCAGTGGAGATGGGTTTGAGAGGTAAAGGTAAAAGTTTTCTCTTTCCCTCAAATATCTGGCACTTATGAGAGGAGGTCATATGCTTCTTAACATCTGCAAACAAGGTGGGACAGTAAAAACCAACCCTTATAATTTTGTCAGCAGTAGTCTTCCAATACAAATGTCCCCCACAATCTCCTGCATGAAATTCTTGCATAATCTTATCATCTTCATCTTTCAATAAAAAATTCAAAAGAATACCACTAATTTCTTTCCAAAACAAAGCATTATCTATGATACAATATTTTAATGACTTCATTTTCAAAAATCTAGCTTTAGTTCTTGTCAAACTAGGAGGAGCTTGTAAGTTTAGTAATACAAATACGATATCTGCATACCAAGGTGAATATGTAAAAGGTTCACTGGTTTGTGGAGTCGCCATATCTTCCTGATCATCAAGGCCACTAATGAAATTTATATCTAGGGCCTGATAGTTCGATTCAACCATGAGTTTGGCTAAACCTTGGCCTTTGATAAGTTTAGTAGGCTTTATTTCTATGTCATATTCCAATATAGTGGCAATCCATTTGTCTCTTTTCCCTTCAGGCCCATTTTGTGTCAAAATGTCCTTAACTACTGAATTTGGAACATAAGCAATGATATGAGAATAAAAAATGTAGACTCTAAATTCTTTGATAGCCTTTACTAAAGCTAGAGCTTGGTCATTCTTTTGCAACAAGATTGCTGCAATGGTGTGTTCTGAAGCAAAATAAAAAAATATAAAATATTTGTGAAAATCAGGACTTATAAGAACTAGAGTCTTGGTTAGGGCTTCCTTGATGGCTTCAAAGGACTGTTTGGCCTCCACTGTCCATTTAAGTTTTGAATATTTTCTTAGCATGTTATTTAGTTCTCTAGTCAATAATGCTAAATTTGAAATGAATCTCCTAAGAAAATTTATCTTGCCTAGAAATGACTGTAACTCTCTAATGTTTCTAGGATGGGTAATGGTCAAAATGGCCTCTATTCTAGCAGGATCTATTCTAATTCCATATTTGGATATTATATGTCCCAACAACTTTCCTTCTTCTAGACCAAAGAGTGTCTTTTTGGGATTTAAAGAAATCCCAAATTTCCTACATTTGATGAAAAATATTCTCAGGTGATCTAGGTGTTCATTGTCAGATTTAGAAAAGGCTATAATGTCATCTTAGTATATTACTAAGAAATCATGGATCTCTTTGGAAAAAGATATATCCATGTTTCTTTGAAATGGTGCTCCTGCGTTCATTAATCCAAAAGGCATCTTCAAATACATGAAGGTACCCCAAGGAGTAGTAAATGTAGTTTTGGCTTGGTTCTCTGGTTGGACTAAGATCTAGTTATATCCATAAAATCTATCAAGTAAAGAGATTCTAGATGAGCCTACTACCCTCTGAAGCATATGGTCCATTTTTGGTAGAGGATAGTTGTCTTTTAAGGAGACTTTTTTTAAATTTCTGAAATCAACACAAAGTCTAATTTCTCGAGTCTTTTTCCTAGTAGTGAATAAGTTTGAAATCCAATCTGAATATCTAATGGTATATATGATTTGGGCATCATACATTCTTTTAACTCATTTCTCAATAGATGGCATAAGAACTGGATTAATTCTCCTAAGTTTCTGTTTGAAAGGTTTATGATCCTCTTTGAGAGGTATTTTGTGTTGGATTATGCTGGTGTCATAAGACTTCAAGTCTTCATAACTCCATGCAAATACATCTTGGAACTTTTTAAACAGATTTATGTATTTTACCTTATCCTTTGGAGGTAAGGTTTTTTATATTTTAATAAGTTTTGGTTTTCTTCAATTCCTACGTTACATTCTTCTATATATGCTTTCAAAGGCTCTAGTTTCGGTTTCCTAGCTACATTGTTTGAGTCAAACAAATATTCTAAGGGGACTAATCCCTTAGGCAAAATTTTATTTTTAAGATTAAGAATTTCAGGATCATCATTCATTATTTCCTCTATTTCTACATTTTCTAGGTTATCTACTTCTAATCTAGTGATATTAATGGGTTTACCTATTTCTAAGATATGTATATCTATGTCATTTTCTACTGTACAGTCTGTATCTATTTTACAATTATGAAACTCACCTTCAACATTCATGAAATCATAAATCTGGGAAGCCTGGGAGAAAATCTACCAATATTTCAAATTGTCTGGTATGACAGGCCTATGTCTCACTTCTGCAATGTATTGATGATTGGGTTGGAAAGGCAATTTGGAGGTACTAGAAAAAGTGGCAAGACTATGGGATTTTATATTTTGTTTTCTAGGAATGGCAACAAAGTTTGTTTCCAGGAGGTCTTTAATCAAATCTAGGACAATCTCCCTATATTGACTAAGTCTAGGATTATTTACAGAGTATTCACCATTAATTTGTTTAATAATCAATTCTGAGTCTCCAAGTATAGAAACTCCCTTGGCTCCAAGTTTCCTAACCATTTGTAACCCTAAGATGAGAGCTTCATACTCTACCACGTTGTTTGTACACTTGATGTTCAATATGAATGCATGTCCTTCAGAATGATTATTCTCCATATTATGGATCCACACTCCTGCACCAACCCCTACCCTATTCACAGATCCATCAAAATCTAGATGCCATAGGGACTCATGAAAAATGTTCTCACTAGCAGCTGTTTTGTATTTTAGTTCTTTAGCTATGATTTGATTATTGTCATGGTCTGAATTGTACAAGATGAAAGAGTCCATATCAGAATGCATGGAGTATATAGAAATTTTTTTTGGTTTTTCATCACTACTCACCATGTATTTCATCAAGGTCTCTCTATATAGTTTCCTTTGTTGGCCAAAAATAGATATGGTGGCATAAGACATATCTAACTGCAGGGATCCCTGCAATTTTGCTCCCCATGAGCGAGATAGCAGCATTCCATATTTGGGTGGGATGTCTGCAACTACACTGTCCATTAGAATACTTTTTGTTGGGCACTGGACTAAAGTTACACATAAATCCTTGATTAAACCAAGGCATTTAACTTGGCTAGAGTCAAATGAAAACAAGTCCTTATATGGTCTGGTGATGTCTAAGTTCAGTCTCTCCATGATTGCTTTTGGCATCAAATTATGGGATGCCCCTGAGTCTAACATAGCATTATGTAATATTTTGTCATGAATGTTCAGGCTAATGTAGAAAGGAGGGACTCCCCCTTGCTAATGAATACCATTGGCCTCAGGGCCAAACAATAATTCAGTTTGATCATCATTCATTTTGACAACATCTTCTTCCTCTCCTATGTTTAAAGTTTCAGTTATCTAAGGTCTATAGGATTCATTCTTTACTAGTTCGATCAAAGGAACTGATATCTTTGATTTCGTTATTTCAATCTTGATGTTGAAAGGGAGCTTTGTTTGTTTTTTTGGGTGAGATCTTCCTTAACAAATGCAGTCTTTGTGTTTTTATCTTGTTTTTCAATACTAGGCATTTCAGTCTGTGTTTTAGCTGTTTTGCCTTGATTTCTCTTGTTTGGATTGATTTCAGTGATTGTTTCAGTTTGAGTTTCAGGAGAGGTTATATCTACAATTTTTGGGGTAGAAGTTTCTAGTGTTCCCCTAGGGAGGATTTGTAAAATTTTAGTGACAGGAGCTTCTATTATCTTTCTATTTTGGGTCTGGATTGATCTTTTAGTGGGAGCTTCATTGTTCTTTTTACTTCTTAATCTATACTATTTGTGAACCTCATATATAGCTGACTCGTAACCCTATTTAAAGTCAAAGGACTCACCAGATTCTAATTGCAATTATTGCAGGAGGTACAACTCCTGTTCTTCTTGAGTAAGAAAAACAACATCTTCATTATTTATTCCTAGTAAGTTTATCTGGGTGTCATCCTCTCCTTCTTGGCTCTGTGAACCCCCAACATAGTTCTCCTAGAAGGGAGGCCTAATTTGTTGATCTGGTATAACATTATGTCTAGCATTATGATTCTTCCTAAATTTGGGGTTTCTTATTCGGGTGGTTGTTGATTCTTCCATTGAGTTTTTATTTCCATGTTTTCTATTCTATCCATTATTCCTTCTACACTCTTGGCTAAACTATCTATCTTTCCATCAAAAGTGGAAGTTTCCTCTTTAATTACAACACTCTTTTCATTTCTCATTCTGGCTTTTTTGGCTAATAGGTTGGCCTCTCCACTAACATCATTACTTTGCATTTGTTCCAATGTTTGAGGGCTTCTTTCCCTTAACTGGCATGACATTTCAGTGTCAAAACCATCAGGGAATTTGATTAATGCTAGGTCAGGTGGAGGCTTAAGATTAGCAGGGATTTCATTGTAGATGTTATTGAACCTAATACAATAATCCTGAAATGACTCATTAGGAGCTCTTCTAATGTTATCATATTCAGAAAGTATTTGCAGGGGGTTTTTCTTTCTCTCCCATCTATCAAGGAATAATCTATGAAAAGCAACTAAGTCTGCAATATGGGCAGCGGGTAAAGCTTTGAACCATTTCTTAGCATCCCGAGTTAATGTTTGGGCAAACAACCTCATTTGGACATCTGATTCATCTATCTCATGCAACTCAAAAAAGTCAGTCATTTTGTTCACATGCTTTTGGGTAGTGTACTGACCAGTGGCATCAAACAAAAATATTTTTCTTTGATAATCTTGGGCCATAGCATGGAGTTGTGCAGGTAAAACCAGAGGTTCATATCTGTCTGTCATGGCTTGGATTCTGGTTTGACTAGGGAGTAAAGTTATGGTGCTTGAGGAAGGGCTTGGATTGGACAGAGATGAACTAGATGATGATGAAGATGGTTGTTGAATAACTGGTTTAGGGGAATGGATTGTGGTAGATACTATTGGTGAGGTGGTAGTAAAAGAAGGTGTATTTACAGTGGGTGAAGATTGTGTAGCAATTTCAGAGGCAGCAACAGTAAGGGCAGCTAGTTCAACAGATTGTTGAAGGTAAGCATCATCTATATTGCTTATCAATGTACAGGTCAAAGCTTATAACTTGTCAAAAGTTTCTAAGACAAATTTATCTAAATCTGTATGGATAATCACCCTTTTCGATTCAATGAGTTGAACAAACTTAAGGTCTAACACTGTTTCATGGATTGCATTCTCAGATTTAGTTCTGAATAATGGAGGTCAAATGACAAATCAAAAGGTATTTCCTCTAAGGTTGACAACTCCTCAAGGAGTGAATTTTCTTTGACTAACTGGCTACTACTTTCCCGAGTTTCTACTTTTTTTGGTTTTCTTAAAATTCTGTCTGGGTCATCAACTATAGTAGCAGGGTTTGGATATGGATTTTCCCTAGTATAGTGAGTCTTCTTAGGAGCCAGAATTCTAACTTTTTAATTGTTTTTTATGAATTTTTTTCAAATACAACTTTAGAAAATGACCTTAAGGGGCTTAAGATTAAATTTAAGGTTTCCTTAAAGTTTTATGAGACTAAGGATCGATGTCCCTAGTATGGTTTCCAATGATGTTATCACTCCAAAATTTCTTCAAAGTTGTCATACCAAGAAATGATAGAGGTAACCACAAACCACTTTTGGAGATCAGGACCTAGCCTTCCTAATATCAGAGAGGGCTCTCTCTTTATGATTTAACTTTGTTTTAGTTAATTAATTTTAGGCTAGTTATGATTGTGCTTGGGTTTTCGATTTGAATTTGGGTGGTGGGATCACTTAGATGAAAAGCATTGTATTTTACCATTGGGCTATGGGGTCAAATGTTAGACAAACAAGACTGGATTAAGTTCTAAAAACTGTGTCTAGAGGGAAAGATAGAGGAGTTACTACAGATCTCGAAGGCTTGAAGGTGAAATGGTTTCCAATTGGATCCGGGGAGAAATTAAGGGTTCCCTAGGCGGATCATGAGGATGGGAGAGCAATTAAGGGTTCTCAAATCCGGGTATCAGAGGAAAACATATAAATGACTAACTGTGCAAAATAGAGTGTACTTAAACAAATTATGAGTTAAATTCCAGTTAATTCATTCAAATTTGGAAAACATGTTAAGTTTATGAATCACATAAGAAAATAACAAAATCAGACAAAGAAGATATTCACTGCAATAACTCATTTCATGAATCGTCTAGTGCAATATTTTTATTACTTGCTCCAGTCCGTTGACTTGAAAATTGGTACAATCACCCTTGGGGTTTAAGATCAAAATAAATTTACAAATGTATAGAAATCCACCCTAAATACTTCGAACTATGAAGTATTTATACAAAATAAATTTACACGATATCTCAAACTGCATTGAGAACTAATCTAGAAAAAGAAATATCTTCATGCAAGAAGATAGAGACAACTATTGAACTGCTATTTGTTGTCCCTGTTATTTAGGTTCTGCGGTCTTTTAGTCTCTAATCTTTTGCCCTTTAAGCTGCTTGGCTGTTTGGTCTTCACGCTGGATGTCATATTTGCTTATGACCTTTCGTCTGATACACTTTCATTTGATACTCTTTGACCTTGCTGACCTGTCAATATCCTTTATTGTGCTTTTTACTTTTATTGTACATTTCAAACTTTACTATGTATTTCAATAGTAAGTCATTTAGTTTTGTTTGTTTGTTTGTTTGTTTTTTTTTTGCCTGTATCAACATCTGGTAGTTGGATATTGAGCATCTTTCTGTATGTTTGATCTGTTTGTCTTTAAACTGTAGGTTCTGTCTGCGTCCTCTATCCAGTCTTTTAATTGTATTTCTTTATGTAAATGATTTCTTCTCTGTTCTAACCATCACTGTGTTAAATTTTTTTTTTTTTCTTCTGAATAAAGGCTTTTGAATTCATTTCCTTGTGAATCTTGGAGTAAACAAGTTTTGTGACTAGTACCAAAACTGTTTATCCAAGATTTCTGGTCTTCTAATCACCTGCAAAATACAACAATTGTCAAGAAAGTATAGGTCTGGGGGGAAGGTAATCAATGGCTTTATTTGAGCTGAGAGGTTTGTTGACGAAGTTGTGGCAGTGTTTTGAAGGTAATCAGAGGTCAAATAGGGTTGCAGAGGTTTAGGGTGGTGCTAGAAGGGTTAGGTAGGTTTCACTGTGTAAACGAGCAAAAGGAGTGAAAACGAGGGTCTTTGGTGTTTTAACGGGTATTGGATAAATTTGGCGTGAAAATTCATAATATGAACAATGATGGTTTCAGCTTATGCAGGGAGGCGGTTTCAGAGGCCATCACACCACTTTTGAGTGATGGGCAATATTTTTTGGAGAGCACGTGAGTTAGCATGGAGTTGCCACGTAACTAGTTTGGGCCTAAGAAAAACCATGAATCTCGCGTGCTCTTTGGCCGATAAAAACCAGAGATCGGGAGTGCGCGATATGGCTGTAGGTTGTAGGACCTAGGGGTGCAAGATCCAATGGCTATCACGTGGAAAAGTTGCACGGTGGGAATAGGGCGGAGATTAGCGGGGCCCGGGGGATAATTACATTTAACTTGTAATTATTGAATGAATAAGTGGTGCGGGTTAAAATTATAATGAACGGGTTTAAGGAATGGGACTGGGGTTTAAGTTTGGTGGGGTTTATTAACCACACCAAGGGGGTGGGTTAAAAGGTTTTATATCGGGAGAAGCGAATTTGTGTAGTTTAATTTAAATAAAGTTGGAGGGAGAGAAAACTTAGAGTAAAGGGGTTTTATGGGGTAAAAGGGATTATATTGGGAAATGTATGAATGGCAGAGTTAATAAATTAATGTCGGGGGGGGAATTTAAACTTAGGATAAGGGTTTTTTATGGATTTTTTAGGTGAAATAGGGAATTAATAAGGGGAAAATGATTTTTTCAAAGGGGAATGAGTTTCACACAAGGGAAAAGGGGTTTTGGGTAGGGAAATGACTTTGGAGGGTAATTTTCTAGGGAAATGTGTGAAACCAAGGGGTAGCGGTCAAAATGAAGGGAAAAGGGTATTTTCTTAGGAAATGATGGGATAATGGGGAAATTAGTAAGTATGCAGTGGGGGGTGAAATGAAATGGGGGGAAGTTAATTAAATGAGCTTGTGAACATCTTTTCACTTTCATAACTGCTCCTGCACACTGACACATAGGATTAAGCATGATAAATGTGCTTATGCTTCAATCAACTTTGTATTTCTGCAACCTTTCTTCTACTTACCCTAACATTTTTTCTTCACTTTATTGGGTGCATTTAAGCTAGCAGACCCTTTCTTTCCTTTTTCTTTTGAAAAGTAAACTATCTAATTCTAACCTTATATCTTCCAATGGCTCAGATTAAGCTTATGAGCACATTTTATTTCTCTATCTAACTATTGATCTGCCAAGATTAAACAGTTTGGCTAGATATTTATTCTCTATCTATAAACATGAAATTTAAAAAACGAACTAGTCAAGATTAAACAATTTGACTATCATGGGATGTGGCATTTATGACAAGCTGCACACAACCATTATTTTGCATAGTAAAGTAAAATTAGTGGCACTTAGACTTGCACACTTTCATGATCTGTTTTTGTTTGGGGTTCATATTTTTTTTTCTCTTTTTTTTCACTTTTCTTATTCTTTTTTTTCCTTTGATATTCCTTTTAGGACATACCCTTTTCACATTTTTTAATTTTTAATATGGAAAACATTTTGCAGAAAGCAAAAGTATGTACAATATTACAAGACTAACCATAGCCAATTCAAAATTATGATTCCTATTATTATAGGACCCTAACAATGGCTCCACATGGGGATGACATTTCCTTATGAAATGTCAAGAACTTTAAGATCAGTAGCCTTTCAATTATGACTGCAGCTACCCTGCAAACTGTTCTTCTGTGATTTCTGCCTTATTCATACTTATGATGGTGAAACCTTCAAATCTCAGGGCCTTCTCTTTAGGCTTCAACTTTAAAATATCACCATCCAATCCAATCTAACACTCTGCAATGTTATATACAATGAGTAAAGTAAAGTGAACTATGGTTAATCAATGGATATGTAATGCTTTAGAATTCTACCATTGACAGGTCCTCCTGGTAGATCTGATCCATCTATCTCTCTCAAGAAAAAAACATTGTTATCCCTGTAACATAAGGCCCTTTCCATAAGAAGTCAAATTTGCCATGTTTGTCTTTGTCTTCTCTTATTGAAGCCCACTTAAGAACTTTATCTCCTATGTAAAAATCATCTGGTTTGGTATTTTTATCAAATTCCTTTTTGATTTTTTCCTAGATTACCTGTGATTTTACATATACTTCTTCTCTGGTCTACTGCAAGTGTATGGTCTGATTTATCCTTCTATGGATATCATTTAGTTCTACCTGCAACTCGTGGATGATCTTCATCACTGGCACACCCAATGAAGATGGAAAAAAAACATCCATCCCATATACTAACTGATAGGGAGATGTGCCAATGGACTTCTTGGTAGTTAGTCTGTCTACTAATAAGGCATTGACTAACTTTTTGTTCCATGTCTTTTTTTTTGTCTTCTAGTAATTTCTTAATGATATTGACCAGGTTTTTGTTAGAGGATTTTGCAAGTCCATTATCTTGAGGGTAATAGGAAGTGGAGTGGCCAAGGGTGATGTGGTATTTGTTACGGAAGTCTATAATTTTCTTGGATTTAAAGGCAGTTGCATTATTAGTAATGAGCTTTTGGGGGCATCCAAATCTTGATAGGATATTATTTTCTAGAAATGAGATAATGACAGTGCCTGTGGCTTGTCTATAAGGGATGGCTTCTATCCATTTGGTAAAATAATCAGTGGCTGTCAAAATCCACTTATGTTGGGTTGAGGAGGCTGGGTTTATTTCTCCAATGAAGTCTAACCCCTATTGTTGAAATGGCATTTCAGTGGAGATGGGTTTGAGAGGTAAAGATAAAAGTTTTCTCTTTCCCTCAGATATCTGGCACTTATGACAGGAGGTCACATGTTTCTTAACATCTGCAAACAAGGTGGGCCAGTAAAAACCAGCCCTCAAAATTTTGTCAGCAGTAGTCTTCCAATACAAGTGTCCTCCACAATCTCCTACATGAAATTCTTGCATAATCTTATCAGCTTCATCTTCTAGTAAACAATTAAAAATAATACCACTAATGTCTTTCCAAAACAAGGCATTATCTATGATACAATATTTTAATGACTTCATTTTCAAAAATCTAGCTTTAGTTCTTGTCAAACTAGGAGAAGCTTGTAAGTTTAGTAATACAAATATGATATTTTCATACCAAGGTGAATTTGTAAAAGGTTCATTGATCTGTGGAGTCGCCATCTCTTCCTGATCATTAAGGGCACCAATGAAATTTATATCTAGGGCCTGACAATTCGATTCAGCCATGAGTTTGGCTAAACCATGGCCTTTGATAAGTTTAGTAGGCTTTATTTATATGTCATATTCCAATATAGTGGTAATCCATTTGCCTCTTTTCCCTTCAATCCCATTTTGTGTCAAAATGTCCTTAACTACTAAATTTGGAACATAAGCAATGATATGAGAATACAAAATGTAGAATCTGAAGTCTTTGATAGCCTTTACTAAAGCTAATGCTTGTTTCTCCATAATATTGTATTTAAGTGTGGCATCTATTAAGGATTTACTGAAAAATGAAATTGGTTGTTCATATCCTTGGTCATTCTTTTGCAACAAGACTGCTGCAATGGTGTGTTCTGAAGCAAAAGAAAAAATTATAAAATCTTTGTGAAAATCAGGACTTATAAGGACTGGAGTCTTGGTTAGGGATTCCTTGATGGCTTCAAAGGAATGTTTGGCCTCCATTGTCCATTTAAGTGCTGAATCTTTTCTTAACATGTTATTAAGTTATCTAATCAATTCTTCTAAATTTGAAATGAATCTCCTAAGAAAATTTATCTTGCCTAGAAATGACTGTAACTCTCTAATGTTTCTAGGATGGGTAATGGTCAAAATGGCCTCTATTCTAGTAGGATCTATTCTAATTCCATATTTGGATATTATATGTCCCAACAAATTTCCTTCTTCTAGACCAAAGAGTGTCTTTTTGGGATTTAAAGAAATCCCAAATTTCCTATATTTGATGAAAAATATTCTCATGTGATCTAGGTGTTCATTGTCAGATTTAGAAAAGACTGTAATGTCATCTTGGTATATTACTAAGAAATCATGGATCTATTTGGAAAAATATATATCCATATTTATTTGAAATGTTTCTCCTGTGTTCATTAATCCAAAAGGCATCTTCAAATACATGAAGGTACCCCAAGGAGTAGTAAATGCAGTTTTGGCTTGGTCCTCTGGTTGAACGAAGATCTAGTTATATCCATAAAATCCGTCAAGTAAAGAGATTCTGGATGAACCTACTGCCCTCTAAAGGATATGGTCCATTTTTGGTAGAGGATAGTTGTCTTTTAAAGAGATTTTGTTTAAATTTCTGAAATCAACACAAAGTCTGATTTCTCGAGTCTTTTCCTAGTAGTGACTAAGTTTGAAATCTAATCTGAATATCTAATGGGAGATATTATTTGGGCATCATACATTCTTTTAACTTCTTTCTCAATAGATGGCATAAGAACTGGATTAATTCTCCTAAGTTTCTGTTTGAAAGGTTTATGATCCTCTTTGAGAGGTATTTTGTGTTGGATTACGCTAGTGTCATAAGACTTCAAGTCTTCATAAATACATCTTGGAACTCTTTAAACATATTTATGTATTTTACCTTATCCTTTGGAGGTAAGGTTTTTGATATTTTAATGAGTTTTGGTTTTTCTTCAATTCCTATGTTACATTATTCTATATCTACTCTCAAAGGCTCTAATTTCGATTTCCTAGCTACATCGTTTGAGTCAAACAAATATTATAAGGGGACTAATCCCTTAGGAAAAAAATTATTTTTAAGATTAAGAATTTCAGGATCATCATTCATTATTTCCTCTATTTCTACATTTTCTAGGTTATCTACTTCTAATCTAGTGAAATTAGTGGGTTTACCTATTTCTAAAATATTTACATCTATGTCATTATCTACTGTACAGTCTATATCTATTTTACAATTCTGAAACTCATCTTCAGCATTCATGAAATCATAAATCTGGGAATCCTGGGAGAAAATCTGATAATACTTCGAATTGTCTGGTATGACAGGCCTATGTCTCACTTCTCCAATGTACTGATGATTGGGTTGGAAGGGAAATATGTAGGTACTAGAAAAAGTGGCAAGGCTGTGGGCTTGCATATTTTGTTTTCTAAGAATGGCAGCAAAATTTGTTTCGAGGAGGTCTTTAATCAAATCTATGACAGTCTCCCTATATTGACTAAGTCTAGGATTGTTTACAGAGTATTCACCATTAATTTGTTTAATAATAAATTCTGAGTCTCCAAGTATAGAAACTCTCTTGGCTCTAAGTTTTCTAACTATTTGTAACCCTAATATCAGAGCTTCATACTCTTCCATGTTGTTTGTACACTTGAAGTTTAATCTGAATGCATGTCCTTCAGAATGATTATTCTACATATTGTGGATCCACACTCCTGCACCAGCCCCTACGCTATTCACAGATCCATCAAAATCTAGATGCCATAGGGACTCATGAAAAATGTTCTCACTAGCAGCTGTTTTGTATTTCAGTTCTTTAGCTGTGATTTGATTATTGTCATGGTCTGAATTGTACAAGATGAAAGAGTCCATATCAGAATGCATGGAGTATACAGGAAAGTTTTATGTTTTTTTAGCACTACTCACCATGTATTTCATCAATGTCTCTCTATATAGTTTCCTTTGTTGGCCAAAAACATATATGGTGGCATAAGACATATCTAACTATAGGGATCCCTGCAATTTTTCTCCCCGTGAGCGAGATAACAACATTCCATATTTGGGTGGGATGTCTGCAACTACTATGTCCATCAGAATACTCTATGCTAGGAACTGGACTAGAGTTACACATAAATCCTTGATTAAACCAAGGAATTTAACTTGGCTAGAGTCAAAGGAAAACAAGTCATTATATGATCCAGTGATGTCTAAGTTCAGTCTCTCCATGATTTCTTTTGGCATCAAATTATGGGATGCCCCCGAGTCTAACATATCATTATGTAATATTTTTTCATGAATGTTCAGGCTAATGTAGAAAGGAGGGACTCCCCCTTGATGAATACCATTGGCCTCAGGGCCAAACAATAATTCAGGTTGATAATTGTTCAAATTAACAACATATTCTCCCTCTCCTATGTTTAAAGTTTCAGTTATCTATGATCTATAGGATTCATTCTTTACTAGTTCAGTCAAAGGAACTGATATCTTTGATTTTGCTATTTTAGTCTTTATGTTGAAAGGAAGCTGAGATTTGTTTGTTTGGGTGAGATCTTCCTAAACAAATGCAGTGTGTGTGTTTTTATCTTGTTTTCCAATACTAGGCATTTCAGTCTGTGTTTCAGCTGTTTTGCCTTGATTTCTCTTGTTTGGATTGATTTCAATAATTGTTTCAGTTTAAGTTTCAGTAGAGGTTATATCTACAATTTTTGGGGTAGAATTCTCCGGTGTTCCCCTAGGGAGTATTTGTAAAATTTTAGTGACAAGAGCTTCTATTGTATTTTTATTTTGGGTCTGGATTGATCTTTGAGTGGGAGCTTCATTGTTATTTTTACTTCTTAAGCTATATTGTTTGTGAACCTCATATATAGCTGACTTGTAACCCTGTTTAAAGTCAAAGGACTCACTAGATTTTAATTGTAATTGTTGCAACATCTACAACTCTTGTTCTTCTTGAGTAAGAAAAACAACATCTTCATTATTTATTCCTAGTAAGTTTATCTGAGTTTCATCCTATCCTTCTTGGCTCTGTGAACCCTCAACATAGTTCTCCTGGAAGGGAGGCCTAATTTGCTGATCTGGTATAGCATTCCTTCCAGCATTAGGATTCTTCCTAAATTTAGGTTTCTTATTGGGGGTGGTTGTTGATTCTCCCATTGAGTTTTTATTTCCATGTTTTCTATTCTATCCATTATTCTCTCTACACTCTTGGCTAAACTATCTATATTTCCATCAGAAGTGGAAGTTTCCTCTTTAATTACAACACTCTTTTCATTTCTCATTTTCGATTTTTTTGGCTAACAGGTTGGCCTCTACACTAACAACATTACTTTGCATTTGTTCCAATGTTTGAGGGTTTCTTTCCCTTAACTGGTATGACTTGTCAGTGTCAAAACCATCAGGGAATTTGATTAAAGCTAGGTCAAGTGGAGGCTTAAGATTAGCAGGGATAGCATTGTAGATGTTTTTGAACCTAATACAATAATCCTGAACTGACTCATTAGGATCTCTTCTAATGTTATCATATTCAGAAAGTATTTGCAGGGGGTTTTTCTTTCTCTCCCATCTATAAAGGAATAATCTAAGAAAAGTAGCTAAGTCTGCAATATGGGTAGCAGGTAAAGCTTTGAACCATTTCTTAACATCCCCAGTTAATGTTTGGGCAAACAACATCATTTGGACATTTGATTAATCTATCTCATGCAACTCAAAAAAGTCAGTCATTTTGTTCACATGCTGTTGGGCAGTGTACTGACTAGTGGCATCAAACAAAAATATTTTTCTTTGATAATCTTGGGGCATAGCATGGAGTTGTTCAGGTAAAACTAGAGGTGCATATTGGTCTACCATGTCTTGGATTATGGTTTGACTAGGGGGTAAAGTTGTGGTGCTTGAGGAAGGGCTTGAACTGGATGGAGATGAACTAGATGATGATGAGGATGGTTGATGAATATCTATTTTAGGGGAATGGATTGTGGTAGATACTATTGGTGACGTGGTAGTAAAAGAAGGTGTATTTATAGTGAGTGAAGATTGTGCAGTAATTTCGGAGGCAATAGCAGTAAGGGCAGCTAGTTCAACAGATTGTTGAAGGTAAGTATCATCTATATTACTTATCAATGAAGAGGTCAAAGCTTCTAACTTGTCAAAAGTCTCTAAGACAAATTTATCTAAATCTGGATGGATAATCACCCTTTCCGATTCAATGAGTTGAACAAACTTAGGGTCTAACACTATTTCATGGATTGCATTCTTAGATTTAGTTATGAATAATGAGAGGTAAAATGACAAATCAAAAGGGATTTACTCTAAAGTTGACAACTCCGTAGGGAGTGAATTTTCTTTGACTAATTGGCTACTACTTGCGTGAGTTTCTAAATTTTTTGGTTTTCTTAAAATTCTGTTTGGGTCTTTAACTAAAATAGAAGGGTTTGGATATGGATTTTCCCTAGTATAGTGAGTCTTCTTAGGAGCCAAAATTCTAACTTTTTAACTGTTTTTTTATGAATTTATTTCAAAAACAACTTCGGAAAATGACCTGAAGGGGCTTAAGATTAAATTTAAGGTTTCCTTAAAGTTTTATGAGACTTAGGATCGAGGTCCCTAGTATGGTCACCAATGATGTTATCACTCCAAAATTTCTTCAAAGTTGTCATACCAAGAAATGATAGAGGTAACCACAAACCACTTTTGGAGATCAAGACCTAGCCTTCCTAATCTCAGAGAGGGCTCTCTCTTTATGATTTAACTTTGTTTTAGTTAATTAATTTTAGGCTAGTTATGATTGTGCTTATGTTTTTGATTTGAATTTGGGTGGTGGGATCACTTAGATGAAAAGGGTTGTCTTTTACCATTGGTGTTTTGGGGAATTTGGTATCTACGGATAAATACTAATTCCCTAGATAAGTAGTTGTATCTAGAACAACAATTTAAAGTGTTTTAGTCTTTTCTTATAAGCAATAGATAAGATGAGAAGATGAGAAGACCTACTTGTAGTTTCGCTTTCCTCTCGTCTCCCTTTTATGGGTCCCGTCGCTCCTTTCCGTACTTAATACACTTGAGAAGTACCTGTAAACACAACAGAAAACAAAGAATCGATCAAAGCACATGATCTATTGAATATAAATGAAAGGAATCATATACAATTCACACATATAAGCATTATAAAACAATACAAACATATATGAGAAAGGTTCAAACACTTTATTGAATAGAAGAAGGAATTACAACCATTGATTTCTGATTCAAATCCATTCCTCTAGCTTGGATCCCATCCACATCACGTAAAAAGCATGACAAACTTGTAGCATTACAATACTTGCTTCAAAGCCAAATCTCATAGCAACATTATCTCATTAAAATTCAACATAATCCAGCCCCTGATCACTTAGACCAGTGGTCAATTTATAGGAAGATGAAGGAGGTTTTTTCATAAATGGTGGCATTGAATGGCCTTCCATACTTAGAATTAGTTCCATGGAGGAAGGGATGAGAGGATAGGATGCATATTAACTCATTCCTCATCCATTTTCGAGCTCATAGGAGTTGATAAGTGAGGGAACCTTCTAGATGACTCCAAAAGATAAGAATATTCCCCAAACCCTATGTGAATTTCGCTCAATCTCGCCCAACACAGGTGAAAGGGAGCCTAAGTACTCTATAGAGCACCCTGGCAGTGGACTCAATTGCTCTGCAGCACACCTATACAAGGGATTACCTGTGTTGGTCCTTCTAGAGGCTATGTAGAAAATGAATTTAGGGTTTGATGAGCCCTAAAACACTGATCTGGATGATGGGATTGATGCGCCCAAATGGATCTGCAACAGTTGCCCCCTAAAGCATGAAGTAAAAAGAATGCCAATGTTGAATGAAATGCCTTACGATGTGATCAGGAGGTCTCGAAGTGGAAGGTGACCTGCATCAATTACAATGCATATATCATGATATTTGATTTTACATTAATTTCCAAGGGAAGGCATACCCATGCTCAGCTTATAAACTTTCATTACATGTACATAAATAGTCATCTACAGATATAGACCCATGATTGGAATGATTATCAATGTAAAGCCATTGGACATATGATTTAGTACTCCTGAAATCGCAACCTGGATGAATGAAACTAGATCCGAGGTCTTCTATCTCGTTCAATCATTCGCTCAAGTATGAGTCTAACCATGTGAATATGTGATCTGAAGTCGAACATGGGAAGACACCATCTGATTACCAAGCCATGATGTAAGCTGTTAACAGATGCGAGAGAAATCACTGATAATGATAATGATCCTCAAGGTACTGCAGTACATTCTGCATGGTGTGAATGGATGATTTGATGTCGAACACCATACAAAGTCTTTCGGTCGAAGGCCATTGATGTCAACCTATCGCCGGAAACAAGAAACCTGCCATTGATGTATGCAAGCCTCAAGGTATTGGAAGGGTGTTTCTAAGTCAAATTCTTGGATAATGAGCTGATGTCGACAAGAAGTGAATTTTTGTAGGAGGGCCTTGATGTATCCCACATCAACGACATGAAATGAGTGTAGTGATTTTGGAGATGGAATTTGACTGATGACACAAGGTTCAGGAATGGCGGTCATGAAAATGAATATTTATGGTATTGCAAAGGATGAATTTTGACTGAATGACTTCTCTTGAACATGTCTATGACACTGAAATGAATTGGTAGCATTGACCCAAAACAAAGTGATGGATGGTATGATAGACCAATGGTGTGATAACCATTAAGCTAATAACCCAACCCAAATAGTCTGAATGAATTGGCAGCATTGACCCAAAACCAAAAGTGATGTATGGTGTGATAGACCATAGGTATGATAACCGTCAAGCAGATAACCCAACCTAAATAGTCACGGAGATGAAGTGAAAGTGTCATGTTCAAGAGAAACCTGCTACCATAAAGTGGTTTTTCCCCTTTTTCCCATTTTCCCCAGTCATTGCTGACTAGTACCTCTTTATTTTTATCAATCTTGAGGAGGATAACATATGCTTGTTGTATAATTTCACCCTTCGGGTGAATCCATCAAGTATGTGATGTTTTAACGAGTCTATCGAAGGTGAAACTCGATCTTGTCTAGATGGAGAAGTTTGTTGCTATTTGATGTTTTAACGAGTTTAATGACAAAGATAACTCGGTCCTTTTCATGTTTAGAGAGTTTGAAAAGGGAAAAAAATAAAAATCCACAAGTTCTTTTTCATAAATTAATCTCTCAAGCCCGAAAAAGTGTAAAAATATACGAGAGAGATGTCATTTCCAATCCGTTAACGAGCTGAAAAAGAGAAGTGCTCGTCAATCTTTTCATATTTAGAGAGTCTGAAAAGATCTTAAAGAGGACTCCACTTTGAGGAACGAGTGGTGTCTAAGGTAGAAACTGGTTCTGGTGATGTTGGAACTTCTCAAAACATGTTGATTTATGTGAAGAGGCTGGCTAATAAAACCACTCATTGTAACTATCCTCAAAAAGGGTAAAACAACCAAGTAAAAGCATATGATCGACTAATGGTAGTGATGGGATGAAAACAACCAAGGCTCATCTGACGAAAGAGGCTAATAGAATGGAAATCACGAGGGTTAAAAATGGAATGGGTTCATTTTTAGACAAGCTTGAACCATAGGGAACTATGCTTGGATTCAGTTTCATGTTTACACAAGCCTTAATCGAAAACTATGCTTGGATTCAGTTTCATTTTTACACAAGCTTAAAATGAAGAACTATGCTTGAATTTAGTTTCATGTTTACACAAGCTTGAAACGAAGAATTATGCTTGAGATTGGTTTACATTCCCCCAACATGACGAAAGGGAGAGTCTCCTATAACCAGATGGAAGTAGCTGCAGTGAAGCAAGATAGTTATCCAACACCTTTTTGGCTTCATCCAGATAGGGACAAAGGTGAATGGGGTGATTCCCTTTAGATAACCTATAGGGAAACTTAACTTTACCACTAGGTACATGCCCCCAAAGCTTCATTACATTCACCTAAGTAGACTACTCGTGGCTATCAGGTGGATGGAATGAAGGTTCGTTTACGATATCAAGTGAAAGACTCGACTGGGATTTTACGAAATCTAATAAAAGACTTGAATTGGAACTTTGCACCATGGGACTTTGTTTCATTTTTTAATGAGCTTGACACAAGATATGGAACTATGCTCATATCCTTGGTTTCATTTTTTAACGAGGTTGACACAAGACAAGGAATTATCCTCATGGGAGTTGTTTCATTTTTTAATGAGGTTGACACAGTAAAAGAATTGTCCTCATATCCTTGGTTTCATTTTTTAACGAGGTTGACACAAGACAAGGAATCCTCATATGCTTGGTTTCATTTTTTAACGAGGTTGACATAAGACAAGGAACTATCCTCACAGAGCTGTTTCATTTTTTAATGAGGTTGACACAGTAAAAGAACTATCCTCATATTCCATGTTTCATTTTTTAACGAGGTTGACATAAGACCAGGAACTATCCTCATATCCTTGGTTTCATTTTTTAACAAGGTTGACACAAGACAAGGAAATATCCTCATGGGAGCTGTTTCATTTTTTAATGAGGATGACACAATAAAATAACTATCCTCATATTCCTTGTTTCATTTTTTAACGAGGTTGACACAAGACAAAGAACTATCCTCATATTCCTTGTTTCATTTTTTAACGAGGTTGACGCAAGACAAAGAACTATCCTCATTGGCCTGTTTCATTTTTTAACGAGGTTGACACAGTAAAATAACTATCCTCATATTCCTTGTTTCATTTTTAACGAGGCTGACACAAGACAACGAACTATCCTCGTATTCCTTTGTTTCATGACCCATGATAGGAGGTCATGACTTCCAAGAGGTTCTCATCTGATGGGAGAATAATGCTTTGGAAGGGATCCATATCAAGGAAACTGAGATTTGGTTCCAATGACCTCAGTACATAATGTACAACATTATTGAATTGATGTAGGCATGGAACTAGTTCCCACATAATTAACCTGTGGCGGGGATGATACCATTGGTACAAAAGGAACACTTAGGGAAGATGGTTGACTGGAAGCCATATTTGGACTGGGAATGAAAGCTAGTCAACGGTGACAATTCTGCCTTCATGCGGGAAACAAATCACTTGAAAGAGTGTTGAATCAATAGTTCCCATGTCATAAACATAGTCACGCCCAAGAAGTAAATTGTAATTTAAAGGGCCTGGGACTACCATCAGATTCAGATAAACGATTTTTCCTCCCAAAGTAATAGGTAAGTGAGGAAGGATCCCTAATGGTTGACTGGTTCCTCTGTTAAAAGCCAACATATTCTAAGTAACAGGCACAAGTGGCGACAAACCGAGCACTTGCCAAGTAGTAGAGGAAAGGATACTCACAGATGTACCTTCATCTATAATAGTGCCAGATACAATCATATTACAAACTTGTACTATGATTTGGAAAGGCACATAAGAAGGAAGATGGAATCCTACCAGTCGATTCCAATCAAAGGAAGTGACCAGACTACTTGGAGGGGGTACCATAGAAATAAGAGAATTAACCCCTTGAGTTATGAGAGAGCGAGGATTTTCCTCTTGTCTTGATGGAGCAAGAGGTTTTCCCCCAAGCTCATTAGAATCTGAAGAAACAAAAAGAACCTGAGTGGTATCAAACTCACTTTCTTCGGGAAAGGTATGATTAACAGAAGGTGAAATCGGGTCAACTGATTCCTCGACCTATTGATTTGGGTCAGGTATAGACTCATAGGATTCACTTTTAGAGAGAGTGGGTTTGACCGACGGTTGATTTGAGTCAGTCAATTCATCAACTAGTGAAAGATTAAGGGAGAGTCTCTTATAACCATATGGAATTCACTGCGGTGAAGTAGGATGGTTATCCAACACTTTTTTGGCTTCATCCAGATAGGGACAAAGGTGATTGGGGTGATTCCCTTCACATAACTTACAGGGAAACTTAACTCTACCCTTCTTTCCATGAACTTTATTACCACTAGTTGATGGTGTGTCACCAACATGATCTCTAGAAGTTGATGACACAAGATGATATGAACGAGAAGACCATTCTTCTAAGATATGAGGAATATCAGGACAATTTTGAAGAATATGGTCTCCCGCACAAACTTTGCATGGATATCGAAATTTTTGAGGCTTGACGAATGGTTTCTCATCAGATTTTGCATTCAAAGCAATGTTTGTTTGGTTGCCCCTCTGCTGAATTTGCTTCTTCTTCTTCTTCTTCCCTTTCTTCTTCTTCTTAGCCACCTGTTTACTAGTACCAATACTTTCACCAGGCGAAGAGGAATAAGGGGAGGAAGAAACAACCAAGGAAGAAGGCAAACGGTCAACTTTAGGATCAACTGGAGGTTGATTTTGTATAGTTGGAGGTGTACTCGATTGCAGAGAAATCACAACATTTTGAACCAAGGAGGTTGAAAACAACCATACTAGCAAGGCAATGGTAAATCTCGGAAGGGACAATGTAGCCATATATGGAGCACCAATATTTCCAAAAGGAGGAAAAGGACTAGGATTCCCATCGAAAGGAATTCCTTGATTGGTGGACTCCGAATTTGTCACCATATGTTTCAACCTAAGATCAACTAAGGAGTGAGCATGGAGGATTTTATCTGCGGTAAATTAAATTTACTTTAATCAAAGTAACATAACAAAAAAGAGAGGGATAATCTAGGAAAAAGGTTTACCAAGCAACCGTGAACTGCAGAATACCTCCCGACAAACTGAGAAGTATGGGAAGGCAATCTCCTTAATGTTGTGTTCACTGTATCATTGTGGACAGGGCGGCTGACTTGGTTACCTAAGTATGGATAGCAACCTAGTGTTGTCCTCCCATATATACCCAAAAGTATGTGGAGGCCCAATTTGTATAAACGTTGTCTAATGCAAAACTGCACAGTGAGTTCCCATATAATTTACGTATTGTAACACCGCCCTATATACCTGAAGGTACGTGGAAAAGCTACGATATACTCACGTATGTGGAATGAAGTATCACACTCGGGATGTATTGTAGACAAGTTAGCAACAACTAATTTGTTTTACGACGCCAAAACACGTCTCTAGCCTAGACCTCTAAATGTTTTTCATTAGGTGACAATGCTCCATTAGGTAAATTCAGATAAATTTTAAGTTGATATTCTTTAGAATTTTCCTTTCAAGGTTCACCATGTGATGTATGTTTTCAATTCCTAAAATGCAACTAATATGATAAACATTCTTTTCATTCAATTAAACAATGAAAGCCTTAGCTAGTAGGGATAGAGCAATCATATCTTTGACAAAGAACAAAGAGCACATCTAATGCACTTTCCCTAGCTATTCCTTTCAAGCATTCACAAACTACAATATGAACGATGAAAGTTTTTCTTTTTGAATCCCTTAATGTTATGATGAACAAAAAGGAAATATGCACATACAATCAATCAATCTTTCATAAGAACGAAGACTTTTACGACAGTTTTGTTTTGAAGGAAAATAAGACTTTACGACACTTTCTTTTGAATGAATATTAATCAACTATATTCTAACTTTGATTATATACTGATAATGACAAAGAAAACATTAAAAAAACATTAATCAATCAAATCAAAGTAGGGTTAGACAAGGAGATAAAAACTTGTTCTTTGAGACATAACATTCATTGATCAATCATTAATCAAACAAACAGAGAAAAGTTGGCAAAAACTCAATCCAAAGGTGGGAATTTGACCTAAGGTGGATCAACGCAGGTCAAAGAGGGCCTAACTACACTGTAGAGCATTGTCTCTCACTCAAGGGTGCTCTGCAAAGCACTGTCCCCTGACCAAGCCTGCGCTAATTCTTGAGAGGCCACTCAAGAGTCATCTAACCTCAATTTTTGACCAAAATTCAATGCAAAAGAGCTAAAATATAGTCAATGAACACAAGTAGGGTCTACAAGAATGTCCTAGGAGGTGAATAAGCTACTAGGAAAGGTGATAGTTCCCCAGCGGAGTCGCCAATTTGTTTTGGAGAATTTGGTATCTACGGATAAATACTAATTCCCTAGATAAGTAGTTGTATCTAGAACAACAGTTTAAAGTGTTTTAGTCTTTTCCTATAAGCAATAGATAAGATGAGAATATGAGAAGACCCACTTGTAGTTCCGATTTCCTCTCGTCTCCCTTGTATCGATCCCGTCACTCCTTCCCGTACTTAATACGCTTGATAAGTACCTGTAAACACAATAGAAAATAAAGAATCGATAAAAGCACATCATCTATTGAATATAAGTGAAAGGAATCAGATACAATTCACACATATAAGCATTATAAAACAATACAAACATATGGGAGAAAGGTTCAAACACTTTATTGAATAGAAGAAGGAATTACAACCATTGGTGTTTGATTCAAAGCCATTCCTCTAGCTTGGATCCCATCCAAATCACATCAAAAACATGAAAAACTTGTAGCATTACAATACTTGCTTCAAGCCAAATCTCATAGCAACATTATTTCCTTACAATTCAACATAATCCAACCCCCGATCACTTAGATGAGTGGTCAATTTATAGGAAGATGAAGGAGGTTTTGTCATAAATGGTGGCATTGAATGGCCTTCCATACTTAGAATTAGTTCCATGGAGGAAGGTATGAGAGGATAGGATGCATCTTAACTCATTCCTCATCCATTTTCGAGCTCATAGGAGTTGATAAGTGAGGGAACCTTCTAGATGAATCCAAAAGATAAGAATATTCCCCAAACCCTATGTGAATTTCGCTCAATCTTGCCCAACGTGGGTGAAAGGAAGCCTAAGTGCTCTGTAGAGCACCCTGACAATGGACTCAATTGCTTCGCAATGCACCTTTACAAGGGCTTACTTGCACTAGTCCTTGTAGAGGCTATTTCTGGATATCTTCAAGTGATGAAACTGTCTAGGAAGGAGGCATCCAAAGGGGTGACTTATTTAGGGCATATAGCAACTGAAATCAAGGTCTGATGAGCCCTAAAACACTGATATGGATGATGGGATTGATGTGCCCAAATGGATCTGTAACAATTGGGCTATGGGGTCAAATGTCAGACAAACAAGATTGGATTAAGTTCTAAAAACAGTGTCTAGAGGGAAAGATAGAGGAATTACTACAGATCTCAAAGGCTTGAGGGTGAAATGGTTTCCAATCGGATCCAAGGAGCAATTAAGGGTTCCCTAGGCTGGATCATGAAGAGAAATGAAAGGGGTCAACCGAGATGGGAGAGAAATTAAGGGTTCTCAAATACGAGTATCAGAGGCAAACATATAAATGACTAACTGTGCAAAATAGAGTGTACTTAAACAAATTCTGACTTAAATTTCCAATTAATTCATTCAAATTTGGAAAAAGATTTAAGTTTATGAATCACATAAGAAAATAACAAAATCAGACAAAGAAGATACTTCACTGCAATAGCTCATCTCATGAATCCTCCAGTGCAATCTTTTTATTACTTGCTCCAGTCCGTTGACTTGAAAATTGGTACAATCACCCTTAGGTTTAATATCAAAATAATTCTACAAATGTATAGCAATCCACCCTGAATACTTTGAATTATGAAGTACTTATACAAAAGAAATTTACACAATATCTCAAACTGCATTGAGAACTAATCTAGGAAAAGGAAATATCTTCATGCAAGAAGATAGATACAGCTATTGAACTGTTGTTTGTTGTCCCTATTATTTAGGTTCTGCTGTCTTTTGGTCTTTGATCTTTTTCCCTTTAAGTTGTTTGGTTGTTTGGTCTTCACGATGGATGTCATATTTACTTATGACCTTTCGTCTGATACACTTTCATATGATACTCTTTGACCTTCCTGACCTATCAATATCCTTTACTTCACTTTTTACTTTTACTGTACATTTTAAACTTTTACTGTGTATTTCAACAATAAATGATTTAGTTTTTTTTTTGTATCAACATCTAGTAGTTGGATATTGAGCATCTTTCTATATGTTTGATCTGTTTGTCTTTAAACTGTATGTTCTGTCTGCCTCCTTTGTTCAGTCTTTTAATTGTATTTCTTTATGTAAATGATTTCTTCTCTGTTCGAACCATTAGTGTGTTAATTGTCTTTTTTTCTTCTGAATAAAGGCTTTTGAATTCATTTCCTTATGAATGTTGGAGTAAACAAGTTTTGTGACTAGTATCAAAACTATTTATCCAAGCTTTCTAGTCTTCTAATCACCTACAAAATACAACAATTTTCAAGAAAGTATAGGTCTGCGGGGAAGGAAATCAATGGCTTTATTTGAGCTGAGAGTCTATGGACGAATTTGTGGCAGTGTTTTCAAGGTAATCGGATGTCAAATAGGGTTTAGAGGTTCAAGGTGGTGGTGGAAGGGTTAGGTAGGTTTCACTATGTAAACGGGCAAAAGGAGTGAAAATGAGGGTCTTTGGTGTTTTAATGGGTAATGGATAAATTTGGCGCGGAAATTCATAATATGAATAGTGATGGTTTCGGCTTATGTGGGGAGGTGGTTTTAGAGGCCATGGCACCTCTTTTGAGTGATGGACGGTATTTTTTGGAGAGCACGCGAGTTAACGTGGAGTTGCCACATAACCAATTGGGGCTTGAGAAAAACCATGAATCTCGCATGCTCTCAGGCTAGTAAAGGTCGGAGATCGGGAGCGTGCGATGTGGCTATGGGTTGTAGGATCTAGGGGTGCAAGATATAATGGCTATTATGCAACGGAGTTGCATGGTGGGAATAGGGCGGAGATTAGTGAGGCCGAGGGGATAATTACATTTAACTTGTAATTATTTAATGAATAAGTGGTGTGGGTTAAAAGTATAATGAATAGGTTTAAGGAGTGGGACTGGGGTTTAAGTCTGGCGGGGTTTATTAACCACACCAAGGGGGTGGGTTAAAAGGTTTTATATCGGGAGAAGCGAATATGCGCAGTTTAATTTAAATAAAGTGGGAGGGAGAGAAAACTTAGAGTAAAGGGGCTTTATGGGGTAAAAGGGATTATTTCGGGAAATGTATGAATGGCAGAGTTAATGAATTAATGTGAGGGGGGGGATTTAAACTTAGGATAAGGGTTTTTTAGGTGAAATAGGTAATTAATAAGGGGAAAATGATTTTTTCAAAGGGGAATGGGTTTCACACAAGGGAAAAGGGGTTTTGGGTAGGGAAATGACTTTGGAGGGTAATTTTATAGGGAAATGTGTGAAACCAAGGGGTAACGGTCAAAATGAATGGAAAAGGGTATTTTCTTAGGAAATGATGGAATAATGGGGAAATTAGTAAGTATGTAGTGGGGGGTGAAATGAAATGGGGGGAAGTTAATTAAATGAGCTTGTGAACATCTTTTCACTTCATAACTACTCCTGCACATTGACACATAGGATTAAGCAATGCTTATGTTTCAATCAACTTTGTATTTCTGAAACCTTTCTTTTACTTACCCTTTACTTACCCTAACTTTTTTCTTCACTTTATTGGGTGCATTTAAGCTAGCAACCCTTTCTTTCATTTTTCTTATGAAAAGTAAACTATCTAATTCTAACCTTATATCTTCCAATGGCTCAAATTAAACTTATGAGCACATTTTATTTCTCTACCTAACTACTGATCTGCCAAGATTAAATTGTTTGTTTAGATCTTTATTCTCTATCTATAAACATGAAATTTAAATCATGAATTCGTCAATATTAAACAGTTTGACTATCATGGGCTATGGCATTTATGACAAGCTACACACAACCATTATTGTGCACAGTAAAGTAAAAAGTAGCGGCACTTAGACTTGCACACTTTCATGATTTTTTTTGTTTGGGGTTCATATTTTTTCACTTTTCTTATTCTCTTTGTCCTTTGATATTTATTTTAGGACCTACCCTCTTTACATTTTTTAATTCTTAATATGCAAAACATTATGCAGAAAGCAAAAGTATGTAAAATATTACAAGACTAACCATAGCCAATTCAAAATTATGAATCCTATTATTATAGGACCCTAACACCAGCCATAGAAAATTAGCTTGCAAGCTACATCAAAAAACTAGTTAAGTCCTAACTCGCACGAAGCATAGAGAAGTTTTGTTGCTAAAATAAAATAGCCATGGTAAACAATAAACCTTACCTGCGTAGGCCAATTTGGCATTTCAAATGTTGAACCAGAAGAGCTCAACAAACAGGAATGGGAATAATCATAAGTTGCAGGGCAATGCCATCAAAACAGAGCGCAGAAATAATGAGGTTCGTCGACGAGGGTTTGGGAGGGTTGTTATCCTAACTGCCCTCCAATTAACCCGAGTCATAGGATCAAAGGTGAAATCTACCGTGAGGATGATACTAGTGTCCAATTCACCAAGAAACAAGTGGGACTCGAGAAGCATCGAAGGGTTAAGCTCCCATGGTGCTAAAGAGGCCTCAGGCCTTGACAATTATAAAGTCCAAAGTTCAACTTAAATATTATTATTAGAAGCATAGGGATGGAAGATTCTTATATAGTAAATATAGTTAACATGTAATATTACAATCTATGCAAAAAATTTCTTTAAAGGTATTTGAGAAGGTTTAGTACATTTGTTCAACATTAAAATGATAATAAATATATTAAAATCAAACATAGATTCTTTTCTATTGACGTTTCAAACTATTAATCATGGGTGGTAAATTACATTGATAATTTTTTTATGTGTTGTTGTTTGGTATTGGGAATTACATTTACATGTTACAAGTGGTATCAAAGTCTAGTTACAAATCTGAGACCTATTTGGGAAAATATAGAATAACAAAAGTATTAATGATGCATAGAGGAAGAAGAACAATATGAGAAGAGGAGGTCGAGCCACCCCACCGCGGCGACCAAAAGTAGGAGTTGGTCCTGTTGGCATTATGATTCAAGTGTTGTCCTTGATGGCAACTCACTCAGAAGATGGTACAGGTGCTCAGAGGTTGGTACAAGTGATGGCATCTTAATCAGAAGACAGATCTCAGTACAGCATGCCAAGGAAGCTCATACACGCCGTTTCGTTAAGCCCAAGTCGCGTGTACACGCTAGTTCGATTCATAAAAAGCGCGTGTATGTGGAAAGGTTCCTTTGGTCCATGGTGGTTAGTCCTTGGAAGTTGTGCCTATGATTTCGGACCATTGTGTCTCGACGGGCGTGTCGATCCCTAGTTTTAAAGTTGATGGTATTGTGTTACTATGGTTTTGGCTCTTGGTATTAAGCTAGGCCTAAGACTATATAAGGAGAAGAAGATCATTAGGCAATATCATCTTTCGACAAGGGCTTGAATATCTAAGAGTGAAAGAGATCTGATTTGCAGGTGCTGGGTTGCTTGATCTAAGCCAAGGGAGATCACATTGGTTGATGGAAGACTAGATCTAAGGATAGATCGGGATCTAATGGTTTGAAATGCACTATCATGATATGGTTGATTATGCTTATTTCTAGATCTGCATATTGTCGCAATGCTATGTTCTGGATCTAACTAATGTCTGGTACAGCTGCAAATTGAGAAAGTTTATTTTTAGATCTGTACGCAGGTTGGCTTCGGTAAAAGAGCGTGTATACGCGGGTTTGGCTCCTTGAAGTAGCGTATATCTTTTGAAGCTTGTTTTTGGGTTTACAGTGGGGTCTGACAGTTATTGCAGAGTTCTGTAGTCTGCTCTGTGTTCTGGTAACTGGTGATTGACAGGGTTCAGTGGTTCAGTGATTCAGAGTTTGGTTGTTTTATGCTTCAATGATCTGTTGTGGAAATTGAATGAATTGTGGTCTTCAGATTGTAATGTTGTGCTTCAGGAATATTCAAGTCTGAAAATGTATGAAAGGTGATACCTGAAGAAAAGAAGATTGTAGGTCAGCACCTACGTACTAGTATCTTGGCTAGTACAAGAACAAAGGGGGTTGGAGCTCCCTTCCAAGGAAGTTTGGAGAACGAGAGAAGGTTGTAGCCTTCTGCAGGTTGTAGCCTGCGTACTGGTATAAGGCTGCACCAGTACAAAAGATTGTAAACTGAAGTTTCTTAAAGAAAGATAGAGATAACTTGCAGCAGGTGGTTTTCACCCACATTGGGTTTCCACCTTATATCTTGGTGTTCATGTGTGTGGCTTTTGATCCGTTCTGTTATACTGCATCTGCTTACTGTTAATGTGCTGAATAATGTCCTGATGAACTTAACTGAAGAATAAGCTAACTAAGTTATGAGTTTTCTGCTTATACGCTGTTTTATTTAGTCACAGTAGCGTGTACACGCTGTTTTACTTAACTGAAGTAGCGTATATGTTTCCGAGCATTGAAAAGGTTTGATTGATCTGATAATACTGATTCACCCCCCCTCTCAGTATTATTTCCAACAATTGGTATCAGAGCCGGTCCTTCAGGGAAGCTTGATCGCTTGAAGGTAGATCATTCATCATGAGCAACTACGAGAAAGAAGCATCAATCAGGCCACCGGTTTTTGATGGAACAAATTTCAATTATTGGAAGGTAAGAGTTACTGCATATCTTCAATCTCTTGGTACAGAAGTTTGGAACATTGTAGAAACAGGCTATGCTTTTCCTTCAGTTACTCCTACAGATCCAGCTGAGAAAAAGACATATGAAACAAATGCAAAAGCAGTCAGTACTCTATTAGGAAGTATATCCCAAACAGAATTCATGAAGGTCATGCACTTCAAATCAGCAAAAGAGATATGGGACAAAATGATCACTAGCTATGAAGGAGATGAACAGGTAAAGGAAGCTAAACTTCAAACTCTCAGGATTCAATATGAGACTCTCAAGATGTATAATGATGAAAGTGTGGCAAATTATTTTCTTCGGGTAGACGAGATTGTTAATTGTATGAAAAATTTGGGTGAAGAAATAAAAGAGACTATAGTAGTTTCAAAGATTCTAAGATCATTATCCCCCAAGTTTGAATCTAAAGTATCTGCAATAGAAGAAAAGGAAAATCTCAAAGTTCTCACTATGTCTCAGTTACATGGAATTCTAACTGCTTATGAAATGAGAAAGGGAGGTCCATCAGACAGAAGGGAAGCTGCTTTTAAGGCATCAAGAAAAGAAGATTACTATGAGGCAAGCCATGTTCCAGAAGAAGAGGAAGAAGAATCAAATTTTGTCAGAAATCTTCAAAGGGGTGCTGGAAGGTTCAGAGGTAAGCTACCTTTCAAATGCTTTGCTTGTGGAAGAGTAGGTCATTATGCTGCAAAATGTCCTAATAAAGATAAAGGAAAAGAACCTGCTAGATGGAATAAGAAACAAAGTGCAAATAAGAAAAGCTACTACACCCATGAAGATAGTGATGGCTTATCAAACAGTGATGAAGATGAACAAGGTAATAAATATAAGCTATTAATGGCATTTGAAGATGATGATTATGAGGATGCTGTAGATGTGGATAATCTCTATAATGAAATTACTAGACTCAAGAGATGCATAGAAGAAAAGAGTGTGATCATTGATACTTTGCAATTTCAAATTGATGAAAAGGAAAAACATCTTGAAAAACTAGAAGGTGAAATTGTTGGTCTCAGAAAAGAAATTGAGAAAACAAAAGCTATTAATCTTAAGTTTGTCAAAGGATCTGAAACTTTGGATGAGATTATCAATGTGCAGCGGTCTCCTCTAAACAAGACAGGTTTGGGCTATAATGGAGAAACTTCTAAAGCATCCACCTCAAAGAGTTATCTTGATGCAGCAAGAAGAAATGAGCAGAAGAACAATGAAGATAATCAGGTAAAGCAGGGACGAATTACAAACAGAAACTATCAGGAACAATCCTTCTTAAGGGTGAACAAAAGCTACAACCAACCACAGGTAAAATCTTCTCAGTTTGGCACAAGAATAGATGAAAATAGAAATTACAATCAGTTGGCTGGTAGATTCAATAACCGCAGAAGCTTCTTCAATGGACAATGCTTTTCTTGCCATAACTTTGGTCACAAAGCAGCTCAATGTGTTGCATATAAAACAATCATGACTAGGGAAGCTCAAAAACAAAGAAGTATGACAGGGATTACAAAGAGGACCTATAACAACTTTTCGGTTCTTGAAAATGAAGTTGAATGTTCTATTTGCAATAATTTTGGTCATAAAGAATCTGAATGCAGGAGCAGGTTTCAGGAGAAAAAGGAACAAGCCACGAGCACCAAAAAATGGAGAATAAAAGAACCTCAGACAGAAAGATGTGGGATAGCGTTTTATGCAGAAGGACAGGAAAATCTATGGTACATTGACAGTGGATGTTCGAAACATATGACAGGTGATAAAGAAAAACTTGAATCTTATTCTACTTTAGAAAAGGGAAAGAAAGTTTCTTTTGGAAATGATACTCCTGCAACTATAAAAGGAAAAGGTATTGCTCCTTTGAAAGAAAAGGTCAAGGCTGGAAATGTTTTGTATGTTGATGGATTGAAGCATAATCTTCTAAGTGTCAGTCAGATGTGTGATCAAAAAACCGAGGTTATTTTCAGATCGAATGGATGTCTTGTTCGTGATCTTGATACAGGTAAAACAGTTCTCAAAGGCAAAAGAACTCCAAACAATCTGTACATATTTGAAGAAGGACAACAACAATGCTATCTTAGCAAGGATGAAGAGCACTGGCTATGGCATCGAAGGTTGGGACATCTAAGCTTCTCACAAATAAGAAAAGCATGCAAATATCAGGCAGTTCGCGATCTTCCAGATATCAAAATTCCAGACAACACTATATGCAAATCTTGTCAGTTTGGAAAGAAAACCAGAACTAACTTTCCAGAAAAGGAAGGATCAGCTAGCTTGCCTCTTGAGCTAGTCCATACAGATGTATGTGGTCCATTTAGGAAAAGGACACCTCGAGGAGAAGAATATCTTATATTATTCATTGATGATTTCTCAAGGTTTGTTTGGTTAGGGCTTATGAAGCACAAAGATGAAGCATTCGAAAAATTCAAATCCTTCAAAGCATTGGCTGAAAATGAATCAGGACACAAAATTAAGTGCCTCAGATCTGACAGAGGTGGGGAGTTCACATCAAATGAATTTTTCGATTTCTGCGATGAACATGGGATAAGAAGAGAATTCTCTACAGCTAGAACTCCTCAGCAAAATGGGGTTGTGGAAAGAATGAACAGAACTATCCAACAAATGGCTCGTGCTATGCTCGATGAATCAGGTACTCCTGCAACCTTCTGGGGTGAAGCTGCACATGCTGCTGTTATCATTCTTAACAAAACAAATGTCCGAGTAAACAGCACTCAAACACCTCATGAGCTTTGGAGTGGTAAAACTCCTTCCGTGAAGCATTTCAAAATCTTTGGGAGCAAATGTTATATTAAGAATACTGATGAGCAACTTGGCAAACTTGAACCTAGAGCAGATGAGGGCATTCTTCTTGGTTATTCTCCACATAGCAAAGCATACAAGTGCTACAATAAAAGACTTGGCAGAATTGTTGACAGTATTGATATAGTGGTTGATGAGAAGGGATATATTCCTAGGCAAGTTCATCATGAAGACATTGAAGAAGATGAAGGTTACTCTCAAAGGCGAAATGATGAAGAAGAAGAACCTCAAGAAGAAGAAGAATCTCAAGAAGAACCAGAGGAGCAGACAAGAATAGAAGAGAAGACTCCATCCAGATATGTCCAAAAGAATCATCCAGAAACTCAGATTGTGGGGCAGAAAGAAGCAGGAGTACAAACAAGAAGGACACTTGCAGAAGCTTCAAGCTACTTGGCTCTACTCTCCTCCATTGAACCACAAAATGTGAAAGAAGCATGCAAAGATGAATGTTGGGTCAAAGCAATGGATGAAGAACTTGAGCAAATCGAAAGGAACAACACTTGGGAATTAGTTCCTAGACCAAAAGATAAGAATGTAATAGGAACAAAATGGGTCTTCAAGAATAAGTTAAATGAAAATGGAGAAGTAATTAGAAACAAGGCCAGACTTGTTTGTAAAGGGTATGCACAGCAAGAAGGAATAGATTTTGAAGAGACCTTTGCTCCTGTGGCAAGACTAGAGGCCATCCGAATGTTCCTTGCTCTCTCAAGCTTTCAAAACTTCAAGGTATTTCAAATGGACGTGAAATCAGCCTTCCTAAATGGAGACTTAGAAGAAGAAGTATATATTGAGCAGCCAGATGGGTTCATTCTTGGAAATGATCCAAACCTTGTATGCAGATTGAAAAAGGCACTCTATGGGCTCAAACAAGCTCCAAGGGCTTGGTACTATCGGTTGGACAAATATCTTCACCAACAAGGCTTTTCAAAAGGATCAGCAGATAGCAATCTCTATATAAAAGTTGAAAATAACAAATTGCTAATCCTTGTTGTTTATGTAGATGATATTATTTTTGGCAGCAATGAAGAGACCATGAGTCAAAACTTTGCCTTGGTTATGCAGAAAGAATTCGAAATGTCACTTCTTGGAGAATTGACATATTTTCTTGGATTGCAAATCCAACAAAATGAAGGAGGTATCTTCTTGTCTCAAACCAAATACCTCAAGCAGATCTTGAAGAAGTATGGCATGGAAGAGTCAAAGCCAGTATGTACACCCATGGTTACAGGATGCAGCCTCAGTGCAAATGATGAATCAGCAGCAGTTCACCAACCCACTTATAGATCCATGATTGGGAGTTTGCTTTATTTGACAGGTACTCGACCAGATATTACACATGCAGTAGGAATGGTTGGAAGATTTCAAGCCAACCCAAAGGAAACTCATCTTCAGGCAGTCAAAAGAATCTTCAAATATCTTCAAGGGACCCAAAACTATGGCTTATGGTATCCTAGAAATACTGATCTCACTCTTCATGCTTACACAGATGCAGATTGGGCTGGAAGTGTGGATGATAGGAAAAGCACAAGTGGAGGTGCTTTCTTCATGGGTTCCAGATTAGTATCTTGGTTCAGCAAGAAACAAAGTTCGATTGCCTTATCTACAGCTGAAGCAGAATATGTGGCTGCAGCATCTTGTTGCACACAACTTCTTTGGATGATGCAGACCTTGCAGGACTTTCAAATCACTTGCACTCCACCTGTCTCTATCTTATGTGATAATACAAGTGCAATCAGCATTTCAAAGAATCCTGTCATGCACTCAAAGACCAAGCACATACCAATCAAGTACCATTTTCTTCGGGAACAAGTGCTTGAGCAGAAGGTCAAGTTGGAGTATGTTCCTTCTAAGGAGCAAGTTGCTGATATTCTCACAAAACCACTGCCCAGGGAAACTTTTGAATATCTCAGACAAAAGCTGGGAGTAGTTGATGCTTCATCCTGTTGTTGAAGATTGTTTGTTCTACAGAAAAGTTTGTATACGCAGGTTACGGAAGGGATATGAGCGTATACACGCGGATTTATGTTGGGTAAGTCGCGTGTATTCTGGACGCTTGTTGCAGAAAGAATATCCGCGTACATACGCTGTTTTATACAGGATAAAACGCGTATATGAAGTTCTGAACAGCAAGGGAAAACTCTGAAGTTCTGAACAGCAATAGGAATGTCAGAATTCTTCAGGCACAGTTTCAGGGAGTGCAACAGGCACAGGTTCAGCGGGAGCAGCTCAAAAGTCTCATAAAGCATTGTTGGCATTCAAATGTTTTGGTTGTTGGTTTCAGGAGAAGGAGCTCAGAAAGAAATTCTGGTTGCTGATCTAACAAGATGTTTATCAGATGCTGCTGGTGTCTTTCCTAAGTCTTGGTCTAGATCTGTTGTCTCTATGTCATGTATCTCTCTTATCTCTTTTATGGTGTCAAGGTCATGTAACGGCCTATGTTGGTTTCCCCACTATGCCTGGGATGAATGCTGTAATATAATTGGTTGTTTCTGATATGTCCCCTCTTGGTAGGGAGTATGGATGTATGTATTGAGTCTTTTGGTGATAGGAAGGTCCCTTATGGTGTATAAATCTTGGTTCTTGTTGAAGAACATCTTTTTCAGATCTGGCCTACTGTCAGGGGGAGCACGAGTCAGCACAGCCAAGCAGAGGTATCAGCATGTCCTCAGGGGGAGCACAGCCCTTTGCTCTTGATGTCAAAGGGGGAGAGTGACTTGGTGTGGTGGTTGCCATCAAGTCCAAAGGGGGAGATTGTTGGCATTATGATTCAAGTGTTGTCCTTGATGGCAACTCACTCAGAAGATGGTACAGGTGCTCAGAGGTTGGTACAAGTGATGGCATCTTAATCAGAAGACAGATCTCAGTACAGCATGCCAAGGAAGCTCATACACGCCGTTTCGTTAAGCCCAAGTCGCGTGTACACGCTAGTTCGATTCATAAAAAGCGCGTGTATGTGGAAAGGTTCCTTTGGTCCATGGTGGTTAGTCCTTGGAAGTTGTGCCTATGATTTCGGACCATTGTGTCTCGACGGGCGTGTCGATCCCTAGTTTTAAAGTTGATGGTATTGTGTTACTATGGTTTTGGCTCTTGGTATTAAGCTAGGCCTAAGACTATATAAGGAGAAGAAGATCATTAGGCAATATCATCTTTCGACAAGGGCTTGAATATCTAAGAGTGAAAGAGATCTGATTTGCAGGTGCTGGGTTGCTTGATCTAAGCCAAGGGAGATCACATTGGTTGATGGAAGACTAGATCTAAGGATAGATCGGGATCTAATGGTTTGAAATGCACTATCATGATATGGTTGATTATGCTTATTTCTAGATCTGCATATTGTCGCAATGCTATGTTCTGGATCTAACTAATGTCTGGTACAGCTGCAAATTGAGAAATTTTATTTTTAGATCTGTACGCAGGTTGGCTTCGGTAAAAGAGCGTGTATACGCGGGTTTGGCTCCTTGAAGTAGCGTATATCTTTTGAAGCTTGTTTTTGGGTTTACAGTGGGGTCTGACAGTTATTGCAGAGTTCTGTAGTCTGCTCTGTGTTCTGGTAACTGGTGATTGACAGGGTTCAGTGGTTCAGTGATTCAGAGTTTGGTTGTTTTATGCTTCAATGATCTGTTGTGGAAATTGAATGAATTGTGGTCTTCAGATTGTAATGTTGTGCTTCAGGAATATTCAAGTCTGAAAATGTATGAAAGGTGATACCTGAAGAAAAGAAGATTGTAGGTCAGCACCTACGTACTAGTATCTTGGCTAGTACAAGAACAAAGGGGGTTGGAGCTCCCTTCCAAGGAAGTTTGGAGAACGAGAGAAGGTTGTAGCCTTCTGCAGGTTGTAGCCTGCGTACTGGTATAAGGCTGCACCAGTACAAAAGATTGTAAACTGAAGTTTCTTAAAGAAAGATAGAGATAACTTGCAGCAGGTGGTTTTCACCCACATTGGGTTTCCACCTTATATCTTGGTGTTCATGTGTGTGGCTTTTGATCCGTTCTGTTATACTGCATCTGCTTACTGTTAATGTGCTGAATAATGTCCTGATGAACTTAACTGAAGAATAAGCTAACTAAGTTATGAGTTTTCTGCTTATACGCTGTTTTATTTAGTCACAGTAGCGTGTACACGCTGTTTTACTTAACTGAAGTAGCGTATATGTTTCTGAGCATTGAAAAGGTTTGATTGATCTGATAATACTGATTCACCCCCCCTCTCAGTATTATTTCCAACAGGTCCTGGACCTCATGCAGAAGCCAATCCAGAGATGTGGGTCCAAGTGGGCAAACACACTCATAACATGAATGTGCTACTACTGAATGAGACAATAAACCTGAGAGATGATAATGGTAGATTGAGGATGGAACAAGAAAGGATAATGAATAGCCTCTCAGATAGATAGAACCAAAGAAATCCAAATCCCAGCCCAGAAGATGGAAATATAGATTAGATGCATCCACAGGGGGAGGACAACACAAAAGTTGAAGGAGGTAGAATTGATGGCGAAGAGGAATCTAAAAATGCTTCGGGTGGAAAGGAAACTAAGAGGCAAAAGGTTGAGCTATAAGGGGAGTTTAAAAATATTAAACCTCCAACGTTCAATGGAGAAGCGGATAGGTCACCAAAGCATGGTTAATTAACATGAAGAAATATTTTTAGATCTAAAAATAGGATTAAAAACTCAAGGTTAGATTGGAAATTTATCAATTGTAGGGTAAATCCAACTTATGGTGGGAAGGGGTTAAAACAATTCAAGGATTTCATGAACAGGATGTGACGTGGGACAATTTTCAACAACATTTTAAAGACAAGTATTTGTCAGAACACTTCTACGATGAAAAAGTGAAGGAATTTCATGACTTGAAATTGGGACATTAGACCATGGACGAGTTTATAACCAAGTTTACATTGCTGTTGAAGTATGTTCCTTACATTTGGGATGAGAAAGCTAAAGTGTAGTGATTTATCGGTATATTTCCAACATTCATGAAGGAAATAATGGAATTCAACAAACTAAAAATGATGGATGAGGCTATTTGGAAGGCTCGAATCTGCTACCAATAGATGAAAAAAAAAGGGGATACCAATAGAGGATGGCCAAACAAGAAGGGGAAGAGAAATTTTCAAAACACAAAGAATTCTAAAGCTGATGGGAATAAGAGTGTACACAGAAAGCAACTAAATAACCCTCTAGGGAAATTTCAACAAAAACCCTGAGCAAAAAATGAAACTAGAAAAATGGAGGCATCAAGAAAGTCAAATCCAAATCAACAACAAAAGCCTCCTTTACAGTGTTGGGGTTGTGGTGAAGCCTATTATTATAAAATTTGTCCTCATTGTAACAGGGAAGATCCAACTACTAATACTCAGGAAGCTTTTACATTCAAGAAAGTGGCAAGGAATATCAATGTTGCATTTGAATATCACCAGAACGAATACCAATCGAAGATGGTGGAAGTTGAAGTTAAATTAGATAACCGCCATGTCTATATCTTAATAGGCCCTAATGCAAGATTAAGTTATGTTAACTTGAAAGTATTTGAAGTAAGTTATTTGCAAAGTGTCAAATTTAGGAATCTTTGGTTAGTACAATTGGCCACTTGAGAAAAGTGAATGGTGACTGCCAAGGTAGAGGACTGTCTTGTGGAAATAGGAGGGCAATAGATCAAAGTGACTCTAAACATGTTTCCTTTAGGATCTTATGATGTGATAATAGGTATGGACTAGTTAGAGAAGCATTGGTCCTTAGTAAATTGTAAAAAAAAGACTATCATCTTTCTTACTGATAGGGGTATTAGACAAGAGATCGAAGGTATTAAAAGGAACATAAAGTTATGACCAATCATAACCAATCAACTAAGAAAATGTATTTGGAAGTGTTGTCAAATATATGTGGTGAAAGTTGGCTACACCAATTCTAAAGATAAAATAATTGCTCTAGAAAGTATACCATTTATACAAGTGTTTGTTGATGTCTTTCCGGATCATATTTCAGGGTTGTTGCCAAAGCGGGATATTGAATTTACTATCGAACTAGTCCAAGAAGAAACTCAGATGTCAAAAACGCCTTACCATATGAGTATCCCTTAGTTAACAAAGCTAAAAATACAACTGCAAGAATTGCTTGATAAAGGATATATTCGTCCAAGTGTGTCACCATGGAGAGCCCCTATGTTTTTTATGAAAAATAAACATGGAACTTTACATTTATCTATTTATCATAGACAATTGAACAAATTTACTATTAAAAATAAGTACCCGCTATTGACAATTTATTATCTATTTGACCAAGTGAAGGGTGCTATCGTCTTTTCAAATATTGACTTACGATCAAGTTATCATCAAATAAGGATAAAAGATGAGGATATCTACAAAACAACATTCATAACTTGTTATTTTCATTATGAATTTGTTCTTATGCCATTTGGCCTCACCAATGCCCAGACAATTGGCATTGTCTGATTGATTGGTGGCACTTGATATGTTGGAATTGATGTCAACCAGACTAGCATTGAGGAAGATTACAGGAATAGAGTTTGCAACCATGTTTTAGGTAGAAAATGGGCTCAAGGAATGCATCAAACCTTCTCCATAGGAAAGTGATTTGAACAATATTTCCAATGGTATGTGGAAGTCCATAAATGGATCTGAGGATCAAAATTTATTGATATCTGAAGTAAGGGTCTTGAAGTCCTTAGGAGTAGGTCGAATTTTAGACTTTCGAAATAGGGAAGCAGGCCAAAAATCGGGTCCTCGAATGTTAGAACTTCAAAACTTTAGAGGTTGGAGCCTTGAGACCTTGGGAAGTAAGAATATTAGAGGTCGGAGTCTTCATAAACTCACTATAATTTCTTTTTGAAAAAGTTACGATTCGATACTAGGGAGTCGATTCTCAGAACGTAAGAGCTTCGGGAGGCCGAAATATTGGAAGGTCGAAATATTAGAGGTTTGGAACTTCAAAACTTCATAATTTTGGAGGTCGGAGTCTCGATCAATCAAAAGGTTGTATATCTAAATTTTGGGACCTCGTAACTTCTTACAAATTTAATTCTTTTGAAAGCACCGAGGGTTGTGAGGAGTAGAGATTACAAAGGAAATCATTGCAAAACCAAGGACCAGGGGACCCTTTCTCTCTCCTTGGGAAAGACACATGGAAACTGTTGATTAGCTCTTAGGAGCTAATGATGGTATATGACATTAGTATGAGGCGAGAGTATGGAGGACATGTGGAAGTTAGATTGAACATTATTGGTTGGTCTAATGGGGAAATCATGGTGACACGTGTCACCACTATGGATATTCCATGTGGAGTTGATTATAAGAGCATGAAGTCATCTCAGAGGTCAGAATATCGGAGGTCAAGATTTCATAACTCCTCTATAATTGAATTTTGAAAAAGTTCTGATACCAGGGAGCTCCGATGTTGTTGGCGCTTGGTCATGGGAGCCTAAATAATAGAGGGTGTAGAGCAAGGCTTATATCCTAAGAGCTATCAATATTCCATGTGGGAAGTATATCAGAGGTCGGGATATCGTAACTCCTCCGTAATTGAAATTGGAGAAAGTCCTGATACTCGGAGCTCTAATGTGTTTGGTATTTGGTCGTGGAGTCCAAATAACTAAGGGCAAAGAGAAAGTACACAAGGAGAAAAGTCCCCGACATAATTTTGAAGGGCTTAGAACCTAAGCACTATGCTACCGGTCATAACACAATGTCCTATGGTGTAAAATAATAAGGGACAAATAAAAAAGGGGTTAAAGGCTTATCAGAGTCTCACGATTTTGTAATGTCATCTTAATAAAAGTTATGACATGTGAAGTTCCAATATTGAAGTATAGAGGAGTATGAAATATGTGTGAGTCAAAAATTAAGAAGTAACTATTCACAAAAGTGTTGGTAGCTGGAGTAATGGAGATAAAGACAAAGATCGTTGTGTTAAGGAAGCAAGGACCATGATTGCACATGATGATTTAAATGGGGCTTGTCTCGAGTTGAAGTAAGCTACCTCTAATCTCCCATGCATGCCTCATTGAATTGAATGAATATCAGACCCTTAGGGACAAGAGATTAATTACAAAAAGAACATATCCATGTTGGAGTACATTCTAAGTATTGCGATCAAATGAGTAAGCATAGAGAGCCTCGTTGGAGTGTGCAGGTTGACTGCATATTTATTTCTCAACATGGAAACTCTCAGGATCCCATTCTTAATGTTTAATGTGGCTGAAGAGATTAGGAAGTTTGATGCAAAAACAACATGTACAACCATGCAGGAGTACTCTTGGGAATTGTGAATGGAAGGTTAATGGTTAATAGAGAGAGCATCATTCCTTGCACTGTAGAGGAACAAAATAGAGGAGCATGGTTGAGAAAAGTGGGGGAATATAGTATTTTTGTGCGAGCTAAAGAATGCAGAGTGGAGTATGCGAAAGTGGTGCGAATGGATCAATTGTATAAACTGAGATAGAGTGTTGTTGAGGGTTGTGATTAGAGATGAAGGAGAATCAAGGAGGACAATTCAAAGGAGAACTGTAGCGGATTAGATTTGTTTTTCTCTATATATGTATTTTCCCATGTTTTCAGTTTGAAAAATTTATTAAAGGTAGAAAAATAGCTAGAGTAGGTGGTGGCTTGCATTCATAAGAGGTTGGTGCCTCTTGGAAAGGAGGTGCTTGCTATCTTAAGGGGGTTGGTGCCTCATGTGAGTCAGTGCTCACAAACAAACTGATGCAATTAAGTAGGTTATTAATTCACATCATGACAACAAACATATTGATGGTTTTTTCCATTTGGGTTTCCACATAAAAATACGTGTGTCAATATGTGTATGTTGCTCATATTATGGATTGTATGTACATGTGAATGCTTTATATTGTCAATCACTTGTATTGTGTATGAAATTTCTCACAAGTAATTGACCGTAGTGAAAAGAGTTATATACTTATACTTAAAATTCGAAAGAACTTCACTATTACTGATTCAAACTCCCTCTCAATAATTCCTTATTCCAACAATTGGTATTAGATCCAAGTTCCTTTAGGAATAGTCTAACCATTGGAAGGTAGATCCATAAGGAATTATGTCTACGAAAGAGAGTCAATATTCTTACTCAAGCAATATACTAGTATTTGATGGGACAAACTATGCCTTCTAGAAATTTGGGATGGAAGCTTATATTATGTCTCTAGGAGTAGATGTTTAGATATCTGTACTAGTAGATTATGATGTCCCAGATGCCCCTCCCACCGATGCAGATGGTAGAAAATTGTATGGAAATAATGCTAAAGACAAGGATGCAATTCTCTTTGGCCTTAGTCAATCTAAACTCGTAAAGGTTATGAATTGTATTTCTACCATGAAAGCGTGGGTTAAGCTCAATTGGACTCATGAAGGAGATGACAAAGTCAAGCATGCCAAACTTCAAACATTTAGAATGAGGTTTGAAAGCTTTAACATGAGTGAAGAAGAAAGCATAGCAGAATACTTCGTCAGAGTTAATGAAGTAACCAATATGATTAGAGGACTTGGTGAAGAAGTCAAGGAAGATATGATTTTTCAAAAGGTCTTAAGATCTATACCCATGAGATTTACTGCCAAAGTCTCTGTTATTGAAGAAATGGGTGATTTAAATAATATCAAGATGGATAAATTACTTGGTACTCTCAGAGCCTATGAGATGAGAGTAGGAAGAGAGAAGTCTAAACCTAAGGAGACATTGTTCAAAGTGTCCAAGAAGGCCAAGGAGCATAAATATAATCAATATTTCTCAAGTTGTGAATCTAATTAGGAGTTGGCTCAATTTTATAGGAAACTAAAGCGTGTCTTAGGAAAATACAAAGGGTATTTTCCCTTTAAATGCTTTGACTGTGGAAGAGTTGGATATTTTTCATCCAAGTGCCCTTACAAATAAAGAACATAAAAGGAAGATGATGAAAAATTTAGAAACAAATCTCAAAAACATTAGAAGAATAAGTTTTATAAGAAAAAGGGGCTCTACTCCAAAGAGGATAGCTTGAAACCATAGTCAGACAATAAAAAATCCTCAAAAGATGATTTAGATAAGTATTTACTTATGCCATTTGAGGAAAACTCCAAGAAACAAAATATTACTGACTATGAAGAGGAAGAAGAAGAAGTAGGAGTAGTGGACTTTGAATGGGGACTCATTAGTGCTCTTGATGAGTTAAAGAAGGGAAGGAGAAAGAAAAATCAACTAAAAAGAAAAACTACAACATGCTGAAGAAGGCATGCACAACTTCGATAATGAGAAGTTTGTTTATCAAAAAGAAAAACTTGAAGAAGAAATTAAAAGCAAAGATAGTTTAGCCTTTTTGCTAGAAGAAAAAAAAGGAACATCTAAGAAACTAGAAGAAGATAACAATCATTTAAAACAAGAGTTGTTCAAGGTAAAGAAGGAAACAATCTCAAAAATATGCAAAGATGAAATTTCATCCTTGAAAGTCAAATTAGAAGAAAATAAACGAAAGGAATAAGTTCTTCAAGATTTGATCCATGAATGGGAAGAGAACTGTCAGAGTCTTGAGGCAGAGGTTGTCTCTATTGATAATGGATCTTGAGAAAATGAAGAATGAGAAAGGGATAAATGAAAAATTTGAAGAAGGAACAAGAAAGCTAGATGAAATTCTAAATAGCCAAAGGTATTTAGGAAGCAAAACAGGCCTAGGATACTCTAGACCAAGGGAATCTTCTATGGGAAAGATGAACTTCAGGTTCGCAGGATTTGAGGAACCTTAGAGCTATGCAAAGGTGTATGAATAAATAATCAATGAAGACAAAAATGTAGAAAGCTAGAGAGAAGCCCATCACTAGAATAATAACTCCATCTACCCCAAGGAACCACACTAGCAGAGAATGAATGAATCAACAAAATAATAGAGGTACCTTCATGCACAAACTCATGAACTTTCCGAATTTAGATATTCTCATTTATTTTATGGTCATTCTCATAAATGTCACATATTTGAACAAAATTTTGTTGATTGTAGAAGAATTAAAGTTGAAAGAGATGAAAATTTTAGATACGATAAGTATCAAAATTTTAGAACTCAAAACTATTCTCTCAGAAATCAAAATTCCTTCTCTCCCCTAATGAGCGATGTTGAATGTTTCAAATGTAATAATTATGGGCACAAGACAAGTGAGTGTAAACGTAGGTTTGAGTACCCATATAAGTCTCACAACTCTTGACAACCAACTTTTCGAAAAGATAAGGATATTTGGAAACGAAAATTGGGAAAGAGCATGGAATGTGGACTTTCTCTATCATCACATAATCAATAAAATAGATGGTGTTGGGTCCCTATAATACTAGTGATTACCCCATTACTATTGTAGTTATACCCCTTATTTATATTGATGTACCCATGTAGTGCCCATATTGTTACTATTGTGCCACATAGAAGCCCACTATTGTTATTGTTGTGCCCTACAATATTATTGTTATGTAGGCTTTGATTGTATTAGGACCACTTAGACTCCTATATATAGAAAGGAGGTATTTTCATTTGTATCATCCAAGAATTGTTCATTTATGTAATGTAAAGGAGGTTTCCCCCTCGAAGAGGCTGAATTCTAAGGCGTGGATCTCTCTTTTCTATCTTTTTGTGAGCTAGTTTCATAACATTTGGTATCAGAGCTTTGGATTCTAGGGTTTCGCTGCTCCAAACAGGTCATTGTGGCATTTTCGTTATAACTTTTTTTCTGTGACGTTTCAGAAGTCGCAAAAAAAACCCATTTGAGAAGAATTGGCGCTGAACCTTGGATCTGAATTTCAGAGCTTTTCTCGTGATATTTTCGGAGATATGATCTAAGGAAGTTGGTATTTTTGCAGACTCCTGAATTACATTCAAAACAGGTGACCTGGGGAAAATCGTCATAACTCTCTCTCTGAGGATCGGATTGAAATTTCGTAAAATGGTACAGAAAGAGGACGGGCTGTAGTTTCTTGTGCGTATGTTTCAGATTCAAAGGTTGAAACAGTGACTCGTGGCACGTCGTACAAGTTCGCTCTACTGAACCAGTCTAAAAGCAAGTCACTGTGGGAGATTTCACATAACTCTTCCTTGAAGAATCCAATTTGGCTCAGACTTGTGGCATTGGAAAGAGGACGCAGAAGGCTACTACAGGTAGCAATTTCAGAATTGGAGGATCCGAAATTACAGAGATACATCAGATTCAATATCAGGCTTCTATAAAGTGAAAAAAGGTGTGTAGTTTTTTTTAATTTTTGTGTAAGCTTGGTTTAACGGAATTCAAAGGGCATAGTAAAACTTTATTATTGGTAACTAATGCCCCGAGGAAAGAAAATGCAAACACCTAGTAAGGAACCTGAAAGCTCTAGCATGACTCATGAAGAAGAGGAAGAAATGCTACATGATATATCAAAATTACAAGAACAAGTGCAACAAATGTCACGCTCACAAAAGCTAACAGAAGCTAAGATAAGTGGCGTGGAATCTAAGGTAAATGGCGTGGAATCTAAGATAAAGGGAATGGAAGCTAAGATGGATGGCATGGAAGCTAAGATTGACGCTAAAATTGATGGCATGGAAGCTAAGATTGACGCTAAAATTGATGGCATGGACGCTAAAATTGATGGCATGGATGATAAGATGGATGAATTGAAGAAGTTGCTACAAGAAAGGGTCACTAATGGTGAAAAGGTAGTAAAGGAAACTCATGATGAGAATAAAAGAAATGTTAATCATGATTCCATAGACTCTAATGTTGGATCGAAGACTCACCATGTTCCAAAAATCGATGTGAGGAAGTTTGATGGCAAGGATCCCGCCACATGGATATTACAGATGGAGCAATTCTTCGATCTCAATAATGTACAAAACACACAAAAGGTACGTATGGCAACTTTATATTTGGAACCAAATCAGTTTGTATGGTATCAATGGCTTTGTTCTCGTAAACAATTTATCACTTGGGCAATTTTTACGGAAGAATTGATAGCACATTATGAGGATACAAAAAGCAACACTTTTTTTAGCCAATTGATGAATCTCAAACAAAAGGGTTCAATAATGGAGCACATTGAGGAGTTCCAAAAATTGAACATAAGGATAAAAGATATTCGAGAGGAGCATAGGATTGATGTGTTCATAGGGTCTTTAAAGGATAATATCCAACATGATGTGCGCCTTTGCGAACCTGATTCATTAGAGAAGGCATTCAGGTTAGCAAGAAAAATGGAAAGCAAAATTATGGCAACTAGGAAGCATACCATTCACAACTATAAAGATGGAAGTGTTGTTGCCCATAGTCTTCCACAACCTACAAGGTTGACACCGCAACAATTGGAAGAAAAAAGAGCAAAAGGGCTTTGTTACAATTGTGATAGCAAATACACAAAAGGTCATAAGTGTGCTGAGAAGAAATTATTCTACATAGATTGTGAAGAGGAAGAAGAAAAGGAGCAAGAAAGGTCAAAAGAAGAGGATATATTCCAGGAACAAAGCCTATATGAAGAACAAATAAGTCCGACCATATCTTGTAATGCATTGGCAGGAATTACCACTCCTCAAACCATCAAGATAGAAGGACAAATCAAGAAGAAAAAGGTGATAGTGTTGATTGATTCAGGAAGCACCCACAATTTTATTCATTGTAGGGTAGCAAAAGAATTGAATTGCTTCCTATATCCAGCACCAGAGTGTCAAGTGATGATTGCAAATGGAGGAACAATAAATTGCTCTGGAAAGTGCCATAATATCAAGCTATCCATGGGAGAATATGTATTGACTAGCCCAATGCTTTCCATTCCAATGGGAGGTGCTGATGTTGTACTAGGAGTCCAATGGCTACAATCCTTGGGTACAATAGCTTTTAATTTTCAGGAACTTTTCATGAAATTTTCTGTGGAAGGAAAGGAAATTGAATTAAGGGGTATTGCAGGGAAACCAGGAAAGATAATCAGCTCTAATGGTATGACAAAGCTTCTAAAAAAGGAGCAAAGGGGTGTAATTGCACAATTATGTTCGCTAGATGTTTCCACATTAGAATCATCTATTTCTCCAGATCTCCAAAAAGTCCTGGAAAATCATTCCAAGGTATTTGAGACTCCCAAAGGTCTCCCACCTATGCGTGATCATGATCATGCTATTCATCTGATTCCAGGAAGTGTTCCTCCAAACATCAGGCCGTACAGATATCCCTATGTCCAAAAAAGTGAAATTGAACGTATGGTTGCAGAAATGCTAGAGGCTGGTATAATTCAACCGAGTCAAAGTTCTTTCTCTGCTCCAGTAGTATTGGTGCACAAGAAGGATGGATCATGGCGCATGTGTCCGGATTATAGGGAGCTCAACAAGCTCACTATTAAAGATAAGTTCCCCATTCCTGTCATTGATGAATTACTGGATGAATTGCATGGATCAATTTACTTCACCAAGTTGGATCTTCGTTCAGGATATCATCAAATCAGAATGAAGATTGAAGACATTCCGAAAACGGCATTTAGAACTCATGAGGGTCATTATGAATTTTTGGTCATGCCTTTTGGCCTTACCAATGCACCTTCAACATTTCAAGGTTTGATGAATTCAATTTTCAAACCATTCCTTAGAAAATTTGTGTTAGTATTTTTTGATGATATACTTATCTACAGCAAGTCTTGGAAGGATCATGTTGAACATGTCAACAGGGTGCTACAACTATTGGAAGAGAAACAATTATATGCCAAAAGATCCAAATGTTTCTTTGGAGTCTAGGAGGTGGAATATTTGGGTCATATTGTATCTCATGAAGGAGTTAAGGTAGACCCTACCAAAATTAAAGCCATTAAGGAATGGAAAATCCCCACATCCATCAAGCATTTGCGCGGATTTCTTGGGTTGACAGGGTATTATCGCAAGTTTGTTAAGAATTATGGGAGAATAGCGGCACCTCTAACGACATTATTGAAGAAAGATGCATTTTCATGGACTCCGGAAGCAACAAAGGCCTTTGAACATCTTAAAGAGGCAATGTGCCAAGCACCGGTCTTAGCTACACCGGACTTCACAAAAACCTTTATTGTGGAATGTGATGCTTCAGGAAATGGAATTGGTGCCGTTCTAATGCAAGATGAAAGACCCATTGCCTTTGAAAGTCGTCCAATCAAGGGAAATTTTCTAAGAAAAGCTATTTATGAGAAGGAAATGTTGGCAATACTCCATGCACTTAAGAAATGGCGACCCTACCTAATGGGAAGACACTTCAAGGTAAAAACAGATCATGATAGCCTTAAATACTTTTTAGAACAAAGATTATCCTCTGAAGAGCAACAAAAGTGGGTCACAAAGATGTTGGGTTATGACTTTGAAATCATCTACAAAAAGGGGAAGCAAAATGTGGTGGCAGATGCACTCTCAAGGAAGGATGAGGATGTGGAAGCATTGTTGTGCGCTATTTCTATCATCCAACCAGATTGGATAAATGAAGCAAGGGAGGAATGGAAGAATGACGAAGAAGTATGGGCACTTATTCGAAAGCTACAACAAGATTCCAGTACGTCTGATACATTTAGCTGGAAAAATGATTCGTTATGGTACAAAGATCGCTTATACCTCTGTAAGAATTCCCAGCTAAAACAAAAGATTCTTATGGAATTGCACACTTCTCCCTTAGGAGGGCACTCAGGATTTTTAAAAACTTACCACAGGGTGAAGAAGGAATTTTTTTGGGATGGCCTTAAATCAGATATTCATAAGTTTGTGGCAGAATGTTTGGTTTGCCAGCAAAATAAAGTTGAAACAATTAAGACACCGGGTCTATTACAACCTTTACCCATTCCAAGCCAACGTTGGGAGGAGGTATCAATGGATTTTATCACAGGTTTACCCAAGTCTGAGGGAAAGAGTGTCATCATGGTGGTAGTTGACAGACTTACCAAGTATGCACACTTTTGTGCATTATCACATCCATTTAAAGCTAGTACAGTTTCTACTGCATTTATGGAAACAATTCAAAAGCTACATGGAAACCCAAAGATTATTGTAAGTGACAGAGATCCCATTTTCACTGGAAATTTTTGGACAGAATTATTTTCTTGTCTTGGTACTCAGTTAGCTCATAGCTCATCTTATCATCCTCAATCTGATGGGCAAACTGAGATAGTAAACAAATGTTTGGAAGGATACCTTCGTTGCTTTGTATCTGATAAACAGACACAATGGGTCAAATGGTTGCCTCTGGCTGAATGGTGGTATAACACTTCCTTTCATACAGCAACAAAAATGACCCCATTTATGGCACTTTATGGGTATCAACCACCATCCATCACATCATATTTAAGAGAAAATTCTAAGGTTCAGGCAGTGGAACATCACATCGAACATCAACAACAAGTCCTCCAACTCTTAAAGGATAACCTTGTGTTGGCACAGAATAGAATGAAACAACAGGCAGATCAGCATCGCAGTGAAAGAAGTTTTGATGTAGGTGATTGGGTATTCCTACGGCTACAACCATATAAGCAAATGTCCCTCAAGCAAGCTAAGAAGGATAATAAATTATCACCAAAGTATTATGGTCCGTACAAGGTGTTGCAAAAGATTGGTACTATGGCATACAAATTGGAGCTTCCTGCAGCTTCTCGATTGCACCCAGTTTTCCATGTTTCATGCTTAAAGAAGGTTATAGGTGACAAGCTCCCAGTTCAAACAATATTGCCAGAACTTGACGAAGAAGGAAAAATTATATTGGAACCGGAAGCAGTTATAGAAACAAGAACTCGACAGCTACGAAATCGATCAATTTCAGAGTACCTTATCAAGTGGAAGAACTTATCAGCTGAAGATTCCACATGGGAGGACGAGAATTTTATGCAGAAGTATCCTGAACTACTCAAGCGTTGAGGACAACACTTTTTTGAAGGAGAGGGGCATGTTGGGTCCCTATAATACTAGTGATTACCCCATTACTATTGTAGTTATACCCCTTATTTATATTGATGTACCCATGTAGTGCCCATATTGTTACTATTGTGCCACATAGAAGCCCACTATTGTTATTGTTGTGCCCTACAATATTATTGTTATGTAGGCTTTGATTGTATTAGGACCACTTAGACTCCTATATATAGAAAGGAGGTATTTTCATTTGTATCATCCAAGAATTGTTCATTTATGTAATGTAAAGGAGGTTGCCCCCTCGAAGAGGCTGAATTCTAAGGCATGGATCTCTCTTTTCTATCTTTTTGTGAGCTGGTTTCATAACAGATGGTATGTGGATAGTGGTTGTTCCAAGCATATGACTACGGATAAGAGAATTTTTTTTTTGCTAAAATAAAAGGACATAAGGAACAATGTCACTTTCGGCAACAATGCCCCGACAAGAATTAAGGATAAGGGCATAGTCAGTCTTGATGAAAAGAATAATGCCCAAAATGCGTTGTATGTAGAAGGTCTCAAGAACAAATTTCTTAGTGTAAGCCAAATGTGTAATAATGGTTATAATGTGACCTTTCGATCCAAGGACAGTGAGATATGAAATGAAGAAAATGGAAATTTGGTGGGAAAAGCAGTCATAACTCACAATAATGTATATGTGTTTGATGACTCCAAAGTAAGCTGTTATTTTGGAAAGTTGAGTGAAGCTCGATTATGGCACAGGAGGCTTGGTCATATGAATTTTGACTCCTAATGATGAACCACACTTGTTGGTTCGAAATACGTCGGCCAAAAAATTCTCTCATGTGATTTCTACTGAAAGACTTTGTTTAATTCATTATGGATCACAGAAGCTTGAATATAGAAATATGATAAGAGTCAACAAGTTGGGAGTTGTGAGAGGTTTTCCAAGACTGCGAAGGCCTGATAATTCAATCTGAAAGTCATGCCAATTTGGAAGCAAATTAGGAATCATTTCAAGACAAAAGAGTTATCTTCATCTAGACCATTAAAGCTAATTCACACAGATATACGTGGCCCAACTAGAGGAAAAATCCCAAGAGGAGAAAGGTATTTTATGTTTCTTATTGATTATTTTACTTGGACCACTTGGGTTGTGCTCTTAAAGGAAAAATCAGAAGCGTTTAAATATTTAAAAAAATTTAAAGCTCAAGTAGAAAATGAGAAAGATCTCAAGATCAAATGCTTAAGATCAAATAAAGGAGGAGAATACACTTCAAGATAATTTGAAGAATTATGTGAAGAGCATGGCATAAGGAGGCAATATTTTGTGGATAGAAATCCACAACAAAATGGAGTAGTTGAGAGAAAGAACAAAACAATCTAGGAAATGGCTAGAGCTATGATGGATGAAGCAGATGTACCTCACATATTCTGGGGAGAAGCAACACAAGCAGTAGTGTACCTATCAAACAGAACACAACTCAGGCCTAATAGTGATAAAACTCCCTATGAGTTTTGGAAGGGAAGACATGCATCAGTTAAACACTACAAGGTGTTTAGGAGAAAATGCTTTATCAAAAGGAATGATAAAAATTTGGGAAAGTTTGATTCACACGTTGGAGAGGGTATATTAATTGGGTACTTTACTCAAAGTAAAGGATACAAGTGTTACAACAAATAGAAAAAGAGGGTTGAGGATTGCATTGATGTAGTAGTAGATGAAATAACTTCACAAAGAGAGACCTTCAAAGGAAACTTGAACTTAGATGGAGAATAGAGTTCAGACATCGGACCCTTAGATCAAGATGAAATAGGTTCAGATAATGAAGACATGGAAATGAGCAAAAATCCAAGGCCCAAAACACCTTCCAGGTATATACAAAAAGAACACCTTGAGAGTCAAATTCTTAGAGATCAAAGACATGGTGTTCAAACCAGGAAGAAATTTGTTGGCAGTTCAAGTTGTGTAAATCTTGCTCTGCTATCTCAGGTTGAGCCTAAAAATCTCATCTAGGAAAGTGAGGATAAGTTCTAGGTGAGAGCTATGAATGAAGAACTTGACCAAATTGAGAAGAATGACACTTAGGATCTTGTTCCAAGACCCAAAGAAAAAAATGTCATAGGTACAAAATGGGTCTTCAAAAATAAGCTAAATGAGCAGGGTCAAGTAATTAGGAACAAGGCTCGATTAGTTTGCAAAGGGTATGCCCAGATAGAGGGGATATATTTTGAGGAAACCTTTGCACCAGCTATACAGGATGCTATCAAAATGTTTCTTTCCTTCCAGTCATAAAAACATCAAGATGTATCAAATGGATGCGAATTCGGAATTTATCAATGCAGATATGGAAGAAGAAGTTTATATTGAGCAGCCAGAAGGATTCACGCTCACCGAAAATGAAGGGTTTGTGTGCAAACTAAAAAAGGCCTTATATGGACTCAAATAGGCTCTCAGAGATTGGTATGAAAGACTGGATCGATACCTTCAGCAACAAGGCTTTAAGAAAGGTACTGTAGACAACAATATATCCACAAAGTATGAATATGATCATCTACTAACTGTAGTAGTGTATGTGGATGACATAATATTTTGCAGTGACCTGGAGCAATTGGGACATCAATTCACAAAAAGTATGCAGACAAAGTTCGAGATGTCCATGATTGGAGAATCGTCCTTCTTCTTAGGATTGCAAAATTTTCAATCAAAAATTGGGGTATTTATCTCCCAATTCAAGTACCTATGAGAAACTCTGAAGAAGTTTCAACTAGAATATTGCAATCCAGTTAGCACTCCTATGGTTACACACTCAAAATTGTGCAAAGAAGATGAGAAACTGCTGGTAAATTAGACTGAGTAAATATTAATGATAGGAAGCTTGTTGTATCTCACATCTTCAATACAAGACATCATGGAAGCAGTGGATTTTGTGGCTAGATTTCAAGCTTTCCCTCATGAAATTCATGGCACTGCTGTTAAAAGGATTTCAAATATATTCAAGGAACAAATGATTATGGACTATGGTATGATAAAAAAAGAGAGTTTAAGTTGAAGGCCTATGTTGATGCTGATTGGGTAGGAAATATTTATGGCAGGAAGAGAATCTCTGGTGGAACATTCATTGTGGGAAACTTCTTAGTGTCTTGGGTCAGCAAGAAACAAAAAACCATTTCTTTATCAACTGCTGAAGCAGAGTATATTGTAGCTGCCACTTGTTGCTCACAAATTCTATGGATGAAGCAGACTTTGAAGGACATTAAGGTAGAGATGACTGATCCCATTCCAATCATGTGTGATAATACTAGTGCCATCAGTATCTCTAAGAATCCATGTTTCAGGTAGAAAATGGGCTCAAAAACTCCATCAGAGCTTCTCCACTAGAAATTTCTTTGAAAAATCTTTCCAATGGTATGTGGAAGTCCATAAATGGATCTCAGGATCAAAAGATATTGATAGCCGAAGTAAGGGTCTTGAAGTTCTTAGGAGCAGGCTAAATTTTGAAATTTCAGAAAAGGGAAGCAGGCTAAACATCAGATCCCTGAATTTTGAAACTTCATAATTTCAGAGGTTGGAGCCTCGAGACCTCGAGAATTCAGGATATCAAAGGTCAGAGACTTCACAACCTTAATATAATTTATTTTTGAGAAAGTTCTGATCTGATACCATGGAGTCAATTCTCAGAACGTCAGAGCTTCGGGAGGCTGAAATAGCAGAAGGTCGAAATATTGGAGGTTCGAAACTTCATAATTTTGGAATTTCAGAAGTTGGAGTCTTGGTCAATTAGAATTTTGGGACCTCGTAACTTCTTAGAAATTGAATTGTTTTAAAAGTGCCAAGGGTTGCGGGGAGAAAATATTACAAATGAAATCATGAAAAACCAAGGATCAAGGGGCCCTTTCTCTCTCCTTGGAGAGGACACATGTAAAGCATTGATTGGTCCTCAGGAGTTGACGGTGGCAGATGACATCTGCATGATGTGCCAATATGAAGGACATGTGTCTGTCATATTCAACATTATTGGGTGGACTAATGGGGAAATCCTGGTGACACGTGTAATCACTATGGATATGCCATGTGGGGTTGATGATAAGAGCATGGCATCATCTTGTAGGTCGAAATATCAGAGGTCGGAATTTTATAACTCCTCTATAATTGAATTTTGAAAAAGTTCTGATATTAGGGAGCTCCGATGTTGTTGACACTTGGTTATAGAAGCCTGACTATCCAAGGGCGTAGAGCAAGGCTTAGCTCCTAAAAGATATGGAGATGCCACATGGGAAGCATATTGGAGGTTAGGATTTCATAACTCCTCTGTAATTGAATTTGGAGAAATTCTCGATACCGGGAGCTTTGATGTGTTTGTTGATTGGTCGTGGAGCCCAAATAACCAAGGGAAAAGATAAGGTACACAAGGAGAAATGCCCCTGACATAATTTAGAAGGGCTCAACACCTAAGTGTTATGCCTCCAGTCATAACAACCGGTCCTATGGTGTAAAACAATAAGGGGTGAAGAAAAAAGGGGCTAAAGGCCATTCAGAATCTTGTGATTTCGTAATGTCACCTTAATAAAATTTATGATATGTGGAGCTTTGATATTGTAGTATAGAGGAGTATGAAATATGTATGAGATGGAAGCTAAGAACTAACTACGCATAGAAGAGTTGGTAGCTGGAGTAATGGAGACAAAGACAAATATGGCTGGGTCAAAGAAACAAGGACCACAATTGCATAAGATGATTTAAATGGGTCTTGTTTTGATTTAAAGTAATATACCTCTGATCTCCCATGCATGGCTCATTGAATTGAATGAAAGATCTGACCCTTAGGGATAGGAAATTTATTACAGAAAGAATATAGCCATGCCGAAGTACATTTTGGGCTTTGCGATCAAATGAATAAGCATGGAGAGCCTCGTTGGAGTGTGCAGGTTTATTGAGGATTTATTTCTCGACATGGAACCTATCAAGAGTTCATTCCCAATGTTTAATGTGGCTAAAGAGATCAGGCAATTTGATGCAACAACAACATGGACAACCATGCAGGAGTACTCTTGGGAAGCGTGAATGGAAATTTAATGGTTAAAAGAGAGAGCATCTCTAACCACCCTCCTCCCACATCTACCCAAGTAACCAGCCAACCAGGGTAAACATGTGACGATAGAGGCCACTCTAAGGGATCTAACCTCCTTGGTGACCTTAATGAAATGGAATCACCGAAACACATCATCATACCTTCCACATCAGCAACAACACTCCCCGGAGACACCTCAACCACTCATGCATCCTGCCCCTGGGTCCCACTCATCTTTTATGCCTCTTGAACTCTAGACTCTCTCATGTTATAGGCATTCCAGTGTCTAGGGACCTCTAGACACTCTCATAGGCCTACAAACCAGCATCCAAGGACTTTTCCAAGTAGACCTGTGCCAACACCTATAGAATTCAAGGCACTTTTCTAGCCCATAATTCCAACCACTACCCAAAACTTGTGATAAAATTTAGAATCCATAAAATACATGATGACAAGACTAATAAACATAAAATCAACCTCAAGACTAGGCTTGACCATCCACAACTGGGACTGACATTCTGTCAAAAACTTGGCATCAATGCAATATACATGCATAGGAAATAAGACAAAGCGTGAATGATTGAAAACACTTATGAAACATGAAAAGAAGGATCACCACCTTCTCCTTTGAACTTTTATAACATTAATTAGGTCTTGCATTCATCAATTTAACAATTACAAGTAAATAAATGAGATAACCATGACATGAACCAGTCATTTAACCAAGATTATAACCAACATAAAACCATGTAAATAAAAAATATATAACCATTAAATCCACATATAAAAAAGTGAAAAAACAAGATAAATTAGCTTTCATTAATTATAGGCAAATTCAACCAGGTTCGAGACTTCCACGTACCACCTGACTGTAGACATGGTTGAACCAAATCTTTCTTTTAGCCAGTCACCTCGTGCCATATTCCAAGCATGAATGTAGGATCTCATGGATAAACCAATCCAAAAACAAACAAGGGAATACAGAGGTTAAGACACCTCCACCCTCACCAAACTATGATCACACCAAAACCAATGCTTTGAGCACAACCAAACTGAACTTGGAATGCCATATGAAATCCATCACTATCCTTAAGGAAATTTCTGACTCCTTATCTCTCAGGCTTTATCGCAATCCAATCTCGAATCACTATGCCCTAAACTGAGACCAGTCTCTCAAGCTTTACCATAATCCAAACTCGAATCACTAGGCCCTAAATCGAGACTTCTCTCTTAGGCTTTACCATGTATCCCGCCAAAACCAATCAAGGGATTCCTAGGCCTTTGGGAATGAACCTTAAGACACCTGTGCCCTAGATTCTGAAATCCATCTAGCAAATCAAAGCTCAAAACCGAGATAAACATCTGAACATACCATGGCATTCGGAAAAAGGTAAGGATAGGCTGAAAACCACTGTCATAGCCTGGAAAAACCATGCCACTGACAACAAGAGAACCATACACCAACATGCAAAGCCATGCATGTCAAAACTAGTGAGGAAATCACACATGCAATGTGTTACCTACAAGTATTCAACCTGAAGTTGCTTGATCCTGCTCTTCCTTTTTTGGTCCTTGCTATACTTCCTTTCCCTTTGCTTGCTTTTCCTTCCTTGGTTAAAAGCTAGAGTGCTCCAAGAAAACTCTAAGTGACTAGTAGTGAGAGAGAGAGAGAGAGAGAGAGAGAGAGAGAGAGAGAGAGAGAGAGAGAGTAATGAGAGAGCTTCGAAACTTGAATTGGAAAATTGTTACCAATTGATCCTCATAAGCCTTTTTATTAATGAGGCGTCTATTTTCTTCATTTTCCATTATTTTCCTTCATTTTTCTCCTCACATGCAAATTGTGATCTTTCACCTTAATTTTCTCATAATTTCCTTTCTTTTCATAAATAAATGTGCCAAAAATGCATTTTTTTCCTTTGATGCCTTTGCCTTATCCTTTGCCAATTTCCTTAGCCAAAAACACATCCAGTGATGCCCATTAGGATATCTTTGCCCAACATTCAGCTTGGAATAAGTGTCCCTTAACCATGGTCATATTTTTTCTTTATTAAATTTTATTACATGAAATTTTCACCTGGCCTATTACAAAACCCTTCCCCTTGGGGAAAACTGTTCTAAGTGTTAAACCACACCAAGGCTTCAACAAAACCGCTAGAAAGAAAACATACTACCCATGGAGCTTTATAACTTAGTTCGTTGCAATATTTACAATGAAAGACCTGCTCAAAAGCAAAACATCATGACAAGATGAAAAGATAACAAGCATACCACTTATTGGATATTTATAACTTATCTCATGGCGGTATTTACATCCATATATAATACCAAACATCAAACCAAAATTGCTTTGCCTTAACGGACAACCAATGAAGGATACATTGCCCACATTTGATCCACCAACTCCCATTTAGCTTCTTCAAGCCCAAAGTTCTTCCATTGCACTTTAACTTCTTCTCTGGATTTGTTCCTGAGAATGAGATGTTTCCGCTGAAATATGCATTGAGGCTCCGATTGGAACTCTCCTTCTTGATCCACCTGCAATACAAACCAATAAATAACATGATCAACATCCTGTATATACTTATTAAGAAATAAAATATGGAAAACATCATGGACTTTCACTATTGGAGGCAGTGCAAGTTGATAGGCCATAGGTCCAATCCTCTCAAGGATCTCAAAAGGCTCACAATATTGTGGTGCCAACTTGGCACATGATCCAATCCTCAAAGAGCTCTTCTTGGGCTTGATGTGCAAATACTTATGCTCCCCAACTTGAAACTCCTTGAACACCCTATGTTGATATGCATAAATCTTCTGTATATCCTATGCTGCCTTTATATTCGTCTTCATAACCTTCATTTCCTATTCCATGTTTACCAACATATCTGGTCCAATAAGTACCCTGTTCACTGGATCACTCTAGCTAATGGGAGTATTACAACTCCGCCCATACAATGCCTCGAAAGGACTCATCCTCAACGAATCCTGATAACCATTGTTGTATGCAAACTCAACCAATGGAAGATACTCCTCCCATCTCCTCTGCTGGTGCATCACATACATCCTCAAAATATCCTCCAAGATCTTGTTGACCCTCTCTATCTGTCCATGTGTCTATGGATAATAGGTTGTACTAAAGGTCAACTCTATCCCCAAACATGCAAATAGCTCATTCCAGAACTTGGAAGTGAACTTTGCATCCCTATCCAACACAATCTTCTTCGGAACACCATGTAATATCACTATCTATCTGATGAAAATCTCTTCTACCTCATTGGTTGAATATGTAGTCTTCACTGGAATGAAGTTTGCAACCTTTGTCAACCTATCCACAACCACCATGATGGAATCATGTTGTCTCACCATCCTCAGCAAACCTGTGTTGAAATCCATGGAAATGATTTCCCATTTCCACTTTGGAATCACAATCAACTATAGAAATCCCCCTGGGTGCTTACACTCTGCCTTCACACACTGATAATCAAAACACCTAGCAACAAAATTTGCTACATCCCTCTTTAGGTTCAGCCAATAATAGAACTTCTTTACTGCACTCAATGTCTTCTGATAACCTGGGTGAACCGAATATTTTTTCATATGAAAATCCCTCAAGGTCACCTTCTTAAGTTCACTATTTTCTGCCACATATATCTTATCTCTGAACCTAACCAATCCATCTTCCATGAGATGATAGTTTGCATCCTGATCATCTGTACCTATACCTTCACATGTACATGTACCTAAACTTGTACCTGTAAATACACTTGTGTCTGTACCTACACCTTCACCTGCACCTGTACCTATACTATGTTGTAACTTTTGCATGACCTCCATGTACTTTTCATCCCGGTGTCCTACCTGCAAGATCCTATCTTGTAACTTTGTCCCATAAGAACTCATAACTGCCATATGATTTACTTGTACCTTCCTACTAAGAGCATCTGCAACACGATTCTCCTTCCCTTTGATGTATTTGATCTCGAAGTTGAACTCACTGAGGGCGGCCAATCATCTAGATTTCTTGGCATTCATATTTGGTTGGTCAAACAAATACCTCAACCCATTATGGTTGCTCATCAGTACAAACCTCTTACCAAGAATATAGTGTCTCCACATCTTCAATGGATATATGATTGCTGCTAGCTCAAGATCATGTGCCAGATATTTCTTCTTGTGCTCATTCAGTTTTCATGACGCATAGCACACTACCTATCCTTCTTGCATGATAACTCCACCAAGTCCTATTTTGCAAGCATGTGTACACACTATGAACTCCTTGTCTAGATCTACAATATTTAACACTGATGCATGTTTCAACAACTGCTTGAGCTGCTAAAAAATAGCTACACATTCTATTATCCATTCAAACTTCTTACCTTTCCTCTACAATGATGTGATAGGATATACAATGCGTGAGAAGTTACTGATGAACCTACTATAGTAGTCTTCGAACCCCATAAATGATCTCAACTCATCCACATTCTTAGGAGTTGCCCACTTCATGAAGGCCCTTTTCTTTTCTTGATCTATTGCAATGACTTCCTTGGAAACAACATGTCACAAGTAATGCGCCTCTGACTAAAATAATATGCACTTGCTAAGCTTAACATACAACTGACGCTCCTTTTGCAATCTCAACACTTCTCCTAAAAGCTCAACATGTTCTTCCTCTTTTTTAGAATATACAAGTATGTCATCAATGAATACAATAACAAACTTGTCCAGATAAGGATGTGACACACTATTAATTAAACACATAAATGTAGCTGGAGCATTAGTCAAACCAAATGGAACTACAACAAACTCATAATTCCCATACCTGGTCCTAAACGTAGTCTTGAAGATATCCTCTTCCTTGATGCATACTTGATGGTATCTCGATCTCAAGTCAATCTTAGAGAACAATGCTGCTCCCTTCAACTGATCAAACAAATCATCGATCCTTAGCAATGGGTACCTGTTCTTGATCATTACCTTGTTTAGATGCCCATAGTTAATGAAAAATATGAGAGTACCATATTTCTTCTTTATGAACAACATTGGTGCACCCCAAGGCGATACACTTGGCCTAATGTATCCCTTGTCAAACATCTCCTTTAACTGAAAATTCAACTCTACCAATTCAGTTGTGCTCATCTGGTAAGGTTCCTTTGATGCCGGAGCCCCTGGCACAAACTCAATAGAAAATTCTACCTCCCTGTGAGGTGGAAACTCTATAATGTCCTCAAGAAATACATCCTGAAACTATTGTGTAACTAGGTGTTTGCTCAAAACATCGGCATCCCCAACTTCCTTACCTTTGTCACTAGAAATGTGTTGAGATATCAATGTTGTCATTGATGGCCATAAGGATTGAATGCAACATATGAATTCAATATATATACAGACAAAATATAAGCAGTGGACCTAAAGAGTGAAGAGAAGAAGCCATCGGAAATCTAAATCATAGGAACAAGAACCCATAGGAAAGCCAAGCCAAGAATCGATACAAGGAAGAAAACATCGATAATGGAGGAACATCAGAGAAATCATATCAACACTTTATTATGTGTTACCACTTAGAAACCTCGATCCTTGATCTCTGAATTTAATGGGACCTCCGATATGCAGACTCGATTGATTTTATTATAATGGATATAAGGTAATATCACATTGCCTGCATCGCAAGTTTCAACGGAATGACATCATAAAACTTCTGATTCCGATTTTTTTGTGGACCCGACGTTTTATCAAAATACGTTTAATATAATGTTGCATCCGTCAATGGTCAGGGATTGATGCAGACCTAATTGGAAGTATAAAAAAAGATCTTATTGGAATATCACATCCGTCGGAAGTAGGGGCATCAACGATGTTGAATCCAAAGAAAGTACATGTGTACAACTTGAAAAATCCTATGATATTCATGAGGTTCCGATTGCAGGATTAAGGTGATGATGTTGTAGGTGGGATCACCCATCATCTAGTGTAATGTGGCTTTACCAATGTTCTGTAAATAACAAGTCTATGGTTGAATATCATCAAAAAACACCCCTTCGATATATTTTTAATGTGTCACCTCATGCACAAGTCGACCTCTCCTTCAATGAACGTGTCTTTTTGTTTATTGGTGAAACTCATACACACACACACACACACACACACATAAGTTAAACACTTCATTTAAAAGTGTCAGTCTTGGTGCTTATTACAAAAAATAAGATACAATTCACAACTCATGAAATTAAAAAAAATGAGGACAGAAGATGGAGAGGCTCATCACTGGATCCCTGAAATAGATGAAATCGTAAAAGCTCGGACTTGTGAGACATTTCTCTTGTTTGGGTAAAGTCTTGTTCAAAATTCTTAATTTTCCTCTGCAATGATGTGATAGGATATGAAATGCGTGAGAAGTTCCTGATGAACCTCCTATAGTAGCATTCCAACCCCATAAATGATCTCAATTCATCCACATTCTTAGGAGCTACCCACTTCATGATGGCCCTTTTCTTTTCTTGATCTACTGCAATTGCTTCCTTGGAAATAACATGTCCTAAGTAATTCGCCTATGTCTAAATAAAGATGCACTTGCTAAACTTAACATACAACTAATGTTCCTTTTGCAATCTCAACACTGCTCCTAAATTCTCAACATGTTCATCCTCATTTTTAGAATATACCAGTATGTCATCAATGAATACAATAACAAACTTGTCCAGATAAGGATGCAACACACATTAATTAAACACATAAGTGTAGATAGAGCATTAGTCAAACCGAATGGAACTACAACAAACTCATAATTCCCATACCTGGTCCTAAATGTAGTCTTGAAGATATCCTCTTCCTTGATGTGTACTTGGTGGTATCCTGATCTCAAGTCAATCTTAGAGAACACTACTGCTCCCTTCAACTGATCAAACAAATCATCGATTCTCAGCAATGGGTACCTGTTCTTGATCATTATCTTGTTCATATGCCCATAGTTAATGCAAAATATGAGAGTACCATATTTCTTCTTTACGAACAACACTAGTGCACCCCAAGGCAATACACTTCGCCTAATGTATACCTTATCAAGCATCTTCTTTAACTACAAATTCAACTCTACCAATTCAGTTGTGCTCATCTGGTAAGGTGCCTTTGATGCTAGAGCTACCCCTGGCGCCAACTCAATAGAAAATTCTACCTCCCTGTGAGGTGGAAACTCTATAATTTCCTCAAGAAATACATCTTGACACTATTGTGGAAATGGGTATCTTCTCAAAACATCGACATCCCCAACTTCCTTACCTTTATCACTAGAAATGTGTTGAGATATCAATGTTGTCATTGATGGCCATAAGGATTGCATTTAACATATGAATTGATTATATATAAAAACATAATAGAAGAAGTGGACCCAAAGAGTGAAGAGAAGAAGCCATCAGAAATCTAAATCATAGGAACAAGAACCCATAGGAAAGCCAAGCCAAGAATCGATACAATGAAGAAAACATCGATAATGGAGGAACATCTTAGAAATCATATCAACACTTTATTATGTGTTACCACTCAAAAACCTCGATAGCTGATCACCGATTTGAATGGGACCTCCAATATGTTGACCCGATTGATTTTATTATAACGGATATAAGGTAATATCACAATGCCTGCATCACAAGTTTCAACAGAATGACATCATAAAAATTCCAATTCCAATTTGGTTGTGGACCTGACGTTTTATCAAACAACGTTTAATATAATGTCACATCTGTTAATGGTTAGGGCTTGATGCGGAGCCAAATGTAAGTATAAAAAAATATCTTATTGGAATATTGCATCCGTCGGAAGTAGGGGCATCAAAGGCGTTGAGTCCGAAGAAAGTACATGTGTACAACTTGAAAAAGCCTATGATATCATGAGGTTGCAATTGTGGGATTAAGGTGATGATGTTGTACGTGGGACCACCTGTCATCTAGTGTAATGTGGCTTTAGCAATGTTACTATGTGGATTCCGTAAATAACAATTCTATGGTTGAATATCATAAAAAAACACCCCTTTGATATATTTTCAATGTGCTACCTCATGCACAAGTCAACCTCTCCTTCAATGAACGTGTCTTTTTGTTTATTGGCAAAACTCATACACACACACACACACACAAATAAGTTAAATGCTTAATTTAAAAGTGCGAGTCTTGGTGCTTATTACAGAAAAGAAGATGCAGTTCAAAACTCGTGAAATTAAAAAAAGGAGGACAGAAGACAGAGAGGCTGATCACTAGATTCCTGAAATAGATGAAATCGTAAAATCTCGGACTTGTGAGACATTTTTCTTGTTTGGGTAATGTCTTGTTCGAACTTCTTACCTTTCCTCTACAATGATGTGATAGGATATGCAATGTGTGAGAAGTTCATGATGAACCTCCTATAGTAGCCTTCCAACCCCATAAATGATCTCAACTCATACACATTCTTGGGAGCTGCCCACTTCATGATGGCCCTTTTCTTTTCTTGATCTACTGCAATGACTTCCTTGGAAACGGCATGTCCCAAGTAATGCGCCTCTATCTAAAATAAGATGCACTTGCTAAGCTTAGAATACAACTGACGCTCCTTTTGCAATCTCAACATTGCTCCTAAATGCTCAATATGTTCTTCCTCATTTTTAGAATATACCAGTATGTCATCAATGAATACAATAACAAGCTTGTCCAGTTAAGGATGCAATGCATTATTAATTAAACACATAAATGTAGCTGCAGCATTAGTCAAACCGAATGGAACTACAACAAGCTCATAATTCCCATACCTGGTCCTAAATGTAGTCTTGAAGATATCCTCTTCTTTGATGCGTACTTGATGGTATCCGGATATGAAGTCAATCTTAGAGAACACCGCTACTCCCTTCAACTGATCAAACAAATCATCGATCCTTGGCAATGGGTACTTGTTCTTGATTATTACCTTGTTTAGATGCCTGTAGTTAATGCAAAATATGAGAGTACCATATTTCTTCTTTACGAACAACATTGGTGCACCCCAAGGCGATACACTTGGCCTAATGTATCCCTTGTCAAGCATCTCCTTTAACTGCAAATTCAACTCTACCAATTCAGTTGTGCTCATCTGGTAAGGTGCCTTTGATGTCGGAGCTACCCCTGGCACCAATTCAATAGAAAATTCTACCTCCCTATGAGGTGGAAACTCTGTAATGTCCTCAGGAAATACATCCTGAAACTGTTGTGGAACTGGGTAACTACTCAAAACATTGTCATCCCCAACTTCCTTACCTTTATCACTAGAAATGTGTTGAGATATCAATGCTGTCATTGATGGCGATAAGGATTGAATGCAACATATGAATTGAATATATATACAGACAGAATAGAAGCAGTGGATGCAAAGAGTGAAGAGAAGAAGCCATTGAAAATATAAATCACAGGAACAAGAACCCATAGGAAAGCCAAGCCAAGAATTGATACAAGGAATAAAACATCGATAATGGAGGAACATCAAAGAAATCATATCGACACTTTATTATGTGTTACCACTCAGAAACCTCGATCTCTGATCTTCGATTTGAATGGGACCTCTGAGATGTAGACCCGATTGATTTTATTATAACGGATATAAGGTAATATCACACTGAATGCATCACAAATTTCAACGGAATGACATCATAAAACTTATGATTCTGATTTTGTTGTGGACCTGACGTTTTATCAAAATACATTTAATATAATGTCACATCCATTAATGGTCAGGGCTTGATGTGGACCCAATTGGAAGTATCAAGAAAGATCTTATTGGAATATTGCATCCATCGGAAGTACAGGCATCAACGATGTTGAATCTGAAGAAAGTACATGTGTACAACTTGAAAAAGCCTTTGATATTCATGAGGTTGCTATTGTGAGATTAAGGTGATGATGTTGTAGGTGGGACCACCCATCATCTAGTGTAATGTGGCTTTAGCAATGTTACACCTCATGCACAAGTCAGCCTCTCCTTCAATGAACGTGTCTTTTTGTTTATTGGAGAAACTCATATCTATACACACACACACACACAAGTTAAACGATTCATTTAAAAGTGTGAGTCTTGGTGCTTATTACAGAAAAGAAGATACAGTTCACAACTCGTGAAATTAGAAAAAAGGAGGACAGAAGATGGAGAGGTTGATCACTGGATTCCTGAAATAGATGAAATCATAAAAGCTTGGACTTGTGAGAAATTTTTCTTGTTTTGGTAAATTCTTGTTCTGTGGACAAGCATGTTTGAAAGGATCGAACCAGGTGAAGTGGGCATCATTGAGTAACTCAGAGTTACAACGAATGTGCGAAGGAGTAGATCTTTTGTAGCTCGACAGGAGTGCATATAGTAAGAGAAGTTATGTGAAGGAGTTCAGTGGAAGAAATAACACATTAAGGTGTGAAGGAAGCCTCATATCATTAGTAAGGGAAGGTACTGCAGCATCATGAGATGGATTTGGATGTACTCTATTAAATCAAACATACACGTGAAGAAAGAAACAAAGTTGTGAATATTCTATTTTGAGAAATCTGAGGGGTTGGTGCCCCAAGGGTTGGAGCCTCTAAAACATAAAAATATAGGGTTGGAGCCCTAGAGGTCAAATCCTCATGAAAGTTCAATTTGGTGCTTGGCAACAAGTTGGAGCCTGAAAGATAAAAGAGTTGATCCCCGCAATTATCTTCATGCACAAATTTTGTAAAAGAGAATTGGTGTCCTCAATAAAATCCACATTATTTACTTCTTTATGTGTAATTGTGAAGAATATTAATTGGTAAATTTAAATATTGAAAGAAATACTGGTTCACTCCCCTCTTAGTATTTCCAATAATTGGTTTCAGATCTATATTCTTCATAATCCGCCTAACAGTTGGAAGAAGGATTCTTGAGTCACAATGGAGAATCAAGATGGATGGAAAGCCTATATAGAAAATGCCAAAGCACTAAATTCCATAACAAGTGGAACCAATGATTCATAATTTACAAAAGTTATGAACTGTAATTCTGCCAAGGAAGTATGGGACAAACATATTTTATCTATGATGGAGACTCCAAGTTCAAAAAGGCGAAACTCCAAACACATAGAATACATTTTGAGAGCCTTAAGTGGATGACGAAGAGGATATTGTAGCCTATTTCCTTTGGGTAGTTGAAGTTGTCAACTCACTCAAAGGCCTAGGTGAAACCATTGAAGAAAGAATGGTTGTCCAAAAGGAGTTGAGATCGCTTCTAGAATGCTTTGATTCTAAAGTCAATGCCATAGAGGAATTGAAGGATTTGGATAATCTCAAAATGGATGAATTTCATGGGATCCTCACTACATATGAAATGAGAAAAGAAATCCCCATCCCCAAGGAATCTACATTCAAAGCTTCAAGGTTATCAAAGAAAGGAAGAAAATATAATAATAATAATAATAATAGTGATGATTATGACATTGAAACTGAGCTAGCCCAATTCATAAACAAGCTAAGGAAATGTTCCAAGATGAAAGATAATTATCCTCTCATTTGTTTTAAATGTGGAAGAATAGGACATTATGCTGTGAAATTCCATCATAAGCATGGTAATGATGATGAAGACGAGTATAAAAAGAAAACATTCAAAATAAAGGGATTAACAAGAAAAACTTTATATCCAAAAAAGATGACTCTGATGAAGACTAATTCATTATTATCAAGAAGAAAACAACTAAATATATATCTCTACTTAGAGGAGATGATAATGATGAGTTCGATAAGGAATATAACTTTGATGAAGACAATGAAGTACTATTTATGGAATTCACAAACAAATATGATTCCGATCAAGAAGAAGAAGGAATTATGGACGATATGCTAATAAGATCCATTGAAGAAAATGAGAAATTTTGAAAGAAGGGCATTTCTCTCAAAATAAAAAATGAGGAAGCAAAAAGGAAGGAGGAGTTCTTGAACAATAAACTAAAGTTGTTTCCCTAAGAAAGGATTTGGATCAAGTTAAAAGGAGTTGGGAAAGCTCTAAAACTCTTGATAACATTATTAATACACAAAGACCTCAACATGACAAGTATGGAATTGGCTCGAAAGGGGAATCATCTAGTACAAAGGAAAGTGGAAAAACTCGAGAAATTTATATTGACATCCTAAACAATCATCCAAAATAAGAGTAGTCATCCCACCAAGAGCAAATGTCCACCTTTAACCATCCAAGAAATGAAGGAAGGCTACCTCCAAGGAAGAATATGACATCAAGTCAAGGCTGTCTTAACATATATCAAACAATATTTCTTGGTCATTTATTTCATTGTAATAACTTTGGTCATAAAGCTAGGCATTGCAAAGCTAATAAGGACAATGATTCAAGATATAAGATCGATTATCAAAGCAATCCACATAGCCTAAAAACACAGGGATAGATCAAGACTTACAATGGAATTGGATCCTTTGGTTAAGTATGGTCCCATTTTCCCAAAATGAAATGACTATGGCCATGATACAAAAAATTGTCCATCCAAAAGTGAAGGAACTACTTCTAAATGTGGTTTAAATTTATGTGCACATAGTGATGAAAACCAATGGTTTGTGGACAATGGGTGCTCAAGACACATGACAGGTGACCAAAAAAGTTTATCACATTAAATAAAAATAATGGAAATGGAAGTGGATCTACTAAAATTGTGGGAAAAGGGACTATTGCACATGTTAATGGAAAAGGAAAAGATCAAAATGGATTACTAGTGGATGGAATCAAACACAATCTTTTAAGTGTCAGCCAAAATTTTAACCAAGGACATAATCTTGTCTTCAGTTCTAAAAATTGTGAGATAAGGAATTCCTCCTCTAGAAAAACTTGTGGAAAAGGGAGTTAGAACAATTGACAACATATATATCCTAAGTAAAATTCAAGATAGATGCTATATAAGTCAAGCACATCAAAACTAGTTGTGGCACAAATGATTGGGGAATTTAAGCTTTGATAATTTGGTAAATATTAGCAAAACAAATGCAGTAAGAGACATTCCAAAAATTGTTAAGCTCGATCAAGTCGTGTGTGGTCCATGCCAACATGGAAAGAAAAATAGAACCTGCTTCAAGACTAAGGAGATCTCAACATCAAAACCTCTCGACATCATACATGCTGACTTATGTGGACCAACTAGAAATCCAAATCTGCAAGACGAAAGGGACTTTGCTCTATTTGTTGATGACTATACTAGAATTATGTGGGTATACTGTATAAAGTTTAAATTTGAAGCATTTGAGTGTTTTAAGAATTTCAAAGCCCTTGTGGAAAATGAAATATAATAAAAAATCAAGTGTCTTAGAACAGATAGAGGAGGAGAATTTACTTCCAAGGAATTCAATGAAATCTGTAATCTACATGGAATCAAAAGAGAAATTTCTGTAGCTATAAATCCTAAACAAAATGCAATAGTGGAAAGAAGAAACAAAAACTGTGCAAGAAATGGCAAGAACAATGTTACTAGCAACTAATTTACATGCTAAATTTTGGAGAGAAGCAATTTGTGCAACATTGTATACTTTGAATAGAGTCCAGTTAAGACCAAATAATGACAAAACTGCATATGGATTATGGAAAGGAAGGCCTATTTCAGTAAAATATTTCAGGATTTTTGGAAGTAAGTGTTTTATGAACATCAATGATGACTCACCAGGAAAGTTTGATTCTCAGGTTGATGAAGCAATATTTCTTGGATATTCTAAAACGAGTAAGGAATACCAATGCTACTGTTATCACAAAATCAAGCACTGAAGGGCTACTAATCAGGTAGACTCTGTGTAACTGTTTTAGACCAAGCTTTTGACTAAGGATTAGCCTCCCTAGCCTGAGAGGGCTCTCTCAAGAAAAAGTTATTGATTTTGAATGTTGATAAGAGGGCTAACTCTTGTACAATAGATTCAATGAACTTGCTGGCTGGACAAATATACAAATACATCCATTGGGCTTATGGAGTCAAACATGCTACAACAAACAATGATATTTCCTCTACATAGAAGTCAGGGCATGTGACATTTAAATGTTCAAAATATAACTCTTATAAAACCACAGTTCATAGAAGAGTACAGGAAGTCAGAGCAACATATGTGAATTCTGAGTGATTACTCCTCTAAGCAACTGAAAAAAGACATGAAGGACAAAGTAAAACAATACATCTTGAACATGGAAATGCTGTATGAATCCTGAGAAGAAAGGCATATATCTTATATTACTGCAAACTGTTCTTTACACAAGCCAAAATAGCACTCTGTTTTCATAAAATATCCAACCCCAATTACATAGATCTTCCAGCTATATATAGAAACATGATTTTAACTACTTGGAGCTTCCTCCTCCAGCATGAGGGGAGCTCGATGACTGCCACTAATGACACCTATTTACTATTGAACTGACTCATAAATACAATAAGGAACTAACTGTAGTGTTTAAGAGTCCTAAACCAACTATAACTCTAACTCTATCTTCCTCATAAATTGATTCCTCCTTGCAGCTTTGACACCTGGCTTTTTCTTCGTTTGGCTGAGATGGCATGAGATAAGGAATTAATGTCCCATGTTGGCTTTGAATACCGAAAGCTTTGATCTGTTCTGTGTTGGCTGAAAATATCCCTAAATTTTTGGTTCTGGTCCCCCATCACCGAGTATGCAGCAGTGGGTACTTTAAGTCTTTAATAACCCAAGAAAATAGGGCAACACCATGCTCCTGATATGCTGGGGGCTTCCTTGATGGACAGGTGTACCAACCAAACTTTTCGTATGCAGCTCTCTCCAAACCCTAATGACTGATAATAAAGTGACTTTATAACAAAAAAATTTAAACTTGAGTCAAAAACATTTCACTTTTTAAAAGGTACACCTGTCATAATTTGAATGGCTGTGGTGGCTCCCTTTGGTCTCTTTCATGTCACTTAGGTGTTCCCTTTACAAATTTCTGATCATCTTATCAAACTGTTTGTATGCGTTAAAAAACAACACCTACAGCAGTTTCGTAGCGTGCTACGAAACTGCTGTGTAATTTAAAAAACACAGTCTCCCTTTCATTCAAACCAAACTCATAATTGTTTGCATTGAAGCAGATACGTTTTCAGTATGATTCTCACTAATGCAAGTAACAACAATGAGCCTGACATTTTTGTCTTAGTGCCTTAGAAGCTCTGGCTTTACCAACACACTCATGGATGGAATCACTGTATCTTGCATTAACTCAGAAGGTTACTGTTCCACCATAGATAAATAGTCTTCCACTTTCTTTATAGAAGGACTCAGCTGTATTAAGAGATTTTATTAGTCCCTCGACAACTGAAAAGTTCAGTTGGGACTCACTACCACCACTTCTTCAGTGTATTAATTTGCTTCTTCATAACTGCTAACATTTGTGGCATCAGTACAAGGAGGTTGTTCTATTGGAGTATCTGAAACAAATGTACTACTAGTTGCAGAGTTTATTGCCACTAAATTAACCTCAGTACTTTTTGAATCACTGCCACATTTGTCAACATTGACATCTTCAAGAATGTTCCCATCCTCAAACTGTATTAAAGATTTTTCATTGCAAGGCAGCTGGTCACTTTTAATTTCACCCATATCATCCAAATGAGGATTGAATCCTTTGTTTTCAATTCTAGTTTGAGATTGAATTATTTAGCTTCAGCTGCTACGAAACTGCTGTTCTGCTTGAAAAATAGGTCTCGGGACAGAGCTCATAACGTCTCACAGAAAACGTATTTGGAAAAACTGAAGGAGGCTTTTGTGAAAAAATCCATGCTAAACAGAAACCTCTTTTAGTTTTTTGAAACACTACTCCAGCTGCCTAGAATCGATCCTTGAAGAAGATGTGTAAAACAGGAAATTAAAAACTGCACCTACAACAGTTTCGTAGTGCAACTTTTAGTCACCCGTTTCTCCCAGATCATAACCAATTTGAAGAAACTGAAAGAGGCTTTTCTAGTTCAGTATGTTAGGAATAAAAACCTATTTCAGTTTTCAAAAATATTCTTTCAGCTACTCTATATACCTCCTGGAAGTTTACTACTTAAAACAGAGAAATGTGCCTGTAGAAAACATCACCTACAACAGTTTCGCAGTTTCGTAGCGCGCTGCGAAACTGCGAAACTATTTTAAACAGTTTCTCTTTTCCCTGAGATTTTACTTGCCTTGCTTGAGCCTTCAAAGAACTTTTAGGTATGCTGACCTTGAGTTTGCCAAATGCTCCTTATGCATGAAAGGAGCATGAGAATAACCAAGACCAATTCTCCCTTACCTTACCCTTTTCCTTTGAAATCTTTTCAGTGATAACAGTGGCTCCACTTGGGATAGTGTGCCCTTGTGGTACACTAAGAACTTGTAGCTCCAGTGCTTTATCCATTTATGACAAACAGAAATTTGCTTGACAAACATCCCTTTTCAGCTTCTTGGGCCTTCACCTCGGGCTTAAGCTTGATGATCACTGTAGGAGAAAGAAATCTACATTTATTGAAAAAAAAAAAATGCTCAGTCAACCTTGAGCTTATTTGCAATTTCCTACCTACCTAACCTAACAATTCAAATTTCTTGCAGCTCAATCAATGTGACATTTCCAATGTAGCCAATCATTTGTCTTATCTGATATTTGAGTTCTTTGACTGCATCGGAGTTCAGAGCCACTATGATATTGTGATGCCCACTGCCACTGAAATTGCCTCTGATCTTCATAGAAAAACTGAAACACTGGAGAGTAAAACTGTTCCATATAGTCAGCTATAGGATCCCAGAATACATGATCAGCTTGATGGTTCTTGTAACTTTCTGGTTGTGAAAGCTGATCTTCAACAACAGTGTACAGTTCCTCAATCGTGAAATAGAAAGGAACCAACACTCTTTCCTTGTGTTCTGTCATAGGAAGCTTCTGAAAATAATGATCATGATTATGAAAACTATATGCCTGAATTTGACCTTCTAAACCTTCAATGTCTTTCTCAATGTCCTTAGCAACTTCATCCAAAAACTTCCTCTTATCTTCTCCCTTGCAGTTCAATGATTTTAGATAAGAAGACAAGGACAAAGAAAAATTTTCATTTGTATCTCCATTACTATGATCATTATTCCATTGTTTGAAACCTTGAACTGAAGGAGAACTTGCCAACACCTCTGATCTATCTATCCATTCGTCCACAAACATAAACCAAAAGTCTTCAAATGACTTGATAGATTTGGCAGGAAAGATTTCAATCCATTGTTTACATTTCCCTTGAAATGAATCATAGAATAACATAATGCAAACATCCTCATGTTTAACTCTAAGAAGCTCAGTAAAATGACAGAAATCTAATATATGCTTCAACGTTAAACTCAAGTCTTCTCCATTGAATTTTGGACCATTCCTTAGAAAATATGCATCCTTGGGAAAATGATTTGGGAAACCATGAATTCCTGAAAAATCTATGCATGCATACCTTGAAATAAGAATGGTAGCATCTGGGTCCTTCATAACTCCAGTGGAATCACCATGAATCTATGAATTTCGAATTCTTCAACAATGGAGTCGCCAAGGTAGATTTGTAGCCTCAAAAACCTTCTGAGCTCTTGCTACCTTCAGAAGTTCAGCTTCATAATTTCGGGAATGAGTAATCTTCAGACTCCCGGCAGACGCACCAAAATGTTATCACAAAATCAAGCACTGAAGGGCTGCTGATCAGGTAGACTCTGTGTAACTGTTTCAGACCAAGCTTTTGACTAAGGATTAGCCTCCCTAGCCTGAGAGGGCTCTCTCAAGAAAAAGTTATTGATTTTGAATGTTGATAAGAGGGCTAACTCTTGTACAATAGATTTAATGAACTTGCTGGCTGGACAAATATACAAATACATCCATTGGGCTTATGGAGTCAAACATGCTACAGCAAACAATGATATTTCCTCTACATAGAAGTCAGGGCATGTGACATTTAAATGTTCAAAATATAACTCTTATAAAACCACAGTTCATAGAAGAGTACAGGAAGTCAGAGCAACATATGTGAATTCTGAGTGATTACTCCTCTAAGCAACTGAAAAAAGACATGAAGGACAAAGTAAAACAATACATCTTGAACATGGAAATGCTGTATGAATCCTGAGAAGAAAGGCATATATCTTATATTACTGCAAACTGTTCTTTACACAAGCCAAAATAGCACTCTGTTTTCATAAAATATCCAACCCCAATTACATAGATCTTCCAGCTATATATAGAAACATGATTTTAACTACTTGGAGCTTCCTCCTCCAGCATGAGGGGAGCTCGATGACTACCACTAATGACACCTATTTACTATTGAACTGACTCATAAATACAATAAGGAACTAACTGTAGTGTTTAAGAGTCCTAAACCAACTATAACTCTAACTCTATCTTCCTCATAAATTGATTCCTCCTTGCAGCTTTGACACCTGGCTTTTTCTTCGTTTGGCTGAGATGGCATGAGATAAGCAATTAATGTCCCATGTTGGCTTTGAATACCGAAAGCTTTGATCTGTTCTGTGTTGGCTGAAAATATCCCTAAATTTTCGGTTCTGGTCCCCCATCACCGAGTATGCAGCAGTGGGTACTTTAAGTCTTTAATAACCCAAGAAAATAGGGCAACACCATGCTCCTGATATGCTGGGGGCTTCCTTGATGGACAGGTGTACCAACCAAACTTTTTGTATGCAGCTCTCTCCAAACCCTAATGACTGATAATAAAGTGACTTTATAACAAAAAACTTTAAACTTGAGTCAAAAACATTTCACTTTTTAAAAGGTACACCTGTCATAATTTGAATGGCTGTGGTGGCTCCCTTTGGTCTCTTTCATGTCACTTAGGTGTTCCCTTTACAAATTTCTGATCATCTTATCAAACTGTTTGTATGCGTTAAAAAAACAACACCTACAGCAATTTCGTAGCGTGCTATGAAACTGCTGTGTAATTTAAAAAACACAGTCTCCCTTTCATTCAAACCAAACTCATAATTGTTTGCATTGAAGCAGATACGTTTTCAGTATGATTCTCACTAATGCAAGTAACAACAATGAGCCTGACATTTTTGTCTTAGTGCCTTAGAAGCTCTGGCTTTACCAACGCACTCATGGATGGAATCACTGTATCTTGCATTAACTCAGAAGGTTACTGTTCCACCATAGATAAATAGTCTTCCACTTTCTTTGTAGAAGGACTCAGCTGTATTAAGAGATTTGATTAGTCCCTCGACAACTGAAAAGTTCAGTTGGGACTCACTTGTCCTTACCACCACTTCTTTAGTGTATTAATTTGCTTCTTCATAACTGCTAACATTTGTGGCATCAGTACAAGGAGGTTGTTCTATTGGAGTATCTGAAACAAATGTACTACTAGCTGCAGAGTTTATTGCCACTAAATTAACCTCAGTACTTTTTGAATCACTGCCACATTTGTCAACATTGACATCTTCAAGAATGTTCCCATCCTCAAACTATATTAAAGATTTTTCATTGCAAGGCAGCTGGTCACTTTTAATTTCACCCATATCATCCAAATGAGGACTGAATCCTTTGTTTTCAATTCTAGTTTGAGATTGAATTATTTAGCTTCAGCTGCTACGAAACTGCTGTTCTGCTTGAAAAATAGGTCTCGGGACAGAGCTCATAACTTCTCACAGAAAACGTATTTGGAAAAACTGAAGGAGGCTTTTGTGAAACTATCCATGCTAAACAAAAACCTCTTTTAGTTTTTTGAAACACTACTCCAGCTGCCCAGAATCGATCCTTGACGAAGATGTGTAAAACAGGAAATTAAAAACTGCACCTACAGCAGTTTCGTAGTGCAACTTTTAGTCACCTGTTTCTCCCAGATCATAATCAATTTGAAGAAACTGAAAGAGGTTTTTCTAGTTCAGTATGTTAGGAATAAAAACCTCTTTCAGTTTTCAAAAATATTCTTTCAGCGGCTCTAAATACCTCCTGGAAGTTTACTACTTAAAACAGAGAAATGTGCCTGTAGAAAACATCACCTACAACAGTTTCGTAGCGCGCTGCGAAACTGCGAAACTATTTTAAACAGTTTCTCTTTTCCCTGAGATTTTACTTTCCTTTCTTGAGCCTTCAAATAACTTTTAGGTATGCTGAACTTGAGTTTTCCAAATGCTCCTTATGCATGAAAGGAGCATGAGAATAACCAAGACCAATTCTCCCTTACCTTACCCTTTTCCTTTGAAATCTTTTCAGTGATAACAGCTACAATGATCAACTACGAAATATAGTTGAAATCATTGATGTAAAGATTGATGAGGGACACCCCAAAAGAGAAATTGAAATATATGAAGAAGATTCTTTCCTTGAATACCTCGAAGGAGATACAACAAAAGAATAATAATATCAAGAAAATCAAAAGGAACCATCTCAGAGTCTAGCAAAAGTAAAGTTTGTTCAAAAGCACCATCTGGAAGAAAATATTATTGGGAATACAGATGATGGAGTATAAACTCGAAGAAGGATGAATAATATGCCAAAGAAATAAGATGTCGCCTTACTATCTATGATAGAACCAGAAAACATTCCTCAAGCGAGTAAGGATCCTCATTGGGTAAAATAAATGGAAGAGGAAATGTCTCAAATTGAAAATAATGAAACATGAGAACTTGTACCTCATCCAAAAGATAAAAATATAATTGGAACTAAGTGGGTCTTAAAAAAAAAATGAATGTAGATGGACAAATCATCAGGAATAAGGCAAGGCTTGTTTGTAAAGGTTATTCACAAATAGTTGGAATCGACTTTGAAGAAAACTTTGCAGTTGTAGCTCTTATGGAGGCTATAAGAATGTTTTTGGAATTTTATTGTCCAAAAGGATTCAAATTTTATCAAATGGACGTGAAATATGCATTCCCAAATGGTGATCTAAAAGAAGAAATTTACATGGAGCAACTAGAAAGGTTCAACTTGGCAGAAGGAAAAGACTTTGCATGGAAGATGAAAAAGGAACTATATGGATTAAAAAAAGCTCCTCAAGCTTGGTACACAATACCGGACCATTATCTACAAAAACAAGGTTTCAAAAAGGGAGTGGGAGGAATGACATCATAAAACCTTCGATTACAATTTAGTTGTAGACCTAACTTTTTATCAAAATAGGTTTAATATAATGTCGCATCTGTCAATGGTTAGGGCTTGATGCAGACCTGATTGGAAGTATAAAAGAAGATCTTATTGGAATATCACATCCATCGGAAATAGGAGCGTCAATGATGTTGAATAGGAAGAAAGTACACGTGCACAACTTGATAAAACCTCTGATATTCATGAGGTTATGATTGCGGGATTAAGGTGATGATGTGGTTGGTGGGACCACCCATCATCTAGTGTAATGTGGCTTTATCTATGTTACTATGTGGCTTCCGTAAATAACAAGTCTATGGTTGAATATCATCAAAACATGCCCCTTCGATATATTTTATTGTGCCACCTCATGCACAAGTCGACCTCTCCTCCAATGAACATGTCTTTATATATATATATATATATATATATATATATATATATATATATATATATATATATATATATATATATATATAATTTAAATGATTCATTTAAAATTGTATGTCTTGGTGATTATTACAGAAAAGAAGAGACAATTCACAACTGGTGAACTTAAAAAAAAGGGAGGACAAAAGATGGAGAGGCCAATCATTGGATATCTGAAACAGATGAAATCATAAAATCACGGACCTGTGAGATATTTTTCCAAATTGGGTAGAGTCCTATTCTATGGACAAGCACATTTGAAAAAATCAGGCCAGGTGAAGTGGGCATCAACAAGTAACTCAGAGTTACAGTGAATGTGCGAACGACCAAATATTTTGTAGCTCGATAGAAGTGCAGGTCGTAAGAGCAGTTATGTGAAGGAGCTGATTGGAAGAACTAGCACATGAAAGTGTGAAGGAAGTCTCATATCGTTAGTAAGGGAAGGTATTGCAACATCAGAAGATGGATCTGTTTGTACTCTGTTGAAGTAAACAAACACGTGAATAATTTCTTTTGAGAAATTTGAGGGGTTTGTGCCCCAGGGGTTGGAGCCTCTAAAACAGAAAAAGATAGGGTTGGAACCCTAGAGGTCGGAGCCTCACGAAAATCCAAGTTGGTGCTTGGTAACATGTTAGAGCCGAAATACAAAAGGGTTAATCCCTGCAATTATCATTCTACACAAATTTTTGTAAAAGAGGATTGGTGTCCTCAATTATTTATAATAAAATCCATATTATTTACTTCTCTGTGTGTAATTGTGAAGAATCTGTGAAGAATCTTAACTGGTAAATTTAACGATTGAAACAAAATACTGATTCAGCCCCCTCTTAGTATTTCCAACAAAACGTGCACTGCAAACATCACACAATTTTTTCTGGAACTACGATTAGCTTGCATGGCAGTAACCATCCTTACTAATGTAGGGTTCTTCTTCCCTTGCAAAGTTCTCTTTTCCCCACCATCATCCACACACTCAATGGCCTTATCGAAGAAATCCACTTTGGTCCTATGAAGGTACAACCAATCCATACCCAAAATCATACTATATGGACCCAATGGAAGTACATTCAAATGTGTTGTTGTAGGAATACCATTTAATGCAAATGCACAAGCTATCACCCAATGGTGAACTCGCTTCATTGTACCTATAGCCAACTGCACCAACCAAGATTCTGAATGCACTTATTTTCTCAACCCACACTTATCCACTAGGTTAGGATTAATATAGCTATAGCTAGATCCAAAATCAATCAAAATAGAAACAACTTGATCACAAAGTGTATTGTCCATCTCAATGATAGATTCCAGATGATTTGCCCACCTATTGTCCACAACTGCATAGATACAAGGAACGCTATGACCGACATCACCAACTGTATGTGCCTCCCTAGCATTGTAGATCTGGGGTCTACCACCACTCTGTTACTGTAGAAAATCCCTCTTACTATGATCCTTACCACATATCCATCATTGCAATGGTTCCCTACCCCCGCCTCTAGAATTCTTCTCTCCATGTCTTTTCTCAGTTGTATTGAACCTCTCGTAAGGAAATACATTTTCTTTCTCACTTGCATCTTGAGGTTTTCCTAGCTTTGGTGGCCATTTTCCTTTAGCTTTCTCATTTATTTTCAAGTCATGCTTAGGATCAACTTTGAGCTTCCACTGCTATAACAATATTTCAACTTTTGGATGCCCTCCTCCAACGATCTAGGCTCATCGAACTCAATCTGGTTTCTATATGATACTGGCAGTCCACTAATGAATCTTTGAACCTTGGCCTTCTCCTCCTTGAGGTAAGGCACTGTTGTGCTCTACAACAACCCCCCATTTCATAACATTTTCATTCACACATAAAAATTATTATATGGAATGGGTCCCTTTTAAAATTTAATTGGCATCAATGCTTTTGTGTTAGAAAAGGTATGATAATCAAATGAGTTTATGAATTTAAACCTTTTTGAATAAAAGTGTTCCAATATCAAAGCAATCTTTTGTCATTGCGATAAAGCGATCGCAAGATCGCATATCGCAATGGCATAAGAAATACATTAAAACGGCACCTTGATCTCCGCCGATGCGATATCGCTATCGGCGATCGGCGATATTCCATGCACATCTAATAAAGGCACATAACTCTCCCCCCGACGCGACGCGATATCGGCGATCGGCTATCGGCGCTGCCTCATGTGTAAAGAAAAACGCTTTAAGTTATAACCCCGACACGATGCGATATCGCTATCGGCCGTCGGCAGGATCCCATATACTTCGATAAGGTGCTCAGGTCTTACCCCCGATGCGATGTCGCAATCGGCACTCGGCAGGATCTTTTCCAAAGATTGTGTAGCATCTATTCCTCGATACGATACGGTATCGCTCATCGGTAGTTGGCTTTCTCAAAAATCATCACTTGAAACTTTAAAGTTATAATGATATCTGATCGATAAAGCGCAAATTTCAAAATGTCGTTAAATGCAGGGATAAGGTAACGCATGTGTATTTAAAAAACTTTACCCCTTCGATTAACGAACACTTGCGTCTAACCGCCAAAATATCTGTTGCACGCTTAAGGGGGTCATTCATCCGGATAACGGTGTGATACTCATTTAATGGGTAGCAGCCCTTAAATCGCCATTAATGCATCTGCAATATCTGCCCAGTGATTGGATCCGCAGCCACTTTTGAGAATTAATATCACCACGCTTCAAATGATATATCTTTCCCTTTATGGATTGTCATTGTTATTGCCTTGTTACGATTTCTCTTGCACTTGTGTAGAATTCATCTGTTGAGAGAAGCCTGAGTATGATGGGGAAGAAATCTAAGAGGACCGCAGGCTCCGCTGCTACGTCTGTTGTAGGACAGACTGCCGCAGAAAGCAAGAAAGGCCTAATTTCAGACACTACGTGCACTGGTCTCAATAGGACTTCGTGGCAGGGCACATATAATCTATTAGAGGCTGAACAACCGAAAGCGATAGTGACAGAGGCTGGTGTGGATATGCTAAAGAAGTCCGATGCTACTCTTAAGGATTTGGCCGATTCCTTCCTCCACAGGATAGCAGCCAGAGAGCAAGTCCTTCCCTACACTGATGTAGTGCGATGGGAAATCGAGGAAATCCCAATCATAGACAGAACGTTTCACACAAGAGATGGAAGGATTTTCGGGTCGTTCAAGCCAGAGCACCTAAGGCAAATGTATCATTTGCCCGAGCCGGAGAGAATCTATAACAAAGCCTTCGTCGAGAAATTCGCAGCCGAAAATGAAGTACAGTCTGAACCCATCCGGGATTGGAGGCAGAACCCGGCCAAACACAAGCACGAGAGCTCGGGTAAGTACTCCGTCGATTCCTTGGCTTCTCCCTATTGCTATGTGGGGATTATGATGTGTAGACTATGGGGGTTGTACGACTCTGCTAATTTCGACATAGAAATGGTTCCCCTAATGGAAGCAGCTGTTAATAGTCTTATCATGGATTGGGCCACCATTCTTTCTGATAAGTTGGCTGTAGCTGTTCGTGACTTTAGAGCCAAATCCAGAGTTACCGAAAGGAAAATCCTGCCATTTTATTATAGTGCTTACATTATGGATACTTTGTGTTTTAATTCTGAATTTCCTATCCTCGGTTGGAGGTGGACCGCCCAAGACCCCTCACCTATTCATTTGTACCATCAAAAGTTGTGGAAGTCCTCTTACAAGGACCATCTGTATCAAATTTGCAATGGTTTTATGGTCCCTATTCATTATTCCATTTTTGATCGGCCTATTCCCAAAATCTCCTATCTCGCTTCCTTCGACTTACCAGCTGTAGCAAGTTGGTTCGGAGAGGAGCGTTTCACCTATATTAGAGTTTATGGGAGCCAAGCCAGGCCGCATGTTCTCCCTTTATATGTTCCAGACAAATTGTTAGCCCGAGAAATCTCTTACCAGATTATGGCCGAGAGTGTCACACAAACTCTCAAGAAAGAGAAGAAGAGGGGCTGGCCCTCTTTTCCCTTAAGAATTGGTGTTTTTACTCTGCATGATTTCAAGCATGCAGAAAAAGAGGCAACAAAGATGCAAGCTTTATCCCTAGCCACTCTCCCAAGCAGACTCTATGATCCACATAAAACTGCCTACACTGCCCTAGAACAGGCCAAATTAACAAAAGTCGTCCATCAAGAGGATATGTTTGATGACCTGTTCATCGTCGCCGAAACATTGTGGGGTGCCAAAGAGCTTGCTAGAATGAAATACAATGATGAGACATTAACTGAGTTCAATAAACTTAGAGAGCAGAGGTTGCAAACTCTGCCTCTAGATCTATTGACAATAACCCTAGCGTCTTCCTCAAGCGAGCCTGGTCAGCAACAGCAAAAGGCGCAGAAGGATCAAGAACAGAGAAAACAGAAGGAGATAGAGGAACAGAGGAAGAAGGAAGAAGAGGAGAAACAAAAGAAAGAACTGGCAGATAGGCAGAAAAAGGAATTGGCAGATAGGCAGAAAAGGGAGCAAGAAGAGAAACAAAAAAAAGAGTTAGAGGAGCAGCAGAGGTTAGAACAAGAAAGAGAGCGGAGCAAATCCCAGACAGAGCAACATAAACAGACCTCCATTGATCCTGAATTGCTCAAACAATGGAACCAATTCGATTCCATTATCAGTGGAAAGGAAGGCTCCAAAGACACAGGCACATCTAAGACAAGCGATGCACCAGATACCACTTCTTCTCAGGTTCTAAGTGGAACCAGCGGCCCACCCATTTCAAAGGATGTCGAGGTAATTACTATAGACCCTTCTGATCAAATTGTCCTCCAGGTGGAAGATATTCCTCCCCTGGATGTTTTCTACAGTCCAAGGCATAAAGCCGTTGTTAAGCGCTCAAGGAAGAGATGAAGGCTTGATCAACCTTCTATCTTTCCTGAGCAAACAGTCACGGGCAATGTAGTCTGGAAGGAGGAATTGGACCCCTCCGAGGATCTAACCAAGCTATCGCAGTATGAAGGAGCTTATTTTGCAGCAACTATTGATAAAGCATCGGAGGTAAGTCTTTTGTTAAATACTAAGGACTAGGAGATTTGTGCATTGCAAGCAGAAGTAACCGAGGCGCGAAATAAGGCAGCACGGGTAGAAGAACAGTTTCTGGCACAACAGCAAGCAAACAATGTATTAACCCAGCAACTCCAGACTGAAAAACAGAGAATTGACCAGAGCGCAATCCAGAAGCAGAAAGAATTGTCAGAGGCATTGGCACAGTTGAGGGCGGCGAATGAGCTGATGATGAAATCAAAAGATGAGCAAATAGCTCAACTATTAGCGCAGCTTGAAGGTATCAAAGGCACCCAGAAAGTCGAGGATTTCAGAGCAGAGGCAGCTCAAATAAATAGTGCATTAATCTCTCAGATTAGACTTCTATGCCGACAACTAACTGAGGCTGAACCATTATGTGAAGTATCTACAGCAGTATGTCAGCAGATAGAAAAAGCCAGAAATGAGCTAGATCAGGCCGAAGAAACCGTAGCTTCATATCTTGATTGGCAAGATACTGATGTGGGGAAAGCAGCGAACTTGCCTAGGATCTATGAGCCATTCAAGGACATACTCTTCACGGAATGGAACACTCAGATGATGAAAGCAGAAAGGGCGGCTTCAAGGTGTAAAATGATTGCCAACAATATGATTGATTTAGTCAACAACACACTCTATTTGGCAAACATGATTTCCCAGTGCACACCTGGAAGCATAACAACAACAAACATGATTGAACAAACAAGTTATCATGATTTGGAGGAAAAGGGAAGGTTAATCGCTGGAGTAAATACTTTGACCTCCGAGGCATATTGGCTCTTTCTAATCAAGCCACACACTCAAAGGTCGGCCCTCAAGTGTTTAACAGATGCTCTCGGATGCCTGATCCCCGACATTAAGGATGCCACATATGATGCCCAGCTCACTTCGCATCTCAACACTCCACCGGAAGTAGAGCCAATGCTGGCGATATGTCAGTTGAGGTTTAAAGGCAAAGAGCCCACTGAATGAAGCATTGCTGCCGACTGCCAGATCGCCAAGGAAGATGGAAAAATATTTATTGATGCCAATTTAATAGCTTTTCAGTTTTTCTTAGATATTTAGATTAGATTAGTATTTATAGACCCTTTCATTGTTTTGGAAAGGGTCGTAAAATTTTGTAATAGACTTAAAGGCTGAATTTTGCACTACTGTGCTTCAGCCTATATTCTTTTGTGAAACTTGACCGATAGTCCTTAATTTGACAAGAAGGTTGTTTTATGCAATTGCGCACTATTGTCTCTTGTTTGGAATGCTTTCGGGTTTGAAGGAAGGACTGCGACATAGCGATTAATACATCAGATTGTTAAACAACTTACATGGTACTTTTATCTGCATCTGTTTTCTTTCCTCTTATATGAATTGCTGTGTTATTATTTTTGCTATTGTTGAATACATGTATGCGCTATAACAGCAAATCTTCATTTCATTCCACTATTGGATGTTTTGTGATATGCCCTTTCTTTTAATCATGCATGTAGCAATGATATGAATGAAAATGTGTGGTAATTAGCTATTATCGCTCTGCATAACTAATTATGCAGAGCAATCTTAAATGGTTTAAACGTCTATGCTTTAGTGTTAGAGTCATCTATATGCCTGCCTTAAAGCACAGATTATCAAATGCTACGCTTTGAAAGATTGATAAGTCTCGGGATTAGATTATAGTTAATATATTTCGCCGATAGTTTTAGTTGTTCGCTTATCACCATCATACATCATAAGTTACTCATCCATCCCACTTTTATCCATTATTGGGAAACTGGTCCCATTATCCCCAGTCGGAGCCACTATTCCAAACGGAAAAGGAGCTGTACTAAGGTCCGGACCGGGTGGTTTCCCCTTTGTTGTGGCAGCGATTTTCGAGGCCTCAACAGGCACATATCTCAACAACTCCAAGAACCTGCTCGTATACTCATCATCTATCATGGAACCCATCTGCAACTCATAAAACTCCTTAGCTTTGTCATCAAAGCATCTTTCCGAAAAATACTTCTTTGTGAAGAGCCTCTCAAAATCATGCAAAGTCAAATTGTCCTCATGTAGTCCTTTACCATTCTTCACATCCTCCCACCAAATATCTGCTTTACCTTTGAGATTGAAAGTGGCTATCATTTCTTTCATGTTTTCTGAATAGTCATGCAATCTAAAGAATTTCCTCATACCAAGCAACCATGCTTCTGCATCTTGTGATTTATTCATCTCTACATCAAAGGTAGGTGGCTTTGCTTTCTTAAACTCATCCGGCAAGTATCCCCTATCAATCCTCCTGTAAGGATGATAACGATGACGATTATAATTAATTACAATTAAATTAAATTAATTAGAATTATTTTCATTTTAATTAAAATTATTTTTATTTTAATCTTAATCTGAAATTCAGTTAATTCTAATAAAATAAAATTATTAACTGTAATAATTATTAAGTATTATTAATAATTATTAATTATCCTTCCCTTAAACATGGTCAACTACCTTCATTCTCGCTCCATCACTGTCTTAGACCTCTATTTATTAATTCCATGCAGATCTATCTTATACACTTATTGATCTATCCTGATGATTAGCCATGGTGGATGGTTCAAAACGTCGATTCAAACAATTATGGATGCGATGATTCAAGAAGAAAACTCTACAAAAAATACAAAACACAGAAGCCTTAAAATAATGATCATGATGCTTGTCCTAACTAGAACTGGAATAGTACCTGTGTCCATCACCTCTCCTATCCGGAGTGTCCAACAACCTTCCATCTCTGATCATTTCATTGCAATCCAACCTGTGACCACCATAAGACCTGCTGCCATATGCACAATTAGTTTTGTCCTCCTGCTCATGGCTGATCTGAAGTGGTCCCTATCGCTACAATTATGAGAAACTCTGAAGTAGTATTGCATTAACCTCTGCTTGTTTCTCTTGTGCCTGCATGATTTTGTCATTGTACGCCTTACAAATCCTTATTTATTCCTTCAAGATTCTCAATGTATCTGCCAAATCAGGAGAGAGCCCAACACCATGTTGTTCATTCGATTCATAGGGAGAGTCTTTGTAGTCTAGCATCCTTCTAGCCATTTGATCTCTTCCCTACAAGGAATATTATGTTAGATAAACCAAATCACAATAAACCAACATACCTTTGCATAGTGCGGGGAGGATATCTCATCTACAATATCATCAAATCAATGTGATACATGCATAACATAATCATAACAACATATAGACATATGATACATAAGCACAAAACCACATAATCATCAGTCTAGCTACAATATAGTCATCAATGCATGACCATATCAACTACACACATACCATGATTACATGCATGACAACAATAACCATAACACCATTGTATACTTGACCACATGCAAACACTAACATGCATAAGAAATGCGTAATTGACCACAAACATTCATGAATGCATATGATCAAGAATGAACAATGATACTTGTAACCAAACCTACAAGAATGATACATGTAACCAAGCATCCAAGAATGTAACTAGACATACAAGAATGTAACCAAGTATACAAAATGACACATGTAAGCAACATATAACAACATGTAACCAGTCATACACTCATGACAATATGCTTCACACAACGACATCCTTATCCCCATGGTGACATCACTACAACCATGACCAACAACATGCATATGCAACAAGCACATAGACCACAAGGATAACTGACACATGTACAACCGACATGAATGTATGACAAATACATTCACTAAAGGAGAGAACAACCACGCTCTAATACCAATCTATAACCACCATCCTCCCACATCTACCCAAGTAACCGACTAACTGGGGTAAACATGCGATGAGAGAGGCCACTATAAGGGATTCAACCTCCTTGGTAACCTTAAGGAAATGTAATTGACGAAACACATCAACCATACCTTCAACAACAACAACAACACCCCTAAGAGACATCTCAGCCACTTAGGAATCCTGCCCCTGGGTCCCACTAATATTCTATGCCTCTTGACCTCTGGATGCTCTCATGCTATAGGAATTCCAACGTCCAGGGACCTCTAGATGCTCTCATAGGCCTACAAGCCAAGATCTAGGGACTTTTCCCAGTAGACTTGTGCCAGCATGCATAGAATTCAAGGCACTTTTCTAGCCTAGAATTCCAACCACTTCCCAGAACTTGTGATAAATTTCAGAATCCATCAAAGCTATGATGACAAGACTACTAAACCAAAAGTCAACTTGAGGACTAGGACAGACCATCCCCAACTAGAACTGACATTCTGTCAAACACTTGGCATCAATGCAATCTACAAGCATAAGATATAAGACAAAGAATGAATGGCTGAAAACACTTATGGAACATGACAAGAAGGATCACCACCTTCTCCATTGAATTGTTATAAGATCAATTAGTTCTTGCATCCATAAATTTAACAATTAAAAGTAAATACATGAGATAATGATAACATGAACCAATCAATTAACCAAGCTTATAACCAGCATAAAACCATGTAAATAAAAGAGATATAAAAACCATTAAATCCACATGCAAACAAGTGCAAAAGCAAGAGAACTTAGATTTCATTAATGATAGGAAAATCTGACCAGGTTTGCGACTTCCAAATACCACCCAACTGTAGACATGGATGAACCAAATCTTTCTTTTAGCCAATCACCCTCGTTCTATATTCCAAGCATGAATTTGGAATCTCATGGATAAACCAATCCAAAAACAACCAAGGGAATCCAGAGGTTAAGCTACCTCCACCCTCACTGTTATAGACATTTTTGTGCCTAACATCATGGAGCATGAAATGTCAATAATCTGAGGGATCCAAAGTCCCTAAACATGTTGTTCTTACCCTTAGAGGAACAAGGTCTGCAAACCACAGCACTGAGAATCAGTTCTCCACTCAAAAAAACTCAAAAACAGGCTATTTCTGGATCATGTCAGCTGCTCCACTGAGCATCTGCGCTGAATGTCAACTGCTCCTCCTTGTACCTGCGCTGAAGGTCAAAAATAATGAAGGCTACCTGTGCTGGGCGAGATTGGCCAAGTGGCACAGTCATTCTGCAAGGTGTCAACTGCCCAGGAAGCTTCCAAACTGACACTTGGGTCAAGGAATTCGCCTAGTGATGAGTAAGAGGGTCTTGATCTCTAAGTGGAAGCAAGATTCTCCAAGTGGACTCAAGAACTGAATATTAACTAAAGTGGGAGAGGACACAAGTCAGCTTCAGGCCAGTCTCAAGATGACTCATCCTTTCTCCAAAACCCTATATATAGAGCTCTCTCATGAGGTCTAAAGAGGCTGGAATTTTGTGCAAGTAAGGAAGTGTTGTTGGTTTGTGATTAGAGCTATTGGGTGTTTGCTTGAAGGAGGTGAAGAGGAGATTTCTTTCAGCTGGGAGGTGTTGCTGGATTGGGCCCATTGTGGTTGTAACTCTCTCAGAACTTTACTTCTATTATCAATAAAGTATTCGAGATTCTTCTATGTGCATGTGTCTTTATGATGAATATCTGTTTGTACATTTGATTTATGCTAATCCTATAATCGATTATGGATGTATGCTTCTTGTAGTTTCCTTTTCTTGTTCTTTTACAGGATCTGTGTGTAGCTGGTCCGGTGAAAGGGAAAGGAGCTAGGAGCAAGCAGCAAGGAGTGAAGACTGGATCGACTATAAGCGCAAGATAACGGTTAGTAGATCATCCTTTTCTTCCCTCTCTCATCTCATAAAGAAGAAACTTTGAATAGCTTTGCATTCAGTTGTTGCTGGAGTACTATCACCTTCAGAGTGGGATAGAGGCATTCTGCATTAGATACTTTTCCCCCCAACACTCACCAAACTATGATCAAACCAAAACTGGTGCTCCGATCACAACCAAACCGAACTTGGAATTCTATCTAGAATCCATCACTATCCTTGAGGATTTTTCCGTCTCCTTATCTCTCAGGATTTACTGCAAACCAATCCCAGATCACTAGGCCATAAACCAAGACCACTCTCTTTGGCTTTACCACAATCCAAACCTGGATCACTAGGCCCTAAGTTGAGACTTCTACCTCAGGATTTATTATGTATCCCACCAAAACCGGTTAAGGGATTCCTTGGTCTTTGGGAATGGACCTTGAGACCACCTTCTCCCCAGATTCCAAAATCCATCCGACAAACCAAAGATCAAAACTAAGATAAACATCCCAACATACAATGGCATCTGAAAAAAGGCAAGGCTAGGCTAAAAACCACTATCATAACCCGAAAAAACCATGCCACCGACAACAAGAGAACCATACACCAACATGCAAAGACATGCATATAAAAACTAGTGAGGAAATCACACATGCAATGTGTTACTGGCAAGTATTCTAGCTGAGGCAGTCTAATCCTGCTCTTCCTTCCTTGATCCTTTCTTTCCTTCATTTCCCTTTGCTTTCTTTTCCTTCCTTGATCCAAAGCTAGAGTGCTCCAAGAAAACTCTAAGTGACCAAGAGTGAGAGAGAGAGAGAATAATGAGAGAGCTCTGAAACTTGAATTGGAGAGATGTTACCAACTGATCCTCAGAAGCGCTTTTATTAACGAGGCCTGTATTTTCTTCATTCTCTATTATTTTCCTTCATTTTCCTCCTCGCAGGCAACCCGTGATCTTTCACCTTACTTTTCTCCTATTTTCCTTTATTTTCATAAATAAATGTGCCAAAAATGTCTATTTTCCTTTTAATGCCTTTGCCTTAGCCTTTGCCAATTTCCTTAGCCAAAAACACGTCTAGTGATGTCCACTAGGATATCTTTGCGCAACATTAAGCTTGCAATAAGTGTCCCTTAACCGTGGTCTTATTTTTCCTTTATTAACTTTTATGACATGAACTTTTCACCAGGGATGTTACAACATCGTTCCTTGCAATGTAGAGGAACCAAATAAAGGAGAAAAATTGAGCAAAGTGGGGGAATACATTATTGTTGTGTGAGATGAAGAGTGCAGAGTGGAGTATGCGAAAGTGGTGTGAATAGAACAAGTGTTTAAACTGAGGCAAAGTGTTTCTAAGGGTTGTGATTAGAGCTGAAGGAGTAGCAATGAGCACGATTTAGAGGAGAACTTTCATGGATCAGATTTGTATTTCTATCTATATGCATTTCCCCTATTTTTAGTTTGAAAATTATTGTATGAAAGTTAGAACAGTGGCTAGAGTAGGTGGTGATCTACATTCATAAGAGGTTGGTGCCTCTTGGAAAGTAGGTGCTTGCTATATTAAGGTGGTCAGTGCCTCCTATGAGTGGGTGCTCAAAATTAAATTGATGTAATTAAGTAGGTTCGTAATTCACATCATAACAACAAACAAATTGTTGGTTTTTTCCCTTTGGGTTTTCATGTAAAAATACTTGTGTCAATATGTGTATGTTGCTCATGTGATGGATTGTATGTACATGTGAATGCCTTGTCTTGTTGATCATTTGTGTTATGTATGGAATCTCTCACAAGTAACTGGCCATAGTGAAAACAATTAAAGAGTTATACTTAAAATTCAAAAGAACTTCACTATTACTAATTCACCCCCCTCTTAGTAATTCCTTATTCCAACACTGACAATGTTTATGAGCTTGATGAAGGGTATTTTCCACCCTTATTTGGACAAGTCCATTTTGATTTTTATTGAAGACATTCTAATTTACTCGGAAAATTTAAAAGGGCATAAAGAACATCTTTGGATAGTGCTGCAGACCCTAGAGAAAATAAACTTTATGCCAAATTCAGTAAATGTGATTTTTATAAGGATCAAATTCAATATTTGGGACATGTTATCTCCTCTAAGGGTCTAGGTGTGGACTCTGATAAATTCAGAACCATCATGGAATGGTCTGTTCCTAAAAATGTTACATATTAGATATTTTATGGGCTTGGATGGGTATTACTGTTTCTTTATAAAATAATTTTCTAAGATTGCTTACCGTATAACTTCCTTGCAGAAAAAAGGAAGAGCATTTAAGTGGATCGTAGACTGCCAACACAACTTTGAACCACTGAAGCACTTATTGACAACAACTCTCACGCTAAAAATTGTGGATCCGGATAAGGAGTTTATTGTCTATACAAATGCCTTCCAGGAGGGTGTTGGAGGGGTTTTAATGCAGGAAGGTAAGGTAATAACCTATGAATCTTGCAAGTTAAAAGAACATGAGAAAAGATATTCCACCAATTAATCCCGCAAGTTAAAAAAAATGAACAAAGATATTCTGCCTATGGATCCCACAAGTTAAAAGAAATGAACAAAGATATTCTGCCTATAATTTGGAGCTGACTGCGATTGTTCACACCCTTAAGGTTTTGCGACACTATTTGTTACGAAAAATATTTTTGTTAATGATAGATCATACTAGTTTAACCAATTTCTTTAAGCAACCTAATTTAAATGCCCGCCACGCTAGGTTGACCTCTTTTTTAAGCGCATTTGAATTTGACATCAAGCATCTAAAATGGAAGGAAAATAGTGTGGCAAATGTGCTGAGTAGGAAGATGCATTGTGTATATGAAATTACTTACATTCGGGTAGAGTTTGATTGTTCTTAGCAGATTAAATAAGCTTCTCTTAGAGATCCAAAGTATATATTTTTGTGGCAGCAAAGTAAGCAAGCACAAAACACCGTACAACAGTCTGATTATGTTGCAGATAACAAAAATTTGTTGACTTTTAAGAGGAGAATATATATTCCCAATCAACTAGCAGTTAAGTAGTTTTTGTTGGATGAATTTCATCAAATCCCCTATGCTGCCCATCTTGGGTATCAAAAACTATTTTCTGAAATAATTTATTATTATTATTTTTGGCCTTGTATGAGGAGGGATATTATGGAATATCTAGCCAAATTCCTAGAGTGTCATCAATTCAAGGTAGAGCACCAACACCCGACTGGTCTACTCTACCCCTTACCCATACCTAAATAGAAATGGGATATGATTACATTGGATTTCATAAACGGTTTGCCAAGGTCCAAGAAGTAGAATGACTCGATTATGGTAGTGGTGGAAAAATTGAGAAAATAAACTCATTTCATCCCCGTCAAATCTATTGTAACAACCCTAGTTAAAATTCCATGTAATAAAGTTAAAAAAAATAACCATGGATGAATGGGACACTTATTCCAAGCTGAATGTTGGGCAGGATATCCGAGTGTGAGTTCATTTGGTTGTTTATCGCTAAGGAAATTGGCAAAGGCAATGGCTAAGGTATTAAAAGGAATTTTGGCACATTTATTTATGAAAATAATGGAAATTAGGAGAAAAAGGAGGTGAAAGGTCACAGGTCACATGTGAGGAGGAAAATGAAGGAAAATAATGGAAAATGAAGAAAATAGAGGCCTTATTCATAAAAAGGCTTCTGAGGATCAACTGATAACCTTTTGTTAGGTTGGTTTTGGAGCTCTCTCATTATTCTCTCTCTCTCTCTAATACTCTTGGAAACTTAGAGTTTTCTTGGAGAACTTTGGCATTGGATCAAGAGAGGAAAAGAATGCAAGAGGAAGCAAAGATCAATAAGGGAAAGGCAGGATCAAGCAGCTACAATGGACTTCATTGCAGGTATCAACTTGCATGTGTATTTTCCTTGCTAGATTTAGCATGCATGGGACTGCACGTGTTTCTTTTCTACCATGGCATGGTTTTTTCTAGGTGTGACAATATTTTCAGCCTAGCCTTTCCATTTCCTGATAGTTTTTATGAGATGGGTTCTCTCATGCGGTTTATGTGGGATGGCCATACTGGATTCAAAGTTGAGTGGGGTGGATCTCCGAATTGAAAACAACATGGTGGTAGTGGTCCCTAAACCAAATTGAGGATGCATGAAACCACTGACATAATAACCCTTGAATCAGACTATGGGTTGTGGTAAAGCTAGATTATGTGCCTTGGTGGGCCTAGGAATCCTTGCCGGTGAATGGTGGGATATATGGTAAAGCAAAGAGGTGGATTTTCTTTCTTTTGGGCCTAATGATTCTAGGATGGAATGCATAGTAAATCCTGGAGATTATGTCTCGGTGTAGGGCCTAGTGATCCCTAGATCAGATTGCGGATGTATGTTAAAGCCTGAGAGACTAAGAGGCACTCAAATTCCTCACGATGTGGGCGAAGAAATCTGGTGGCATCCACATTGATTGGTATTTTTTGATGTGTTCTATGAGTCCCACATTTATGCTTGGAATATAGCATGGGGGTGATTGGAAGAAGAGAGACTTGGCTCAGCTAATCTATGGTTAGGTGGAGCATGGTAGTCCCATCTCCGGTTAGTTCATTGCATTGATTAATGAGAAATTCATTCCATTGATTTTCATGTGAAAATGTACTGGTGTATATATGGATTTTGATGGATGATATGCTTATTGTAATTTTGTTCCTATTATGCTGGTTATATGTTCATTTTATGCCAACAACTATGTTTGGCTCTCAACATGTTTTACTTATATTTGAATGGATATTGTATCTATGACATAATAAGTGATAAGTGTTGGGTTGCGTTATATTCTTTCCACGACTAGCCCATGCAGTTAACTGGGGGGTTAGGAGGGGGGCGGAGCCCCCCCTTCATTGCGTTGATTGCGTAGCAGGGGGGAGTCACAAGAGGTTTGAGGGGCGTAGGTAACCCCACCCTATGGGGTCCAGGGCACCGCCCCAGAAAATTTTGGTTTTGGACCCTATGTTAAGTTGGGCGGACCTACCTATGATTTTTTGCATGTTTTTCGCACATGATTTTGGACGCGATGGTTTTCGGTCCATGGTTTTTGACGCGATGGTTTTCGGTTCATGGTATTGGATGCTTCGACATGTATAAATATGTATTGTAAAATTGAAAGGAACATAATGAAAAATCAAGCTGGTAGTCTTGGTTTTGGGATCCAGGGGAAAATCTCTATGTATATGCGTTTTATGTGTTATGTTCTCGCATTGTTTATTTTTTGTGTTTTAGAATTCGTATGCATGTAATTTCTGTACGGGGTTAAAACCTATAATAAGGCAACAAATAACATGAGGAAACAATGGTTCATGGCGATTTTGAGATAAGTAAGAGATCCCTACACTTAAATCCGTTGTTTACACCTATAGGTTACATGTTGATGATATGTTTGATGAAATTCATGTCATGGCTAGTAAGGGTCTGGTTAAGGCCTTGATCAACTATTTACTTTTGCATAATTGTTTCCCTATAATTTTCTTAATTCGGAGCTTTCATTCCATTCTGGGCAGTGGCCTGGTCTATGGGCCTAAAAAGTGGCTCAAATCCTGGAGTCACTTGCACAAAATTGGCAAGTTTGGACCACAGTCACTAGTAGGTAGGCTTATGAGAGCGACTTTAGGTCTGTGGTCGCTCCTTTTCCCATAGCATATGAGCGATTGAGCTGTGAATTGTCCAAAACAAGAGTGGGACCCAGGGACATGTTATCTTAGTGGTTGACTTATCTCCTAAGGGTTCTGTTGATGGTGTTGGATGGTTGTATGTGATGTTCCATCGATTCCACTTCTTTAAGGTCGCCTAGGAGGTCAAATCTGATCATAGTAGCCTCTTGTCTCATGTTTACCTCAGTTGGTATGGTAACTTGGGTGAATGTGGTAGGAGGGTGTTAGAGAGTGGTATTAGAGTATGGTTCAACTCTCAGAATGAATGGGTTGAATGTGTGTTGGTCATGCATACATGTCAGTTGCATGTGTGTCTCTTACACTTATATACTTGTTGCATTTGTTTGATGATGGATTAGGGTCATAGTATGGTTATAATGGAGAATTTGATGTTGATTTCGCGAAGAGTATTCAACATGAGTATGTGACTGACTATATATGGTTATTTGTTGCTTACATGTTGATTTTATGTTGCCTACTTACATCCTTGTATGTTAGGTTAAATTTTGAATATATTGATTACATGCATCAGTCTTGTAGGTTGATTACAAGAACCGATCAGTTATGTTCCACCACATGCGGTTATGCGTATTAGTGGTTGGTTAGGAATTTCTTATGCATATTGTCAGTTGCATGTAGAAATGTGTACAATGGGGTAATGGTTGTTGTCATGCACGAGTTCATAGCATGAATTGTTGATATGACCTTGCATTGATGACTGGATCCTAGTTAGAGTGATGTTTATGTGTTGATTCATTTATTTGTGCATGTCTATATGCTGGTATGATTATGTTATACATGTATCATGTTGATTTGATGATCTTACAGACATGGTATCTTCACCCAAGATATACTAAGGTACGTCAATTTATTGTGATTTGGTTTCTCACATATTAAGCATTGCAGGAAGAAATAGATCAAATGTTTAGCAAGGTGGTAGACTACGTAGAATCTCCCTATGCATTACGTGAGCAACATGGTGTGGGGCATACTTCTGATTTGGCTGATGCATTGAGGAGCTTGAAGGAAGAGATAAGGAGTTGTAAGGAAGATAATGACTGGATCATACAGGCACAAGAGAGGCAAGCGAAGGTTAATGCTATACTTCTTCAGAGTTTGTCAGAATTGCAGTGACAAGGGCTACTTTGGATCAGCCATGCACATGATGATGGGACTAATGGAGCATATGGCAGCAGATCTCCTAGTAGACACAGGTTAGATAGATGTGACATGGTGAGAGATGGAAGGTTGCTAGACACTTCAGAAAGGAGGGGCGATGAGTACAGGTATTATTCTTGTTCTGGTCTAATAAACATCATGATCATCATCGCTATCATTCTTACAAGAGGAATGATAGGGGTACTTGCTAGATGAAATCAAAAAAGAAAAACCACCTACTTTTGATGGAGATGTTAAGAAGCCAGAAGATGCAAAGGCTTGGATACTTGGCATGAACAAATTCTTTGAGTTGCATGAGTGCACAAATAACATGAAGGCCCGGATAGCTATCTTTAGCTTGAAAGGTAAATCAAACATCTGGTGGGAAGATGTTAAGCGGGTTAGATACATTAAGATAGATGACTTTAGTTGGAACAAATTCAAGAGGTTTTTCAGGAAGAAGTACTTGTTAGAAAGATACTACAACAACAAGGCTAAATAATTCTATGAGATAAATATAGGGTCAATGACAGACGAAGAGTATATGACCAAGTTTTTGGAGTTATTGAGGTATGTACCCTATCTTACTGATGAGAATGCTAAAGTTCATATATTTTTCAGTTGTTTTACATTAGAATTTAGAGATCAGATTGAGTATGATGAGCCTCGGTAACTTGACAAAGTTCTTGGGAAACTGAAGCATTTCTTTGAGAAATCAAAGCGTAAGATTGAATCTCAACATGGATGGAAAGGAAAATACAAAGGTAGAGGTAAATGGGAACATAAGAGGACAAGGCCTCAACATGCAGATGGGAAAGAAAATGTGGCACCACAAAAGAGATTTAATGCAGCTTGACAGGGACATGGGCCACAATAGCAACAACAACATAGAGGTGACGACATTGGTCGGTTGGAGTGTTGGACATGTGGTGAGGAGAACTTTAGGAGAGATTGTCCACAAAATCAGGGTAGAAGGCCTAAGATATACATTGCACAGGAGGCGCAGACTGTTGGGGATGGTGGTAAGAGTATTCCACGTATCTATGAAGTAATGGACAGTGGGAAAGTAGAACACCAGGCATCTATCATTGAGATGGACGGTAAGGTTTGTCATGAATTTATTTCTATTTTTATTGACCCTAGATCTAATTATAGATATGTTAGTCCTAATTTGGTGGATAAGTGTGGGTTGAATAAGTAGTTGCATGCAAAGTCTTGGTTAGTGCAGTTGGCTACAGGTACAAAGAAGCAAGTGCATCATTGGGTAAGAGCTTGCACATTTGACTTAAATGGTATGCCTATAGCAACCCATTTGAATGTATTACCATTGGGTTCATACATTATGTTAATGGGCATGGATTGGTGACAATGGGGAACCAAGAGTCTTCCAAGGTAATAAGAAGGGCACATCAGTTAGGATGGTGACAGATATGCAAGCAAAGCGTAGCTGCAGGAAAGGGTGAAAGCTATTGTAGTACACATTTCTAGTGATAAGGGTAAGGAGGTTGAGGACACATATGTGTTGAACATGTACCCAGTGTTGCAACAGTTCAAGGATGTATTTCCTGAGGACATTACAGAGTTTCCACCTCATAGGGAGGTAGAATTTTCAATTGAGTTAGTGCCAAGGGAAACTCCAGCATTGAAAGAACCTTACAGGATGAGCACACCTGAGTTGATTGAGCTGAAATTCCAGCTGAATGAAATGTTGGACAAGGGATACATTAGGCCAAGTGTATCACCTTGGGCACACCGGTCTTGTTTGTGAGGAAGAAATATGGTACCCTCATATTATGCATTAATTACAGGCAGTTGAACAAAGTGACTATCAAGAATAGATATCCTTTGTGGAGGACTGATGACTTGTTCGATCAGTTGAAGGGAGTAGCAGTGTTCTTGAAGATTGAATTGAGATCTGGATATCATCAAGTATGCATCAAAGAGGAGTACATTTACAAGACCATATTCAGGACTAGGTATGGGCATTATGAGTTTCTTGTGGTTCCATTTGGCTTAACTAATGCTCCAACCACATTCATGTGTTTGATGAATATTGTGTTGTGTGCATATTTGGATAATTTTGTTATTGTGTTCATTGATGATATATTGGTATATTCTAAAAATGAGGAAGAGCATGCCGAGCACTTAGCAACAATATTGAGGCTGTTGAGAGAGCATCCGTTGTATGCTAACCTCAACAAATGTAGTTTCTTTCAGACTGATGTACACTACTTGGGAGATTTTGTCCCCAAGGAGGGAATCGTAGTAGATCCAGAGAAGATAAGGGCCATCTTGGAGTGGATAGCTCCTAAGAGTGTGGATGAGGTGATATCTTTCATGACTTTGGTAGGCTATTATACGAGGTTCATCAGGAAATTCTCATAGATTGCTTGTCCTATCACATCATTACAGAGGAAAGGTAAGAAGTTTGATTGGACTAAAGAATGTGAGGCTAGCTTTGAGTAGATCAAGAAATTTCTAACACATGCACTAGTGCTACAGATTGTAGATCCAGACAAAGAGTTCATAGTATGTACATATTCTTGTAAGAGAGGACTTGGTGGAGTCTTTATGCAGGATGGACAGGTGGTATGTTATGAGTCCCGGAAATTGAATGAGAATGAGAAGAACTACCTAACACATGATTTTGAGTTAGGAATGATGATACATGCACTAAATATGTGGAGGCACTATCTTCTTGGCAGACGATTTGTGCTTATGAGTGATCACATTGGGTTGAGGTATTTGTTTGACCAACCAAATCTAAATGTCAGGTAGGCTAGATGGTTGGCCATGATCAATGAGTTTGACTTTGAGATTAGGTACATCAAGGGTAAAGAGAACAGGGAAGTTGCTCTCATCAAACAGGTTTAGGTACATTACTTTGCAGCTATGAAATCTTATGGAATAGACTTACATGATAGGATCTTGCAGGCAGGACAACATGATGTCAGGTATATGGAGATTATGCACAGGTTGCAGCAGGGTGATAGTACATGTATAGGTCATGGAACATGTACATTATAGGTGCAGGTACATGTACATGTAGTGGTATAGGTACATGCGGCAGTACAGGTATAGGTGGCAGTACAGGTACATGGACATGTACATGTACAGTTTCAGGTGCATAGGGCATGGACTATTTTCTTACAGCAGAGGAATTGGTTAGGTTCCAAGACAAGATATATGTACCAAATAATAGCGAGCTCAAGAAGGTGATGTTGAGGGAGTTTCATGTGAAACCATATTCAGGTCACCTAGGTTATCAAAAGACACCCACAAAGGTGAAGAGATATTACTATTGGCTGAATCTGGAGAGGATGTAGCAGAGTTTGTGGCGAGATTTTTCGACTACCAACTAGTGAAAGAAGAGTGCAAACATACAGGTGGACTGCTACAACTAATCACTGTTCCCGAGTGGAAATGGGAGGTCATTTCCATGGATTTCATCATAGGGTTTCCAAAGATAGTGAAGCAACCTGATTCCATCATGGTCATTGTGGATAGGTTAACAAAGGTTTCACACTTTGTTTCGGTGAAGTCTACATTCTTAGCTAGTGATGTGGCACATGTGTTCATCAGAGACGTGGTTAGACTACATGGTGTTCCAAAGAAACTTTTGTTAGAAAGGGACGCAAAGTTCACTTCCAAGTTTTGGAAGGAGTTATTTGCAGGTTTGGGAACCAAGTTGGCCTTCAGCACAACTTATCATCCACAGACATATGGAGAGATAGAGAGGGTCGACAGGATATTGGAGGACATATTGAGGATGTATGTGATGCATTAGCAGAGGAAGTGGGAAGAGTATCTCCCTTTGGTCGAGTTTTCATACAACAATGGTTATCAGGGGTCATTGAGGATGAGTGCTTTTGAGGGATTATATGGGTGAAGTTGTAACACTCCCATTAGTTGGAGTGATCTCGTTAGGTGAGTATTGATTGACCAGATATGTTGGTAGACATGGAACATGAGATGCAGGTGATTAGGAAGAATCTCAAGACAACACATGATAGGCAGAAGCGTTATGCAGACAGGAACAAATTGGTCAAGGAGTTCTAGGTTGGGGAACATGTGTACTTGCACATCAAATTGAAGAAGAGTTCCTTGCCGATTTGATCATGTGCCAAGATGGAACCATAGTTTTATGGACCCTTTAGTATCATTAAGAGGATTGGGCCAGTAGCCTATCGACTTGAACTGCCTCCGACGATGAAAATTCGTGATGTTTTCCATATATCTTTGCTTAAGAATTATGTTAAGGATGTTGATCACGTAATTCACTAATCTATATTGCAGGTGGAACCAGATGGAGAATTCTAGCCGAAGAGTGAGTGTATATTGTAGAAAAAGGTGTTCATGCTCTGGAACCAAGCAATAGAGAAAGCTAAAGTGCAATGTAAGCACTTTGGGCCTGATGAAGCTACATGGGAGATGGCAGATCAGATGCGGGCCATGTATCCTTCCTTGTTTTCTAGTTGAGGCAAAGAAACCTTGATATGTTGGTTTGGTGATTGCTTATGGTGGTCTAGTATCTGCTTAAGATGGCTTGGTTTATGCTTTATGGTGGTTTCATATTTGTTTTAAGTTGGTTTAGTATATGCTTTATGGTGATCGATATATGGTTTATGATGGTTGATATATGTTATATGATGTTTTGATATATATGCTTAGATATGATGTTAGTATATGTTTGATATATGATTTGGCATATGTTTTGGTATATATAATTTTGATGATGTTGCTATATGTACACCTGTGTATGGATGTAAATACTGGAACAAGTTGTGCTATAAAGCTCCAATATGCAGTATGGGTGTCATGTTATTATGTTATCATGTGGTTATGTTATCGTGATGTTATGATGTCATATGGATTGCCACTCAGTGGGATGATCATTGTAAATACCATAATGAGATGTGTTATAAAGCTCCACTATGCGGTATGTTGTCATGTTATCATGATGTTCTTCTCTTGATAAAATCTTTCATTGTAAACACTGCATCGAGCTATGTTATAAAGCTCCATAAGCAATATGTCATTGTAAATACTGCATCGAGCTGTGTTATAAAGCTCCATAAGCAGTATGTCTTCTTTCAGCAAGTTACTAAGGTATATGTACAATTGAACACCGAGGAAGGTGTCCCCCAAGGGGGAGGGCATTTTAGTACATTTATTTATGAAAATAATGGAAATTAGGAGAAAAAGGAGGTGAAAGATCACAAGTTTCATGTGAGGAGGAAAATGAAGGAAAAGAATGGAAAATGAAGAAAATAGAGACCTCATGCATAAAAAGGCTTCTGAAGATCAGTTGGTAACCTTTTGTCAGTTTAGCTTTGGAGATCTCTCATTATTCTCTCTCTCTCTCATACTCTTGGACTCTTAGAGTTTTCTTGGAGCACTTTGGCATTGGGGCAAGAAAGGAAAAGAAGGCATGAGGAAGAAAAGATCAAGAAGGGAAAGGCAAGATCAGGCAAGTACAACATGCTTCATTGCAGGTATCAACTTGCATGTGTATTTTCCTTGCTAGATTTAGCATACATGGGACTACATGTGTTTCTTTTCTACCATGGCATGGGTTTTGCCAGGTGTGACAGTATTTTCAGTCTAGCCTTGCCATTTCCTGATAAGTTTGATGACATGGGTTCTCTCATGCGGTTTATATGGGATAGACGGATTGGATCAAAGTGGGGTGGATCTCCGAATTGACAAACACATGATGGTAGTGGTCCCTGAACCGGACTGAGGATGCACGAAGCCACTGGCCTAATAACCCCTGAACTAGATTGTGGGTTGTGGTAAAGCCAGATTATGTGCCTCGGTGGGCCTAGGAATCGTTGTCGGTGAATGACGGGATATACGGTAAATCCAAGAGGTGGATTTTATCTCTGTTGGGCTTAGTGATTCTAGGATGGAATACACGATAAAGCCTGGAGAGTATGTCTCAGTGTAGGGCCTAGTGATCCCTGGATCAGACTGCGGATGCATAGTAAATCTTGAGAGACTAGAAGGCACTCAAATTCCTCACGGTGTAGGCGGAGGACTTTGGTGGAATCCACATTGATTGGTATTTTTGATGTGTTCTATGAGTCCCACATTCATGCTTGGAATATGGAACAGTGGTGATTGGATGAAGAGAGACTTGGATCAATCAATCTATGGTTGGGTGGAATGTGGTAGTCCCATCTCCGGTCGATTCATTGCACTAATTAATGAGAAATTTGCTCTATTGATTTTCATGTGTAAATTTACTGGTGTATATATGGATTTTGATGGCTAATATGTCTATTGTAATTCTGTTCCTATTATGCTGGTTATATGTTCATTTTATGGCAACAACTATGTTTGGCTCTCAGCATGTTTTACTTGTATTTGAATGGATATTTTATATATGACCTAATAAGTGATAAGGAAACAAATGACATGAGTAAACAATGGTTCATGGTGATTCTCAGATAAGTAATAGATCCCTACACTTAACTATGTTGTTTACACCTGTATATTACATGTCGATGATATGTTTGATGAAATGCCTGTCATGGCTAGTAGGGGTCTAGTTAAGGCCTTGATCAACTATTTACTTTTGCATAATTTTTTCTCTGTACTTTACTTAATTCTAAGCTTTCATTCCATTCTCGGTAGTGGCCTGGGCTTTGGGCTTGAAAAAGTGGCTTAAATCCCATAGTCGCTGGCACAGAACTGGAAAGTTTGGACCAAAATCACTAGCAGGCAGGCCTATGAGAGTGACTTTAGGTCTCTAGTCGCTCCCTTGCCCATAGCATGAGAGGGACTGAGCCTTGAATTGCCCAAAACAACAGTGGGACCTAGGGACAGGCTGTTTGAGTGGCTGACTTGTCTCCTGAGGGTTCTGTTGATGGTGTTGGATGGCTGTATGTGATGTTTCGTCGATTCCACTTCGTTAAGGTTTCCTAGGAGGTTGAATCTAATCATAGTAGTCTCCTTTCTCATGTTTACCTCAGTTGGCATGGTAACTTGGGTAGATGTGGCAGGAGGGTGTTACATCCACATACCAAAATGTTCAAATTGTGGATATTATTTATGAGAGAAATATTTTGGTTTCATGGGATAGCAAGAGTGGTAATTTCTGATAGGGATGTGAAGTTTACATCTGCATTTTGCAAGTCTCTCCTTACTGAATTGGGTATTTAGATACAACTTAGCAAGTCTACATACCACCCACAAAAAAATGGGCAGGTTGAACGGGTGAATCAAGTGTTGGAGGACATGATCCCAATGTATGTAATGTAGTATCCAACAAAGTGGGAGGAGTACCTCCATTTAATGGAATTTTCTTACAACAATAGTTACCATGAATCATTAAAAATGAGTCATTTTGAAGTGTTGTATGGGAAAAGATGTCAAACCCCTACTAATTGGAGCAATTCAGAAGACAAGTTAATATTGGGACCTGATATGTTGATAGAGATGAAGCATGCAATAAAGAAGGTGTGACAAAATTTAAAGGCTGCTGAAAATAGAAAGAAAGCCTACATAAACAAAAGGAGAGCCTACAAGGAGTTCCATGTGGATGAACATGTGTATGTGTGGGTTAAACCTAAGAGAAGTACTCTGAGGTGGACTGATTGTGCAAATAGCACCCTGATATTGTGGACCCTTTCGGATTTGGAAAGGATAGACCCATAGCGTACAAACTTGCATTACCAAGCCACATAGAAGTCCATAGTGTGTTTCAAGTTTCTCCGCTAAAGAAATATATATGATTCTAGAAACATCATAAGTTGGAAAGAAGTACAAGTAAAATGTATGCTGAGTTTTATAATGCATATTTTGATTCAATAACTCAATATAATTAAAGACAATGTCATGTGTGTGATGTAGGTCAAACCGGATGGAGAATTTCTGGTAGAACCTCTGCATATTCTAAACTAGAGAGAAACAACGTTGCGGAAGTGAGTTATCACCCAAGTTAAAGTACAATGGAAGCACTTTAGCCCGGAAGAAACCACTTGGGAGGAACAAGCATATCCTCACTAGTTTCGAGGGAAAGTATAAATATCAAGGACGATGTTTCAAACGGGGGTTGGAGGGGGGGGGGGGCGATATAACACCTCAAGTAATCACAAGTACTTGTTAGTTACTGTTATTTACCACCATTTACTTTGGATAAATGAGACTTTAATAATTAAAGGCTTAGAGGAAATCCCATTGAAAACCAAAAAGAGCATTTAAAGGAATATATATATATATATATATATAGATATATAGGATGAAACTTGGAATTCTTGGAGAGACCCTAAACAGATTCCTCTAACTTCTAGATAGTTATGATTCTTGGCTTCTCTCATTCCCTAGAGAAAATGGATCTTAGTGGGAAGAGAGGAGGGTATTCGTTTTTGCTTTATGGAAGAAGAGAAGACAGAAGGAGACCTGGAAAAGACCTCAGCAATGTGGAAAGGTGTAGCAACACGTTACCTATGGAGTAAATTCATGAACTTGGCTGGAATGAGTGGAAGAATCCACCATAGAAAAAAGTTCGTAAAATTTCAGGCTGGACCTTGGGAGTAGCGTTGATAACTCTAGATTAACCTACATTGGTCACATTAACTTCTCTGGAATTTGGGGAAGCTCAAGGGGAGAATCAAACGTAATTGTCCTTCTCATTGGAAAGGAGGAAGGTGCTCTTCCGATTGAGTTCCCCAACTATCTAATTCTATTCAGATAAGCATGCATGGAGTTGTTATGTTTGAAACTACATAGACTGTAGATGTGTGTGTGATTTTCAATTGTATGTGTCTGAATCTCTTGAATGCGTACATGATTGGATTCCGGACAATGATAGATGTGACCATATGGAAAAAAATTTAAATTTGGTTCACTATTATGAATTTTGTATAGGGATGTAAATATACACATAACGTGAACCGAAATTGTAGGGATAAAATAAAATATATACATGAATTTCTTGTGTTTTATTTCTGCACATGTAACCGAATGCCGTAAGAATAGAAGGAAAAAGGCTAATTGGGGTTAAGTATTTAACTGGTTAAAGTTTACATGCTAGTTATTTTAGTTCGACCAATAGGTGGGAACCTAATGGCAAGAACAGTTTGATACTCACAGATAAAAAATAAAAATAGAAACCCCATGGGGCAGGAGGGAATCCGGGAAGTTCCCATACTTCTCAACTCAAGACCCGGAGTTGGTTGTAAATAAAATTGGCATAAATACTAATAACAATAGAAAAACCCTGTTATGGTTTCAATACAAAATTAGAATAGTGTTATCAAATAGTTTTCCCATAGAACGAAACACACAAGTAGTAAGTACTAGCAATTGTCCCAAAAGGTACAAAGAGAGGCCGATAGGATTATTAAATTGGAATTGTTGAATTTTTTTAGAAGAGATATTGGTTCAATCAGCCTAGTCGCCTACACTGCCACAACTCTTCTCGGTAAACCCTGACAGCGATTTTGCTTTTGTGAAAAATTAAAATTTGCACCAGTAAACGTCACACATATACCTATACAGCTAGATTGTTGATTGATATCTTTGGACGTTGAATAATTTAAGGTAAATCTATTCGCTATTATGCATTTGTGGAAAAATGAAAATTTGCACCAGTAAGCATCACAAATATATACAGTTGGATTGTTGATTCATACCTTTGGACATGCTCGATTAATGAATAATTTAGGGTATAATATATTACGTAAAAAAAGGATCAAAGGGGGAAGGGGTGGGGTTTGTGTACTGGATCAAGCCTCTGAGATTCATGGGAGAAACGAAGGAAGAATCCCTGCCCAAAACCTCCTCTGCAATCATCCGTTGTACCCTCTCAGTTGGATGAAATTTGTCCCAGTAAACATATGCCTTGGGATCCTTGCAGATTGAGCACCTTGGATCCAACCCACAGCCTACATGGCCATTGTATGGACCATCTCCACAGAAAACTTGTTGACCCACCCCGTACCTCCTAGTCTTCGTCATCCAAAATGAGGTCTAGTCTGCAGCACCCTAGGCCGATGGCCTAGGCTGCCCTGGTTCGAGTCCTCCTACCGACGGAACCCTCCTCGCTCTCTTTTTCACATCCCCCCTCAGGTGAGAAAGGATCCATAACCCTATATAATCTTATTAATGAATATTATTATATATAATATTATATTAATATTAAGGTTTAATCCTATTCATATTACCAAGAATAATTTAAGAGAGTCATAAACTAAGAAATATGGGGATTAACAAAAAAAATTAATTAATTAATCTATAAATAAATAAAAATAAATTTTTAGGAATAAAGTGCAGGAATCTAACATCTGTTGATACTCCAGCCGTCATCTCTATTTAAATTAACAAGTCTTTTTTTCAATTTCTAAGGCCTCTCTAAATTTATGATAATGAAAATGGTCAATCCTCACAATGACCTTAGCCTCTTCAATGGAGATGTGATGATTGGTTTTTTCTGCATGCTCTACCAAAGCGGAGGAGCGAGACCTTCCATGCCTGATGTCGGCAGCATGTTCACAAATCCTTTGGTTAATGGATCGACCGGTCTCACCAATATAAGGAGCTCGACAAGAATAAGGAATGATATAAACACCCTTCTAATCCTTGGGGTTAATTGGGTCCTTAACAAAATGAAGAGAACTTCATATAGTGTTAAGAGGTCTAAAAGAAGAATGAATCTTATGCTTCCTCAAGATCCTAGCGATTTTATCCGTGGTCCCTAGAATAAAGGGAAGATGAACACTGGAAGACCAATCCTTGGGGTCAATCTTACTCTTAGGACCCTTTTTAGCATTTTGAAAAGCCTTAAGACCTTGAGACCTACTATAACCATTCTTATTAAAAACTTCCAGGAGGTCAGTTTTCTCATCTTCAAGGTGATTTTCGTCATAAACTTGCAACGCCCGCCGAAGTAGCTAAGGTGTTGAGAACGCCTATCTTTTGAGCAGGAAAATGATGGGAGCTAGCATGGACTTAAATTCAATTTAGTTATTTTAGAGATGTTACAATGTTTAACATTTTGACTTAGTCAAATTAAAATTAAAATATAAAATATAAAATTTTCCAACCCATGGTTTTTCCTTATTATATTTTTAATCTATGGTTTTTTCCCATGGTATTTTTCTCTAATGTGAGTTATTTAAAGGTTAATATTTAAACTAATCTAAATTCATTTTAACTCTACATCTACCAAATGCCAAAAAAATCAAATCTCTTTTCACACTTAAAAAATCAATACCTCAAAAAAAAAGTCCCTCTTAACACATAATAAACTTACAACTAAAAATAAATCTAAACTAATTTTTAAATTTAGAATTTAGAATTTATATTTCAATTAAATTATAAAAATAAATTAATAATACATTGCATTTAAAAAATAAAAATAAAAATAAAAATCCTCAAAAATCTTTGCTTTTCTGAGCTTTTTTCTTTCAATCTTTGATTTTTATGATTTTTTCGTGCTTTCTTGATTTTTTTTGCATAGAATCTTTTTTGAACTTTTGTGCTTTCTTGACTTTCCGTGATTTCTTGATTTTCCATTGTTTTTTTTTTCTGGTTCAGATCAACGGTTGAAAGTGTTTCATCTGATCTAACGGATCAGAGTAAAAGTGTTGACTAAAAGTTGATGCATAGGAAAGGCCTATCGACCTAATTATATTTTTAATCTATGGTTTTTTCCCATGGTATTTTTCTCTAATGTGAGTTATTTAAAGGTTAATATTTAAACTAATCTAAATTAATTTTAACTCTACATCTACCAAATGCCAAAAAAATCAAATCTCTTTTCACACTTAAAAAATCAATACCTCAAAAAAAAAGTCCCTCTTAACACATAATAAACTTACAACTAAAAATAAATCTAAACTAATTTTTAAATTTAGAATTTAGAATTTATATTTCAATTAAATTATAAAAATAAATTAATAATACATTGCATTTAAAAAATAAAAATAAAAATCCTCAAAAATCTTTGCTTTTCTGAGCTTTTTTCTTTGGATCTTTGATTTTTATGATTTTTTCGTGCTTTCTTGATTTTTTTTGCATAAAATCTTTTTTGAACTTTTGTGTTTTCTTGACTTTCCGTGATTTCTTGATTTTCCATTGTTTTGTTTTTTGATTTAGATCAACGGTTGAAAGTGTTTCATCTGATCTAACGGATTAGAGTAAAAGTGTTGACTAAAAGTTGATGCATAGGAAAGGCCTATCGGCCTAAATATTTGTAATATAAACTGTACACAAAAAAATTGTCAAAAACAAGATAACAATATAATAAGCAATACATCAATAATCTTTAAACATGAATGATCAGTGAATAAACATGCCTCGTGGCAACCCCATAAGACCACAATAGAGCAGAGAAATGCTTAGCTTTAAAAGGAAAAACACTGTGTTTTGTATCAATCCATTAACATTTTGGGAAATTTCCTCTCAAAATACAAAATAGCAGTTGTAACCAAGAGATGGCCACTAAGATATCCTTCTCGAGGGAAGGGTTATAACACACTTAAATTACATGAGAATAATATGCCGCAAGGGAGGCTTGTTGGCCCCTTATGAGTTCAATTTCCACTGGCAAAATAAAATCCAAAAAATTCTTAAACAATCATTAAGTTTAAATAAGGCCAACCAACAATAGGGTTTTCCTTAACCCACGAAAAGCTTTTATGAGAAAAACATGAACTCTTCACACTAGATAGTTTGAAACGCTTCTGTTTAAAATTTCTTTATGTGATTTTTACAAAAGAATCACTCAACATTCATTTGATTTGTTAGTATAATATACATCTCATATTAAAATATATAACATATAAATAAAATAAAATAAAATTATAATACACATATCATATTAAAATATATAACATATAAATAAAATAAAATTATAATACACATATCATATTAACATATATAAAATATAAATAGTAGCTATAGATAAGATCATTTTTGCCATATAAATTAAAATAATGATTTCATAACCATATTTAAATTTTATTCATAAGCACATAAAAATTTATTACCTATAGTAAATTTACAATACAATAAGATCTTTAACCATGATATTCACCTCCACTTTAAAATAAATATTATCAACTTGTAAATAAGCTTTGTTACAATACCATGGGCAAATACCATTGCTTATCAATACCACACACCTAGAAACTATAACTCATTTCACAATCAAGATATTTTATAATTATTTTTAATTAAATCTAAAAAAAATTATAATTACTTTAAAATATACTTAAATCCTTTATCTTCATTATTACTACAAATATTCTGTAGATATTTCAAAGAGATTAAATCCAAGTTTTAACAAAATAAAAAATGAGAATACACAAATATTCTATAGATATTTCAAAGAGATTAAATCCAAGTTTTAACAAAATAAAAAATGAGAATACTTTTAGATATAAAGATGTGAAATTTATATAATATAAATTATATTATTAAGAACCAATATAGATCCATTTTAGCTAAGGATTTTACCAAGTGATGAGAGGAGTCAAATACTTCAATGTCCAAACTTTTTTTCAAGTTTTGCATTAAAAAAAGAAGTTTGAATCTTGAGAGATTTGATCCATCTAAAAATTTAGTAAATATAGAATCAAAATGAATTTATGTTGGAAAATTCATAAAAATTATTGATAAAAAAATTGATAAAACTGTCACTCCAACCCACAATTATGAGACAATTATGAAAGCATGTAATAATAATTGAGGGAGTACCCATTTTGGTAAAAGGTGGACTGAAAGGTATTATCAAGAGTACCCATATTGGTAAATGGTGGATGACCTCGTTCGCAAGAAAAGAAGAGAAAATCATAATTAAAAGATAGGGGTTACACATGAGTGGAGGTGAGAGTAGAGGTGCACGTAGAGAAGAGCATAAAAGAGTAGGAGCAAAGATAGCCTAAGAAAAATAACCAAACTAGAGAATGTGGGATCATTACTGTGGCAACCTGCGGCTTTGCCCAGGCGCGCGCCCCGCCCCCTCGCAAAAATAGACTAAGTGTTAAATTGCCATCACATATGGAGCGCGTGGAATATGTAGTTATGGACGTGCGGGGGCATAATCATATGTGATGGAGGTTGGGCAAAAGTTGTATAGCGGGTGAGCCGGTGGGCGCCCCCGCCGTGCGACGGACGGCCGAAACAGAACATCGGGCGGGAGTTCGTGGGACGGACAAACGCATAGAATGTGCAGCGTGAACAAGTGGCGGCGGAAACAGCGTGCAGAGATGCGACGATGGGACGAGCCAACAATAACGTGAGACGCGCGTTCATATACTTAGCAAAAAAACGAAGGGAGCTGCGAAGTTTATAAGAGATGTGGGGCGGCCTTGCACTTGGGCACGGGCCGACCCACCCAAAAATAAAACAAGGGCTCCAACATATGAAATCGGGGGTCGGCTTGGACAGCGACACCCCTTCAACAAACAAGCTAGAGAACGTATATATAAGCGAACGCTGAGGTTCATTTGAGGCATCAACTCGATCGATCTCCATTGGTCTCACGCATAAGAACAGTGCGTAGCTCGGTTGGGGAGATAACAGATGAGCCCGCGGGCTGGGCAAAGACAGTAGGTTCGAGAACGGTTCCAGCGACGAGCTCGGGTTTCAGACTGGGCGTCATAGCACAAACTTGGGTCACGGTGTCTCGGTGCTATGGGAGTCTCGGCGGGCCGTCGTGCAGGGGTGCACGGGCGGTCGCCCTCCCTATGCCACCTTGTATCTCGACTTACACAGCAGTCTCGGCAGAAAGCACAGTCCCGGGTTACGGTGTGGAAAGAGGTCCCGACGGACTGTCGTGTGGGAACACACGGACGGTCGCCCCTCATATCATATATTATCTTGATAAACAGGCAGACCGTCGTGCGAAGGCACACGGGCGGTCGCCCTCTCATTTGTATTTGTGTATCAAAATTTCAGAAGGGGTTTGGCGGACCGCCGTGCGGATGCGCACGGGCGATCGCCCACCTGGTTGTAAAGAAATTATGATATAATAAAAAGAAAGTTATTATCATGTTATGGTGTTGGTTCTTATAATGTATTGATATTGTCGGTTTTGTTATTGCATTATTATGAGCTGTTTACACATGTTAATATTGTAAAGTTATAATGATCAGAATCTGAAGGCGTAGTTCGTAAGGCTTAACATCTTGGTTGCCTAGGCGGTGCCGCACCCGCCCAACAAAAAAAAAAAAAGAGTTGGGGGCGTGACAGGTGGTATCAGAGCAAAGGTTGCTCATGACAACTGATAAAACCATGGAGAAAGCATGGATGAACCGCTTGGGATTCGTGGACTTGGTGGTACGGGGCAAAACCATTCAAGCCCTGGTGGACACAGGGGCCACACACAACTTTATGACGACACGGTTAGCAAAAGAGGCTGGGCTGACGATCACCCCATCAAACATGGAGGTCAAGGCAGTGAACTCTAGAGCTAAGGTGGCAGGTTTAGTACACGATGTACCTGTACAGATAAAAGAATGGAAGGGTCAGTTGGACTTCACAGTGATGGAGATGAACGACTTCGACATGATACTAGGGCAGGATTTCTTGAAAGGGAACAAGGCTATTGTTGTTCCTTTCTGTGATGAGGTAGTGCTAATTGGTCAATCACAGATTTGGACCTTGCCCACTCACGGGCAAAGGAAGGAAGTCAAGGTGCAACACGTTTCGGCACTAAGCTTTGAGAAGGCCATGAAGGACTCAAATATGGAGACATATGCGGTAATGTTCAAAGATGTTGAAGAAGGTGGAGTAAAAACATCTGTTCCAGCCGAAATATCTGAAGTACTTACCCAGTATGCAGATTTGATGCCTGATGAGCTTCCAAAGAAACTTCCACCAAGGCGGATGGTGGACCACAGCATTGAGCTTGAACCAGGGAGGCAACCCCCGGCCAAGGCACCTTATCGATTGTCGGGACCTGAATTGGAGGAATTGAAACGCCAGTTAAAGGAGTTAACTAAAGCAGGATTCATCAGACCTTCAAGGTCCCCCTATGGAGCCCCGGTACTATTCCAACGAAAGAAGGATTCAAACGAGCTGCGGATGTGTTGCGATTACCACGCATTGAACAAGAAAACAGTAAGGAACAGATATCCGTTACCATTAGCTGATGATTGCTTCGACAAGCTTGCGAAAGCTCGGGTGTTTTCCAAGCTGGACTTGAGGCATGGATACTATCAAGTGCGAATAGCGGAAGGAGACGAGAAGAAGACCGCGATAGTAACAAGGTATGGTAGTTTTGAATTCCTTGTTATGCCGTTTGGATTGTGTAATGCTCCTGCTACATTTTGCACTTTGATGAATGATGTCCTACGACCATACTTGGACTCGTTCGTGGTAGTATACTTGGACGATATAGTGGTATTCAGTGACAACATGGAAGATCACAAAAAACACTTGGCAATGGTGTTTGAGGCACAAGAACAAATCAGTTGTTTTTGAAAAATTCCAAGTGTGTGTTCGCCCAGGCCGAAATCCCGTTCCTTGGACATATTGTTGGTCAAGGATGTATCCGGATGGAGCCAAGCCGAGTGAAGGCAATCGAAGACTGGGTTGAACCAAAGAATGTCCATGAGATGAGGGTGTTCTTGGGCATGACCAACTACCAACGAAAGTTCGTAGAGGGGTACTCCAAGGTAACATCGGCACTGACAGACCTACTAAAGAAGGACAAGAGGTGGGATTGGACGAACAAATGCCAGGAAGCATTTGACAATTTAAAAAAGAGGATGGTCACAGCACCGGTACTGAAGTTACCTGACTTCGAGAGGCCATTTGAGGTACACACTGATGCTTCAGATTTTGCTATAGGAGGAGTTCTCATGCAGGATGGGCACCCAGTGGCGTACGAGAGTCGGAAGTTGCAGGATAGAGAACAGAGGTATCCGGTCCATGAGAAAGAGATGACTGCTATCATCCACTGCCTTCAAGTGTGGAGGCACTACCTGATCGGAAAACCATTTGTTGTCAAGACGGACAACGTTGCAGCAAGTTACTTTGCATCACAACCGAAGCTTTCAGCAAAGCAAGCTCGGTGGCAAGATTTCTTGGCAGAATTCGACATGACTATCGAGTATAGACCGGGGAAACACAATGTGGTGGCAGATGCCCTTAGCAGGAAGGGACAGCTGGCCGCATTAGAGGGAGGAGAGGACCAGGCCATTAGGGGTAGAAGTCGAGTTCAGATGTCAGAAGAGATGCAGAACAAGATCAAGGAAAGCATTGGGACCGACACTTTGGCACAAAATATAGTGGAGCAGGTAAAGGAAGGGAAGACACGGAGGTTCTTCCTACGAGATGGGTTCTTGTTCTTTGGGAACCGACTCTATGTTCCAAAATCATCAGGACTCAGGAGACACCTTCTGAAGGAATGCCACGATTCTCCGTGGGCTGGACACCCAGGACAACGTCGTTCCTTGTCATTATTGGAGAGAGGTTTCTTCTGGGAAAAGATGAGAGAGGACATGGAGGAGTATGTACACACGTGCATCATTTGTCAGCAGGACAAATCGGATAACCAGAGATCAGGAGGACTATTGCAACCCTTGCCGATTCCAGAGAGACCATGGATGAGTGTCTCGATGGACTTCATCACTCAGTTACCACAGGCTCAAGGGTATAATGGGATTATGGTTGTGGTTGACCGTTTTTCCAAGTATGCCGTCTTTGTTCCTACAAAGATACCTTGTGGAGCTGAACGAACAGCAGGGTTATTCTTCAAGAACATGGTAAAGTATTGGGGAATGCCTCTGAGTATTGTGTCGGACAGAGACCCACGGTTTACAGGGAGATTTTGGACAACATTGTTCAAGCTAGTCGGGACAGAACTGTTGATGAGTTCGAGCTACCATCCACAGACAGATGGGCAGACCGAGAGGATCAACGCGTTGCTGGAGGACTACTTGCGACACTATGTGACAGCCGATCAGAAGAATTGGCCCGAACTCTTGGATATTGCTCAATTTAGTTACAATATCCAGAAGAGTTCTGCGACAGGGTACAGCCCATTCGAGCTAGTGAATGGACAGATGCCGGTCACACCGCACACCGTAGTGACAGGGAGCTTCTTGAGAAACCCTCATGCAAAGAGATTCATGAAGGCTTGGGAAGAAACTTTGGAGCTAGCACGGTTGCGCTTGCACAATGCTGCAAGAAGGATGAAGAAGTATGCTGACCGTGGGAGAAGGGAAGCACACTTTAGTGAAGGAGACATGGTATTCCTCATAATTACCGGGGAACAGTTTCAGCCAGCCAAGGGAACGACGGGCAAACTAACACGGAAGTATGAGGGACCATTCCAAGTAAAAAAGAAAGTGGGCGAAGTGGCTTACGAGCTAGAACTCCCACGCCACATGAACATGAAACACCCAGTCTTTCACGTGAGCCAGTTGAAGAGATGTCGACTTGATTCAGACCATCCGGAGAGGGTTGAGCCGACAAGAGGACCAGCTGGGATTGTGGACAGGCCAGGACTCGAATTGGAGAAGATTGTGAATCTCAGGACTACTGGTGTTGGTTGCCACTGACGACGGGAATTTCTTTGCAGATGGAAGGATGCCCCGGAAGAAGAGAGCTGGGAGACAAAAGATTCACTTTGGAGATGGAAGGACAAGATCGCAAGATATGAGATTATTATTAGACATTATATTAGGTAAATGTGAGATATAGATAAAGTGTATATGTGTATATATTTATCTAAATATGTGTATATATGTATACTCAATATTGAGTGGTGTTTTGCTGGAAATGATTTACAACAAATGTAAATCTTGGAACACTTTTAAGTGGGAAGGACTTAAAAAGCTTTTGAGTGTTTGAATTCTCAAAACTTATACATTTCTAAATTTTAAAGGTTTACTTAGTGACATAAACTAATGCAACTTTGTTAATAAACTATATTTTATAGTAATGAAGCTAGGGTCTTAGGACTCTTTATCTCCAAGTTTTTTTATGAAGATAATATCAACATAAATCTTGGAAGTATATGTTGTAGTTCTCAAATGAATCTCTATTAATCCTCGATATGGATTTTGTAAGAGTTTTCTCACCAATAATGAGATTTGTTTTTGAAACTAAGGCTTAATACCTTCACTTGCTCCAATAAAAGTTAAATGATGTTTTTTTCTTAGTTTAACTAGGGTAAAACACTTAACTTTTCTAAAAACGAAAAACCTAGAATGTTCTTTGAAGAAAAAATTAGAGAAAGCTAGTTTATTGCACAACACAATTCTTCATGTGATATAGTTTGTATTTCATGAAGAAAAACTTCATGTGATATAACATGTATCACATGAAGGAAAAAATCATACAATATATAAAAGGCCAAGAAAGGTTAAGTCATTGGGTTGAAATACAAATTGGTGTGGTGTGATGTATTGCACTAAAGTGATTTTGGTTAGATATATTACACCTAAATATTTTAGGTGCAACATGGAATGACTAGAGGAGAAGAAGAGGAAAATAGATAAAGACGAAGAAGGAAAGGAGGAGAAGAATGAAAAAAAGAGGAAAAAGGAAGAAAGTCATTGATCACATAACATAAAGTTTGGTATGATGCAATGTATCACACCATAAAAATTTATGGTGCAATATGTCACAAGAAAGGAAGCTTTCTTGTGATGTGATAAAGACAAAGAGCCTCTATTTTCACAAGAAAAGAAACTTTCTTATGATGTGATAAAGGGAGAAAGGTTTACTTATCAAGGGTAGGAAAATTTTCACAGATTCGACAAATTAGAGAAGAGAAGTTTTTTGGGGTGTAGTAAGGGTCATTGTACATTTTTTTCAAGTGATACATTACATTGAGAAAAGTTTTTAAGGATGCAATTCCATGTCAGTTGACATGTGTTTTTTCTTGTATGCATGATGACACCATCATGTAAAGACAAGATGCCTAAGGAAATTTGGAAGGCTATAACTTCTTTCTCAAAGCTTAGAATTGAGCAAGAATATATTCATTGGAAAGTTATTGATGAGGAGAATACACTAGTGAACTCATAAAGGGCTTTAGAATCATGTTAAGGAATATGATTAAGAGAAAAAAAATTGTTTACCCCACCTTGTTAATAGATTTTAGGGGTTGGGTATATAACAAACGGTATAAGAGCAAAGTTCAAACATTACATTATTTTAGGCCAAGAACTAAGATTATAATAATTAAATGTTATAATAAAATAGAAATAACAAAATTGTTTTCTTGTTTTAGCATGGAGAAAGTAAGAAGTAAGGATTTAGAGCAAATAGTGTTGGTGAAGTGTTCAACATAGAAGGATAATCATACTTTTAGGAATTTGAGTCAAATAGAGGAAATGTTAAGACTCTCCCAGGAATGGCGAAAACCATGAGAAGTATAAAGGTAGATCTTCAAAGTTTTAGAGTAGATAATAAAAATATAATCAATGCTTAAAAAAAACAAAATGAGTTGAATGTTTCTCTACGACTATACAACAAACACCAACAAACACCAAAATAGCCTAGAAATAGAAACAAAAGTAACTCCACGCCTTATGAAATAGATATAAAAATGAAAGATAAGCCTCTTCAAGTGGAAAACCTCCTTTTTACAATAAAATGAATGAATAAAAAGATGATACGAGGAGATCCTAAAACTAGGTCTCCTTAGAGTGTGTGTGTGTGAGTGAATGTGAGACAAAGTGTACAATTACAATTAAAGGGTTTAGTCGATAATACTAACGTAACAATAGAAATATAATTCAATATCTGGGGCTTCACTTGGGGCTTTCTCAAGGTTTAACATGCCCCTTCCATTTAAACAAGTGTTGTCCTCAAGAATTAATTAGTTGCAGATGTTTCTACATGAAGAACTCATATTCCCATGTCACCTCTTTCACTTATAGGTTCTTCCAATTGATGAGGTATTTTGTTGTTGATGAATTTGGTGGCCACTTAATCCATGTTTCAAGGATTGTTTCTAGTTATAGTATGATTTTCCATTCTTCACTAATCTTTGATAAAATTGTTTGAACTGGAATATTGTAATCAATTACCTTTTTTATGAAAGTAACATGGAATATTAGATGTACAATTGAAGATAGAGGAAACTTCAATTCACGATCCATACTTTCAATCATTTGCAACACCTTATAGGGACCATAATAATTTGGGTGCGAATTTATTTTCCTTCTTTTGTTGCATGAAGGATATTTGTTTGTATAATTGTAGCCTAAAAAATACTCAATCCCCCACTTCAAATTCCAATTTTTTGCAATGTTGATCTTCTTATTGTTTCACCTTATTTTGTGTTATGACCAAGTTGTCCTCCAATAGTTTGAGAACCTCTTATTGGTTCTATATGTGGTCTTCCACTACTTAAGTCTTCCTGTTCCCTTTCAAGGGTGATGTGATGTATGGGGGATGACATCCATAAAGTGCCATAAATGGGTACATTATTGATTAAGTATGGAAATATTTGTTGTACCATTATCATACCAAGGTAAACCATTTAACTCTTTGTATGATTTTATTAGATGTAAAGCAATAAACATATCCCTCTAAAACTTTATTCAAAACCTATGTTTGTGCATCAGATTGAGGATGATAAGATGAACTATGAGGCAATTTAGTACCCAAATGAGAAAACAATTCAGTCCAAAAAATCCGAATGAAAATATGATATTTGTCAGTTACGTTAATCTAGAAGATTCCATATAGCTTCTAAATTGTTTCCATGCATGATGTGGCTACTATGTGTGCTTTAAAGGGATGAGATTGTGAATCAATTTAATATTATTTGAGTATACCTCTAATAAAATCCATTTAAACCTCTTTCAATCATTGACTTGGTAGAACTAATGAATGTAGAAGACCAGGGGTCTTGATTTTATCTCCCTTATTCTGTTGGTAGGTGACACTTTTAGCCACAAAATTTTGGACATTAATTTTAAGACCTTTCTAGAAAAAATGCTTCTTGATATTGTGGTAAGTTATCAAGAACCTTGAATGTACTCCTATAAGAGAAGTGTGCAATTCCAAAAGAACCTTCTATTTGAGGTGGGAAATCTTACATAAATATAGGAGACATTGACACCATACCAAATCATTTATTCACACAAATTTATCTAACGTAGTTGGGTTGTCTTGTAATTATTGAATTATCTTGCATAAATTTTAACCTTGCTTCCATTCTATCCTTGCTTCTTCAACCCAATTAGATTATGGAATGGAAATAGCACATAGTAAACTCTATATTTCTTTTTTTTCAATGAAATTGCATGTATCACCATATTGTGTCTCTCTTTTTTAAATAATTTCAAAGTCATAACCTAGTATCTTTTTAACCCCTTTCAATTTCCCTTATGAAGATAGTTGCTTTTCCAAGAAATGCTTTAAACTATCATGATCTATTTTTATCTGGAATTGACCTCCTATTAGGAAAGGATGCCACTTCTTCTACATGTAATATGGGCAACATTTCCTTTCCATAAACGGGTTTGAGTAAGTTGTTTCCTTTAATCTAGATACTTTCAATGAAAAAGGGCCTTCATTATTTCATTCAAATTGAACCAATTCCATGTCCTAAAGAATCACACTCTACATTAATTTTTTTTGTCAAGTCATACATGTCCAAAGTAGGAGTCGTACACATAACCTCCTTAAGTTTTCTTGAGTCTAGTAAAATACATCCTTTTCCAATAATGTTCTTGGAGGTGTCACTATTTGAAAATAATTATTCATAAAATTGTGGTAATAGCCTGTCATTGCTAAGAATCCTCTAATATTCTTCAAGGTTTTAGGAACAAAGAATTCCATCATAGATTTAATTTCCTTAGGGTCCACTTTGACACCTTCATGAGATACAATTTTTGTAGCTATGGTCAGTATTCATAATTATATTTTTGGCCTTGTAATGTATAAAGAATTTGTAAGACATATTCTTCATGTCATTTTGATTAGTTAGCCCTTGAATGGATTTATATATGACATATTCTTCATGTCAGAATTGAAAGAGAAATTTTTGAAATTTGAATTTGTGGCTCCAAGATAGTCAAGTCAACCCTCCCTCAAGTCAAGTCAGACCAATGAAGAAACACACCCATTATGGATAGTCAGTTCACTATATAAAGGGATTCAACCTCCTCCACAAAGGCACCATTCAATCATCACATAAGAAGACAATTTATGGGAATCCAAGTGAAGGACAAGAAGAAGAAGAAGGACAAATATCTATCTCTCTCTAGCTCACATTTCTCTCTCTAATGACTCACACGTGATTTTTCTGGGCAACATTTCTGAGTAGGCTGAAATCATGGGCAACATATTCTAGGCAAGCTGAAATTTTAAGCATGCTGAAATTCTGGATAGATTTGAGAGGGCTGAAATTTTGAGGATCGAAAGATTAACTTGTTTTGAATTGAATTGAGGGCTGGAGACCAGCTTTGACCATAGCTTGTTGATTTCATAGTTGACTAGGTGCCTTAGATGTATTTCTTATTGAACTGAAAACTTTCTCTAAGGAAAATGTTACTAGGTTTTTCCCCCGAGTGGGTTTTCCTAGGGTAAATATTATGTTCTCTTTTGTGCATTCTAATGATAAAATGGATTTGTTAAAATAAGATCTATATCATTCAAAGTAATTATTAATAGTTCGAAAATATTGTTCTTGTATCTACTGCACTTGAAAAATCAACATGGTATCAAAGCTTTGGTGATGAAAAAGGATGTTGAGATCACACTTGAAGAAGCTTTCGTAAGATATCACTCTTAAAACCCTATATCTACAATCTATTTACTCCTTGAAAAAGAAGGTCTCTTGGCTATTATAAAAGGCATGGTCACCGAACCAAAAAATATGAATAGAAATAAAGGTTGCAAAGGATGATATCACAACCATGAGAATCATTGTGGACTCTATAAATGATCACTTAATTCCCTATGTTTCAAGTCTTCAATCCTTAAAGTAGATATATGATTCCCTAACCAATTTGTTCACTATCAATAATATTGGTCAAGCCATGAGTTTGAAGAATGAACTTCACGACATTAGAATGACAAGGAATGATACTATAGCCTCATATTTTATGAGGATATCTCAACTAAGAGATCAGCTACAAGCAATTGATGAAGTTATTTATGATAAGGAATTAGTAACTACAACACTCAATTACCTAAATCATATGGCGCTTTTACGATAAGAATATGTGCTAGAAAATATGTTCCAAAATTTGATGAAATATGTGCCAATTATACTTAAGAAGAATCAAGGCTCATATCAAGAGGAAAGATTAAAAGATATGATGAAAGTGATTATAGGGCATGTGAAAAATGTTTCAAGAAAGGTGGAGGAAGAAAGAAGTTTGGTTTTCAAGGAAGAAATGGAGGAAGAAGAAATGAAGGAAGAAGACTAAAAGAAGAAGATGTTCCCCTCAAATAAAGAGATACATGTTTGGAAAATATGGCATGTGCGCTCTTCCTCTGCAGTGACACCGAATTCGGCTAGGGTTTCCTCCACTTGTAGTTGCTCAAGGGGGATCTGGACTTGTGCTCCTATCTCACTTCGCGGGAGACTCAAGGACACAACTGCTCTCTTTTTCTGCACCTTCTAGCACCTAGCATCGGGTTCAGTTTCGATTTTCTTCTGCCCATCACTTTTTGTCGGCGAGAATGGAGGAGAAATTAATAAACTTTATAGATGACCCTATGATTCTGTGCCCATCTGGACTACTACTCCTTCTCCCCTGCCAGTCTGCGTCGCCATCTACTCTCCCTGTTACTTCTGACGGTAACCATAGGGCCGACTCTTAGTCTTACCCTACTTGTACTAGATCCTTGCGACGAATCATCTCCTCGTCCGCAGACTCGAATCTCTGGTCGGGTTCTGATTACCATTCCCCTTCTCCGACATCCATACATTTACTGGAAACTTGTTTGGACTCGAATACCCTCTCTTATCCTCCGGGAAATGTTATTACTTTCCCCTCTATTGGCTTCCCTCTCAACTCTCCTTCAGAGCTAGGTCATCTATTCCCTTCCTCGATTCCCCCTATTGTACCTCTATCTCATCCTGCACCCTCTTCCCATCAGGTTACTACACCCGTCTCTTCTAGTTGTTTTGAAGGCCCTTCTATTGACCCGTTTGCATGTTGTTTTGATCCTAGGGTTGATGATGTTTAGGATACCCCCCCTGAGCCCTCCTCCGCTCCTTAGGTAGACAAGTCCTCCAAGTCCGTGAAGAAGTCTAAGTGCGTAAAAGCTAGGAATAAGGGCATTTCTCTGTGCTTTTGGGAAGGGCTCCAGATGCGGGATGTTATTGACACTGCAGACAAGTTTTTAATTGGGAGAGTGCATTGTCGCACTTACTCCACAATGAGATTACGACAATGGATCATTGAAATTTAGGGGCAGATACTCTCAAAACTGCCATCAGTCACTACTCTCTCGCACAGGTGGTTCACTCTCCGGTTCCAGCGTGCAGATTATACATCTTGGGTGCTCTCAAAATATTGGCACATTGAATTGGCTCTTGTCCTTCCCAAGTGGTGGAGTCCTATGTTTGACCTGAAACGTGAACAATTGGGGGCTGGAACCATCTGGTTTTTCTCACTGGTTTTTCCACTTCACTTCTGGTCTGAAGACATCTTCATCCACATCGGAAATTCTCTCGGAACCTATCTGGATTACTACAAATATTATATTGTTTCAGGCAATATGTCGCTGGCCTATATTCTGGTATGTCTAGACAATAGGGAGGGTTTGGAGGATTCAATTACTTTACTTTGGAAGCATTTTATTTGTATCCAGATTCTTAACTATGAAGGGGTGCCCTTCAGATGTAGACGTTTTCATAAGGTGGACCACTTGTACAAGGAATGTCTACTGGTTCTATCATCCTCCTCCCATGAGAATGCACTAGAAAGCATCAAATTGGCAGACCAGTCTGGTTCTCATCACAAGCAGACACCCATAGAACCTGGAAAAAAGACAGGAAAATTTTTGGGAGAAAGGGAATGTGACTGAACCATTCACCCTCCCTCGCCTCCTCTTACCAGCTCTCGTGTGGTGGTCGTAGAAAAACTCTCATCGAGAAACATTTCCTCCTATACTTTTGTTTCATCTCTCTCACTTTCTGCATCTTTTTTGTCTTCCTCCATGACTCCGTGTTACATGTCATCTGCATGCTCATTGCCCCCTTTGACCTGTCCCTCATTGATCACTCCCCCCATTTTCTCCAACATGCCTCCATCCTTCCCTGATCCTTCTCCTTCAGTCCCTCCGACTAAGTCTTTGAATGCTCTGTGTCCTTCTCACTCCTACAATTTATGCTCCTTGGACAAATCTTCTCCTTGGATGTCTACAAAATTGGCATCATCCATCCTCCTAAGCCCTCCAAGAGCTCTAGAGGTAGCCATTACTTCATTTCTAAGGCCATCCATCAAGTTGGTATAGATGTGGCTAAGGGCAGACAACTTTTTATTGATAGGGTTCTTAGAGCACATAACACCCTATCTTCGCCCCCCCATGAAATGGCTATCCCTAAATTTTCATGGGTTGGCTAGCCCTTCCAAAAATTTATCGTTTAAAAGACTTTTGGACACTAAATTAGTGGATGTTATATTCCTACAAGAAACTTTGGGACTTATTGACTAGATTATTGCCGCTTTGGAATCCCTTGTCCATGGTTGGAAATTTCAAGCCCTAGAGGTTCGAGGGCGATTTGAGGGACTTGCTTTTGGGTTCAATCCCTGGTTTTTCAAGCTTATTAATATTTGGGGAGGAGTTGGTTTCATTGGCGTAGACATGTTCTCATCAAACTTTGGGGAAGGAATTGAGATTGATCAATATGTATGGTCCCAGTCACAATCGGGTTGCTTTTTGGGACCACTTCCTCAATTTATCTCTTTTTCAAGTAGACAATATCATATTGGGAGGTGACCTCAATTTTTCTATTGGCCATGCTGAGTCCTGGGGGCACAATGCTCATATTGACCCCCTATCTGATTCTATGGAACAACTCTTGGAAAATCATCGACTCATAGACATCCCAATGGCTCGACCTCAACCTACCTGGAGGAACAGAAGGACTGGAGAGGCCATGCTGGCTCGAAGACTGGATCGTTTTCTTATCAAAGAACCTCTTATTGGGTCTCTTTCTATCTACAGACAATGGGTGGGATTAGGTGGACTATCTGACCACTCCCCCATTTACCTTGAGATCGTTGGTCATGCTCACAAGCCTAAAGCCCCCTTTAAGTTTAATGCTACCTGGTTAAAGGACATGGACTACATCAAATTGGTCTCAGACTTTTGGAAGGCTCACCCCCCTGATTCTAGATGGTCTATCACTAAAGGATTTTCCAATAACCTTCTTAGACTTAAGAGATTAACCATTGATTGGGCCAAAGACAAGAGAAAGAAGGATGACCTCACACTTCACAATATTGAACTTGAGCTCGCTAGTTTGGAAGATGCTGATGGGAGAGGTTACTCATTTGTTGAAGCTAAATCCCACCTCAATGAGCTTGAGGCTGAAAGGAATAGGATTCTAAAAGACAGAGAAGAAACTTGGCGACTCAAGAGTCGAGCCATTTGGTTACAAGAAGGGGATGATAATACGAAGTTCTATCATCAATTTGCAAATGGTCGTTGGGCTATCAATACCATATGGAATATGACTAATGAGGAAGGCTAGAGAGTCCAAACCTTCAATCAACTTGCATCGCTCAGCTCATCACATTTCAGTCAGCTTTACAAGGCCCCTCAGGAAGCCTCTGTAGCTGAGATTATCAGGGTGGTTGGTCTCTTCCCTTGCTTTGTTGATCATGACACAGTCGAAGATCTCAATAAACCTGTTTCTATGGGGGAACTAGAGGGAACATTAAAATGGTTTAAAAAGGATAAGAGCCCTGGGCCAGATGGATGGCCGGTTGAATTCTACTTGGAATTTTTTGAATTAATTGGGAAAGATCTATTACAAGTTATTGAGGACTGTCGAATCAGTGGTCGAATGTATGATGCATTCAACTCGACTTTCATTTCTCTTATACCTAAAACTGACTCCCCTCAGAGCTTCAACGATTTCCGACCCATCTCCCTCTGTAACTGCATTTACAAGATTATTGCCAAGATCGTTGCTAATTGTCTTAAATCCATTGCCAAGATTATGTCTGCTCATATTTCACCTGAACAGTTTGCCTTTCTAAATCACCATCAAATCCATGATGTTATTGGCACTTCATAGGAGGTCTTACACTCCATCAAGATTAAGAGACTCAAGGGAATGATCCTCAAGATTGACTTATTAAAGGATTTTGGTTGCACTAGTTGCTTATATATGATAACGCTCCTTACTAATTTGGGTTTCCCCCTCGATTTCATCAACTAGATTATTTACTACATTACCAATGCCTCATACAATGTTCTTATAAATGGATTAACCTCCCCTTTCTTCTATTCTAAGCGTGGCCTCCGATAGGGTTGTCCACTGTCCCCCATCCTATTTCTACTTGTCATGGAAGGTCTGAGCTGGCTCATATATGAAGAACAAAGGCTTGGTCGTCTGCAGGGAATTAAGATCACCAATAATTGCATTATTTCACATCTCGATGATGTTTTAATCTTTCTTAATGGGGGTATTGGTGATTCTTCAACATTTTTTTCTATATTGCAATTATTCAGTCTAGCCACTGGTATGGAGTGTAATCATAGGAAATCTACTATCTCATCTGTTGGATGCTCGCCACACGAGATTCATTATGCTCACCAGAGATTTCCCTATGCACTTCTACCCTTTGATGAAGGGCTCAAGTATCTTGGGTTTCAACTCAAACCCCTCCATTATAAAATTGTTGATTGGACCTGGCTAGTGGCCAAGATTGAAAGGAGGTTGAATATTTGGCATCACAGATATCTTTCCAGGGTAGGTCATCTTGTTCTAATCAAATCTGTATTGGAAGCCACTCCGGTGTATTGGATGTCCATGGCATGGATACCTAAGGGTATTTTGATGAGAATACAACAGATGTGTTGTAGATTTCTATGGAAAGGGAAACAAGATGGCCACATCTATGTGTGGGTTAGATGGGATCTAATTGCTTTACCCAAGAAATGGGGAGGTTGGGGACTGAAGAATCTTGACTCCTTCTCTAAAGCGCTTGCTACCAAGATGGGTTGGCAAGTCCTCACTGTAAAAAGTTTATGGACAGAGGTGGTTTATCAGAAATATATATGGCCTCTTCACATCCTTGATTGGGTCAGACTCCCTACTTGGAATCGCTCCAATATCTCATCCATTTGGTGAGCTATTTTAAATTCCATAACATTCATCCGTGATGGACTGGCATGGAGAATAAGATTTGGCTCCTCAGTTCGCATTGGTATGGATCCATGGTCCGACTGTGGTAATTCTTATAGGATTCCTCCTGATCTCATACTTTTTTTTATCTAATGCTGGTATATCATATCTAGCTCATATAGCAGATCCAAAGAACACTAACATTTTTTCTCAGGCTTGGAAATTTGCTTTACAATTAGACATTCCTGACATTTGGCATCAAGACTGGCTCAACTACATTAATGCTCTTGCTAAATCTCATGTAAGGATTACTGATGGGGAGGATGAACTCATATGGGTTCATGCTCAGCATGGAAAATACACTCCAAAGGAAGGGTATACTATCATTTATGCTGCTCATAAGCCCCCTGTTATTGACTGGTGGTGGAGTGTATTGTGGAAGTTGAAGGCCTCGCCTCGTACTAGACTATTCATGTGGACTATCCTCCAATATAAAGAACCTATGGGAGAATTATTAAAGAGGCATTCTTTCCATGGACCTACATGGTGTTTCCTTTGCTAACAAGAAACTGAGTCGATTGATCACCTTTTCCTTCATTGCCCCTCCATTTACCTTCTCAACTCTGGTTCTATCTTCGCTCTCAATTACCTTAAGATGGCAGGGGGACTCCATCCTTGAGGCCTGGAAATCATGGTGGACATCTGCTCAACCTTCTAAAATTAGGAACCTCCCTCTTCTGGTTTGCTGGTCTATTTGGCTGCTTCGGAACAAATCTATTTTTAAGGGTATTGAACCTCTCTGGTCATAGGCATCTACACATATTATATCTTTATACACCAGCATTCTAGACGATGACCAACCTACACCTCAGAGAACTATTATCCCTGAAGTCATTGATAGGAGTCTCCCATGGGCTTATTTTGATGGGTTTGCCTAGGAGAATGGTTGTGGAGGAGGTGTCCTTTTACATCTATCTGATAATCATTTTTTCAAAATTCAGATGGGTTTGGGCATCGAAACAAACAATTTTGCTGAGTTGATCACCCTCAGACACCTTTTATACTTTGCATTAGAGAAGGAGTGTAGGCATATACATATTTTTGGCGACTCTAAGATCATCATTAATTGGTTCAACAACATATCTATCTATCATGTGCACACACTTAGGAATATTATGGCTGATGTTTTACTTTTGAAATCACATTTTGATTCCATCTGTTGTCATCACATCTACAGGGAACACAATCAGGTTTTTGACCGATTATCCAAGGAGGCCTTGATCCAGCCTAGGGGTCTATGGCTGATTCAGGAGTAGAGGGGACTGAATTTCTACTAGTACTTCCATCACCCATACATTGATAAGAGGATTCAGGGGGAAAACAAGCCCTGATTTCATGGTTTTTTATTCATAGACAAACTTTTTCTTCCAGTACAACTATTTTTTATGTACATATCTATATCTGACTTGTAATTATGTAATTATTACCAGATTGCCCTACGAGGCTTTTTGTATAAGATCATCTGAAGGTGGACTGCCACACTATACTGCATATGCTTCTCAAAGCATCTACAATTTGTAATTTTCAACTTATTAATGAAAATTAAGGTTTTTCCTGAGGGAAAAAAAAGAGATACATCTCAAAAGTATAATGCAGTAAATGTCACAAGTTTGGTTGCTTTAGTCATGATTGTCCTTACATATTGAATGATAGAAAGAGAAAAGGAAGGAAACATGCCTTTGCAGTAGATTTTGAAGAACCTCAAAGAGGTCAAAAAATGAAAATCTAGGTAATACATAATTCTTCTATTTCTCTACTCTTACTGGTCACATTATAGATAGTGAAGACTCATGGCTAGTAGATGGTATTTCCTCAAGACACAAAATGGGCGATTGATACAACCTCACAAGTTTGATGGAGTGAAGATTAACATAAAAGGTGGAACTCAGAGACAACCACAATTATGTAGTCAAAGGCATTGGAAAGACAACCATTGAGCCATAATTAGGTGATAATGTTCATCTCAACAACATATTATATGTTCCAGGTTTGAAGAATAATTTTCTTTCTATATGCTTGGAAGATAAAGAAGATAGAGTAGCTTTTGTTAATGGAAAAGCTCTTGTTTGGCCCAAAGGATCTAGTATTGATTATGCTAGACTAATTGGAGTTCGTGAAGGAAGAATATATAGAATTTTGAAAGAACCTACTAAAGCACTTGTACATAATTATATTAATCCATGTGAGCTTTGGCATAGAAACTATGCTCACCTCCACTATAAATCCTTTCCAGCATTAAAGCAAGTGGTTTCAGGTGTTCTAGATTTGCATGAAGAGCATGAAGGAGTATGTAAAGGATGTGCGCTTGGAAAGAATGTTAAGAAGCCTTTTCCAAGCAGTGAAAGTAGATCCAAGGAATTTTTGGACTTAATACATTATAATGTGTGGTCCTATGCTAGTGAAGTCCCTTAGAGGCTCTTTGTATTATGTTACATCTATTGACGATTTCTTCCCAAAAACATGGATATACTTCATGAAAGTGAAAGATGAAGTCTTTGACAAGTTCCAAGGATTCAAAGTTGAAGTTGAAAATTTGAAAGCAAAGAAGATCAAAGTCTTGATATATGGTAATGGAGGAGAATATACCTCCAAGAACTCTTTTCCTTTTGCAAAGAAGTTGGGATTAAGAGGGAGCCGATAGTCCCTTATAATCCGTAACAAAATGGATTTGTTGAAAGAATGAATATAACCATTAAATAATTCGTCAAGGAAATGAAGCATGAGCAAGACCTACCTATGTTTCTATGGAGTGAAGCATTGATGACCACTGTCCAAATTTAAAATAGAAGACCTCATAGAATATTGGAATACAAGACTCCTGAAGAAGCGTTCACTGAAAAAAACAACAGGTTGGTCATTTGAGAATATTTGGATGTCTTGTTTATATTCATGTTATTAATATAGGAGAAGGAAGTTAAAGCCTTTAGGAACGAAACGAATATTCATTGGTTATAGTGAATCACCAAAGGCATATAGAATATATATTCTAGGACAAAAACAAGTTGAAGTTGTCAGGGATGTGACCTTTTATGAGAATGTGGCTTATTGGAAGTCTAAATAAGTGGAAACTAATGACGACGAGGAACATGAAGATCCTAAGGATGAAGGATCTGGTCCATAAAGTCCTTCTAAACATCTTGTTAATCATCAAGAATATCCAGAATGGCCAAGTGAACCAGTGGACCCAATTGTTCTTGAAATTAAGAAAAGGTTAGCTTGGTTGAGATATACTTTGCAGGAATTTGAAGGACATACAACACCTCGTGGAACCTTCAAGGAAAACAATAGGCCAAAGAGATACACTAGTTGTGTTGTGTTTATGTCTAATATTATTGATGTTGAACCTTCATATTATGAAGAAGTTTCTAAACAATTTTTTTCCAAGGATGCGATGTTGGAAGAATACCAATCAATTATGAAGAATGCTGTATGGGAAATAATGCCTAGACTTGAAGGAAAAGCAATGGTTTCCTTCAAATGGGTATACAAGATCAAGCATGCACTGGATGGAAAAAATGAAAAATAGAAGGAAATATTTGTGGCTAGAGGTTTCTCCTAGAAAGAGGGAAAATACTATGATTAGAATTTTGCTCTGGTTACCAAGTACACTACTATTAGATCCATTATTTATATTGCTTCATATATTGGTTGGAATTTACATCAAATGGATGTAAATACTTCTTTTCTTAATGGCGTGATTGAAGAAGAAGTGTGCTTAGAGAAACCTCAAGGTTTTTAGGTCCATGGTAGAGAGTCTCACATTTGCAGGTCAAAGAAAGCCTTGTATGTGCTTAAGAAAGCACTGAGAGCTTGGTATACACGAATTGACAATTATCTGACAAGACTTGGTTTATCCAAAAGTGATGCTAATATTCCAAACATGTACTTAAAGTTCGAGAAAAATGAACCTATGATAATGTTATTATATGTTGATGACTTATTTCTGACAGGTGTGAAGCATTTGATTATTGGATGTAAGAGGGAGCTAGCTTCTGAATTTTATATGAAGGATCTTGGGTTGATGCACTATTATTTAGGGCTAGAAGTATGGAAAAAGATCGTTGAAATATTTCTTGGTCAAGGAAGATATATTATAAATATCATGTAAATTTTTTTTATGATGGATTGTAAGTCGATGTCGACTCCCATGGTTACAAATGTGAGAAAGCTATGAGACTTTGAGTCTAATTTGATAGATCCATCAATGTACTAGAAGCTAATTAGCTCACCAATGTATCTAGTTAATACCATGCTAGACATTTTCTTTGCAGTGAGCACATTGAGCCAATTCTAGGTGAAACCTATACATGATCATTGGATTTTAGTGAAGCACATACTAAGGTACTTGTGTTTTACTATTGACTTTGGTTTGAGATATTTATAAAACAATGATATTCAATTGTAGGGTTATGCAAATCTAGATTGGGTAGGAGAGTGATGAAGGCACAAAGAGTACATCCAAAGGTTTCTTTAGTTTGGGCTCTGCTATGATTTCATGGATGAGTAATAAGTAGACACCTATCACACTCATTATTGCTGAGGTAGAATATATTACAACTAGCTTGGAATGTTGTGAAGCAATGTGGCTTTGGAAGTTACTTGCGGGACTGTTTGATCATGTTCTTGAGTTAATCGTGATATATTGTGATAATAAAAGTTGTGTGAAATTGACAGAGAATCCAATGTTCCATGATATATCAAAACACATCAAGACCAAGTACCATTTTGTCGATGACATGGTGTAGAAGGGAGTAATGAAGCTCCAACATGTCTCCATTGATGATCATATTGTAGATATACTGAAAAAGCCTTTGTCCTGATCTAATTTTGTATAATTTAGAGACAAGATTGGACTAGTGGATAATGCCTCTCTCATTAAGAGGGAGTACTGATGAGATAGCATCTCATGCTGACATTATCCCTATGTCAAGTATTGTGACCCACATTAGGGAGATCATCCACATGTTAAGTACTTTGACCCAAATTAGGTAGAATGGTATGACAGAGGACTAACATTCTTCGTGTGTCATCTATGACCTAAATTAGGAAGAATGGTCTTGGAGTATCAGGCTCATTTAGCATTGGGCCTCAAATTAATCTGATAAAAGTGTGGAGTTTGGAAATTGACCATGTGTCAAGATATTGACCCGAATGATGGTGGACCAAGACTAGTATAGATGCCATGTGTTATTCATTAACCCAAATTATGGCAACTAGTTGATGCTAAATGATGTACCATGTGTCTAAAGAACCAACCCAAAATATGGTGAGGATGTACCATAGGTCTGAGGTACTGACCCAAATGTTAGTACTGTGATGATTCTATTGATTTACAATGTGTAAAATATCTTTGACCCGATTATGGTAAATGGTTCATGCTATTGGATTACTATGTCTCAAAATTATGACTCGATTATGGTCTGATGGTTTGTATTAACAATTTCTTATAGAAATTTTTTCACAATGAAGAACATTTATCTAGTCATTATGAATACCTCCCTAGCTAAGAGGGACTATTATAGTTTTGTAGCTATGGTTAGTCTTCATTATTATATTTTTATCCTTGTGTTATAGACATATTTGGGCACTGCAAAACCAATCACATATGTCCATAAACCAAGGGCTTCTAAGTCTCTAAAAGTGTTTTTTCATACCCTAAAGGAGCAAGGTCATCTGATTACATCATCTCCCAGAAGTTTTCCATGAAAAAATACTCAGTACTGGTCAAAGCAGGACCATATAGACTGCCCAGTGCTAAAGGTGCGATGCATCTCACCTGCCACATGTAAAAAGTGTGATGCATACTAGAAAGCCTTTCTATAGGGTGCGATGAGTGAGAGCAGACAAATGGCACAAGCAGTTTGCTAGGTGGAAACCCAGAGAATCTTCTAGAAGCTGCTCATTTGACACTTGCCTCTTTGAATTCGCCCAGGGATGAGTAAGAGATCTAAAATATCCATGTGCAACCAAGAACTATTAGAGAGATGACACTAACCAAAATCCCAAAAGTTGACTCACCCAGCTGCAAATATCTATTAATGGATCCCTCATCCAAGAGATCCAGAGGTTGGAATTTGGTAATTTGCAAAGAGGTGTTGCTGGTTTCTCTTTGAAGACATTGTTGGGTGATCTTGCTTTGTGTGAGGTGAAGAGGGCTTTCAAGCTGGGAGGATGGCACTGGGTTAGACCAAGTGGTTGTAATCCTCTCTTCTATGACTTTTACTAATAAAGCTATTTGAGTTTTCCTCCATATGCTTGTGTATCTCTGAATACTGTGTTTGTTATATGCATTGTATGGTCAATAAATATCTGATCCTATATTGTTTACAGTGAAAGATCTCTATTCTTTGATGGTACTATGCTGTTGTGAATGTACAGGTGCTCTTTGAAGCTAGACAAGTAAGGAAGCAATGGCGAGATTCTGTCAAAGGGGAAAGGAAACAAGCAAGGAGCCAAGCAGAAGATCGAGGTTGGTACTCTCTGCTTCTTTCCCATCTCTCTATCGTAAAGGAAAAGCAAGTAACTTTAATCTGTTTGTTTCTAAGATAGCTACCCATCTTAGTGGGATTAGCAGCTCTGAATAGACACTAGATTTCCAGATAACAAAATGGCGACTCCGCTGGGGAGTTGTTACCATGACTATTTGCAGTCAGTATGGGTCTATCATCATTCATACTGTCCTCCTAAGCAAGTCTCAAACCTTAGCTCTTCATGTCAAGCTTTGAAAATGAGAGAAAGACCTTAAAAATCAATAAAGCTCTAGTTCCTCACTTTCTCTCACTGTTTCCTGCGGTCCCACACCCCCTGTTCATGTTACCTGCGGACCTTCCCGCTTTGTCTCTAAAGGAGTGGGTACGGACCCCTTTGAAAGTAAAAAAGGTGCAAGTTTATTCTTAAAAACTCACTTTGGGTTAATTCTAGATGATTCTAGAAGGAATATTGATGTGGATGGTTCACTCCTAGGTGGTTCATGCATCCCAAAAGTGAAGGAGCTAATCCCTTGATGAGAGGAGCTTATCCCTTTGAAGGAGGGCTTTATCCCTTTGAAGGAGGACCTAGTAACTTCCCTCCATTGCACTATAAATTAAGGCATTGGGTTGGTTGCTAAGGAGGTTAGAAGCTAAACATTTTTTAGGGTAAATGCTGGTGGAATTGGGACTTCATAGTTAAGCTTGAGAGGAGAGATCACATACCTTTTGGCTTCATTGGGAAGAGAGTGAAACTTGTCAAAGTAGAGGAGACTTCTTGCTGGACCTTGGGAGGAGCTTGTACAGCATCAAGGCACAGGTTGTACAGTTCTTCTTTGATTTAAATTAATACAATCAGATTCATTTTTCTCAACAAATTGTCTTATGTGATTTGTTTCATGAATTCCTTGATCATCATGATAAGTATACTTTATTATATTGGCTTTTCAGGTGCTATTTAATTTGTGTTCTTGTTTGTGTTTGCAAATTCTCTACAAGGGAGCTCATTTGGATCAACGGAGCGAGGCTTCCACAAACTTGCATTGGACCCAAGGTAGGCATAAAACACTTGTTTGCCTTTGTTTATAAATTGCATATTTAGAGAAAGATAGAATTTGATTGGTTTGCTTGTCGCTAGATATCATTAGATACTAGGGAGGTCGATCTTGTCCACAAGAACGACTCATTCCGTGTGACAAAATGGCGACTCCATTGGGGACTTGAGTTTTTGATTTGCTTTACTTTGACTTGAGAAACTGTGTTTTTGTTTCTATTTTTGGCTTGATATGTGTGGGATTGGGTAGGTTTAGTAGATCTTGAATTATTTTTTGTTTTTCATACTTTTGGGAGAGGACCGCACCCTCTGCTTGTAACACAGTGCGGACTTATCCGCACTTTTGCTTTACACACAGAGCGGTACCGCACCTGTGTGGACTATGGGCCTGCGGACCCTGTCAACATTTTGGAGAACTTAAGATTTTCTCTTCCAGTCAACTTAGGATTTGTTTAGGTGTTTTTTGCCTCTGCCCAGACTTGCATGTGACTTGTCAGGAACTTTTCTTAGGTTAATTCCATTGGCATTAGGGTTTTAGGTGAAATTCCTAGAATTGGTTGCCAGTCTTGATTTTCATTTCGATCTTGTAGTAGCTCAGAGCTTAGAAGCTTTAGAAGTCTCAGATCACCTTGGTTTTTACTGGCCTTCTTATGAGTCTGACCGTTTGCAAAATCTGCCTTTGTCGAGGAATCCATCTTGTTTTTTCTCTTTGCGAAACTTCGAATGGACTTGTGTTAAAAGTTTTGGATTTCATTTTTAGAAAAGAAAACAAAAATTGGTTGTTTTTTGACTGATTTGTGATTTTGGACAAATTAGTCCTTAGTTTGCTTATAGCTAAGTAAAACATCCTTGAAAAGAAATCTTGTAAGCTTTTACTTCAAATAGTTTTTAGAATTTATAGATCTCAAGATTAGATTTTTCCATAGTTTTGAGTGTTTTATAAAAATAAAAAAAATCTATTTTGGAAAAAGTTTGTTTTTGTAGTATTTGAGTGTTTGAAAGAAAAGGGAAATTTTCGTGAGCATAACTAGTTGTCTCGTTTTTTAGTGTATTGGAAAAGACAAAAGGCTCTTCTTTTGATTTGTTTGTTAAAGAAATATTTGTTTTTACAAGCATTTGCATTCTCAACTCTTTCCTAGCTAGAAATTCATTCAAGGGAAAAGATTGCTTATCATCTTAAGTGAATTTTTTTAGTGATTTGGAGTCGAGTCTTCATACCATAAGTTTCATCTCCGCACCTTTTGACTTAAATAAAAAACCAATAAAAATAACGCTTAAAGTAAAATCTATCTAGTAATCTTTTTATTTCTAGAGCTCTATATCACCAACATAGCTTAGGCTAGTATCTTGGAGTAGGGAGTAATTAACTCTCCAAGATAGTAAAAAAAACAAGTAGTTGTATCTTGCGGTAGGAGATAAAATCCAATTTTTACATCTATGCTCTGGGAAAGCTCCTCTTAAATGAGAAGCACGAGATCATATCTGAACCAATGTGGGAATCAATCCTTCCTCATTGGGAACGATAGAAGATATTCACGTATTAAAAATGGTAAACCTCGGATTAACCATTGTCAAGGAGCCTGGGGTCACTTGTTGGTAAACCTTGGATTATGTCAAGGAGCCTTCAAGGGGATTGAGCTTGTTACTCTGCCCTTGCGTTCGTATTGGATCGTAGACTGTTCCCCCAGATATATTTGTTTCCGTTGGTAACCATAGTGACCATATCCTATAGGATTCTTTCCTAAGGTGACGGTGGAGGGAAGATCCCACTATACCTAGAGCAGACGTCGGCTAGAATCACTTGGATTTTCTGGGGGGTTCTCTTCACTCGAGATGGTTTAGTGGAGAAACTTGTGCCAGTCTATTCATTAAGCAGGTTGCCGGGGTAACTGTTCCAACCGCCATTTCTGTATTGAACTCTTTGACGTTGGATTTCATCACCAATTAGTGTTTTCAGTGCGGAAAGTTACTGTTTGTGTGTGGTTTGATCTCCTAGATTCTTTAGGCGTGTGATTCAAAATTGTTTGGTTCTTTAGAGGCTTTAGGTGGTTTTCATTGAGATTTTTCTTTGTTTGCGTGTGAAGTAGTTAAAGTATTTAATCGTGGATGAATTACCGAGGAAGTCCCATAGACTTTGGGGCCAACCTCCTGAGTTTTCACTGAGCTAGCCTGAAGGGCTACGAGCCATTTTAACTCCTAGAGACAATAGAGTTGGGTCACCTGAAGAAGGAGAGTCTTCATTGGTTGTACATCCTGATTATCAAGCTTTAGTAACAGATTATAATCCGCAATCTATTTCATTTTCTGAAATTACTAGTAGTTTTTCATCTACTAGTGATTTAGGTGAGGAACCTGAAATATCTGAACCTGAAACTGAATTTGCTGCTACTCCAACATCAAGATTTTCCTCTCCAACTTCTAGTGGTCCTGGTTCACCTAGGGTAGAAAGAGTAATTACCCAAAATCTTCCTTCTGGACTTACAGCTATTGAAGAACTTGCTACTCCGGAAGAAGGTATCCTTGTCCCTGAAATTCAACCAACTATAGAACTTAGGGAGCGTGAATCAATCTTTTATAGTCCACCTAGGAGCAACGCTTGGTATCTCTCATTGACCATTTTTTTGGAAAACCTGGGACTAAGTTTTTCACCACCTCGCATTCCCTTTCACCCAACACCTAGGGGTTATTATCCTCCGTTAAATATGTCAAGGCAGTCATCCATGTTTTCTCAATCTCCAGAAACCTTTTTATACGGCATTGCTTTTGTTCCCTCTGGGTATCAGTCACTTACTGGTACTTTTTCGAGAGCATCTCCTCAACCTATTGAACAAGGGTTATTAACTGGAAATAATGGAACTAAGCCATTGAGTGTAGAAGATATTCTTATGATGTCAGGTACTATTCCTAATCCTCAACCTCAAGGTGGCTAGTTACCGCCTGGGGGGCAGCCTCAAAGTCCTCAATTATCGCCTGGGGGGCAACCTCAAGGTACCCAATTTCCACTTGGGGGGCAACCTCAAGGACAGTACATACCTACGGGACAGTACGTTCCTCAAGGTCAACCCCAGACATAGTATGTACCTCAAGGTCAACCCCAGTATCAATATGTACCTCAAGGTCAACCCCAGTATCAGTATGTGCCTCAAGGTTATCAACCTCAAGGTCAGTACCCAACCCAAGGTTTCCAACCACCTTCCAGTCAATCATTTGTCGAAGGAGCTGGAAATGTACCTTTGAATTATCAACCCTACCCTCAACCCGGTTATGTTCCTCAATATTCTCAACCTGTTATGGGTCCGTACTCCAGAATGAATTTAGTGTGGGATCCATCTCAATCTCAACAAATCTTGCAACCGAATGTACAGTTGTCATCTCAAATTGGACAACCCCTGGTTTCTAGTTCACCCTAGCAACCTGTCCAGTCTACTATTCAAACTTCTGCACCTTCTGTAGTTTCTCAGTCTGGGCCTAGTACGCCTCGTACTCCGCCTCAAACGAGTGCTGCAACTGCTGCAACATCTGTTCAATCTACCCCCCCTACTTTTGGAGTATCAACAGCTCCGGTTTCTACTGTTCCTGTATCAACTCCACAGACATCTTTACCTCAGTCTGGATCCACAATTCAGACTTCGGTTCAAATGCCTGTAGGTCAACTTGGTCCAAGTACGGTTGTCACAAGTCAACCTCAATTTACTTATCAACCATACCAGGGACAGTACCAATTCGGTCCTGCTGTGCAGTAGCCAGTCTATCAGTATCAACCGTACCCTAGATATATATATCAGCAACCTCAACAACCCCAGTACGGTCCGGTTAATCCTGGTTTTCCGGGAGGATATAATATCCCAAATGCAATTCCAACTCCTAGTTATCCTGGATATCCTCCTCCTGGGGCTGGTCTCATGACCCAGGGTTTCAGGGACCCTAATCTTCAGTTACCATTTATTGCAACTTTGGACTTGCCTGAATTGTCTTTCCTTACGAATGATCCAATTAACTATCTTCTGTTTTGGCCGCCAATGCCGAATAAGTTGCTTAGTGATACTCCTAAGTTTGAAGGAAAATCAGGACAGGACCCGTCGAACCATGTGATGACTTATCACCTTTGGTGTGCGTCTAATTCCGTTTCAGATGATTCAATCCGTTTAAGGCTTTTCCAGCGCACTCTAATTGGTCTTGTGGCCAAGTGGTACATTGAGTTACCGCGAGCCACTTTTTATAACTTTAGTCAGCTAGCTACTTCGTTTTTAACTCATTTTTAGTTGCCAGTCAGATATGACAATGGCACGGAATTATTAACTTCATTAAAGTAGTGAACGTCCACTTACATTTCAGATCACATTCATGAATGGAGATGTCGACGACGTTTAGTGAAAGTTTTTATTCTGGATCAAATCTTAGCTGAATGGTTTGTAAAATCTTTATTACCGAAGATCACTGAGGATGTAGCTAAGGCAGGAGTCGTTACCGAGGAGCAAGTAATTGCTCAAGCTCAGTACCTTGACTTAGTTTATACGCAGTCAAGTACGTTACACGAGAAAATCCCCGACCTTCCTAAACAAAATCAAGTAAGTGCACCTCCTTCAGGGTCTCATGCCACTGATGGTATGATTGGTACGGTTAATACCAAAAGTAAGAAGAAATCTTCTAAGAATTCTTCTCCTATCATAACTTTACCCGATTCCCTGACAAGAGATTCTTCCGCGGAAATTTCCGCTAATATTCATGTTGTAGAGTCATCTACAGCCAAATCAAAATCCAGTGGTAAGAAGAAAGAGAAGAATAAAAATAAAACAGATAAAAATTCGAAAGAGAAACCAGAAAAACGGAATCAACTGATGAGAAATGCAAACCTCGTTATCCTTGTCTCATTTGTGACAATGAGCATTTTACAAGAGACTGCCCTCATCGTGCAAAGGTTGCGAAAATTGTCAAAGGTTCCCAAATGCCTGCTGTTTTGAAGGATCATTTTCCTAGTCAAGACAATAAGATGATAGGTTCTTCCTCAAATGCCTCTGAAGAACCCATAATGATGATGTCCCATGTTAGGATTGCGACTCGATCGCATGATTATGGAAGTAAAAGTCCTGTTGATGGTAAGGAAGCAGAATCTTCTCATTCGAACCCATCAACTTCAACTCCCAGTTCTGATCCACTACAGATCGAGAAACCTAACCCAGACTTAGTAATCAAACTTCCCGCCAAGGGTATACTTCGAAAGTTAGCTTTCAATCCACATGTGAGAGCGGCTCAGAACTATAACATTGTTGAAGATTTGGCTATTTCGCCTTCAGCAATATCAGCTTTGGAAGTGCTGTAATCATGTCTAGCACAACGTAAATTGCTATTGTCAGCTATAGAAGCTGTTGACGTTCAGGACTCGAACCTTATAATTTTCGATCTAGAAAATAGTACACCATGCTTACCTCATCAAATGGCTTTCCAGATCCCAGTGTTAGTCAAAAACAGACCTTGTTATAGGACTGTGATTGATGAGGGAGCCTCAACGTGTATTATGTCGATATAGTGTTGGAGATCGCTTGGTTCTCCTACGATAAATCAATCCCTGATGATTCTAAAGGTCTTTGATGGCCGTGGGTTTCATCCTTTTGGCATTCTACAGGATTTGCCTATAGGGGTTGAAGGCAAAACTGTTAATCTAGATGTGGAGGTGGTTGATGCCCCTCTAGATTACAACCTTCTCATGGGTCGTAGTTGGTCTTATGCTATGACAGCTGTCATTTCATCGGTCTTTCGGCTTATAAAGTTCCCTCATAATGGAAAGATCATAACTATAGACAAGTTGACTTACTTTTCATCCGACCTAGCCTCTTCTGAAAGTATTCAGCATGTCGGCAAAACAACTATCCCGTATAAGGATGTTGGAGTAGGACTAGTTAAAGATTCTGGTTTACTAGGAACTTTTCCTTTTCCTCCTATCAACGCATCATCTTCTACTGCAACCATTCATATGATTTCGTCAGACATTATTGTTTATGATGATCCTTGGATCGTACCTTCTGAATCTGAGATAGATTCATTTGGTGATGTTATGCCTTTGAGTCCATATGAAATTGCGTATCAGGCCGTGCAGTCATTTTTCGACTCTTCTTCAACCGAAATTGACTTAATGGATGTGGTCCATGAGGAATCACTTTCAACATCAAACTTGGATTCAACAATGTTTTCCGAACTTGTTCACACTGATGAGAAAATTCGTGAAATCCTATGTGTCGATGATTTACCATGGGAAGATCTTCACCATAGATCTTTGTTTTTACCTGAGATTGATCATTTTGAAAATGATTTTTCATCTATTTTTATGACTAAATATGTCAAGGAACCTCATAATCCAATGAAAAATCCTGATTCTGAGTTAAATTTGGGAAACATTTCTCGAACTATTCCTATTGATATTTCGGTTAAGCCTGGAATTGTTGAAAACATTCATATAGGTGCCTCGTGTACAGAAAATGAAATTCAAACATATAAGGCCCTATTTCAAGAATTCCGCGATGTGTTTGCCTGGTCATATGAGGAAATGCCAGGAATTGACCCAGTAATTGTTGTTCATGAAATCAAAACTTACCCGTCTGGCAACATTTGCATCAGATCCACCCATGAAAAGATGCTGCTATTAAAGCAGAAGTTGAAAAATTACTCAAAGTAGGTTTCATTTATCCGATTCTGTTAACGAATTGGGTATCGAATATTGTTCTTGTTAAAAAAAATCAAGGGACAATAAGAATATGTATCGATTATAGGGATATTAATCGAGCCTGTCCAAAAGAAAATTACCCAACTCTCTATATCGATCAAATCATTGATGATTGTGCCGGCAGTGAAATATTCTCCTTCATGGATGGTTTTTTTGGATACAGTCAAATAAATATTCTACCTGCTGATCAACCAAAAACGGCTTTAATTTGTCCATGGGGGACGTTTGCTTATTGCAAATTACCTTTTGGGCTCAAGAACACTGGGGAAACTTTTCAAAGAGCCATGTCTTACGCATTTCATGAAATCAAGCACATTGTGCAATCCTATCTTGATGATTTACCTACTCATTCATTACGTCAAGCTGACCATCTCATCCATTTACGAGCAATCTTTATGAGGTGTAGGCATTATCAAATTAGGTTGAATCCACACAAGTTTGTTTTCTGTATAGAAATGGGTTGGTTACTGGGGTTTGTTGTTTTGAAAGCTGGCATCCGTGTCGATCCCTCGAAGGTTGAAGCTATTGTCAAATTGCCTTCTCCTTCGAGTCTTCGCTAACTCCAAAGTTTGCAAGTGAAAGAAAACTTTTTACATCGATTCATTCCTAACTACGCTGAGATCACAAATGGTTTTACTCGGTTGTTGAAATAGAATACTCCATTCTTTTGGGATGAGATAGCTGAAAAATCTTTTGATGCACTAAAACACGCGTTGACCCATGCACCATTACTGCATCCTCCCAACTACAACCAGGACTACTTCTTGTATCTCGCCGCCTCCCATTCCACCATCAGAATGGTGTTAGTTAAGGAAGATTAATTCGGTACTGAACATGTGATATATTACCTTAGTCAAACTTTAAATCCAACTGAGCTAAAATACTCACATGTGGAGAAATTGGCATTGGCAGCTGTTCAAGCTATCCAATGTTTTCGTCATTACATTTTACTACGTAAAACTACAGTAATTTTTGATTGCAAGTAATCCAAATGTATTGTGATCCTGCAAGAGTTCGACCTGGAATTTGAAAAGTCTAAGTCGAAGATATCTTTAGTTTTTGCAGAGTTAATGTGTGACTTCCTGCGTGCTGACACAGAAATTGTGGCGGAGGAACCCATTGCGGATGAATCCTTGTTTCTAATCAACACTTTAGATCCATGGTATGGGGATATCATAGTTTATTTTCAGACCCAATCCTTTCGGCCAGAAATTTCAAGGTCAGAATGTCGAAAAATATGATTCCAGTCCCAACAATTCAAAATTATTGGAGATACACTTTATCATCATGGGGCGGACTCTGTTTTTCGATGTTGTTTAACTCATGAGGAAGTTGAAAGGGTTCTAAAGAATGTCACTCAGGAGCGTGTGGCGGTCATATGTCTGGGTATGCCACAGCCCAAAAGATATTGTGCGCTGGCTATTTCTAGCCGTCTTTGTTTAAAGATTGTATTAACGCAGTCTGAAAATGCCACAACTGCCAAATTGTTTATAGAAAGATGCGCGCTCCACCTGCTCCTCTCCACCCTATAATTGCCGTCGGTCCTTTTGCGAAATGGGGTATCGATTTTACTACATGTAGCCCTCACTCGGCTGGGGGGCATGCGTATATCATCCTTGCGGTAGATTATTTTACCAAGTGGGCCGAGGCGATGCCTACATTTGAGGCAGACGGTAAAACTGCTGCAATTTTCGTGTTCAATCATATAATTGCTAGGTTTGGTTTTCCACAAGCGATTATCACTGATCATGGGCGTCATTTTCGAAACATCATGATGACTGAACTTACAAACCAACTTGGCTTGCGTCATGACAGTTCAACTCCATATTATCCACAGGCTAATGGTCTGGTTGAAGCCATCAACAAAGTTCTAGTCATCATGATCCGACAAATCATTGGGATTCATAGGTCGAATTGGCATAACATGCTATTTTCAGCACTTTGGGTGTATCTAACCTCAGTAAAAACGTCAACCGGGTTCACTCCTTTCCAACTAGTTTATGGTCTGGAAGCTGTGTTACCCATTGAATGCGAAATACCGTCATTGCAAATGGCCGTAGAATTACTTCCAGCCACTTCTGAAGAGGAAAAACGTTTGTTATACTTGGCTCAGATAGATGAGAATTGACGTGATGCTGCATTAGTGATCAAAACTCATGCCAAACGTATTAAAGCTCAGTATGATCGAAATGTTACCCCTCGAAATTTTTCGGAAGGAGACCTAGTCTTATTGTACGATCAAGCAAATGATAAATTAGGCGTTGGGAAATCCGTACCCATGTGGCATGGTCCTTATGTTGTTAAGCGAAAGCTAGCAAAAGGGGTCTATGAATTAGTATACTTTGATGGAGTCTCTTTAGGTAAACCCAGAAATGGTCTTTACCTAAAGAGGTATTATGCTTAAATCTGGGTGTGGAGATTTTTAGTTAGGTTAGTTTTCTTTCTAGGTGGTGTGTTTTAGTTTAAAAAGTGTGCTTAGCTTAGAGAGTGTTTTTCGTCATTATTCCTGCTTATCTTGGTTTTACTCTTGATATTTCAAATGTCGACGCCTCTCCAAACATACATTGGTTTTGCTGATGGTGCTTGTCGTAATACACGGAACATTTCTTCCGCAGCTTGGGTTATCTATTCGCCCTCTAAAAAGTTGGTATCTATGCATGGGGTAAGCCTCGGTCAAACAATGAACAACATTGCCGAGTATAGTGCAGTGATTGAGTTATTATCTGAGTCTATTTCATTTGGGATTCGGAGTTTGATAGTGAGGTTAGATTATGAACTCGTTGTATTACAGCTTGATAGAGTATATGCCATTAGAAATCCAGTGTTATTGAGACTATTTTTGAGAGTTCATCTCTTGGAACGTGAATTTGACTATATTGAATATCAGCATATTCCAATACATTTAAATACATTAGCAGACGTAATTGCTTCTCGAATGTTAAGTAGACATTTGCAATAATCATACAAGTAAATTTAAAAATATTCCATAACATGTTTTACAAGATAAGCTGGTAATAGTGATATAGTATAGCATAGGAGTGTGTCAAATATACATCATCTTCGATCATAGGTTGAAAAACAACTATTGATCGGCAAAAATGATAGTACAAAAAGCAAAAAATGTCATATGTGTCTACAATATGCGATCATCCTATCACTGGTGATTATCACGATAAGAGACCACTGTACGGGCCACCTTACAAAGGAACCTTCTGAAAGGTCTTGGGACCCCAATCACATAGCGCTATAGCCTAAGAGGAATGTCATCTATGCTGGTCTTCGGAATGTCCACTGTCAAACGCTCTAGATGGATCTCCAATTCGGCCAAGGTCTCTGTGGATTCATCCTGTGGGGCTGGTGCTGCTGCAGCTGGTTGTTTTCTCTCATAGGGCCGGAGAGCAGATGGTCGCCATGGACCAACATCTGCATTTGAAACTTTTACTATCAATTTTGGGATGAAATAAAAACAAAACAAAAAAAATAAATTAGAAAATGTTGAAAATGATTTTACTTGAGTCATCCATTGCTCTCCTGGTGGAAGAGCCATGTCTGGGTCACCACAACCCCAGTGTAAGGAAAGTCCTAAATAACAAAAATTTGTTTCTCCAACCAATGAAAATACTCAGGAGTGAATCGAACGACCTTTGTCCCCTCCTCAGGATGACAGGCCATAACTGCAACCCAACGCATTAGTTTGGGCTCTCGAGGAAGTCCAGCTCGGACAATGAGATGTTGTGGGACCAACATTGGGACCCTCTCCAGACCAAAGCTCACGACTAAAGCACCATATCCAAAGGTCTTCAGTTTTCCATTCTTTGCTTTAGTCAGTTGGCCTTTTATATTAGCCAACATAACATCGCACCAGTTGAAGATGGTGCCTCGAAAGCAGTCTACTGCCATCCGCATTTGGGATCTAGTGGCTATATGTAGTGTTGCGCTTCCGCAGAGCCTGGTAACAGTAAACGCAATCACTTTGAGCTCAGGAAGGGTTATGGTTTTGATATCTATCCCTTTGTCTCTAGTCTGGTCGTTGCAAAACTCTAGCCGGAGGCTATCGACAGACTGGCCACCTGGCCTAGTCCCGAATAGAGTCAAGTGTTCACCTCCCTTAAGAAAACCAGTCAAGAAGTAAATGTCTTCCGGCTCCATTTCGAGCTGGTGAAAACCAATAAAGAAGCATTGGTCCTGTATGCTCCACCTGTCTACCAGCCACTACAAAAAGCCCACCTAGGCCCTCATGCCAGGTATGGCCCAGAATTTGTATAAGCCGCATGCCTTCAATGCATCAATCAAAGGTTAATGATTTATTGCGGTGAGATCTACATCCTCGTGCTCCCGTTCTCGCTAATCAAGCATGATGTATACCCTACATTCAATAAAAAGGCGAATTAGAATATCTAAAAGCAAAATTTTTGGGTGAAATTTGAGAAATTTAGGTTTAAAAACCCTTGCTGCGGGGACCGCACCCTCTTTGTTAGAGATAGTGCGTGGGTCCGCACTTTGCCTTCACGGTAGGTGTGGACCCCTGACTTTTTTCCTTTTACGAAAAAGTCGGGGTCCGCAGGTTACCTGTGCTATGCCTGCGGACCCCCACGTGTGGGTTTCTAACCTAAAAATCCATTAAAAAATGAAATCAAAGCCTAAAAACAAATTTGAAACGGATGAAATTAAAGAGTAGGATGATGTAGATTACCTGGAGGAGACGACGTTCGATTCCAACGGACAGATTTTCCGCAATCTTCATGGGAAGTTTCTGACCAAAAGCTCTCTTTTCTCACTTTGAAGTCAAATGGTAAAAACGAATTTACAAAAGCCCTTTTTATAAGTTTTTTGAATAAATGAGTTTCTAATTTGTTTATGTTTCACTTTAAAGTTTTTTGAATAAATGAGTTATCCATTTTAAACAGGTATGAGTAATGTTTGAGTTTTTGTGCAGGATAACGGATTTTTCAAGCAAAATTGGTCATTTTCGACAAAAAACATTAGAGTCACCTTTAAGCTCTTTTCTGACTCCTAAAACATGAAAAGATCGCTGAGTTTTTCTTTTTAAACTCGTTAAAACGGAACTAAAAATATGGTCCACTTACAACCCTTTTCTGACCGTAAAAACATCAAAAGATTGCCGGATTTTTGTCATTTCAAATTCGATATTGGTTAAAAAATGACGTTTCATTGATTGCTTTTTTACTTTTTTCGGATCAGAGGCACTAATTATGAAAAGTACTCCTTGGTCGTAATGATCAAGCAGTTCTCTCAAGTATTATTTTATACTTTTTCAGGCTTGGGAGACACAAATTTATGAAAAAGGACAACCATGGAGTCTTCTTAAGTTTTTTCAGACTCTCTAAAATTGAAAAACGCCAAGTTTCTCGTATACTGGACTCGTTAAAATTTAATAGTAAAGGACCTGTTCAATTACAAACAGGAACAGACCACTCCTTAGGGTTCGAATTTAAACTAAGTTGGACTCATCCGAAGGATGAGTTTATAATCAAGCAAATGTTATCCTCCTCAAGCTTGTCAAAAATAAAGAGGTACTTGCCAGAAATGGTGGGGGAAAAGAGAGAAAAATGAGCTTGTTTGTCATACTTTGTAACCACTCTTGAACACAAAACTTTTATTCACCTGGGTTGGGAAATCCTTTGCCTAAGAGTTGATCAAACCATATTGAAAGTCTTCAACCGGTTTTTGGGTATTAACTTTGGGTCAATTGTCACCAAACCATCTGCTGTGTTGTTATGTGTTCAAGAGGTCAGTGCAAATAAGCCATTCATCTGAGAAATATCTGTCATCCATCTTGACCATCCCTGAGTCAGTCCTTGCAGCTAAATTTCTTCAAACTTTATCTATGATTTCGTGTTTTGGGCTTGCCTACGACGGATCACTTTCTATCGAGTTCAGTTCATTATCTAGAAAGATGATCTAGAAATCGTCAGTACCTTGGGATCTACATGCCTCAATGGCAGGTTTCTCGCCTTTGACGATAGGTTGCATCATTGACCTTCGATCAAAGGATTCTGTGACATGTTCGACATCAACACATCTATTCACACCTCATGGATTGTCATGAGTACTTTGAGAGCCATTGACATTACTGGTGGTTTCTCTCACACTTGTTAACGGTTTACATCATTGACTGGTAATCAAGTGGTTTCTACCATGTTCGACCTCGACACATTCATTCACATGGATAGAATCATATTATTTCGGGAAGTAGAAATCAAGACCTTGGATCTAGTTTCCACCATCCAGGCTGCGAGGAATTTTTTATTCATTATACAATGGACAATTCATAAACAGATGGCTGTGTCCATAATGTGTCTACATGTGTCTATACTTGTGATGTATTTCAAGATCATTCCTATATTAGAGTAGTAGTTAGTTTTCTAGTCAGTTTTGATCTGAGTATGGGAATGCCTACCTCAGAGATGATATGATCTCATATATATATTTTGCATTGAATGTTTTTACAGGTTCCAACTGGGCTCTCCACAAGATGATCCTAGAAATGATAAAGTACTTCACTCTTCTTAAATGATAAATGAAATCCTCATCTACTACAGACTTCTCACTTTAGGGGGCAATCTATTACACAAAATATTGTCACCATGACTATTTGCAGTCAGTATGGGTCTATCGTCATTCATACTATCCTCCTACGCAAGTCTCAAACCTCAGCTCTTCATGTCAAGCTTTGAAAATGAGAGAAAGACCTTAAAAATCAATAAAGATTTGGTTCCGCACTTTCTCTCACTGTTGTCTGTGGTACCACACCCCCTGTTCATGTTACCTGCGGACCTGCCTGCTCTGTCTCTAAAGGAGTGGGTGTGGACCCCTGTGAAAGTCAAAAAGGCGCAAGTTTATTCTTAAAAACTCACTTTGGGTTAATTCTAGATGATTCTAGAAGGAACCTTGACGTGGATGGTTCGCTCCTAGGTGGTTCATGCATCCCAAAAGTTAAGGAGCTAATCCCTTGATGAGAGGAGCTTATCCCTTTGAAGGAGGACCAAGTGACTTCCCTCCATTGCACTATAAATTAAGGCATTGGGTTGGTTGCTAGGGAGGTTAGAAGCTGAACATTTTTTAGGGTAAATGCTGGTGGAATTGGGACTTCCTAGTTAAGATTGAGAGGAGAGATCACATACCTTTTGGCTTCATTGGGAAGAGAGTGAAACTTGTCAAAGTAGAGGAGACTTCTCGCTGGACCCTGGGAGGAGATTGTACAGCATCAAGGCATAGGTTGTAAAGTTCTTCTTTGATTTAAATTAATACAATCAGATTAATTTTTCTCAACAAATTGTCTTAGGTGATTTGTTTCATGAAATCCTTGATCATCATGATAAGTATGATTTATTATATTGGCTTTTCGGGTGCTATTTAATTTGTGTGCTTGTTTGTGTTTGCAGATTCTCTACAAGGGATCTCATTTAGATCAACGTAGTGAGGCTTCCACAAACTTGCATTGGACGCAAGGTAGGCCTAAAACACTTGTTTTCCTTTGTTTATAAACTGCATTTTTAGAGAAAGATAGAATTTGATTGGTTTGCTTGTCGCTAGATATCATTAGATACTAGGGAGGTCGATCCTGTCCGCAAGAATGACTCATTCCGTGTGACAGGAGTGATTAGTTTGATTGCTTGTCTCTATTTGTTTGATTCATAAACCACAGACAGAGCCTGAAGTCAAGCCAACTAGCCTTTGAACTGCATTTGCTATGCAAGTGCAAAGTAGATCAATGTTGCTTCAGTAAATATCCGGGTTGTTTATGAGCTGAACAATTGAATTGCAAACATCCTAAGTGCCCTAGAGGTAGCTTGAGTAACCTCATTAGATCAGCCCTATACTTTGTAGTTACTGACTATCATTTTCTCGGCCTAAATCCCTGAACTAAACTACAAACTGTGACCAAAAACCAAGTTAAAGTCTTGTTCCTTGAACATCACACCCTCTCCTTTAGGAAATCTGGATGCATCGCACCTCCTGTGTGCAGTAGGGGGGATGCATCCCTGTTTCCCTATGTTACAGGTGTGATGATCAAACAAGACTAGATCTACCTCTAGATTTTGGTTTTTCTTCATTGTCTTCAGTTTTATTCAGGAGTTTTTGTTGTCTGTGATTAGTAGACCACTGTTGAAACCCCCTTCTTTGCACCATCCAACCTCTATTGTACAAATAATTGTGAATGTTTTTATGTATTGTGTGCCATTTACAGTTCTCTTTTACAAAACAGTAGCTTAATCGAACTATCGTCTCTTGATTTGGAAGTGTTGCAAGTGTCGTTTTCAGTCAAAGAAAAGAATCCCATTGTTCTTGATAGTTTATTATACTATTACTCTTGTATTTGATCTGAATTAGTATTATTTTAAGTGTCAAAAGTAGTTTTCAATTCAAAATTGTAAAAGTGTCGTCTTGTCTCCTTTTCATTTTTGAAAAGAAAATCGTTAGTACAGTCGCTTTGAAAGAAGGAATAGTTCAAATTTGTGCTTAGAATTCTTTTTGTCATTCACACATTAAGAAAGCGGAAAAAAATACATTGCATGTGCATTTTCATTTATATTTCTTGTTGATTTTGATTTTAGACAGTGCATCTAGTGTGTGCTACTTGCTCTTTGTTGAAAGGATTTCATTTCTCTTTCCTTAGTAGCTAGGATTTTCATTGAAAAAAGAAGATTAAACGACTGTTTATCATCTTAGATTGAATTTTAGGAATTGTACATCTACATCACGCGGTGAACCTGAAAGGCAAATTTCTTAAGAAAGATCAACTATAAAATAAATTTAATGAACATAAAAACGCTTTGGAACCTAACGCACAACATCCAGAAGTCTAGGCTAGAGATGTATTCCGATGTCGTAAAACCTGGTAACTGTCACTTTCATTGTAGGTTGGGTGATTCCTCCTCTTTGAGATGACAAGTGCCAGTACGGACTTGTGCTCCCACGTACTGTCGAGTATATATTGGGAGACCACAATAGGCTATATCCTTTATCCTTAGGAAGCCTTGTCTGCTGCCCTATCGATTGCAATGCACTGGACACAACATTCGGGAAGATTGACTGTCGTACCGTAAAAAGTATTATGCAGTTTTGCGATTGGTTTGGTAATCCCTCTGTCTAGATTTCCAGAGTAGTCTCTTTCATTCCTTTTCAGACTCCTTAAAGGAAAAGGTCCATCTGAGCACTTGTCACTTCAGGCTCATTAAAAATCGAAGGTGACTAGAGTCATCTTTAGCTTTTTCTCGATTTTAAAAAGTGAAAAAGAAAGTTGTGTCAAAGTGTCTAAAATTCATTTAATACGGAATAAAATTTTCCCTTCTTATTTTGAGTTGATCAAATAAATCCGCAATCATGGAAGAAATTCAATCGAAACCCCTTCGTTCGCGAAGACTGACGAGTCAACTGTCTTTGACTCCGGAAACCAAACCATTCTGGGTCAAGCAAACTCATTTAACTGGGTCAAAGTCTCCTGGTTTGTTTGAAACTTGTATTTCAACATCCTCTGAGACTCTAGTTACTCCAACCATTTCTGGTATTCCTGCCTCTATAGAAGAAGTTCCGCAATTACAAGAGGACATTAGAACTGATCCTAGTGTAACAATAAACACTTCTATTCCTGAACCAGCTCCATCCAGGGTTGATTCAGAAGGTGTTACCCCTCCAACATCTGACGCTGCAGAATCTGTAACTTCTTCGGCACCAGAAATATTTTACAGACCTGACGGTCTGCCTCTTCCACCTGGATTGATTACTATATAATAGATTACGGAGGATCTTCCATCCAGTACTCCATCACATTTTGGGACTGAGATAGACCTATATAATTCTACTTCAGAAGTTAATACCCCTTCATCGCAAGTTCCTGTAGAATCACTGGGAAGTATTTTGGATAGACTCGATATGTTTGGACAACCATCGACATCTAAGACTGTCTCGTCTAATACAGTGGTAGCAAAACCTCCTGCCACCACTCCGACGATGTTCGTTGGTATACCATCTGTCCTGACTAGCTCTCAAACACTAGAAGGAGTCCACCCAGGGATTATTTTGACAATATGGTCTGTTCCCATTTGTTCATCTGGAATAGTATCTGGAATCTCTTATGTTGAATCTCAACAAATTGATCCTTCACAACATCAATTTGGGTAGTCTAGTCTCCAAAGGCCAATCATTCCCTTGAGCACTGGATTGCCACCATATGAGAGTTCACAACTGAATTCAGGTCAAATTGGAATCACATCCAGTGGTTGGGTGCCAATATTGCCTCAACAACCAAGAGTTGTATACTCAATGCAATTGAGTCTCCTTGTGTCGAACATCCCCACTACACCAGCTATTATGACGGTGTCACAAGTACAAGCATTGCCGGTTATATGCCAACCGCAAGTTTCTTAGGTCATTGTACAATAGCCTCTTGTCTCCGTGACACAACCGCAATCGCCAGTTAGAGGCTCCTTAACTGGAGCGACTCAGGCTAAAACGGGTACTATTACCCCTCATCTTGGTCAAATGTCCAGTATTGGGCAATAGCAAATGGTTTCAAAACCATGGCTGGTGCAATATCAACAACCGCAATTCCAACAAGCTTACTAAGGACCTGAGCAGCAAAACTTTTCAGTTAATGGGCAGTCGTATATTCAAAACGGTTATAACCAATGGTCTCAAATTGGTTATGCCAAACCACCTTATCAGAGTTATCAACATCAAGTTCATTATGCTGGTATGCAAAGACCCACTGCTCAGGCGATCCCATCTTATCCTGGGTACACTTCGCCGAACCTGAATCAACAGTTGCCCTTCGTGGCGACTCTAGAGTTACCAAATATAAATCGGCTAACGAACGATCCAATCTCTTATGCCCCTTGGTGGCTGGTGATTCCTCATAAACTTCCGTCAGATATTCCTAAATTTAATGGAAATTCGGGTGAAGACCCATCGAATCATGTGATGACATTTCATCTGTGGTGTTCATCCAACACTCTCAATGATGATTCGATTTGGCTTCGCCTTTTTCAGCGAACGTTAACTGGTCCAACAACAAAATGGTATATCAAGTTGCCCAGAGCTTCATTCGATAACTTCAGCACCCTTGCCACAACCTTTTTAACCCATTTTCAATTACCAATAAGGTATGAAATAGGAACAGAGCTTCTTACCAATTTCAATCAAACGACGACCACTCACATATCCGATCATATTTATGAATGGCGATGTCATCGTAGAATGGTGAAAACATATGTTCCTGATCAGCTTCTAGCTAAATGGTTTATTAAGTCATTGTTTCCTTGTATTACAGACGATATGGCAAAGGGAGGGGTCATCACTGAAGAGCAGGTCATTGCTCGTGCACAATATCTAGACTTGATCTACACTCAGTCCGACATGCTCTATGACAAAATCCCTGATGATCTGAGACCAGAATTTTCCATTCCTCCTCCTCCTAAATCAAACAAAGAATCTCATGCCAGCGATGGCGTTATAGGTATGATGAGCACGAAATCAACAAAGGCTACATATAAGAAAGCCTGTAAGATTTCTGATCAAAATGCAAGTGAAGAAATTCTAGCCTCAGAGGTTAATGCCGTGTCGACTGACAAAGGCAAAGAACCGAAGCAACCAGGGGGCAAGAAGAAAAGGAAGAGCAAAAAGAAAAAACAGGATGATTCGTCTCCTGGAAAATCTTTTGCAAACCCCTCTAGGCAAAAGAAACCTACTCGACCATGCCTCATATGCGATGAGGATCATTGGACGAGAGATTGTCCATATAAAGCCAAAGTTAAGAAATTCTTTAAGAGTTCAAAAAGCTCAGTAGTATTGATTGATCCATTTCCAAACCTAGGAGCCAATCTGGTTGCTAGTGACAATGCTTCCCCATCCCAAGTCCTTATGTTGTCCATTTCAAAACAGAAAAATGATGCTTTGATATTGACAAGGAATAAAGATTACGAGAATCCACAACTATCGAACAATAAGGCTACTGATCAACCTAGTAGTTCGACAACAACTTCGACCGAAGTTGCGCCACCCCTCATTCTTGAGCTAACGATAAAGCCGCCAAAGGGAGTAGTACACAAATCAAAATTTAATCCTCGTGCCAGAGCGGCACAGAATTATAATATAGTAGAGGACCTAGGCCAATCGCCATCCGCTATGTCGACACTTGAGCTACTGCAAAATTGGCCCTCCCAAAAGTAAGATTTATTATCAGCAATAGGTGGGATTGACCCAGCAGATTCCAATCTTGTGGCCTTTAATCATAAAGGATATGACCCGAAGTTACCAGCTCAGCTCGCTTTCCTCATTCAAGTGAAAGCCCTCAACAAAACTATTCATCGAACAATTATTGATGAGGGGGTATCTACATGTATTATATCAATGAGTTGTTGGAAAATTTTAGGCTCACCACCCTTGTCGCGATCGTTGACAACATTAAAAGCATTTGATGGATGAACATACACTCCATATGGGATTTTAAGTAACTTGCAAGTCGAAATGGGGGGCAAAACAATAGAAATTGATGTGGAAGTTATCGATGGAAACCTCGATTACAACATCCTACTAGGAAGGCCGTGGATTTATGTTATGGCTGCCGTTGTGTCGACATAATTCAGAAAGATTGCATTTCCCTTCCAAGGAGGAATTACAATTTTCGACCAATAAACATTTCTCCCCAGTATTTCAAAAGTTATGGGAAGCATTCCAATGATCCATGGAAGCTCTCAATCGCTTCAAACTGTTGGAGTAGGCCTCCTAAAGGACACTGCCTTAATGGGTACTTTCGCCCTACCACCTCCAAGTACTCTGGCGGAAGTGACCACGGTGGGAACCTGCAATATGATATCTTCTATATCTAAAAGATTCAGAAGATTCCTGAACATTTTGTCAACATGGATCATTGCCATTTTAGAAATATTGTAGCAATCAATTTTCTTGGCCTCGGGGGCAAACCAAAATCAATGTTCATCGAGGGTTTGGATAGATAAGTCTAAGGAATATGGCACCTCTTTAGATCCTTGGTCGTATGTACATTCTACAGACGAATGAATTTTTCAGTCAATGATCATAGAGGGGGCACCATGGGAAGATTACCACCATTGTTCCCATCTTCCAGATTACCGCGAAGATTATTCCAACAACCTTAATCATCCTTCAGCTTTTGATTTTCTATCAAATACTACAAATACAGTGGGTTATGAGGATAATTATGTTACTATGTCAACCTCATTAAAAAATGAAACAACTCCCTTTCCAAATCGAGTTTTTGATTACGATCTCGTAAAATCCAAGTCGAGTCTTTCAAATATTTCGAGGGTAAACCTTCATTCCAACCACCGTGATGAATGCAATGAATCTTGGGGGGCATGCACCTCGATTTGCATCATTATGCTAGGGGCATGCGAACTTATAACAAGCATAGTTTCTCGTTTCAAGCTTGTGTAAACATGAAACCGAATCTGAGCATATGTTGTCGCATGGTTCAAGCTCATTAAAAAATGAACCAAGCCATGAGCAGTTTTACGCGAAGTTCAATCTTGTTAAAAAATAAACCTAGCAACAAGCAGTTTTACGCAAAGTTCAAGCTCGTTAAAAATTAAACCTAGCAATGAGCATATGTTCCACCAAAGTTTAAGCTCGTTAAAAAATAAACTCGCCTCCAGTAAATAACCATTGTGAATGAGCCTTGGTCGTGTTCTTACCATCACCTCCACTTTGTTTTAGCTGATCATACACCTCCATTTGATTGTTTACCCCTTTTGAGGAATAGCTATGATGAGTGATTCTATTAGCCACCTTCTTTACACTGCCGTGATTGAAAAAGTTCCAAACGTTACCTGGGACCAGCTGCTATCTGAAAACATCACTCGTTCCTCAAAAAACGAGTCTCCTTTAATCTCTTTTCATCTGACTCGTAAAATATGAAAAGATTGCCGAGAAATTAGCCTCTCTAGCTCGTTAAAGTGATTGGAAGTGCTATCCCTCCTCTAGATTTTAATATTTTTGAACCTGAGGGATTATTACACAAAAAGATCGAGCATTTGTCTTGTTTGGCTCGTTAAAACTATCGAAAAGTCACCCCTTTAGCATTGTTTTATACTTTTTCAGACTTAAGGGATTATACTACGAAAACAGAATATTGGAGTTTCCTTTCCATCTCTTTTCAGACTCTCTAAAATTGAAAAGGACCAAGTTATCCTTGTTGTTAAACTCGTTAAAGCAATAGTGAAAAACTGGTCCATTTAGACAAGAGCGAGTTTCATTGTCGTTAGGCTCATTAAAACATAGCGACGGGTTTGCCCGAAGGGAAGATTATAGAACACGCATATGTTATCCTCCTCAAGCTTGATAAAAAGAAATAGGTACTGGTCAGAAATGACTGGGGAAAATTGGGAAGAAAACTTGAAGAAAATTTTTTGGTAGCAGGTCGCTCTTGAACATGACAGTTTCACTCGATCACCATGATTGAGTCGGGTTGGGTTATTCCATTCACCGGTCATACCACCATTGGTCAACCGTACCATCCACTTTTGGGGTTAACACTACCAATCCATTTCAGTGTCACCGATATGTCCAAGAGAATTCGCTCAGAGAATTCACCTACCCAGCTTGTGTCTCATCTGCTACAATACCTTCACGCTTCATTCTTTCATGACTGCTACCCTGAACCTTGTATGACTAGATTGTTTTCACCTCTACAAAATCATTTGCTCCGTTCCATGTCATAGATGTGGGATCCATTAATGCCCTCCTACGACGGGTCACTTCTTGTCGACATCAGCTCATTATCCAAGAAGCCAACCTAGGGACAACCATTCCAATACTTTGAAGCTTGCATGCCTCAATGGCAAGTTTCTCACTTCCAACAACAGGTTTACACTAATGGCCTTCGACCGAATAATTCTGCGTGGTGTTCGACATCAACTCATGTATTCACACCATGTGAATTGTACTGCAGTACCTTGATGCTCATCATCATTATCGGTGATTCCTCTCGCATTTGTTAACAACTTACATCATTGGCTGGTAATCAGACGATGTCCTTCCATGTTCGACATCATAACATATTTTCACATGGATCGACTTGTACTTTCGGGCGAAGATTGAACGAGTTTTAAAGACCCCGGATCTAGTTTCATCCATCCAGGATCTGATATATTCAGGAAAATAAAGACATCAAATGTACATAATTGCTGCATAGATAATCATCCAAACTAAGGGATGATGGCTCTACCAGAATCATCAATCTGCACACAGACGGTTGTCTGTCCTACGTACATGAAAATTAATTTATCAAGCTAAGCATGGGAATTCCCGCCTCAGCTAGATCATGAAAATATTATGAAGATAATGTATTGTATTGTATCTTATTACAGGTCACCTTCCAGTGCGAAAAACCTCGGATCCTCACTATAAAGCATTTCACCCGACATCAAAAGATTTACGACCTCATGCTTTAGGGGGCAACTATTATAGAAATATTTGGGCACTGCAACCCCAAACACATATGTCCATAAACCAAGGGCATCTAAGTCCATAAAAGTGTTGTTTCATACCCTAAAGGAGCAAGGTCAGCTGATTACATCATCTCCCAGAAGTTTTCCATAAAAAACTACTCAGAACTGGTCAAAGTAGGACCATATAGACTGCCCAGTGCTAAAGGTGCGATGCATCTCACCTCCCACATGTAAAAAGTGTGATGCATACTAGAAAGCCCTTCTATAGGGTGTGATGAGCAAGAGCAGACAAATGGCACAAGCAGTTTGCTAGGTGGAAACCCAGAGAATATTCTAGAAACTGCTCATTTGACACTTGCTTCTCTGAGTTCGCCCAGGGATGAGTAAGAGATATAAAATCTCCATGTGGAACCAAGAACTATCAGAGATATGACACTAATCAAAATCCCAGAAGCTGACTCACTCAACTGCAAATATCTATAAATGGATCCCTCATCTAAGAGATCCGGAGGTTGGAATTTGGTAATTTGCAAAGAGGTGTTGCTGGTTTCTCTTTGAAGACATTGTTGGGTGATATTGCTTTGTGTGAGGTGAAGAGGGCTTTCAAGCTGGGAGGATGGCGCTGGGTCAGACTAAGTGGTTGTAATCCTCTCTTCTATGACTTTTACTAATAAAGCTATTTGATTTTTCCTCCATATTCTTGTGTATCTCTAAATACTGTGTTTGTTATATGCATTTGTATGGTCAATATATATCTGATCCTATATTGTTTACAGTGAAAGATCTCTATGCTTTGATGGTACTATGCTGCTGTGAATCTACAGGTGCTCTTTGAAGCTATACAAGTAAGGAAGTAGTGGCGAGATTCTATCAAAGGGGAAAGGAAACAAGCAAGGAGCCAAGTAGAAGACTGAGGTTGGTACTCTCTGCTTCTTTCCCATCTCTCTCTTGTAAAGGAAAAGCAAGTAAGTTTAATCTGTTTGTTTCTAAGATAGCTACCCGTCTTAGTGGGACTAGCAGCTTTGAATAGACACTAGATTTCCTGATAACACCTTGGAATGCATAAATAAGTTGTAATATATTTTCTTCATGTCATTTTGATTATTTGTCCCTTGAAATAATTTATATATGATATGTTCTTCATATCAGATTTAAAAGAGAAATTTTTAAAAATTTGAAATTTATTTTTTTTGCTGCAAGACAGTCAAATCGTCCCTCCCTCAAGTTGACAAGTTGGCCCAGTGAGTAGACACACCAATTTTTATAGGAAGATCATTGTATAAAGGCATTCAACTTCCTCCACAAAGGCACCATTCGATATCACAAAAGAAGCCAGTTTTGGGCACCCAAGTGAAGGAAAAGAAGAAGGAAAAAAAGAATGATGAATATCTCTCTCTCTCTTTCGCTCACATTTCTCTCTCTAATAAATCATACATGTGAATTTTCTGGCCAACACTTTCTAGGTAGGCCAAAATTCTTGCAGCTTATGGGTAGCATACTCTAGGTAGGCTGAATTTTTGGGTAGATCTGAGAAGGTTGAAATTTTGAAGAGCATAAGTTTGAGTTGGTTTGAATTGACTTGAGGGCTAGAGACTAGGTTTGACCATATCTTGTTGATCTTGTTGATGCCATATTTGAATATCTGCATTAGATATATATCTTGTTGAGTTAAAGTATTTCTCAAAGAAAAAGGTTGCTAGGTTTTTCCCCCAAGTTCTTTTTCCTAGGGTAAATCTTGTGTTCTCTTTTGTGCATTGTGATCTCTACTGTATTTATGGTTTAGGGTTGAATTTATGAAGTGTAATTGATTAATGATAATATAGAACTGTTAAAAGAAGTTTCATATCATTCAAAGTAACTACCATTAATTTAGAATTATTGTGTTTGTGTCTATTGCACTTGAAAAATCAACACAATATGGCCCAACTATTCTACTTATTTAATCCCAAATGTACACTTGGAATTATTTGCATATAGTTATCTCTCTTACAATAGTTTTAAGACCATGATTACATGTTGTACATTCTCTTTCCAATATTTGTTGTAGTTTAGTGTACCATAAAAAAAAAACTAAATCAAACATTTTGAGAAAAGGTTTGAAAATATAGTTCATTAAGCTTTGAAATGTTGGAGGTGCATTAGTAACACCAAGAGACATCACAAATAAGTCACAATAACCTTCATGTGTTCTAAAGGTTTATTTGGGAATGTTGTATTGTCTCATTTTGATTTGATGATATCTCGAGCAAATACCTAACTTAGTAAACAAATTTCTCCTTGTAATTCATCTAATAATTCACCAATGAAAGGAATAGAAAATTTGATCTTTGATGGTCATTTTATTGAGCTATCTATAAGTTGGACACATACACCATAAACTATATTTTTTTGTAACCATAATCTCTATGAAGATAAATCTCTTTTGTTAGGTTGAATGATGTCAACCTCTAACATTTCTTGAATCTCACACTCAATCTCACTCTTTCTAGGCAATACACTTCCTTGTTGAAAACGAATGGCATGGTCATGAAGTTGGTGGAAAACCTTCTTATGCAACCAGATCACAAAACAAAAGAAAAGATAGACCAATGAATTGAAAATTAGCCTCTTCGAGGAGGAAACCTCTACATCACATAAATGAATGATTATTACATGATACAAATTACAAGGCCTCCTTGGTATATATAGGAGTCTAAGGGGTCACAATATAATCAGAGCCCACATAACAATAATAATGTAAGGGAACAATAATAAAAATAGTGGGATTCTATGGGGTAAAACAATAACAATATGGGGAGCTACATGGGAAAAACAATAAAAATACGGGGGTTGCACGAAAAATAACAATAATGGGACTACACTAATATTATAGGGACCTAACATGCCCCTATCCTTCAAAACAAAGTGGTCCTTAACACTTGAGTAGTTTTGGATGCTTCTGCATAAAATTCTCATCCTCCCATGTGGAATATTTGGTGAGTAAGTTCTTCCACTTAATGAGATACTTTGAAATTGATTGATTTTGTAGTTGTTGGGTTCTTGTTTTCGTGACCAATTCAGGTTCCAATGTGATTTTTCTTTCCTTGTAAATTTCTAGCAATATTGTTTGAATAGGGAGATTGTCACCGATAACCTTCTTTAAGCATGAAACATGGAAAACTATTTGTACCAGAGAAGATGCAAGTAACTCTAATTTGTATTCCATAGTACCAATTTTTTGCAACATCTTGTAAGGACCATAGTACTTGGGTGATAATTTATTATCCTTCTTAGCTTGCTTGAGGGACATTTGTTTATATGGTTGTAGCCGTAAAAATTCTCAGTCACCTACATGAAAACTTCTTTCATTGTGATGTTGATATGACTATTGTTTCATTCTATTCTGCGCTAGAGTGAGGTTATCCTTTAAGAGTTGGAGAACTTGTTGTTGATGCTTGATGTGATCTTCCACTGCTTGAACCTTAGGTTTTTCTCTTAAAGTTGATGTCATGGATGGTGGATGATATCCATAAAGTGACAAAAATGGGGTCATTTTTGTTACAGTATGGAAGGAAGTTTTATGCCACCATTCAGCTTGAGGTAACCACTTGACCCATTGTGTTTGTTTATCAGATACAAAGCAACAAAGATATCATTCCAAACATTTTTTCACTATCTCAATTTTCCTGTCAGATTGAGGATGATAAGATGAGACATGAGCTAATTGAGTACCAAGACAAGAAAATAATTCCTTCCAAAAAATTCTAGTGAAAATGGGATCTCTATCACTTACAATAATATTTGTGTTTCCATGTAGATTTTTAATTGTTTCCATAAATGTAGTAGCCACTCTACTAGATTTAAAAGGATGAGATAATGCACAAAAGTGTGCATACTTGGTAAGTTTATCAATTACCACCATGATGACACTCTTTCCTTCAGAATTGGGTAAACCTATGATAAAATCCATTGATAACACTTCCCAACGCTGACCTGGAATGGCTAAAGCTTGTAATAGACATGGGGTCTTAATTGTCTAAAATTTGGTTTTTTGGAAAACCAAAAATTCTACCACAAACTTTTGAATATTAGATTCAAGGCCATCCCAAAAAAATTCCTTCTTGACCCTCTAGTAAGTTTTTAAAAATCCCGAATTCCCTCCTAAAGGAGAGGTGTGCAATTCCAAAAGAATCTTTTGTTTGAGTTGAGAATTCTTACATAGATATAAGTGATCATTGTACCATAATGTCAATTTTCTAGATAAATGTATCATATGTACTAGGATCTTGCTACAAGTTTTGAATAAGTGTCCACACCTCTTTTTCATTATTCCATTCCTCCCTTTCTTCAATTATCCAGTCAGGCTGGATAATACATATGGCATAGAGAAATGCTTCCACATCCTCATCCCTTCTTAAGAGTGCATCTGCAACAACATTTTTCTTCCCTTTTTTGTAGATGATTTCAAATTCATAACGCAACATATTAGTGACCCATTTTTGTTGCTCTTCTAAAGATAATATTTGTTCCAATAGGTAATCAAGACTATCATGATCTGTTTTTACCTTAAAGTGTATTCTCATTAGGTAAGGACACCATTGCTTTAGGGCATGTAGTATTGCCAACATTTACTTTTCATAAATAGGTTTGTGTAAATACTTTCCCTTGATTGGACGACTTTCAAAAGTAATGGGTCTTTCTTTTTGCATTAAAACAACACCAATTTCATTTCCTAAGGCATCACATTCCACCATAAAGGTTTTTGTGAAGTTTGGAGTAGGCTAAAATGATAGCATGACACATTGCCTCTTTAAGATGTTCAAAGGGCTTAGTTGCTTCTAGAGTAAAAGAAAATGCATCTTTCTTTGGTAATGTTGTTATAGGTGCTTCTATTTTCCCACAATTCTTAAAAAATTGCGATATTACCCTGTCAACTCGAGAAATCCTTGAATATGCTTTAGGGTTGTCGGGATTTTCCATTCCTTGATGGATTTATTTTTTTAGAATACACCTTAACACCCTAATTATATACAATATGACCCAAATATTCCACCTCGTGTACCCCAAAGAAACATTTGGAGGTTTTTGCATACAATTGTTTCTCCTCCAATAGTTTGAGCACCATGTCAACATGTTGAACATGATCCTTCCAAGTCTTGTTGTAGATTAGTATATCATCAAAAAATACTAACACAATTTTTCTAAGGAAGGTTTTGAAAATGAAATTCATCAAACCTTGAAATGTAGAAGGTGCATTAGTAAGGCCAAAAGGCATGATAAAAAATTCATAATGACCTTCATGAGTTCTGAATGTTATTTTCAGAATGTCTTCAACCTTCATTCTAATTTGATGATATCCTAAACAAATTTCTAGCTTGGTGAAGTAATTTTCTCCATGTAATTCATCCAACAATTAATCAATGAAGGAAATGGGAAATTTATCTTTAATAGTGAGCTTATTGAGCTCCCTATAATCCAGACACATACACCATGGTCCATCCTTCTTCTATACCAATACTACTGGAGTAGAGAAATACATTTGACTTGATGTAATTATACCTGCTACTAGCATTTCTGCAACCATACGTTCAACTTCACTAGCATAGGGATATCTATAAGGATTGATGTTTGGAGGAACACTTCTTGGAATCAAGTGAATAGCATGATCATGATCATGGATAGGTGGGATGCATTTGGGAGTCTCAAATATCTTGGAATGATTGTTCAATATTCTTTAGAGATTCAGAGAAACAAATGATTTCGATGTATGAACATTTAGTGAGCATAATTGTGAAACTATGCCTGATTGCTATTTCTTTAGAATCTTTGTCATTCTAATAGAGCTTATTATCTTCCCCAGTTTCCTTGTGATCCCCCTTAATTCAATTTCCTTTCCTTCCCAGGAAAATTTCTAGAAAAGTTCTTGAAAATTAAAATCTATCATCTCCGAAGATTGTAACCATTAGACTTCCAATACAACATCAACACCACCCATTGGAATGGAAAGCATTGGAATATTCAATACATATTCCCCCATGGTCAGATTGATATTATGGCACTTCCCTTATCAATTTATAGTTCCTCCATTCACAACCATCACTTGACACTCTGGTGTTGGATATAGAAAGAAATTCAATTCCTTGGCTATCTTACAATGAATAAAATTATGGGTACTACCAGAATCGATAAAAAATATTACCTTTTTTTCCCTTGATATATCCTTCTATATTAAGAGTTTGAGGAATGGTAATTCTTGCCAATGTATTAAAAGATATGGTCAAATTGGTTTCTTTTTCTAGGGTTGGTTCCTAATGTATATCCTCTTATTTTTATGTTTCTTTTTCCTTTTATTCCTCCTCTTCACAATCTATGCAAAACAATTTATTCTCAACACACTTATGAACCTTAGTGCATTTTCTACTTCAACTGTAATAATTCCATTTTTCTCTTTCTTCCTCCTGTCGTTGTGGTGCCAACCATGAAGGTTGTGGGAAGCTAGGAGAAGAAACACTTCCATCTTTATAGTTGTGAGTGGTAGACTTCCTTGCTGCCATAATTTTTCATTAAACTTTTATTTCCACCTTGAATTCCTTCTTCAACAAGTTAGGTTCCAAAAGGTGAACCTCATGTTGGATGTTATCCTTTCAAATCTCTATGAATACATCAATCCTATTCTCTTATGGAATATCATTTACCTTGATATTAAATCTTTGGAAGTCCTTAATATGCTTTGTCGTTGTCAACCCCTTTGTTTGAGATTTATCAATTAGCTAAAGAAGGTATTTCTCTTTGTATCCTCATAATGTGATACCAATTCTTCTATATAAATTGTCTAAGTGACAATTGATTTATGATAACAAATCCATCGATACCACACAAACTAATTTTGTTCTAAATATAAAGATGTAATGTGTACCTTTTTTGTGTGCAACACATAATGTAGATCAAATAATTGATCCATCTGTAGTATCCATGTTATTGGATCCTTGCCATCAAAATTTCTCATATTAATATTTGGAATGTGGTTAGTCTTCAATCCACTAGTGGATTCTCTAAAATCATAATTACTATTCCTTTTATCCTCATCATAATTTTCATGGAGTACCTTGTCACCAATAGGAAGCATTTATTGTAGAATTTTTGTTAAATATTCCTTCAAACCTTCGATATTGTCATTCATCATTTTTTCCATGTCATATTTTAAACCATTCTTTAAACCATCCATCTTAGCTTCCAGTTTGTTTTTGGTTACTCTATGCGAGAGCAAAATTTGTTGCATTTGGTCTCGTAATTTTGATATATCATGTTGCATTTTGTTGATTTTGGATAAAATATGATGTGATATAGCCATGAAAATTGGTGGAGAGGCTAAAGCGCATGAGTTCGCCAAGACCCAGAAATGGTTTGGGCATATTCTAACCGGTTTGGGAGATATTAAAATAATTAATATTTTTCATGGAGTTCCTAAGTCTAAACTTAGGAAAAATAAAATATTAATGGGTATTAATATAAAACTGGGTTAAAATGTTCCAAAAGTCATGGATCAAGACAAATATAATATTAGCCGTTGATTAGAGATTTAATCTCGGCCATTGAAGGACCAATAGGAAAAGTATAAGAAGAGGCTTGAGGGTCAGTTGGAGAACACATTGAGGGAGACTAGTCAGTTTGATTTCTGGAGCGAGGTTAGCTGAGAAATTCGAACTAGTGGTCTGGAGAGTAGAAGGAAGTAGTAAGTATGGAACAAAGATTCAGGAACAACATCAGGGGAACAATGCAGAGGTTGGAGAGGCAGACGTATAGGCTGCAGACTGCGTAGTCACTAGAGGGCTTGCGCGGGTGACGCAGAGAGGCCTAGTGATGATGAAGAGAGGCAGGGGATGACGCAGAGGGCTTGGGAGCTACGCAGAGGTCAACCAGGTTAACGCTAAGACAGGGAGAAGTACTGAAGAATTTTATCTCTATTGGGTAAGCCAGTTTGGCACCTAGTTGTACTGAAGAATTGTTGAATAATAAAATCCTCCCTTGCTGCACTGGTTTTCCCACATTAGGTTTTTTTGAGGACTGATTGTCCAAAATATTTGTATCAATGTGTTAATTCTTGTGCATGTGTTTGTTTCTGTATTATGATGTGATATTCGCAAGATAATTTATTTTAATGTTTATTGAAGGATCTTCATAAATAACTTATTGGGAAATAAGTAGGTAAAATAAATCAGTTGTTGCAGTGATAGAATTTTCACATGGTATCAGAGCAAGTAATCAGAGACAGGAGGGGAAAATGAATTATGGGTCGAGACCATGATGCAGAGGCATCTATATTGGGTGACTTGCATAAATTTTCAGAAAATTACACAAAAGAAAGTGATTTCGATTTCTCTATGTTGGCTTCTACGCTGGAAGAAGAAGTGGCATGTGTGACTAGCTCTGCATCATTAGAAGTATGGTATATAGACAGTGGGGCCTCTTGGCATATGACATGAATCCAGGAATGTTGCTCAAATTATCGAGAGGAGAAGTTACACTTTCAGATCACCATGGGGAACAAGGAAAAATGTACTCCAATAGGGAGGAGTACCATAGTTTTTCAATCAGAAATGGGAGAGTGGTTCCATGCTACCAATGTGTTGCATGTACCGAGATTGGGAATGAACTTACTTTCTGTGTTGTAAATTCAAGGCAAAGGCTATGACGTTTTCTTCGTCAATGAGAAAGTATACATTAAACATCCTAGCTGGAAAAAGAAAGTGCAGATCGGGATGAAAAGTAACAAGTTGTACAGACTACAACAAGAATCACCAATGGCACTAATAGGCAATCATGGAAACAAGGATTTTAATGAACTATGGCACAGAAGAATGGGACATTTGCACCATGGGGCTCTAAGAATTCTCAGGAGCACTATAACAGGAGTTCCAGATCTTAGTATGAACAAGATGATGTATGCAGAGGATGTGTTCTAGGAAAGTATGCTAAGGCAACATTTCCTAGAAGTAAAAATAGGGCCAAGAGTGTACTAGGATTGACACACGCAGATATCTATGGACCCATGTCCACTAAGGCTCTTAGGGATGTTGAGTACTTCCTTACCTTCATTGATGACCACTCAAGGAAAACTTGGATTTATTTTTTTAAAACCAAGGATGAGGCTTTTTGTCGATTCAAAGAGTTCAAGGCTATGGTGGAGAATATGAATGGGAAGCAAATAAAAGTATTGCACTCAGATAATGGAAGAGAGTATGTCGATAAGGACTTCACTAATTTTTGCGCTAAGGAGGGCATCAAAAGAGAGTGGACAACTCCTTACAATCCGGAGCAGAATGGTGTAACAGAAAGAAATAACATGAGTATTGTAGAAGCAACTAGGGCCATGATGTATAATTAGGATATGCCAAAATTCCTATGGGTAGAAGCATGCAACACAACAGTCTATGTTCAGAATAGAACTCCTCATCAGGCATTGGGCAAGATTACTCTAGAGAAAGTCTTCACAGGGAAGACACCTGAAGTCATTAATTTCAGGATATTTGGGAGCTTAGCATATTGTTGCATACCCGAGGAAAAGAGGAAGAAGCTAGATCAAACTGTAGAGAAAGGATATCTAGTGGGATATAGCGAGAATGCTAAGGAATAAAGAATCTATCTTCCAGGGAGAAGGAAGGTAGTAGTTCAAAGAGATGTGAAGTTCATGGAAGACAAGGATTTTAGAAAATATCGAGAAATGCCTTTCAAGGAGTAGTCAAAAGAGGAACCATTGGTCAAACCTCTTCAACCAACGGAAGAAAAGAATTATTCCTTGGGCCAGGAAAAATCATAGGATGAGGAGGAGCTAACAGAAGCACATACCGGCAGAGGAAGAATGAGCAGGGAACTTCGTCAGATTCTACGATATGCAGAGGACTTCATCGATGCACCAAGGAACAATAAGAGGGAGCGAAAAAAGCCAGATAGATATCAGGCATTAGTAGCTTAGGATGGGGAGCCTGCCAGTTTTTAGGAGGTAGCTCAACATCAGGTTTGGCTGGATGTGATGGTAGAGGAGTAAAAATTCATAATGGTGAATGATGTCTGGGAGGTAGTGCCAAGGCCTCAAGACAGATCAGTGGTAGGTTCGAGATGGATCTACAAGATTAAATACCTTGCAGATGACAGTGTTGAGAAATAAAAAACCAGGTTTATGGCTAAGAGGTATGTTCAGAAGGAATGAATTGACTACGAAGAGACCTTCACTCGGGTAGCCAGGTATACATCTATTATAACCATGATATCTCTTGCAGCACAGATGGGGTGGGAGATTAATCAGATGGATGTCAAAACAGTATTTCTGAATAGTGTGATAGAAGAAGAGGTATACATTGAATAACTAGAGGGCTTTGAGACACATGAGAAGAAGTCTCATGTATGCAGATTGAACAAAGCCTTGTATGGGTTGAAATAGGCACCTAGAGCATGTTATGGGCGAATTGATGACTACTTGCAGAAAATGGGATTTGTTAAGAGTGACGCAGATCCAACTCTCTACTATTTGGTTGTAGAGAATGAGCCTCTAATCTTAGTATTAAATGTGGATGATCTCTTCCTGACATGATCATTCAGGCTCATAGGGGACTTCAAGAAGAATCTAGCCACATAATTCGACATGAAGGATTTGAGATGAATGCATTATTTCCTGGGGTTGGATGTTTGGCAGCAAAAGGGGGAGATCTTCCTTGGGCAAGGGAGATATGCTATAGAAATCCTGAAGAGATTAAGGATGGAGGACTATAGACCCATGGCTACTCCAATGATAACCATATTGAAGAATATTGATGCATCAAAAGACAAATAGGTTGATCCCACCTTATATAGGCAACTCATAGGGTCCCTAATGTATCTGGTCAATGCTAGGCCAGACATTTACTACACTGTCAACACCCTCAGCTAGTTCATGGTGGAGCCGAAGAGGGCACATTGGGCAGCATCCAAACATGTTCTCAGGTATTTACAGGGAACAATTGATTATGGACTCTTGTACACTAGGGGCAAGGATACCAGATTGAGTGGGTTTACTGATGTAGATTAGGCAGGAATTTCAGTGGATCGGAAAAGTACCTTTGGGTACTGTTTCAACATTGGATCAAGAATTACCTCTTGATGTAGTAGGAAACAAAAATCCATGGCTCTGAGCTCAGCTGAGGCAGAATATATGGTCGCAAGCATAGCTTCGTGTGAGGCCATATGGCTTAGAAAATTGCTTGTGAACCTATTCAAAAGAAAGATGGAGGTGAACAGTATCATGTGTGATAATCAGAGTTGCATCAATCTCTCTGAGAATCTAGTGTTTCATGATCGTCAAAGCATATTGATATCCAATGTCACTTTGTCAGAGACTGTGTCCAATGAGGAGTTGTATAGTTGAGCTACACTCCTATAGGGGAACAAGTGGTAGACATCCTTACCAAGGCCCTTGGAAGAACCAAGTTTTATTATTTCAGGGAGAAGATAGGGATGATAAAGAACCCATTTCAGTAGCAGAAATGGGTATGACATTGCAGTGCAGTAGCAGTCAATAATAGCATGATGCAACATGATAAGAAGGAGTTTGCATTGTAGATGCAGTGTTGGGAAGAAGGACCAGCAACAACATGGATGCAGAGGGAGCTATAACATAGATGTAGTAGTGGAAGTGATAGAGCCATGGGTAACAATACAATATGTAGAAATGCAGAGGATGTTGAGTAGGGAGGCTTAGCATCAACATAGGTACCGATGCCATATCATCATAGTAATGCTTAGGGTGGAGTATTACTAGAGCACAATCCTCGCTAAGAGGAAGTGTTGATTTTGGGTAGCATCAGATGTGCTCTAGCCATGAATATTGGTGGAGAGGCTAAAGAACATGAGATCTACAAGACCAAAAAATGGTTTGGGCATATTCTAAACGGTTTGGGAGATATTAAAATAATTAATATTTTTAATGGAGTTCCTAAGTCTAAACTTAGGAAAAATAAAATATTAATGGGTGTTAATATAAAACTGGGTTAGAAGGTTCCAAAAGTCATGGATAAAGCCAAATATAATCTTATTCGTTGATTAGAGATTTAATCTCGGTTGTTGAAGGACCAGTAGGAAAAGTATAAGAAGAGGCTTGAGGGTCAGTTGGAGGACACACTGAGGGACACCAATCAGTTCGATTTATAGAGCGGGGTTAGCTGAGAAATTTGAACTAGTGGTCTGGAGAGTAGAAGGAGGCAGCAAGTACGGAATAGAGAGTTGGGAACAACACCAGGGGAACAACGCAGAGGTTAGAGAGGTAGACGCAAAGGTTGTAGATTGCGCAGTCACTAGAGGGCCTGCGTGGGTGACGCAGAGATGCCTAGTGATGACTCAAAGAGGCCCAGTGATGATGCAAAGAGGCAGGTCAACCAGGCTGATGCTGAGACTGGGAGAAGTGTTGAAGAATTTTATCTCTATTGGGTAAGCCAGTTTGGCACCCAGTTGTATTGAAGAATTGCTGAATAATAAAATCCTCCCTTGTTGCACCGATTTTCCCACATTAGGTTTTTTCGGGGACTCATTGTCCAAAATATTTGTGTCAATGTGTTAATTCTTGTGCATGTGTTTGTTTCTATATTATGATGTGATATCTACAGTAGAATTTATTTTAATGTTTACTGAAGGATCTTCATAAATAACTTATTGGGAAATAAGTAGGTAAAATAATTTAGTTGTTGCACTGATAGAATTTTCACACATTTCTTCCTCTTCTTCATGCGTCATACTAGAGATTTTTTCTGCCTTGCTAGATGTATCCATTTTATTGTTACGAGGCATATTGGGACCAAATAATGATTTCTACACTTCACTATTCTCTTTGAATCACTTCAAACATTTTCTTTAGATACACAATTTTTTCTTGATTTTAGGAGCTCAAAATTGAAACTATTTAATCTATTTAATTTTGACTCTCCAAGGTGTGAAATTATGCCCTATAGTATCCCTCTGAGTCTTCTTTCTAACACCACAAGTTAGACTGAGATTTGATTCTTCAAAATAAAGTTATGCCAAATCTCCCACGATGACCTGATTATGGGCTGGTTTAGTAGAGCGAACTTATATGGAATGTCACGTGTGACTATTTCAACCTTCAGACCTGAAAATGATACAAGACAAAAGAAAATTCCTTGAAATTTCAGTTACCTTTTATTAAATTCAAATATGATGCTCATAGATAAATTTATGATGGTTTTCCCTAGATCACCTGTTTGAGATTGAATTTTGGAGCATGCAAGAACCATAACTTATTCAGACCATATCTCAAAAAATATAGCGAACCAAGATCTAAAATTTGTATACTAAGTTTAGGAAGATTTCTTCTCTATATGTCCAAAATTTTAGCTTTTGAAGCCTCGTATAAAAAACTTTATAGAGAAAATTTCAAGATTACATGTTTTAAGAAGCAAAACCATAGAATCCAAAGCTATGATACCAAATGTTATTCAACCATATCACAAAACACAAGAAAAGATAAATCAATGATGTGACAATTAGCGCCTTTGAGGGGAAACCTCCTTTAAATCACATAAGTGAACAATTATTAGATGATACGAGTGACAAGATCTCCTTGGTATATATAGGAGTCTAAGGGGTCACAATATAATGAGAGCCTACATATCGATAATAATGTAAGGGCACAACAATAAAAATAGTGGGATTCTATGGGGTACAATAATAACAATATGGGGGGGCTACATGGGCACAACAATAATAATAATAATAGGGCTACAGTAACAATAATAATAAATGGGATACAATAGTATTATAGGGATCTAAATACCCTTCAACGTCTCTCCAAATACATTGAAATGATTGTTGATAAATTTTTGGAGATCAATTGGAGCAAAGGATATATATGTTTGAACATTTAGTGAGTACAATTGTGAAATTATACTATGGTGTCATTTTTTGAGTAATTTTGTTGTGATGTTAGACTTTATCACTTTAAAAGGCTTCCCTTGGACACCTTTAATCTCAATTCCTTACATTCTAAGGAAAATCTCATGAAAAATTACTAAAAATTAATGGTCATTATTCCTAATGATTGTAACCATTGGTCCCCTCATACAACATTAGCACCACCCATTTTTGAGTTAATACTATGACTCTTTCATGAAGAATTTATGGTACCTCCATCTACAATCAATACATGAAACTTTTGTGTTAGAAATACAAAGCAATTGAGAAGTTTTTCTAATTTTCAATTGATGGGTATAGGTACTACCATAATCAATAAACACTATTATCTTGTCCATTTTGATATATCTTTCTATCTTGAAGGTTTGCAAAAAACTGAAGCTATTGAATTCATGACAATATATGGTTGGAGTAGTCTCTTCAAGTTATATATCCTGAGATAGTTCCAATTCTTGATATTTTTCCTCTTCATAATCCATGTAAAATGTGTTTTTCTGACAATTGAAACATATTCCTTTTGTTATTATTTCATCTGTTTGTTGAGATGTCAACCTTATAGGTTAAGTGAGTTTAAGGGAGAGAGCTTGTTGCGATCTATACTTGCTACTGGCCAATCTTCTAGTAGCCATATTTTTACTTTCAACATTCCTAGCTAGACTAAAATCATGGTTAGGTATTTAGGTTCAAAGAGATGCACCTCATGTTGTATGGTCTACTCTAAAGTTCCCCTAAAGAGATCTAAAAAGTATCCTCTAAATTTTTCTTTACCTTGAGAGTTAATTTTTGGAATTAATAAATGTGTTTTGTAATTGGGCCTCTTTATCAAGGATTTATCAATTGACCAAAGAATGTATTGCTATAAATATTGCCATAAGGTGTTATCAATTCATTCACAAAAATAGACCAAGGGATAACATAATTTTTTTTTGCAAAGCGGATGATACCACATAAATTGATAATTTTCTAAATACAAAGATGCAAGAGTTACCTTTTGTAAGGTTTGCAGTTGGTGTAGATCAAATAATTGTTCAATATAGATATCCATGTTGTATGATCTTTTCAATGAAACTTCCTCATATTGATCTTGGGAATTAATTAGTTCCTTGGTGTTGAATTGAACTCTTGATGATGTGGATCTTCAAGTGATGAATAATCATGATTCTAGGGCTCAATATTTAGTTTCTCCGCATTTTCATGATTTTCTTGCATCTTTCTATCTCCTTTAGGGAATCTATCGTTGAGGGTATGGAAGAAGATTGTTGACATAGTTGTTTTCATTTCTTCTATATTTTTTATCCATATTTTGATCCATATATACTTGAAATACATCTTGCAAATGTTACAAATGAACCTTGTTCAACACAATATCTTCCAATTCCTCAAATCAATTATATGTTTGGAGGTTTAATTAGAGTAGTATTTTTTGGAACACCCTTAGCCATGTGGGATATTAAATATAATACTCATATTTTATCTTTCTCATAAATTTTTTAATCATGAAAAAAAATATTCCAATCAAGAATTATACCAATTGTATGTTAGGTACCTTTAAAGCCCTAATTTGAGATTATCTTGCTAGTCGAATTTTGCCTTAAGATATCCTTGAAATTATATATCCTTGAAATTTTGACACTTCTAACTCTAAAACTATTTTTTGTAGTATTATGATATTTCTTCTATGAAATGTCATAAGTTTTACTAAAATATGATATGATGAGTGAAAGTTATGGTAACCTTCTCAAAATTTGTTGAATTCCATGTGTCTAATATTTAATTCTACATTTGAATTTTTTATTTGAAATACTATGTTTTGTCCTCTTTCCGCATGAACCGATGTCTAGTTTAGTCTTTCTAATCTTCAGATATGATGTTTCTACCAAGAACACTTATCCAGGAATAGTAAAAAACCCTAATTTCCATAGGCTATATACTATAAAGTGAATATTCAAAACATGAAAGTTTTATCACAAGTACTTTGCTATGTTGTCTCAATATTGTGAAAATTTTATAGTTTTAAATTTTTCCAAAAAATTATAGGAAATAAAAATATGGCTTGTTTGAGACTAATTTTAGACTAGTTATAAGCCATAATTTCCATATGTTATATCTTCGAAATTATAATGAACTTTTGACCAATTGTATCTCAATATTTCTCCTTTGTCTCCTCAAAGTTTTGTTGTTTGAAATCTTATAGAAAATGTATATAGATAAAATGCCCAAATGTCTTGATTGAAGTGTTGAGCACACACTTATACTAAGAGGTGTGGACGGCAGGTGTGAGGGCACAATGGGTGAATTAGTATAAGACAAATTTTAGTTATTTAAAAATTCATGAACCATAGGAATACAATCACATATGAGATATATCAACTAGAGAACATGCACACAAGATTTATGTGGAAACCCTTTTGGGAGAAAACCACCGACGGGTGTTTTATTAGTCTAAACTATTATTGATCATACATTGTTGATCATACATTGTTGATTTAATTGTCATCCAGGCTATTAAAATTATGAGACCCTCAGTGCAGTATGCACATATGACAATATTTTTCCCTTATTAAGATGTCCTAAGCTAAGTGTATGAGAATGGAGGTTTCATCAAACAAGATCCTACCTCTTAACTTAATTCGATTAAATGGCCCTTCAGTTACCTAAAGGTCTCCAATAGGTAAGATCAATATAGCTTCAAAGTTATTGAAGTAGTATTTTTATTTTAATTTATGATTCTGTAGAAGTTAATTGTTTTATAACCCTTTTAAAATGAAACCAATCACCAATCTTGTTAAGAAAATAAAAAGAAAATCATTTAAAGCCTTCACATAACCTTCGATAATGAAATATTCAAACTATCCTAACACACAAAACACATCCATATACATCGAAACATAACTATTTAAAGTAACTAGACCATATAAACAAATCCAAAGATGAAAACCACAGTTCTATTCGTAAAGGAAAAAAGACATAGGTTATTCAACTTTCGTTCAAGTTATAAACAAATAATATCATGCAAATAAAACAAAATGTCTATGGTGTTAGAATATCTAAAGTGACAAATATTATACGTATTTTCCATAGCCTTAATATTTTCTTGTGAACTCATTAGCTTTCTTGTATTCTTTTAGTCATATGTTTTATCAAACAAATATCAAGAACATAACCTGCAACAATAGAGGGCACAAATATTAGGCTCTCATCCAGGGCAGAATCCCTCCAAGGGGAAACCCGAAAAATATTCTCTTCTTAGAATCTAATTCAAATGAGATATAAAGACCCAATCCCTAGACCAAGTCCTTCTCCTTGTACCAAGTTGGCCTTTTCTCAAGTCCTTCCTTGATTCTGCACCAAAATGCTACACCCTGCAACTTTGACCTTCTAGCTACAACACTACTACTCGACTTGGAACTTCAACCCACCAAATTCATCCTTGCAGCTTCTTGGAAACCTTAATATAGCCTCCTCCTGAGACCTAACTAGAGCTATAAATCTCCCCCAAGGTCAACGAAGCCAAGATAAGGGTTTTCCCTCTTCCAGCTACTAGATTCTACACTTCGTCTTACTGCAACTCGAACCTGCAACTTCAACTTTTTTTTGCAACCCAAAATCCCTAGAATTTCACACGTGTGAGAGAGATAGAGCCCAAAAAAAAGAAATTTTGTCCTCCCAACATCTTATAGACCTTCACTCTCCTTTTTATTCTTTTTCTAGCTACAAATCCAACTCTTTCTTGTAGATCAAACTTGTGAGTGAGTGTGTCTAAAATGAAGTCAGACTGCTCCATTATATAGCCTTCTCAAGGGGTTGAATTCCCTCCTTTAGGCTAATTTGATGATCCCATGGCTAACTTGTATTCTTGGAGATTCCAAGACTTTCTGGACTAAAAAATAATTCTTTTTCAATTACAAATTTCCCAGAAGGGCCTTATAACCATGATGTTGAATCCATTAACTCATGACAATAAATCGTATGACCTAACAAACCATAGAAGCATGAAGAACATGCTTTTACCTAGAAGGCCATCAATAATGAGCATGAAACCCATGCTTTAATAATAATAAATTTATTTCTTCTTTTCTTGTTTGTTACATAGGATACATATTGAAATGAATACAACAATTATGAAGAATGAAACTAGTTACATTTCTCAACACCCCCTCTTAACTAGGGAGGTATTCATAATTGTACAACTAGTACAACATCATATCTCAAACTGAAGAGTTCTCATAACAAGAGTTGGATTGATAAGCCATCCTGTAAGCATCATCATCATGAACAACACTGTCCTTGATGCCTAACTGGACAAGATCTACTTTAATCAAGAGAATTATGCTAGGAGGCTTTACGTGTGATACCACACTAACTCTACAAGGTATGTACCCCATCCAGATGTCTACAAGGTATGTCCTTTTTAGGAATATTCTTATCTTGGATCCCCAATCTGAGTCCTCAAAGAATATTGGTCCTCTTCAATGACTCTTCTCTTGGATACCTATCACATTCTTAAAGAGTGTCAGTCCCTTTCCTTTCTTGGATGTTATATCCTCCAAGAAACCACAAATTCTTATCCAATCCTCCACCATTCTCTCTTGATCACCTGAAGAGGAGAATGCAGATGTGATGTGCAACATCACTCCCTTTTAGCTGGAGAGGACATCCCTATTCTCATTTAATCTTGAGAATAGAACCTTGCTCCTATATAAGGATATTCATTTACTCCCTTTCAAAATAAGAGGATATCTAGAATTCCTTTCTATTTAGTAAGTCACCACCACAAGCCTTACAACTTGTCTTCATAAGAGTATCAACTACCATTTCCTCATAGTTTCCTAGCTGTTATAGACATTTTTGTGCCTTACAGCATGAAGCATGAAATGTCGATAATCTAAGGGATCCAAAGTCCCTAAACATGTTGTTCCTACCCCTAGAGGAACAAGGTCAGCAAACCACAACACTAAAAATCAGTTCTCCACCTGAAAACACTCAAAAACAAGCTAATTCTGGATCATGTCAGCTGCTCCACTGAGCATCTGTGCTGAATGTCAACTGCTCCACCTTGTACCTGCACTGAATGTCAAATCTAATGAAGGCTACCTGCGCTGGGCGAGATTGGCCAAGTGGCACAGTCATTCTGCAAGGTTTCAAATGCCCAGGAAGCTTCCAAAATGACACTTGGATCAGGGAATTCGCCTTGTGATGAGTAAGAGGATCTAGATCTCCAAGTGGAAGCAAGAAACTCCAAGTGGACTCAAGAACTGAAGAATAACTGAAGTGGGAGAGGACACTAGTCAGCTTCATGCCAGCCTCAAGCTGACTCATCCTTTCTCCAAAACTCCTATATATAGAGCTCTCTCATGAGGTCTAAGGAGGCTGGAATCTTGTGAATGTAAGGAAGTGCTGTTGGTTTGAGTATAGAACTATTGGGTGATTTGCTTGAAGGAGGTGAAGAAGAGATTTCTTTCTGCTGGGAGGTGTTGCTGGATTGGGCCTCTTATGGTTGTAACACTCTCAGAACTTTACTTCTTCCATTAATAAAGCATTTGAGGTTCTTCTATATGCATGTGTCTCTGTGGCGTATTGATACTTGTATATTTGATTTATTCTAATCCTTGAATCAATTATGGATGTATGCTTCTTGTAGTTTCCCTTTCTTGTGATTTTGCAGGATCTTTGTGTAGCTGGGCCAGTGAAAGAGCAAGGAGCTGGGAGCAAGCAGCAAAGAGGGAAGATTGGATCAACCATTAGCGGAAGATAACGGTTAGTGGATCCCTTTCTCCTCTCTCTTCCATCTCATAAAGAAGTAATCTTGAATAGCTTTGCATTCAGTTGTTGCTGAGGTACTATCACCCTTAGAGTGGGATAGGGTCATTCCGTATTGGATACTTTTCCCAACAACAAATTGGCGACTCTGCTGGGGATCGTATCTTGTTGGTTGTTTGTGTTTTTTCTATTCATTTCATAAACAAAGGGAGTACCGAATCGAACTGTATTTGGATCTTTCAAATGTGAAGTAGAGGGCAGCTACTCTAGCTCAGTTGTTGGGCAAGTTTATGATTTGAAGAGCTGATCCACAAGGACTCTAATAAGCTCTTAGTGATAGCTTTTCATCCTCCTTGTCATCCCTTAGTGTGTCCTTGACTGATAGCTTCCGATTTGGCCAAAAACTGTGAATTTTTGAGCAATCTGTGACCCGGAAACCAAGAGAAACGAAAGTTTCGTTCTTCAGTGCAGCTGCTGTGAAGGCTGTCTGCATTTCAGCGCAGTTCCCGAAGGGGCTACCTACGCTGAAGGTCAAACAGACAGTGTCCCACCTGCGCTGGACCAGTCTTGCCTTGTGCTACTGGGTTTTCCTGTTGTTTCTTGCCCTGTTTTCCCTCTTGTTTTTGCTGCCTGTTACCAGTCAATGGGCCTATCTGAAACTATCTTTCCTTGCCACTATTCCGCCTCGGTTGTATAAAGAAACTGTGTTTGTTCTTTGTGTATTTCTTGTATCATTTACAATTTCCCATGACGAAAGTGAACTAGTCTTGCTGTGGCCTCTTAGATCTAGACCTGTGATAAAGTGTCTTTTTGATCTTAAGAGTTAGTTTGTTTGCTTTTCATAGCTGATTGAGCTTTTGCTTTCGTCATTTGGTTTGAGTTCATATATTTCTAGTGTCGAAACAAGTAAATCTTAAGGTGTCTTTTGATTTTGGACAAGCTTGTTTGCTTTCACTTGAAATTGAATTCAAAATTATACAACAGCTTTCTTTTTGCATAGCGCCAACATTAAGAAAGAGAAAAGAAATACTTGCATTGTGCATGTGCATTATGACAGCTTGCATGTTGATTTAGGAAAAAATGCATTAGTGTGTGCTCTATGATCTGTGTGAAAAGATGTTATCTTTCTTTTCCCTCAGTAGTTAAGATTTTCAAAGTTGAAAGATTGAAAAGCTTGCTTATCATCTTAGACTGCATTTAGGAGTGTTATCATACATCTCGTGGTGATCCATAAAGGCAAACTGCTAAACAAGATCAACCTTAAAATAAATTGAATTTAAATAACAACGCATTGAAACATAACGCAAACACATAGAGGTCTAAGCTATAGACGTGTTCCGGCGTCGTTAAACGTGATATCTTAGTGTTGAGTGGTTGGGTGATTCCTCCACGGTGAAGCGATAAGTATCAATACGGACTTGTGCTCCCACGTACCGTCGCGTATATATTGGGAGACCCCTATAGGAACAAAGCCTTTATCCAATAGGAAACCGTGTCGGCCGCCCTACTGATCGCAATGCAGTGAACACAGCATTCACAAAGATCGACCACTCGTACCGTAAAACGTATTCTGTGGTTTTGCGAAAAGTTTGGCACACCCTCTGCCTAGAACTCTAGAGCAGTTTCTTTTGGCCTTTTTCAAACTCTATAACTGAAAAAGTCCATCCGAGCATTTGTCACTTCGGGCTCGTTAAAACATCGAAGGAGACTAGAGTCATCTTTAGCTTTTTCTTGACTCTTAAAAAGTGAAAAAGCAAGTTGTGTCTAAGCGTCGTTATAAAATTTATTTTAAACGGAACATAATCACCTCCTATTCCCGCGTTGATCTTAAGTTGAGAACATGGAACGCCCCAACCAAGGAATTCCACATGATGGAAATCCTAGTCCATTCTCCTCTTGGGGAGAAGTTGGTGCGCCCCACATGGCCACATTGTCGCTTCCAGGACTGACGATTGGCCTGCCAATTTGGCTATTCTCAACCAATGTAGTTCAGACCACCATGGTTCCTGAACAGTCGAGTCAACAGTTAGATGAGTCTAGAGCTGCCCACCAGCCTTCCACTTCCTATAACTCTTCCTCCAATCCTTCATCTTCGCAAGGTAGAGCCGATAAAAACCAAGCTCCCATGAAGAAGAAGGAGAAGAAGGAGAGAGAGAAGAAGAAGGAGCCTAAGGCGACTGGGGGCAAGCAAAAGACATCTAACAAAAATCCACACACAGCACAGACAGGGCCTAAATCGCCATGTGTCATATGTAAAGGAGACCACTTCCATAGAGATTGTCCCTGTATTCCTCGGATACTAAAGGACTGGTCCCCTCGGTTGCACAATTCGGGAGCGTCAACCTCTGATAGCCATGTTGAATGCTTACCGTCAACCAGCGAAAGTGAAGGTTCAAGACAAAGAGGGGGAGCAAGATCCCCCTGCAAACTGTGTAAAGGCGATCACGCCATCCACCATTATCCCTTCTTAGACGAAGCGAAGAGAGTTTTGGAAGATCGTCCGGTTTCACCGGTAATGCTTCCTCCTGGATACAAAAAACTCGTGCCAAGTCCTTCGTTGGTTGAAAATACAGCTGGCCCGCCCAAGTGGTTAGCTGAAGCGTCAGTCATTGAAAATGAACCTACTGAATCCAGACCAGACGAAAGTCTAAAGGTCGATACGGCAGTTGACCCGGTTCTTCCTTCAGAGGTTTCATCCTCGAATGACACCGTCACTGAAGATTCATCTTCAAGTGACATCCTCACTGAAGAGAATAAGGATGACACCATCCAGATTCGTTTCATCAACACAGACTCTGATGAACATCAGGGCAATGCGCCCATTCCTTTATCGCAGGAAGGAACATCGTCAGGGTCGTATCCGACCGTGTATTCGGTCCCACCACCAAGCAACCTGGTTGTATCCTTTGATTGGAACCAACTAGGCAGACCCCGGTTACCAGCCAGTATACCATTCAGAACCATAGTCCAAATTCATAGAATGGTAATGGCTGGAACTATCATTGATGAAGGGGCATCTGTGAGTATCCTTTCCTCTATTGCTTGGAAAGCACTGGGTTCCCCGACGCTTTTGCCTGAGATGAGAAATCTCTCGGGTTTTGATAAAGGAACCAGTCGACCATTAGGGATCCTCCCCAATGTGCCTGTTACATTGAAAGGGAAGACCGTTCAAATGAACGTGATGGTCGTTCAAGGACCCTTGGATTATAACCTACTCCTTGGACGAGACTATATATATTGCATGGGAGCTATAGTCTCCTCACTCTTTAGAGTAATGTGTTTTCCACACGAAGGAAGAATGGTCAAGCTCGTAGACCAACTTTCATTTCCGGGATCACGCATCACAAATAGTCAAATACAAACCCTGAATGGTCTATTCACCCAAGAAATGTCTCCCCCCCCAGTCCTCCTTCCCGATGAGTGCGAGTGATTTGGAAAGATGGGACTGGAACCCAGGGGGCATGCATCCTGGTCTGCTTCGGGCAGAGGAAACCTTGGGTATGAAGTAGAATTTCCGCGAAGGAATATGACTAGTCTGTACCCCGTCTGTGGAAGGAAGAGGGGTTGTTCTAGAACAGGATTCTTTTGATAAGGTTACTTGTCTGACAAAGGTCATTCACCATTGTCTACTTCGGTAGGCAGTGCCGAGGAAGTGTTTTCGTTTGATGGTGTTAACAAAACAATCTTTGGGTAACCAGGAAGAGGCAAGCCTCACCCTTTAAAACAAATGTTTTATCGGATAAGTAGGGGCAGCCTTGAAATTGTACTTTATACCTGGGGGCATGCAAACCTTTTAGAGTGCAAGCTAGGAGCGGTTATTTATCTGGTTTTGGTATTAGCCGTTTCCGAACTTGCATAAAGAAAGGATGAGAGGGAGCATAGCTTATGTGAGGTGCAAGCTCTATAAAAATTGGAATCTTGCAGGAGACATTTCTTATCTTATGACTGGTATATCGAGCAGTTTTACTGCGGAATCTATGCTCGTTAAAAAATAGAAAAGCGAGATCCGAGCAGTTTTAGCACATAGTTCATGCTCATTAAAAAATAAACATAAGATCGAGCAGTTTTACCGTGGAATCTATGCTCGTTAAAAAATAGAAAAGCGTGAGCAAGAGTTTCCTCCAGAGTTTAAGCTCATTAAAAAATGAACCTATTCCGGTAAATAACCATTGTGATCGTAAATCTATTAGCCATAAAAAGCCTTGGTCGTGTTTGCACTTGCCACCTCCATTCCATTTGGCCAATCGTTCACCTCCATATGATTGTTTACCTATTTTGAGGAACAGCTGCGAAGAGTGATTTCACTTAGCCATCCTTGTGACACTGCTGTGATTGGAAAATTCCAACCTGTACCTGGAATCTGCTGCTATCCCTGTTTATCACTCGTTCCTCAAAAGACGAGTCTTCTTTGAGCTCTTTTCATCTGACTCATAAAATATGAAAAGTTTGCCGAGTTTTGGCCTTCCAGCTCGTTAAAATGACCGGAAGAGCTATCCCTCCTCTAGATTTTAATCTTTTTGGACCTGAGGGATTATTACACAAAAAGATCGAGCGCTTGTTTTATTTGGCTCGTTAAAGTTATCGAAAATTCATCCCTTCTGTATTGTTTTATACTTTTTCGGACTTAAGGGATTAGATGACGAAAAAGGAATTTTGGAGTTAACTTTCTGTACCTTTTCAGACTCTCTAAAAATGAAAAGGATCGAGTTTTCCTTATCGTTAGACTCGTTAAAATGATTAAATAGCGACAAACTTGTCTTTAGACGAGAACGAGTTTCCCTATCGCTAAGCTCGTTAAAACATAGCGATGGGCTTGCCCGAAGGGCAGGTTATAGAACAAGCATATGTTATCCTCCTCAAGCTTGACAAAAATAAAGAGGTACTGGTCAGAAATGACTGGGGAAAAATTGGGAGAACCTCAAAGCTTTAATGGTAGCAAGTCACTCTTGAACATGACACTTTGTCCTCCGTATCACATCGGGTTGGGTTGTTTCATTCACCGGTCTCATCACCATGGTCCTCGCCAAACCATCCACATTTGGGGTAATGCTACCGATCCATCACATCAGTGTCTTTATATGTTCAAGAGATGTTGTTCATAAAGAGTCAACCGTGTCCCATCCACTGCCATACATTATCCTTCATCCACCCATGATCGCCACCCTGAATCATATTTCACAGATTGTTTTCACCTCCACTAAAATCTCTAGCTCCGTTCCGTGTCACTGATGTGGGATTCATCAAGGCCCCCGTTTGACGGATCGCTTCTTGTCGACTTCAGCTCATTATCCAAGAAGTTGATCTAGGAACAAACCCCCTCAGTACTTTGAAGCTTGCATGCCTCAATGGCAAGTTTCTCACTTTCGGCGACAGGTATACATTAATGACCTTCGACCAGAAGAGTTTGCGTGGTGTTCGACGCCAAGTCCTTTATTCACACCACGTGAATTGTACTGCAGTACCTTCAGGGTCATTGTCATTATTGGTGATTCCTCTCGCGCTTGTTAACGGTTTACATTATCGACCGGTAATCAAGCGATGTCTTTCCATGTTCGACTTCAGCGTAATTCTCACATGGATCGACTTGTACTTAGAGTGAAGATCGAACGAGTTTGAAGACCCCAGATCTAGTTTCATCCATCCGGGTTGCGATATATATTCAGGAAATATAAAGACATTTGATATGTACATCGTTGTAGCAGATGATCATCCTACTCAAAGGATGATAATTTCAGCAGAGAATTATCAGTCTACCATCAGACGATCGTCTGTTCTATGTACCAAAATGAATTTATAAAGCTGAGCATGGGAATGCCTGCCTCAGCTAGATCATGAAAGCAGAATGAAAAATAATGTATTGTATTGTTTTTTATTACAGGGCGCCTCTCAGCGATTGAATGAACTTCGGATCCTCCTAATAAAGCATTTCACCCGATAAACGACCTCATACTTTAGGGGGCAACTGTTATAGACATTTTTGTGCCTTACAGCATGAAGCATGAAATGTCGATAATCTAAGGGATCCAAAGTCCCTAAACATGTTGTTCCTACCCCTAGAGGAACAAGGTCAGCAAACCACAGCACTGAAAATCAGTTCTCCACCTGAAAACACTCAAAAACAAGCTAATTCTGGATCATGTCAGCTGCTCCACTGAGCATCTGCGCTGAATGTCAACTGCTCCACTTTGTACCTGCGCTGAATGTCAAATCTAATGAAGGCTACCTGCGCTAGGTGAGATTGGCCAAGTGGCACAGTCATTCTGCAAGGTGTCAAATGCCCAGGAAGCTTCCAAAATGACACTTGGATCAGGGAATTCGCCTTGTGATGAGTAAGAGGATCTAGATCTCCAAGTGGAAGCAAGAAACTCCAAGTGGACTCAAGAACTGAAGAATAACTGAAGTGGGAGAGGACACTAGTCAGCTTCATGCCAGCCTCAAGCTGACTCATCCTTTCTCCAAAACTCCTATATATAGAGCTCTCTCATGAGGTCTAAGGAGGCTGGAATCTTGTGAATGTAAGGAAGTGCTGTTGGTTTGAGTATAGAACTATTGGGTGATTTGCTTGAAGGAGGTGAAGAGGAGATTTCTTTCTGCTGGGAGGTGTTGCTGGATTTGGCCTCTTATGGTTGTAACACTCTCAGAACTTTACTTCTTCCATTAATAAAGCATTTGAGGTTCTTCTATATGCATGTGTCTCTGTGGCGTATTGATACTTGTATATTTGATTTATTCTAATCCTTGAATCAATTATGGATGTATGCTTCTTGTAGTTTCCCTTTCTTGTGCTTTTGAAGGATCTTTGTGTAGCTGGGCCAGTGAAAGAGCAAGGAGCTGGGAGCAAGCAACAAAGAGGGAAGATTGGATCAACCATTAGCGGAAGATAACGGTTAGTGGATCCCTTTCTCCTCTCTCTTCCATCTCATAAAGAAGTAATCTTGAATAGCTTTGCATTCAGTTGTTGCTGAGGTACTATCACCCTTAGAGTGGGATAGGGTCATTCCGTATTGGATACTTTTCCCAACAACACTAGCTCCCTTTTTCCTCTGCATCATCAAGATTTCTTTCTTTCAAGGTGTTATCACTGACAAAATTTCAAAGAAAAAAGGTAAGGGAAGAGTTAATTGATCCTGGACATATTCATGATGATATTGGTCGTGTTCATGCAATAGGCATTTGACCCAATTCTTAGTTTGAGCAAACAAGCCCATGGTGAGCAGAGATAAGAAATCTTCATCAAATTCAAGCAAGGCAGCTCCTCAATTAAGCAAGGTATTTTCTTCCAAGTTGTTTTGTCTAAAGAAATTTCAAAGGAGAAAATGTCAAAAGAAAGGAAAATATCATCATCAGTACAACCATCACCAATGTACAAGAATGACAGAAACAAGGCAGCCAGCAGTCAAGAAGAAAGACAGAGCTTTGAGGAGGATAAGGAGAAATTTTGAAACTAGCTACGAATCCACATTTTCGTAGTGCAGACAGTGTAAAAATCCTATTTTGCGCTACGAAATCAGTGTTTTCGCAGCGCGCTGCGAAACCCCTGTAGCAGCCTGTTTCAGCTGAAGAAACTCTGTTTTCTGCTTTTACTAGTCAATTTCTAAAAGCTTTCCTGAGCAGCTGAGAACTTAATTTTGCAAACTGAAAGAGGCTTTTCTTCCTAACATGCTGCACTACAAAAACCTCTTTCAGTTTCTTCCAATTCGTTCTGAGGTGGGAGTAATTTATGGTTAAACTTGCGCTACGAAACTGTAGAAAGTCAAGCTTTGTCTACTGGTTTTAGTAGTGTTTTTCAAAATCAGTTTCTGGTCACATGAAAGGCTATCTTGGAATTATGAAGGAGGTTTCTCTTCATAACATTTCCAGCTACAATAACCTATCTCACTTTATTTGGATGTGTTTTCAGTTGGGAGATAAGAAGCTTTCATTGAGACCCTAATTTCAGAAAACGGATTTTTCCTTGTTTGCCACGTGTTTTTCAAGGACAGTTTCTGGACAGCTGGAGAAATATTTTCAAAAACCAGGAGAGGTTTTTGTTCTGGACAACATGGGCTACAAAAACCTCCTTCAGTTTCGTAAAATGTGTCATGGATGAAGAGATAAAGGCTCTGCAATTTTCAAGGATCTAACCCTAAAAACAGGGAAACATGTTCCCTAATTTCTAGGGTTTCTCATCAGCAGTTGGGTGACCACGTGAGAGGCTTCATCAAATTCGACCTCATGGAGTGTTAGGTGTCAATGAATGCTTTAAATTTTTAGATAAGTTTGTTGTAATCGTAATAAGGAGTTACACTCCTAGTTGTATTAGGTCTCTAGGACTCCTAGTTAGCTGTCATTTGCATTTAATAGTTAGTTTTGAGTGTCATTAGGTGTCACTGATGGAAAATTCGAATTCTCTTGATGAGGGATGAGGGAATTCTAATTTTAAATGCTTTATATAGAGCAAGAGGTCGAATTAGTAAAGGGTTGGAGACTTTTTGGCTCAACTGTTGCTCTATGTGCAGACTGTGTATATTTTTAACCTAATGCAGAATTTCTACTTAGACAACTCAAGATTCATGAAGAGTTCTTGTATGTTCTTGTTTTGATGGCATCTTCCTATACTTACATTGCAGTGAGGTTTACTTATGATACTCAGAATTCATCAATGATGCTCTGACTTCCTTCATAGATAAACTAATTGTGTTTCACTGTTTTATATTTGCATTTCTGCACTTGAACTCTATAATGCCTTGACTTCCATGCTAGGTAGAATGTTTTGGCTTCACTACTCAGGATTCAAAGAGGGTTTTTAATGTCCTATTGTCTCATGGCTTTCCTCTTTCACTTACTTGCAGTGGTATGAATACATGTTACTTAGAATTCATCAATGATGCTCTAACTTCCTTCATGTATTTATAAACTGTGTTTCCTTGCATTGTATCTTTGTTTTGTTGATGTATAAAAACTCTCTATGCCCTGAATTCATGTTATGCTGATCTTGTTGTGGTACTGAACATACTTTGACTCCATAGCCCAATGGTAGCCAACCTTCATCTTTCAACCTATAAACATATACAACCACAAACCATAGAGTTAGCCATCTATCTTATTCTTTAATCAAAATCTTTAACCCTTTGAGAGAGCCCTCTCAGGCTGAGGAGGCTAAGCCTTAGCCAAAAGTTTGGTTTGAAATAGTTACTCAAAGTCTTCCTGATCAGCAGCCTATCAGGGGCATGATTTTGTGATAACACAAGGTATCATGAAACCACCTTCTCTCTTCAATCTTGTGATAGGTTACAGACCAATCATCTTAATCATCACTTTCTTCTTTGATATGAAGGCATTACATTGATCCTTCCAAAACCTCAATTTGATCGTAGCTTCTTCTTGAAAGTGATATTCCTTTTGACCTCGAGGTTATCTTCTCGCACTGCTACCTTTCAATCTCAAGATGTACATATATTGACTTCACATTTTCCAGGTACTAGAAATTAAGCTTCCCTCAATATCCTTCATCCATACAGTTGAACTTGCCTTAAGTGCCATCATATATTCCTGTAACATTATTCTAGGTAGCACAAATAATATGTTAAGCAGATAACCAATAAAAATGAAAATCAGACATACCTCATCATGATGACTTTTTCTCTCCATCAACATCCTCATCTCCACATGTCTTTTGCTTCATGCATCAGAGTGCCCAAGGATTGAACTTGATTACCAAGTTATGACCTTTTTTTCTGGAGACTATACTAGATGTGAATCATTATTATATATATTCTAGAGAAAGTCTTAAATCCTTAAGTAAGTCAAATCTTATACTTTTCAACCATCATATATCCATATTTCTAAGCATATTTTATGACCAACTTTCTTTCCACAATATTCTACATATATGAATCTTCTCCAAAGTTTTATATCTAGCACACATTCCTATGCTTTCATATGATCATCTAGATATCCATATATTTCACAAAGAGCTTGCATCTTGACCCATTTCATTCTTCCATCCCTTTACTAGTATTGATTCCACATTACATGGAATGTCTACTAACCTTGTCACAATGCCTATCCCAAGGACCTTCCAAAATGATGGTCCTTCCTAGATCATAATGATCCTCTTAAGCAAGATGACTACCTCTAACATAATGTTAGATAATATCTGGATAAACAATATTAAAAATGGTCTATCTATCCATCTACCTAGATGATCTCTACACAACAACTTAAACATGCAAATTCTAGAAATGCTATTATCATATGCTTCTTTTTATTATGCTATGCAAAACATACTATCCGAAAAGAAAGATTAAACTTCACAGAGAACCTGACAGTCACTGAAGCTTCTTTAGTAGTAAATATAATTCACTTCTTCCTTCTTTTCCTTCTTATTAGGTTCTCTAATTACCTTAGGTACATGAGCTTCACTCCTTTCCTTTCTCTTGTTGTTATTCTTGTTTAGAAAATCCTTCGTAAAGTGTCCAAATTAATTTCATCCAAAACATTTCACTTTGGACATGTATTTATTTTTGGACTTACCAAACATTCTCTTCTTCGGCTTCTTAACTTAGCTTGAGATTGCTCATCATGTCCAATATCATCCTTGAAATTGATCCTTGATTCTTACCATATGCACTTCACCCACAACTCATCAAAGAGAGTTGATTCCTTCTTGGAGTATATGCTTGTTGCAAAGCTACTCCGTTCTGGTCGCAATGCATTCAATACACAAATGGTTACTTCATAATCAATAATTGGTTCCCCAAGTCCTTGCAGATGGTCTCTTAGTTGAGAGACTCTCATGAGAAAGGATGCCACATCCTCATCCTTTGATTTCTTCATTATGTGTAGCTTATTCCTCAACGACATATTTTATAAAATTGTAGTTACCGAATATAAATTCAATAGCTTGTCATACATGGCCTTGGAATTATTCAAATTTGCAACAAATGGAACAAGAGAATCCTTAATTTATTCAACTACAATCCTTTGCTCTTACTTACCCTTTATTTTATTTTGCTAGTTCTTTAATATTATCTTTCTTAGGTTTAGTAATTTTCCCAGTAACATATTCCATTACTTCTTGTTCTATGAGTATCAAGTCAATTATTTTCTTCCATGCTAGATAGTTTGATGCCCCAATGAGCTTGTTTCTCTCTTTTCATAAAGAATTCATATGACTTGAATTAGATTAAGGAATGATGTAATAATATGATACTTAATTTAGATCACACTTCTCCTTGATGATTTCTTCAACCTTCTTGATGCATTCAATATACTTGAAGAGTCTTGAAATATGTTTCCTGAAACAACAAATTCAAATATCCTTGATGCCTTCTTCAAAGATGCCTTCCAAATAGATCTTCTTCTAGAGAGAGACCAACACTCTTCTTCTCATATCTTCCTTTGATGTGAGCTTGCTATAGATTTGATCTTTTTCAATATAGAAACCCTACTTCTAGGTATTCTACCAATGAGTCTTCAATCCTTCTTGAAGTTCTTTTTAGTCCTTTCTTGAGAGTTTCCATTTTTCCTTCCCCTTGACAAGTAACTCCTTCTAGTGTCCTTGTAATTGCCTTCCTTGCTCACCTTAGCTCTGATACCATGTTAGACAATGTAAAGTGGTAGCTATTATACTTATTTTCCTTAGCCTTAATATATTCTTGTGAACTTACAACATTTCTTGTATTCTTTTAGTTAGATCTTTCATCAAACAAATATCAAGAACATAAATTGTAACAATAGAGGACATAGATATTAAGCTCTCAACCAGGGAAAAACCCCTCCAAGGGGGACACCCATAAATGTTTCTCTTCTTATAATATGCTTTAAATGAGATATAAAAACCCAATCACTAGACCAAGTCCTTCTCCCTATACCAAGTTGGCCCTTTCTCAAGTCCTTCCTTGATTCTTCACTAAATTACTACACCCTGCAACTTTCACTGCCTAGCTAAAACAATGTTACTTGACCTGCAACTTCAACCCAACAAATTCATCCTTGAAGCTTCTTAGAAACCATAATATAACCTCCTCCTGAGACCTACTTAGTGAAAAAAAACTCCACCAAGGTCAATGAGGTCAAGATAAGAATTTTACATCTTCTAATTACAAGATTCTCCACTTCATGCTACTGCAACTCGGATCTACAACTTCAACTTGTTTCTACAACCCAAAAACACTATAATTTCACATGTATGAGAGAGATAGAGCCCAAGAACCACAAATTTTGTCCTCCCAACTTCTTCTAGCCCTTCACTCTCTTTTTCCACCTTTCACGGCTATAGATCGAACTCTTTTTTGTAAATCGAACTTGTGAGTGAGTGTGTCTCAAATGAAATCGAATTGCTCCTTTATATAACCTTCTCAAGGGGTCAAATTCCCTCCTTTAGGCTGACTTGATGATCCCAGGGTTGACTTGTACTCTTGGAGATTCTAGGACTTTCTAGACTCATAAATAATTCTTTCTACAATTACAAATTTCCTGGAAGGGTCTTATAAACATGATGTTGACTCCAATGACTCATGACAATAAATCCTAAGACCTAACAAACCCTAGGAGAAAAAAGAACATGATTTTACCTAGAATACCATCAATAATGAGTGTGAAACCCATTTTTTAATAATAATAACTTTCTTTCTTCTTTTCTTGTTTGTTACATATGATACATATTGGAATGAGCACATCAATTATGAAGATCGAAACTAGTTACATTTGTCAACATATGGCACGTCACTGTGCCTTGAGCAGGCCCAACTCAAGGCTCTGTCTGTGCCTCTGTTCTTCTAACTACTTAGCACATAATGATTAAAATAAACAAGCTTTCAACGCATACTAGAGCACAAATTGCAGATATAGAATTGAACTTACACCGATCAAAAAAATAATAAACTTGATATTATAACTCATAGATAAATCACAATGATAAAAAATGTTTTTCTTTGAGTGTTTACATCTTATATAAAGTTTACAAAAAACATAAAGAGGTTTGTTCCTATCCATGCTAACTTATCAAAGACATAATACAATAAATAGTTATAGTTTCATATTAGATTAATCATGGCCCAAAAGTGCCTATGCTAGTAGTATCCTCAAGGGATATGGTCTATAAAGTGTTCGATGGCTTCTAGAACTTGAACTTGGCACATGAAAAAACTGATATTCCATGAGCCAATGAGTCATCGAAAATTCAAGCATCTCAAATGTAGTTGAATTTATTACTATCGTTGTAACATGCCAGAACGATTGCTATCTACCAGAATCCCAAGGAAATCCATTCATGATTAGATAACAATGTCTTGAAAATAACATTAAGCTCATGTAAAGGTTCTCCACGAGGTTTGATAACTAAATTGTTACCCTAAAATCCTCATAGATCTAAAAATGGTGTCCTTATCAAACTGTAACCACTCTCTTTAATATTGCAACTTACACCCCACTGCCACAAAATTGAATCTTCAAGCACATCCACTTGGCATACAATCATACCTATGGATACATCCATTTAACACTTAACTGTAACCAAGACCTGCAGACTTCGATCAAAATGACAATGTACATAAAACTTACAAATATTATGATGTCAGTATATAACTTATGAGCCTCATCATTAGGTGACTATATGGACCTTAATTCACCTCCTAGCTTAGGAAAATCAACTCTTCTCACAATTTATTACATATTTTGATTATATTTTGTTTAATGAGATGAGTCAAAGTTAGATATTATGCCTAATGGACTAATGTGCATTGAATGTAGGTTTGTGAGAGAAAATCAGGGAATTTTGGCTAGATTAAGGGCTAAAACATGAATTAGACAAGGAAGAGAGATTGTAGGAGGTAAATCCTCCTCATTTACTCCTCCATCAATCACACTAGCTTGGAGTACAAGCAGTCAAGTCATGGAGATCAAACGGAAAGCAATCAAATGACAGTTAAAGAGTTATTTTATCTCTAGTTTGGGAGCCGAGCCTCCCTAGATTTAACAAAGCCGTTGGAGACTTCAGTTGTATAAATAAAAAGGCCTAGAGCCTCATTAGGATTCAAATTTTTTCTGTAAAAACACTAGTCATTTTCGAGTTCAAGACTTGTTGAAGACATTGCTATGTAATTTCTTGTTTTGATAATGAGTATGAGAATTTTCTTGATTCAGCACTGAGTTAACTCAGAGGGATGAATCTCATGGGTTAGGGCCCAACCCTAGAAACAAAGACTCCTCTTCTTGTATTTGTATGCTTAGATTGATTTCATGGCTCAATGGTTGAATTGTCGTTAGGATTATTTCATTGCAAGTAGTGTAGGGTTGATTAGTTTCCTATTAGTTTGTTTCCATTTGTTCTTTACTTCAGTAGTAGTTTAGAAGAGATAAAGGAACATCAAAAATCTATCAATATGTTTTTTGGTCTCACTTCTTCCTTCAGGGATCATGATTTGAGGAAACAACTCCTATGCAGCCCCAAAAATATAGAATTCTACTTTTTCATAGAATTTAGGGTTTCTTGTACTTAGGCTAGCATTTGATCGGTTTGCAAGAACAGGATTTAGTTATCATTTCTTCCATCTTCAGCCTTCTAGTAGATATCATCAATGATTCCATCTTATTCTGTAAGTTTTCTTCATGCATGAAGTAGACAACTAGCTCATTAAACTCTATTTTCCTAGACCATTGAAATTCTTCTTGTTTACATGATTTTGGGGTAAATATCAATGCTTGATGCAGTGCAAGTGTTTCACAAGTACAAAAATATCTCATAGTTAGCAACCTCCTTCCAACTTCATCCATCCATGATCATTCCTTACTTTCACTAAGACCCTCACCAATTTCATCATTTTACAAGGAAATTTCTCCAACCTTGTTGAGCAAATCCAACCATCTTCCAACTTTGTTTTTCAGTTATGGAGTGATCCAAGGTATTTCCTTGCCTCATTCCATCCACCAACCACCCTCCCTAAGCCTTCCATCACCTTCAACACCCATCATTTTTCTCTTGGTTGTATCCTGTAGGCTTTTAGGACATCCTTTAGGTTTTCCTATAGTGGCCTATTTTGAAGCCGAATTGGGGAAGAAGCCTCTAGGAAGCGAGAAAAGGTCACCTACTGGTCTCCCCAACCTTCTAACCATTCACCATCATCCCTAATCCACATTCCATCTCACCAAAAGGGATTAGCTTTCACACTTTTCCATAATAAAAAAATAAAAAATAAAAACAGATTTATATTAGTCATTTACATGCATAGTAGTAGAATGTTTGATGTTTTGAATTTACATGCTTAGGATAGTAGGATTTCATACATTTTAACTTAGCATTATTTTTGAAGCATAATCTCTTGGCAGTTAGTTAAAAAATTGTGTGTTTTTAGCATTTGATTTCAGTCTTCTTCCTTACTATAGTAGACAAGTTTTATCTTAGAGTAGATTTCTCTTTCTCTCATGAGTAATCAAGCTTCTTCTAAATCCATAGAAATCTTGCTTGAAAAACCCTAGTGTTCCATCGCCAACTGAGAAGTGAAAAAGAGAAGATCCATCACTTTTACTTGTGTATACAACACTGTCACCTCCAAGTTTTTACGAACCTTAGGTTGATAAAGTAAAGTTGGTAGCCCCAAGAGTTGCAACATTCCTAATACAATAATGGTGCTCATCACTTTTTGGCGTCGTGGCTAGGGAGGTGTCTGAGTAATATGTGATTATTGCTTTCTTTCTTCCATTTCTTATTTCTGATATTCTACTATTAGTCTCATTTCTGCAAGAGTAATTTAGTTTTCTTTCTTTTCCATTCTGCATTCTTTTCTTTCCTTTCCATTCTGCACATAAGGTTTCATTCAAGTAGTTAGTTTTCATTCAATCAGTTAGTTTTTAGTCAGTCTGCAATTTCAATTCTGAAATCATTTTCAAAGTTTGAAATAAAAACAAAACAAAAACAAAAACACTTCTTTCATGCCTCATAGGAATAGGGATAACTTAGGGAAATTTTTGCCAAATACGCCTATTGCTTCAAACAATCGACCTTCCCTCTTATTCGGTGGATGTGAATTGGAGGAACCCTTAGGTGAGAAACCACAGATATTTGAAGAGCCTATAGAGGAAGAAGAAGAATAAGAACCCATTCCTACTGACCCAATGGCTGAAAATAGAAATGACAGAGGAAATAGAGAGAGTTGAGGGTACCTTCCCCATCACAGAAACCAATGGGGATACTAAGATGAAGAATATAAGCCCCTCTTCCCTTCCTCTTTTCCATGGCCTGACCTTAGAAGATCCAAGCACTTTCTTGTTTTAGTTTGCTATCATATGGAGAACCTATGACTACACTAATGATGAGCAGACGTTAAAACTATTCCCATCCACTCTCAAGGATGCAACTTTGTGTTGGTTCATGGGTTTACCTGGGGATAGCATCACAACTTGGGCTCAGATGCAGCAAGCCTTCAACAACAAGTATCAAGACTACTACAGGTCTAAAGACACTTAAGAGTAAATTTTCAAGAAGACCTTAGGGCATGATGAATCCTTAGAGGATTATGAAGAAAGATTATGACTTAGCTACAAAAGAGCCAGGTGTACAATTGACCCTGAGTCACTGAAGCTAGTCTTGCTTAGAGGGGTAAGGGAAGATCTTCTGGATACCCTACACTTGTTAGCAGGAGGGGACATCTACCAGTTACCCTATGAGGATATCAAGTCTATCTTTAGAAACCATTATAGGGTATCTAGGAAAAAAAGTATGGGTAGTCAACCTATGGTTAGTCCATCCTCTTCCAATACATCCATCAAGGGAGAAATTGGAAACATGCTGGAGGATTTCAAGAGTGATATGTTGCAAACCCTTGCCCTACATATGGACACTATGCACATTAAGTGAAAGTAGGATGAAGCAGAGAGAGCCTTAACCATTTTCTTCCCTAGATGCATAAGGAGACACCCTCAGAATGAATGTCCATTGAATTTGATTTAAATCTTCTTAGTCTGTGAAGAAAACCACTCCACAGACAAGTGCCCTTCTCTACATGGACTAAAAGTTGTATATCAAGGAGCTGAAGGGGTGACTGAACAACTTTTCTACATAAATCAAAGGAGACCCCATCGGCCTCGACCATACCAGTAGGGCATGCAAGGGTCATCCCATGCATATAACAACCCCAACCAGACCACATCCATTCCCTCTTGGGTGCCCCCTACTCATATTTCCTGGTCTACACCTCCTCCTTTGTTCTTTGCACCTTAGTATCATTCCCAACCAACTAGCCAGTCATTTCAACCATATGCTCTGCCACAGCCTTAGTGGAATGCACCACCCTAGGGGTGCAGGCCCCATACAACAATGCTCTAGAATTATTGTCTTCACCACCCCCTCAACTAAAAATTTTACACACTGCTCCACCTAAACAACCTTAGATGCCTACCCAACGAAATCTGAACCCGAATAACAGACAGGTATAACAAGTATACAGTGGAGAGACATGATTTTTTTCTTATGTTGTGGAGATTTAGGAAATCAACCTGAGATCTGGGAGAGTACTCCCGGACAATCAACCTCTACCTAAACCAAGGGAGCTTGAGGAAGAAAGAGAGGAAAGAATGCCTAAAGTAAATCCACCACCCTTTCTTGAGAGATTAACCCAACCACTATAGCCTACCCCTGAAGAGACTGAACTTTTGGGATAATTGAGAAATCTGTGTCAAAATTCCACTCCTCCAAGCTATGAAAGATGTACCTATTTACAACAAGTTGATTAAGGAGAAGTGCTTAAAGAATCCAGGGAGGTGAGAAAGAGATGCCCCCACCATTAATGTCATTGGACTACTGTCCGATTTAATCCTGGGGCAGGTAATCTGCGTAAAGTATTTGGACCGTGGAAGCCCTATAGTAGATGTGAACATCAATGGCATCATTGTCCCCCACACATTGATTGATCTTGGGGATGCCATTAATGTGATGACCAAGGACATCATGCTCAAGCTCAACCTCCAGGGTTCATTGAGAAAGACCACAACAGTCTGGCAACTTGCAGACCGCTCCACGGTGACCACTAAGGGGATTATGGAGAATGTGATGGTCTCCATTGACTCTTAGGAGTACCCTGCAGATTTCCTAGTTCTCCAGCCTAAGGCCAAGCTTACTAGTTACCCTCTCATCCTTGGGAGGCCTTGGTTAGCCACTGTCGATGCCTACATTAGCTGCAGGGATAGAAATATGACTATAAAAAATGGGCATATGTCCAAGCAGTTAGTCCTATACCCTCCTACCTAGCCATATCTAGAGCATGACTTCCATTTATGGTTGGAGGAGGAGGAAGAAGATGAAGTTTATTCTGCCCAACTTTATACCTTAGAAACAACCATGGGAGGAGGTCAACCGGATGAAGCTGATTTGATTGAACACATACTCCAAAGTCCAACTCCCAGTATATTTTCCTTAGAAGAAGTAGTAAAGGAAACCTAGAACAACCATCAGATTGATCTATGCTTAGTTGATTCCAACCCTAATCATGTCAAAACCATAGAATTCAACCCTGAGAGAAATTTGAAAATCAACCCATCTCTTTCTATTCACCAAGAAGAAAATTTGTGCAACATTCTAAAGGAACATTTGGATGCCTTTTCTTGGAGTTACAAAGAAATGAAGGGAGTGCACCCCTTGTTTTGCACTCACCACATTTATATCAAAGAAGGTTGCAAACCAGGCCGACAACCCCAAAAGAGGATGAATCCAGCTCTCAAGGATATAGTCAAAGAAGAACTGCAAAAGCTACTGGATGCAGGATTCATTTACCCTATCTCAGATAGTGAGTGGGTCTCTCCTTTGGTGTTGGTTCCAAAGAAAAATGGTAAGTGGAGGATTTGTGTTGATTAGAGAGATTTAAACAAAGCCACAAAGAAGGATCATTTCCCTCTACCTTTCATCGACCAAGTGCTAGATGGCTTGGTAGGGAAAAAGTTTTTCTCTTTCCTAGATGGATTCAATAGGTACAATTAAATTCATATCAGCCCATAAGACCAGGATAAAACCAACTTCACTTGTCCTTGGGGTAATTTCGCTTATAGTGTCCTTCCTTTTAGCCTATGCAATGCTCCTGCCACTTTCCAGAGAGAAGTCCTGAGTATCTTTGCCGAGCTAGTCCATGATGCAGTAGAGATTTATATGGATGAATTTACACCTTATGGGTGTGATTTCTAGGAGGCTCTGTCCAACTTAGGTAAGGTGCTAAACAAATTCATAGAAATGAATCTGTCTCATAGTCTTGAAAAATGTGAGTTCTTGATGACTGCAAGGACTGTGCTAGGTCATTCAATATCTCAACAAGGACTACATGTGGACCCAAACAAAATAGCTATCATCCAAAGGGTCCCACCTCTGCAAAAGTAGAGAGATGTTAGAAGTTTCCTAGGTTTAGCCGAATACTACCGGAGATTTATAAAAGACTTCAGCACGTTAGCTTCTCCTTTATTTGGGTTGTTGGCCAAAGACTCTAAGTTTGTATGGTCAAAAAGTTGTCAAGAGGTCGTGGACACCCTGAAGGACAAGTTGACCACTGCACCAATTCTCCAAGGCCCAAATTGGGCCCTTCCTTTTCATATACATGTTGATGCCTCACACAAAGCCATAGGGGTATCTCTAGGCTAGATAGATGGAAAATTTCCTTAGGCCATTTAATTTATCAGTAAGAATCTATAAAAGGCTAAACTGAACTACATAGTGACTGAAAGGGGCTCCTGGCTGTTGTGCATTCATTGAACAAATTTAGGCATTACATTATATCAAACCTTTGTACATACTGACCATGCTGTAATTAAATATTTAATGAATAAACCTAATGTGAATGCCTAGATTATTAGATGGTTACTTTTATTACAACAGTTTGATCTAACTATTTGTTGATAAGCCTGGCAACGAAAATGTTGTTGTAGATTTTTTGTCCAAATTAAATTTGCTTGTAGGTGAGGAAGGAATGGTTGAGGATCAGTTACCAGATGAACACCTATTTTCCATTTCAGCTCTCTCTCCATGGTTTGATGTCATAGAAAACTATCTGGTATCTGCATAGTTCCCACTGAATTTTTCCTCCAAAGAGAAAAGAAATATTGTGAGGAAGAGCACCCCATTCACTTGGATTGGGGGCAACCTCTTCAAACTATGCCCGGATCAAATTCTAAGAAGATGTGTAAGGGAGGAGGAAGGATTTGACATCCTTTTGACCTATCATGGTGGGCCTTGTGGAGGTCACTTTGTAGAAAAGAGGACATCATTCAAGGTGTTACAGGTTGGTTATTATTGGCCCACTCTTCATCAGGATGTGAGAAGATACACTAGTCAGTGTGATCGATGCCAAAGGATGAGAAAGCCTACACCAAGGGATGAAATGCCTCTACAACCTCAAGTGACTTTCGAGCCATTTGACAAGTGGGGAATGGATTTCATTGGACCTATTGACCCTCCTTCTAAGAAAAATCAGTACATCATTGTGTGCACTAACTATCTAACTAAGTGGGCTGAAACCAAGGCAATCAAGGCAATAACAGAGGAGAAGGTGGTTGAGTTCTTAAGGGAAAATGTCTTTTACAATTATGGGTACCCTAGAGGACTAGTCATTGATCAAGGCATCCAGTTTACATCCAACATGATTGAAGACTTGTTAAGCTAGCAAAAGATCAAGCATAGAACCTCCACTCCATATCACCCACAAGCTAATGGGCAAGTGGAGGTGACCAATAGAGAATTGGAGGGCATTTTGACCAAAGTGGTTAGCAACAACATAAAATATTAGGTAAATAGATTAATTGAGGCCACCTGGGCCTACAATACCACCTGGAAGACCACCACTGGATTCACACCCTATGATTTGGTTTATGGGAAGAAGGCCCTGTTATCCATTGAATTTGAGTACAATACATTGAGGATGGCAGACCAAATAGATCTAGATCTCAGCAGTGCACAAAAAGAGATGTTGCTCCAGTTGAATGGGTTAGATGAGTTCAGAATGCAGGCCCTCCTACACACAAAGGTGACTCAAATTCAGAGGAAGATCTGGCATGATAGGAACATCAAGGACAAGAAATTTCAAGAAGTTGATTCGGCTTTGTTATGTGATTCCAGATATAAATACTTTAAGGGTAAGTTAAGGATTAGATGGTTAGGGCCTTATGTCATGATAATTGTTTAGTGTAGATTAGAACCATAGATGTAGAGGCCATTCCTTTACTTGTTAATGGGCATAGATTGAAAGTTTACAAGAGGCCATTGTCAAAGCAATAGTTCATTGATGGTATCAAAAAACCAGTGATGGTGGTGGAGCAAGTTTCAACTCCTACCTCATCAAGCCACTGAGAAAAAAAAAAGGAAAAAAAAGAGAGAAAAATAAGGAGACTCTAGTGAAAACCTCCATGAGGTGCCTGAGTCCCACTGTTGGGTTGAAAACCTCTTGAGGCAACCCAATGGTGTCAAAACAAATAAAATAGAAACAAAAATATCTTTGGGTGAAAACCTCTCTTGAGACGCCCAAGGAAAGAAACTAGGATGAAAACCTCTTGGAGGCAGACTAGTTGTTTAAAAAAAAAAGGAGACAAGAAAAATTAAGAAAATATGTTTGCAAGTCAGCAGGAGGACAATCAGAGCAATAATGGAGAATCAAAAGGGACCTATCCATCTCATGTTTTATTTCTCCATTCATCATTCCAACATTCCTTCCATTTTTCCACTCATTTGCATCTGTTTGCAAGGGTTCTGTGTTTTCTACAGGATTCCCTGAAAACCTACAGGATGATCCTGTAGGATTTACAGTGGCTTGGGAATCCTAAAAGAAGTAACCCTAGAGAAAGGGAATGAGCTTCTCATGTCAAAAAAAATAATCCCTACTTCACCATCTCATCACCATACCTCTCTCCACCATGATCACCCTTGCAATCATCACAAAAGTCAGTTTTCAAAAAAATTACAGTTTTTAAGAAAAAAACACAGAGAAAAGAGGATGAAGAAAAAGAGCAAGGGGACAACACCTGAAGTTTATTTTTCCTCATGCAAAAATCCCTAGACCCCTTCTCTGCCCATGCCAATCATCCTCAGGTCCCAGCAGTAGAAAATGATTAAAATTTTTGAGGGAGAAGCAGCTACAGGACATCTTGTAGGAAATCCTGTAGTAGCCTATCCCACAAAACAAATCACAAACTGCAGTTAGTTTCAATCATGGAGATCCAAAGGTAGAAGAAGATCCTCTAGAGCCTAGTAGCAGCAACAACATCATCATCATCAACACCAGGTACCTTCACATCAAAGAAAATCATCAAAGGACAATAAGAAAAAAGGGAGAAAATCACATGAAGCCAACACACAACAAAGACTTCATTTCTTCAACAAAATGCATCAAGGTATCATTACCACAGATAAGTATCTCGCTTCCACTCTCTCATTCACATAATGTGATCAAATGATGTAAAATTTGTGAAAGAGTTGGTTTATAAGTGAAAGGTGGCCATTTAACTTGGCCACCTTCATTCAGTCAATGAGGACAAAGCAGTTAGTCCTTCCACACGTGGCAGCAGTCAAGTCAAGGAAAAGAAGGATGAGGTCAAAAGTAGTTTAGCTACAGATACTTGAAGTGGGAGTTGATTACAAGGTGAGTAGAATGATGATGTGGTAGTGGGACCAACAGTCCAAAAATAGATATTCATACCTCGGCTACCAGCACACCACCTCACTCAAGTCACCCATAAGAGGAAATAAACATTGATCCCCATGGATAGAAGCATTCACATTCTCGTGGCTCACACTAGAAAAATCGATCTCAACCCTCAGGCAGTCTACAGGAAAGGAAAATTTTGTTTTCTTCTTGCACAGGACCACCTACAGGATCCTACAGGAAATCCTACAAGATCCTACAGGATACAGTTAGGCGATCTACAGGATTGGTAGTGACCAACTTTAGAAGGGAAAAACAGAGGGTGGCTTAATCAAGCAGAGTTAAGGAGGTAGGCTCTACACTTCCCCACATTTTTCCAAGTGAAAGGAACATAAAAAATCTTCTAGTTTGTTGAAATTGATTGTCGTATAGGGGAATTGTATACACATAAATTTCAGTTAAATTTGCTCCTTCATTAAATTTTGTATCAGACATCTACACTCCTCCATCCATCGGAGAAAATTAGGGGTTTTAATAGAAGGGAGCCCATCAACACTGTGAGGATTCATCAACACCCTCCTATGCTAGAGATATTCACAAGGCAAAATTGGACAGGTTTCTTTGAGAAATTGAGGGGGTATGATGATGAACTAGCCAGAGAGTTTTCTCTCTCCCTCATTCCATTGACTAGGACCCATGCCACTATTTTGTTGAGAGGCCTCTCCATATAACTCACCCTTGAACTCATAGGCATAATTACCACACTTCCCTTACGAGCGCCTTAGAGAAAGGAGGATAAGGGAAACAACCAAAATACAAAGAAGAAATTATTTTTAGAAGGAGAGGAGGACATGGAAGACCAAAACGGAGTGAGGAGAGCAAGCCTACACTATCCTTCGAATGAAACTAGCTACCACCTTATAAATTATATCTCATGTGAAGGTAGGTACAATGCGGTATATGGATACCATTTTAGGCTTCTTGAAGAATTGAGGTTTGGGGCAGACACACCTCCTCAACACAGACTCAACATATCCTACTTCCTTCTTCAATCAATGATATATATGAGCATGAATGTGTATGAAGGAAACCATCAACAACTAGCCCATCATGGGTTAATTAGAATCATCATAGAAGATGCCCTCCAAAACCTCAGAATTCCTATCACATGGGAAACTTTCAGAGACATGAAAATAGAGGGAGATATAAAATCCCTTGAATATGACAAGAGCCCCACTTCTAGTGAAAAATATGAAGAAGAAACAAAGGAGGATGAAGGAGAAACTGGAAAATAGGAAGAAGAAATAGAGAGGGATGAAGAGGAAATAAATGAGGAAGAAGAGGAAGAAAAAGAGAAGGAAAGTGGTGAAGAGATAGAAGAAGATGCCAAGGAGGAAACTGATGAACCAAGTGAGGAAATAGAGGGAGAAGAAGAGGAGAAAGACAAATATGAAAAGGGGAATGGAAAAGAGGAGGTAGAAGACAAGGAGGATTCACCTAGGGTGTCTCCAGAACCCACTGAGAAAGTGGCAACAACTACCCTCACTGCCCTTAGCACCCCTATCAAACAAAAAGGCAAAAAAAAGAGACAAACTCCATTGTAATTTAGGACAAGGAAAAGTACAAGAATAAGGGAGGAAAACCTCAAACTCTCACCAAGGTTCCTATTTTTATTGAAGACTCACCTAAATAGTAAGAGAAGATGACTCCTCTTATGAAAACTCAAGGAGAAGGATCCTTAGGACAAACCTCCCTTAAGTCTCCTATCACTTATGTGAGAAGGCCCGTGACTAGATCTGCCTCATCCAAAGGAAAGGGCATCCTACAGGATACACAGTAGGACCTAAAGGAAGAATAGGCAATCCTACAAGAAACTCCGCTAAACCTACAAGAAACTTAGAAATTGGATAAAGAAGGGAGTATGCAACAAGAAACAAAGAAGGAGGATACAGAGCTAAGGGAACCTAGTTCTCAACCTAACCTTAACTCCTACTATAGGTTTATTAAAGGGGGTATGGTCATTCCACACAATTTTTCCATCCCATTATTCTTTGAGCTTGAGAAAGAAAGAGCAAGAACACATAGATGGATGTAGATTTCCAAGTCCAAGGGAGTGGAGGACATAGGTCACCTGGAGGAAAAGCTCAAAGAGATGGGCAGAGAACTAAGTAGCCTGAGGGACAGAGAGACCATAATGAAAGCTAAGTTAGAGGCAAAAAATGCATGGTTGAAAGGAAAACTACAAGAAAGAGAGAATCAATTGGCATCCATGGCCAGTCTATCCTTAGAGGCAATCTAGTGTAGGATGCTAGCTAAGTCCTATGCATTATACCTTAAGGAACAATGTTTGTAGTTCCAAATCAAGACCCTAGTATAGAGAGGCACTATGCCATTCCAGGATTATAGACAGTTCATTGATCTTTGTGATCAAATCACATTGGAGGATATGGCTAAGATGTCTGATTTCTGCCTACATAACTTAGCCTTTACAAATCTGAATGTATGGGACCCTAATGCAAAACTAGGGGATTTACAGTTGATGGATTTGGCATCATGGATGAACCATGAGGAAGAAAGGGCTGCAGAAATGAAGAAGATAATGGTAAGGGAACAAACAGATCCTCTCATGATAAGAGCTGAGTAGTCAAATCCAATGGTTGCCATCAACACACATAACTTAATTGCAAATGATCCTCAAATTGCACCCAGGTATCTTGCTGCCCAAGAGTAAGAAATTACACATTTTGAGGATATGTTTAGGCTATTAGGAGATGAAAGCATGCAAGATTTCCAAAGGACATGGAATACTTTGCCAGGCAGTTTCAAAATCGGAGAGTACCATTCTCCTCAAAGAATGAGAGAAGCACTGAACAAGACACCTATGTACAAGCAAACCCTCCAAAGACTCAAATTCAATTGCATTGGCTTGAAACTCAATCCACCACTGCTCTTAGGGATGTCAGAAGAAAGGAAGGAAAAGGAAGAAAGAAAGCAGTGTGAGGATATAGAAAGGAAGGCATGATTCTATGCACAAGAAGAGGAAACTACAATAGAAGCATGGGATGTCAGGGAGGCCACTAGAGCTATGAAAGACATGGATATTGATTGAGTTTCTAGGAGGATGAGAAACACTTTCAGTAGGGGGGTGATGATGAGCCTCATCATTGGGTAATTATATGGACCTTAATTCACCTCCTAGCTTAGGAAAATAAACTATTCACACAATTTATTACATATTTTGATTATATTTTGTTTAATGAGATGAGTCAAAGTCAGATATTATGCCTAGTGGACTAATGTACATGGAATGCAGGTTTGTGAGAGAAAATATGGGAATTTTGGCTAGATTAAGGGCTGAAACTAGAATGAGACAAGGAAGAGAGATTGTAGGAGGTAAATCCTCCTCATTTATTCCTTCCTCATTCGAATATTCCTCCATCAATCACATTGGCTTGGAGTATAAGTAGCCCAGTCATGGAGATCAAATGGAAGTCGAGCAAGTGACAGTTAAAGAGTTAGTTTATCTCAAGTTTGGGATCCGAGACTCGCTATATTAAAGGAAGTTTATTGAGACTTCATTTTTATAAATAAAGAGGCCTAGAGCCTTATTAGGATTTGAATTGTTGCTGTAAAAACACTAGTCATTTTCGAGTTCAAGACTTGTGGAAGACATTGCTATGCAATTTCCTATTTGATAATGAGAATGATGATTTTCTTGATCCAAAACTAAGTTAACTCATAGGGCTAAAGCTCTTGGGTTAGGGCCCAACCTTAGCAACAAAGGCTCCTCTTCTTGTATTTGTATGCTTAGATTGATTTCATAGCTCAATGATAGAATTGTCTTTAGGATTATTTCATTGCAAGTAGTGTAGCGTTGATTAGTTGCTTATTAGTTTGCTTCCATTTGTGCTTTACTTCAGCAGTATTTTAGAAGAGATAAAGGAACATCAAATCTATCAATAGGTTTTTTGGCCTCACTTCTTCCTTCAAGGATCATGATTTGAGGAAATAACTCCTATGCAGCTCCAAAAAGACAGAATTCTATTTTATCATAGAATTTAGGGTTTCCTGTACTTAGGCCATCATTTGATCATCTTGCAAGAGTAGGATTTAGTTATCATTTCTTCCATCTTCAGTCTTACATTAGATCTCATCAATGATTCCATCTTATTCTGCAAGTTTTCTTCATGCATGAAGTAGACAACTAGCTCATTAAACTCTGTTTTCCTAGATCATTGAAATTCTTCTTGTTTACATGATTTTTCAGTAAATATCAATGTTTGATGCAGTGCAGGTGTTTCAGAAGTACAAAGATATCTCATATTCAACAACCTCCTTCCAACTTCATCCATCCATGATCATTCCTTGCTTTCACTAAGACTCTCACCAATTTCATCATTTTACAAGGAAACTTCTCCAAGCTTGTTGAGCAAATCCAACCATCTTCCAACTTTGGTTTTGAGTTCTGGAGTGATCCTAGGTATTTCCTTGCCTCATTCCATCCACCAAACACCTTCCCTAAGCCTTCCATCACCTTCAACACCCATCCTTTTGCTCTCGGATGTATCCCGTAGAAATACAGGGAATCCTGTAGGTTTTTAGGACATCCTGTAGGTTTTCCTGTAGTGGCCTTTTCTAAGGCCAAATTGAGGGAGAAGCCTATAGGAAGCTAGAAAATGTCACCTACTAGTCTCCCCAACCTTCTAACCATTCACCAGCATCCCTAAGCCACCTGCCACATCACCAAAAGAGATTAGCTTTCACACTTTTCCATAAAAGGACAAAAAGAAAAACATATTTATTTTAGTCATTTACATGCATAGTAGTAGAATGTTTGATGTTTTGAATTTACATGCTTAGGACAGTAGGATTGCATACATGTTAACTTAGAATTCTTTTTGAAGCATAATCTCTTAGCAGTTAGTTAGAAAATGGTGTGTTTTTAGCATTTGATTTCAGTCTTCTTCCTTACTACAGTAGACAAGCTTTATCTTAGAGTAGATTTCTCTTTCTCTCATGAGTCATTAATCTTCTTCTTAATCCATATAAGTATGGCTTGAAAAACCCTAGTGGTCTATCGCCAGATGAGTAGTGACAAAGAGCAGACCCATCACTTGTGTATACAGCACTGTAACCTCCAAGTTTGTACAAACCCCGGGTTGATAAAGTAAAGTTGGTAGCCCCAGTGGTTGCAACTTTCTTGCTACAATATTGGTGCTCATCAATAACCATATCTTATTCAAACCAAACACGAATATGCACTACTTTCAATCATCCTTTTATTTATTTAGTTCCAAACAAAAGAGAAGGTGCAAAAATAAACATAAGTGGACCTGTGATGGAAATATAGGATTTCGACAGAGCTAGGATTGAAATATAATAAGTTTTATAGGAAAAATTTGATTTTTTAGGAGTAAAATTGTTGTCATAAGAGGAACCCAACATATTCTCCTAATATATCTAGTTGCATATCCTCATGCAACCTCATTCTTATTCTGGAATTCCGGGATGGTAGTCACCCTAGTTGTGAATTGGGTGACCAAATTTCCCAGTGTTGTAATTCACCAAAATCTTATCCATGGCCATCCCGTTTGATCAATCTTCCTCTTCATCCTAATGAGTGGGAGATCGATAGAACCGAGTTGGTCACCATAGGAGAGGAAAATGAAAGTGGAGAGCCACCCATCAAGATCCATGTTTAAGTACTAAATATGTATAGAAGGATGCTTGATTCATTGCTAAATAGAAATAGGGGTAGCCCATGGGATGCTTCTCTCAAAGAGATGTAGGTAAACCCTCCCAAACATCTCGAGCCACGATGAGTTCTCCCACCAGGGGAAATTTTAAGGATGGACATTGATCTAAAAGTTTAAAAATTCCTAGAAGATATTATTAGTACCTAATATGAAAACTATAAAATGTTTAGCAATATTTTTGTGCAAATATTCAAGTTTATAAAGATTTTATATATTCTATATAAAATTTTGGTGCTTTTTAATGAAAAATGATTTCATACTATAAAATTTGGGCGAATAATTCTTAGAAAAAATGGAAATTAACGAATTTGTTTTTGGAGAAAACATGAAATATTAGCCCACCTGCGAATATTAGCCCCTAAAATTTTCCTTGGATTCCACCAAATAAGCTATAACCATTTCATGATATTTAGTGGCCTCATATCATTGATTATGTCTAATGGTAGCAGAGTCTCCAACATCCTCCCCCAATCTTGTCAAATCATTGATCACCAACTTGGGAAAGGGATATTCTTCTCTCACCATTAAACAAACCTCTATATTTGTTTTACCCTAGAATGCTGAAGCCATTTTCCATTTGATAAGGTTGGCTATGTAAGACATGAACACACGAAGCTGGACGTCCTCAATGAAAGGGTTAGCATTCCATTTGGAATTATCAATCAGGATGAAGTTAAACAAATAAAACTTGCATAGAAAATTATGTTATGAAGCTTTTGAATTGTGGTAGACCTCTGTAAAGGTCTTAGTTTGAATTATCTTATAGAGTTGATCATCTCATATTTGCCTCAACTCAAAATAGGCCCAAAGGTTGTGCAAGAAAATGGGGTACACCCTAGAGGGGACACGACAGGAAGAACTCTCTTCCCCCATCTCACATGTTGCCTCTTTCAATTTATGTTCTTTATGATAGAGGTCCTTCCACTTATTTCTTTGACTCTTTCACTTATCTTCCTAGAGAATATAAACTGAAAACCAACACTACTTCATTTTTCAATTACTTTGTGGTGGCTCTCCTTATCAATAATTCCTAAGTCAAACAAGTCATCCTTGGTTTCCCATTGTGGCATGTATGGTTTAAAATGGAGAAATGCATAAGTATTTCTTAAAATGTCATCTAGGATGACATTTATAACTTGTTGATCTTCTTTAATATATCCTTTTGTTAAAGTTTCAGCTTTGATCTCAATTTTTTCTTCTTGTTCTATGGCCTATAACAAGGCCCCTAGATTACTTAATTTAGGCCCTCGTTTCTTTAGTCTAGCCCTGAGTTTTCATTTTCTACAATAAAGTTCTTGTTTTTTCTAAGAAACACTTGATAATTGGGGCAACAAAATCAAAAAGGTTTAGGATTGAAGACCTTAACTTTCTTTTTCTTGTGTTTCTCAGACTTGTCGATGCTTTCTCCCACTTTGAAGACTGACGGTGCCTCTTCCATGATGTTTTCTTCCATAATGTTTTCTTCCATAATGTTTTCTTCTAGGTCTATCAATTCAACATTCTCAATGATGTTTCCATCGGGTTCTTTAGAAGTTTCCTTTTGAGCGTGCCTTCATGGATGCTAGAGTTTCATCATCTGACCCGAAGGCCTTAGACCCAAAGACTGATTCCTTCCTTTTCTGAGTTTGCATAGAAATCTGAGTGGGATACCATTGTTCGGTAGCTGACAGAATTTTTGAATTGGATGGTCCCTTCTTAATTAAGACTCTGGCCCAAGTTTTTCTTTTGATACAATAAACAAAAAATTCCCATGGAATATCTAACTAGTGAATTTATGTGAGTATTAACATCTTAATTAAACCTTGGTGGTGCAAACTACTTTTAGGGTCCTTTTCCTTTTCAACCAAGGCAACCATATTTGTTAAACTTTTGAATAGGAAATGAGGCATGTTAAGCGACTTTTGCCTAACGAGATACATTAGGATCTGAATATGATAATGGTATGCCAGGCTAAATCTAATTTCACACGTAACAAACTTCATAACGATGTAAAACACATATTGCCAGAGCGAGAGTAGAGCCTCCTAACTTATCCACTTTCTCAAATTCAGAAGAGGAGATGGTTCTCGTAAAAATGGTATCCAATAGACTCCATCGATTTTTATTTTTATTTTTTTACCAAGCTTCTCCTTCCTAGGAGAGTTGGGTAACTTATGTGATCATCTTTTCACCTACCTTAATAGCAAGTTTCTTCAACACATATTTCGTCCCATTTAAAGTCTTCACAAATTCAAGTGAAATGGCCTTATTGTGACCCTGAAAATGACCCAAGAATTTGGCCCAACTTGTTTTTTCAAAAAAATTCCATACCTTAGGTTTGATTTCAACATCATGGACATTTTTAGGTTCTACCCGTTTGACAGAGCCTCACATACTTTCTTCCCTTTGCAATTGATTCAAACCCTCAGATTATTACCTGCTATCACCAACTATTGCTACCATTTACTATCTCATGAAGAAAATTTGGCGGAGGATCCTAAAAAATCCTTTCAAATATTTTGGGCTACGGAAACATGCTACACATGTTATGGAATGTTGTGAATTAAATTCACTCACTATTTCATATAATGCAAGGCACCACCGTAATCAATAATGAGTGACATAGATCAAGTAGGATAATGATGGGCCACTCTTATAGCTGGATCAACTTAAATCATCCCATGTAATTTATATTTGGTGACTTATGGGTGGTTAAAATATATAATTATATATGTTTGTATTATATAAGTCATGTTTATAACAAAACATATATAGTAACAGATGGTATAGGCAAGAGTTGAGTTTTATATGTATAGGGCAGTCAAGAGGGCTTCTTAGTTTAGTTTTTTTGATGGTATATAGTGAAAGGGATGATTGGGGATGATTTAAACTAAAAAGAGGTTGAACATAAAGTATGAAACCCTTATAAGAGGAAGTTTTACAATAAAGGAATAGGGCTATGATAACAAGGGTTTCACGTCTTAGGTGAATATGGTGAAGAGTTTAGGTATTTCATGTATACATGTTATCTTTACCAATAACCTTAGACTCTTTGCTTAAAAATAAAAACCAAAATATTGGTAAAGATAACCAAACACTTTCGTAGTTGTTTTAACCCTACCCAGTTGTACCATTTCTGGATGCTATGTAGGTTCTTCCCCAAGGTAGTGGGCAGGAGTAGAGCCCCCCATGGAAAATTTTAGGGGCTAATGTTCGCCCAGTGGGCTAATTTTCCATGATTTGTCCACAAAAAAGATTCGCCAATTTCCAATTTTATAACAGACGATTCGCCCAAATTTTAGAATATAAAATTATTTTACCTTAAAAATCGCCAAAATTATATAGAGACTATATATAAAATAATTTCTAATTTGATTAATTTTACAAATATATCAATAAACATTTATAATTTGCATATTAGGGATTAGTGAGATTCGCCAATGTTTTAAACTTCAAGAAAATTTTCCATCCTTAAAATTTTCCTTGGTCAGCCCCCCAAATAAACAATGCTCAAGTGTTAAGCATCAATTGAAATAATAAAAAATGCATAATTAAATATATAATATATGCATTTATGAAGGACTAACCTTACCATAAAGGCAAACCATTAGATAAGGGGGTTGATTAGAACCTCACGTCTAAATGTAATCCTACAATTCACCCTAAAAAGAAAGATAGCCTTTATATCATTAGGTGTCTTATACAAAAATACACATGGATAACCAACTTTGATTTTTATTTATTTATTGTTATTTTTCTTTTTTCTCTCTTTTTTTAAACTCTGTCGACTAGTTTCCTGGTTTTCTAGCGAAAGCCAGTTTTATTGTGTCTCTAAGGAGGTTTTCACAATAAGAAGGATCTATTTTCCTAGTGGCTTGGTGAAAAACTAGTTTTCCAATGTGACTAGGTGTTGGAGGTGCTCGAGACGAGGTTTTCACCGCTAACTCTTTTTTTCTTTTTTCTCTTTTTTTCCTTTTTTTTCATGCTTGGAATGAAAGTTATGAAGCCATGGAAGAGGGTGTACTAACTAACCTTTCTACGACTTATAAATCAAGTTTATTCTTCAATTCTTCAACAAATTCTTCCTTGGACTTAAGTTTTTGATATAGTCTCAACCAATGCCCATTGCCCATGAATGGTTTCCGTGCGCCATCAATTGTATGAAGTCTCACAGATCCATTGTTAAACACAATCTAGATCTCATAAGGTACTAACCACTGTGTATGTAATTTTCCTTTAAAATCCTTATGCCTTGAATCAAATAAAATGGCCCAATCACCTTCTTTAAATTGTTTCTTTTTTATGAACTTGTCGTGCCATTTTTCTCGTTGTTGTTGGATGATATTCATTTGCTGGATGAATTCTTGGAACATTTCATCAATCTCATTCAATAGGTCCAACTGATATTTTTGAGCCTTAGAGAGGTCCATCCTAGCTTGCAAGGCAATCCTTATTGTTTTGACTTCAAATTCAATAGGAAGTATAACTTTCTTACCATATACTAGCTCATATGGTGTGAAACCGGTGGTGTTTTTGCAAGTAACTTTGTAAGCCGAAAAGGCTCCTAGAAGCTTCTTAGTCCAATATTTATGATGATGCTAGATTTTCTTTGTGACAATGGCTTCCAAAACTTTGTTAGTAAATTCCACCTGTCCATTTTTCCATGGATGGTATGGAGTGGACATTTGATGTTTTATCTTGAATTTCTCAGTAATGGATGGGACTAGTTTGGAGGTGACATGAGTTCCTTGATCAATATTGATTTCTCGAGGTACACCGAGTCAAAAATAAATTGATTCATACAATAAGTCATCCAATGCTTGTTTTGTTAGATTTGGTAGGGACTTGGCCTTAACCCACTTAGTTACATAATCAATACATACTAGGATGTAGCTTTTTGTCTTGATGGAGGGTTGATAGGGCCTGCAAAGTCAAGAGCCCACTATTCCAAAATGTTTAATCATGACTTGGGGTTGTAGTGGCATCTCATCCACTTGTGTTGGTTTCCCCATTTTTTAACACTTTTCACAACTTCAAACATAGTTCTTAGTGTCTTGAAAAATTGTTGGCCAATAACACCCTTGTTGTAAAAATTTATTTGTAGTTCTTTTGTCTGCAAAATGACCCCCACAAGGTTCATCATGACATGCCTTCAAGGTGTCATAAATTTCCTCCTCTTGAACACAATGTTGAATTACATGGTAAGGTCCAGTCTTGAATATATACCCTTGTATCCAAGAATATATAATATTGTTTCTAATGGAATTTTTCCACTCTCTAGGAGAAAAATGTTGTGGAAGTCTTCCTGCAACTAAGTAATTAGTAAAATCTACGAACCAAGGTATATTAGTAGATAATGCACACATATTTTCATCAAGGAAATCATCTTCTATGGGAAAAAACTCATTAGCATGATGAGACAAGAAATCAACAATAACATTCTCCTTCCCTGGTTTATCAATGACAATAATATCGAATTATTGTAGGAGGAGAAGCCATATTGTAACTCACTGATGTTTAGCTAGTTTATTCATAAGATAAAAAATTCCAAAGTGATCAGTGTGTAAAAAACACGGTATCTAGTAATATAATGCTGATTTTTCTTATGGCATGGACCACAACGAGAAATTCCTTTTCGGTTACCATATAGTTTAATTTGACCGAAGTTAAGTTTTTACTCATATAGTAGATATCATAAGGCATTTTTTCTTCCTTTTTACCCAACGCAAATCTAATGGTTATATCTAAGGCATCAATGTGTATGTGGAAAGGTAACGACCAATTAGGGCCTCGAAGAATAGGAGTAGAAGATAGTTTTTCCTTAAGAGTATTAAATGCTGATTGACATTGATCATCCCATTGAAATTCAATAGTTTTTATAAAGAGGTGAAATAAGGGGGGATCCAACTTTGTAAATTTTTCTATAAATCTTCCATAATATCCCACACATCCCAAGAAAATATGGACATCCTTTAGTGTAGTTGGAGTGGATAGATTAAGGATTACCTCAATTTATCAGGGTCCACCCAAATCCCCTCGAACGAGATATGGTGTCCTAATACAATTCCCTCTATAAAAATGATTTTATATTTTTCGTTGGAAAATGAAAGGTTAGTTTCTTGGCAATGGATAAATACCTTCTCAAGATACTTTAATGCTTCTTCAAAGGTTTCCCCATACACTGTGAATTCATCCATATATACCTCAATAAAATTATTTGTTAAATTTGAAAAGATTCCAGAAACAACCCGTTAAAATGTTGTTGGAGCGTTATATAAACCAATGGGAGTACTCAATAAATGTAAGTCCCCATGGATAGGTTAACGTTGTTTTCTATTTATCTTCAGAGGCAAATTGAATTTTCTTATAAATGTTGAACCCATAAAGGAAGAAGAAAAATTTATTCCCTGCCAAGGTGTCAAACACTTGTTCGATAAAAAGAAGAGGGAATAAATATAGGTGTCAAACACTTGTTCGATAAAAAGAAGAGGGAATAAATATTTTAAGGTAGCTTGATTCAATTCCCAATAATCGACACAAAATCTCCACTTTCCATTTTTCTTAGGGATAATTATCAGGGGAGAAACCTATTTACTGTCAGAAAAAGGGTAAATAAAACTTGCAGTTAATAGTTTATGTAGTTCTTCTTTAACTATATCTTTAAGTGTTGGTTTCATTCTCCATTGAGGATGTTTGATAGGTCGGGAGTCCTCCTTTATATAAATATAATGGGTACACAAGTTAGGATAAATTCCATTCATATCAGTGTAGTCCCATGCAAAATATTTACTATTTATTCTAAGCACTTCAATTAATAGCTTTTGCTGAGAGGGTTCCAATCCAACATTAATATTCAAGGCCTTCCCAGGAAAATTCAATAGTTCTAGTTTGATCTTCCAAGGGATCGAACAAAGATATTAGTTTCATTTGTTGGGATAAATCAATAGGTGAACACATTTCTTGAGGTTTCTTTATTAGAATGATGTCGATTGATGGATTTTTGTTGATGTGTGGGCGTGTTAAAAAGGTGCAAATTAGGTCATACTCTCTATGTTATTTAGAAATTGGGACTTGATCAATGGTAAAAACAGGTTGAGTAGATTCTTCATCACTATATTCAAACCATAAAGGACTTTCTGTGTCTCAAAAGGTTTGGCCAGAGGGTAAAGAGTAAGTCTTTTAGTATATTTTTCATAGGAGATAGTCATGTCCCCATACGTATAGCTGATGTAGGCATTTGTTGTCACTTACCAAGGCCTTCCAAGAATAAATGTGTAGCCTCAAACGTTTTCTTTGGGTTGGAGGATCAAGAAATCATATGGGTTTTCCCACTAATATATCAATACAAAAATATCCTCTAACACCCTCTCTAGTTTTATGGTGGATCTCTGCCAGTTGGAGAATATTTGGGGTAGGTCAGAGTCTGGGTAGCTCTAGTTTTTCCATGGTTTCCTTGGTCATAACATTACTAGTTTCCCCTACGCCTATCAAGGTGTTAGATAGAAAGGTATTATTTATATATACAGTAACAACAAGAGTTCTTGGATCACAATATTTTGTTATAAAAACTTTACCCAACATTAGATCAACTAGTTTCCAAATTACTTGTACAATCTTGGGATCTCATTTCTTTCTTCTAGGATTTTTCAAAAAGAATTTCTGATTTGTTTTTGCATAAATAGGAACGTCCTTGATAGCTTGAAACAATATAATATTGACACATACATTTCTCAATTCCACTAAAAAGTAAAATTCAAGTTGAGTAAGGGTTTTTTCAAGGCATAACTTCTCTAGATAAGGAATAGACTTGGACTCCTTTTAAGGAGGTTGTTCACGATCAGAAGAAGGCAATATTGACTTGGGTAATTTATCTTCCTCATCTTGTTCTTGAATGATAAGAAAGGTTTTATTTTGAATAACTTTCCCATGGCGCAAATGAATGTCTTTACAATACACAACTGAAAGAGGATAGGTAGGAAAGAGAGATAATTTAGTATTATAAGTGGGTTGAACCATCTTGTTATTATTTGGATTTGGAATAGGTTGGGAAGGAAAATAAGTCCATGTTGAGTTTGAGTGGGTTGATTGGAATAAAATTGAAGTTTTTGTGGGTTTGGTTGACGAGGCATCTTATTCCCATAATATGAGGGCCCTCTCCATCCCAAGTTCCACCCTTGACCCTGCACTTGAAGAGGCCATTATGGCCATGACATAGGAGGGTACCAGCCAAAAGGGAGTGTAAAATGTTGGGAATGAACAAGAGGTGTAGGTACATATGTCTGAGGAGGCCATGTTTTTTTTCGGGTTATAAAACAAATTTGCTCAGTCTCCCCATCTGCCTCTTGGAAGATTTCTTTGAGTCTTGGAAAAGAAGGGCATTCCTGAGTGGAATGATTTTGTTCACAAATGCCACACACCTCTACATTATTCAAGGGGAATTCTCTAAGAAGGTGCTTTTTCTGACATTTGGAACAAAAGATAGCCAAGGCTAACTCAAATTCTTCTTTATTTATTTTAGCTTGCAAGGTGACCAATTGTGAACTAAGTGTACTTACAATATCAATCTTATAATTGTCTAAAATATTTTCTAGTTCAACCTCAGTCACCACCATTCCACTTGATCTACCAATCCAATATATAATATCTTGCGAATTTTTCCCATATTTGCACTTTCTCTAGAATACCGTTTACATAATTCACAAATTTCCTCTTATGATAGTTGAGAAGCATCCCCTGCTCCCATTAAGTTCAAAGTCTCTAAACAATCCTCTCTTATTCCCTTGGGAAAGAAAATATGTAAGGTTTTAGGGTCTAGGGTATTTTGTTTATTTATTTGCAACGTATATTGGAATATTTCCACGTATTCTTCTAACCTCTCATCATTTGGATGAGGCATCTTAAGAATATCTTCTTTGATGTCCCTAACTTTGCAATAATCTTGGTATTTACTCAAAATTTTATTTTTCATATCATCCCAAGATTGAATAGAGTTTCCCCCTAATCCCATAAACCAATGGAGGGATGATTCTTTTAATGTTGTAGGAAAAAGTTTTAATTTCTAGGAATCTATTGAATAATCATAACTTTGAAAGAGGACATCAAACTCAAACATGAAAGTGTCAAGACATTCCTTAGATAGGCCATGAAAATTTGGAAGGGCATAAAGAGGAATATTTTTCATTTGTATTATAGCATCGAGATCTTGAATGGGGAATTCAAAGGTGACTGGTTTTTGTTGTTTAGGTCCATTAACTTCCTCCTCAACCATATTTTCTCCCCTTGGACTCTTAGAGTCTTGAACCTTATTAGATCCTTATGAGCTTTCAAATTCCTTTTCAAAGGGGGTTTCTTACCTCTTTGGTGTCTCCCGCTCTAATGGATGCCTCACTGCACTATGGGTAAAAGTGACCTTTGGAAGATTCCATTTTTGGCTTTCCAACACATTATTAGGAGTGGTTCCCACCATACCACATGTTGGGGTTTTAAGGGAATTTTTATTTTTCCTACCTATGATGTTTTGAATGCATTTATCAAGATATAATACAAAGGAAAAAGGGTACCTAGGTTATTGAAAGAGGTAATTACAACCCATTCACTCCCTTCTAATAGTAATATCCTTTGTATTATTTATGCAAGAAGTATTCACTCCTCAAGCACTTCCCTAGAAATGGTGCCAAAAATGATGAGTGTTTTATTAGTCTAAAATATTATTGATCATACATTATTGATTTAATTGTCAAACATGCTAGTAAACTTACGAGACTATTAGTGTAGTATGCACATATGACAAGATTTGTTTTCTTATTGAGATGACCTAAGATAAGTGCACGTGAATGACAATTTCATCAAATGAGATCCTACCTCTTAATTTAATTTGGCTAAATAACCTTTTAGTTACCTAAATGTCTCCAACAGGTAAGCTAAATATAGTTTTGAAGTTATTGAAGTTGTATTTTTATTTTAATTTCCAATTATGTAGAAATTAATTGTTTTATAACCCTTTTAAAATGACATTATCCACCAATCCCATTAAACAAATCAAAACAAAATCATTTAAATTCTTTGCATAACCTCCGATAACGAAATATTCAAACTTTCCTAACTCAAAAACACATTCATTTATATTGAAACACAACTATTCGCAGTATCCACACCATATAAACAAATTGAAGGATGAAAACCATAGTTTGGTTTGCAAAGGATAAAAGACAAATGTTATTCAACTTTTGTTCAAGATATAAACAAGCAATGTCATGCATATAAAACAAAATTAATATGGCATGTGACCATGGCTTAAGCGGGCTGAACTGTTGTGCTCTGAGAACTTACGTCTTATATAAAGTTTACAAAGCACACAAAGAGTTTTTGTCCTATCCATGCTAACTGATCAAAGACAGAATGTAGTAATTAATTACAATTTCATATCAAATTTAGTCATGGCCCAAAACTGCCTATGCTAGCTTTATCCTCAAGGGACATGGAATATAGAGTGCTTGATGGCTTCCAGAACTTGAACTTGGGGCATGAAACAATTACACTTCCACAAGCCTATGAGTAGTTGAGAATTAGCATCTCGGTTGTAGTTTAATTTATGACCATGGTTGTAATAGGCTGGAACAATCAATTTCTGTCGAAATTCCAAGGAATTATGTTCATCATTAGATAACAGTCTCTTGAAAATAGAATTAATGTCATGAAAAGTTCTCCATAAGGTTTGATAACTAAATTGTTACCCCAAAATCTTCGCAGATCTAACAATGGTGCCCTTGTCCAACTGCAACTACTCTCTTTGGTATTGCAACTTGCTCCTAACTGCCACATAATTGAATCTTCAAGCACATCCACTTGGCATACAATCATACCTATGAATGCATCCATTTGGCACTTAACTATAACCAAGAACTGTAGACTTCGATCAAAATGATAGCGTATAGATATCTTGCAAATATTATGTTGTCGATATATAACCAAGGTGCATGATATATTGAAAACCACACTTCATTATATATATAACAATATCTTATTCAAACCGAATAGACCTATACACTATTGTTAATCAACCATTCAGTTATTTAGTTCCAAACAAAAGAGACAAGGTGTAAAAATAAACATAAGTATACCTGTGATGGAAATATAGGAAAAATTGGATGTTTTCAGAGCAAAACTCTTGTCATAGTAGGAACCCAACAACCACAAAACTTTTTTTTATAATTGTTTGTATGAACCAACCTACTATTATAAATATTTATAGGAACAAACCTACTAGAGAGACCAATCCCCACTAGTATACACCCTGGTAGGAACCAACCCACTGTTATAGATCTTTATAAATAATAATATACTAGAGAAACTAATCCTCATTGTTGCAAATAATCATAGGCCCCAACCTACTAGAAAAACCAATCCCCAGCCTTAAGCGCCAACTTAGAAAGAGACACCAATCCATTTCTTTCAACAATGATGCTCAATTTGAACTCTTCTTTAGTACATATAACTCCTTCAAAATATGATAACATTCACATTACCTACATTGAGTCTAATTGATACTTCTACCTTTCTTGAGTCTGCTTGCTGCTTCTGCATTCAACAAATTTCCTAGCTACTTATGCCTTCACTAGATCTGACCAAAATTTGGATCTTCAAATGAAATTTATGGTAACTCTCCCAAACCTTGTTATTTTTGGTCTCTTCCCAAGAACAAACTTTTACAACATGCTACATCCACTTTTGAAAATTTGATTCTAACATTTTTACTCTAGGAACTTCTACATGTCTCCTTGGATATTTGAAAATTCCATAATCTAAAAGGCCCTAAAGAATAAGTTACAGTAAAAATTCCAAGTTGGCTTGTTTGAAATTGATTTCAAGGCCATTCAAAAACCCTAACTTAGATAAGGCATATATTTTAAAGTATAATGAACCAAAATTTTCGATTTTTACCTGAGGTATTAGTACGTGCCTCCATAGATTTCTAAAAAGTTCACACTTTGAAACATTCCATAAAATAAGTTATAGTGAAAATTCCAAACTGACCTATCTGAAATTGATTTTAGGAGCATTCAAGAACTCTAACATCCATAGATAATATCCCATGAAGTATAATTAATAAATGCCTAAAATTTTGACCACATATGCCCTTATATCGCTCCTTCAACTCCACAAATTTACGATATGAAACATCCCAAAAAATATGTTATAACAAAAATTCCAAACTAACTTATGGATTTCAAAATCATTCAGGAACCCTAAATTACTTGGGGAATATATTATAAAATATTATGAACAAATATCTCAAGTTTTTACCACATGTTCCTAGAGATCTTGTATCTGTCTCTTTAAAATTTCACAATTTGAAACATCATGTAAGTTATTTTGAAAATCACAAAATGTCTCATTTGAAGTAGATTTGAGGACTAATCACAAATTGTAACTTCTATAACATATATCTCTGAAAGTATAGTGATCCAAGATCTAAAATTTTAACTGGATGTTCCCCTTGATCTCTCCTCAATATGCTCAAAATTTCACCATTTGAAGAGGCCTAGGAAAAAGGTTATAGCAAAAATGGTAAGATGTCTTGTTCATTCCACAAATTACATTTTTACTCACACACACTTTCGTTCCAATGCTTTTTCTTTTTATGCATTATCATATTCCTTCATGGAAAGAAATATTAATTCAAAAAGTCACATCAATTAATTAAGTAAATAATTATTTCACTTTTCCAAATACGATAGGAAAATACCATGTGAAAAGACCACTGGCTTCTTAAACCATGGGTTTGAAACCGCCATTTCAATTTTTTGACTTCTCCCTTTTCACAGGGACCCATTTTTAATATAATTGGATACTTATATATAATATCAATGATATACGCCCTTTGACATCGATGAAAATAATTGGCTCAATAATTCCCCCCCTTTTCATTGATGGCAATCCTATCACAAAACATATAATCCAGCATAAATAGAAAGAATTATCCCCCTTGTTGCAGTACTCCCCTTGTTTGTCATGAAATAATTCTCCCCCTTACTCAATAATCCCCTTATAACTCTCCCCTTTGACATCAATGAAAAGGGACGCCGCCATGAACTTGTCCTTCTCTTTAAGCACTTAATGAGGAGATGGGTATTGCTACCAATTGCTATATTCATATGTCTCACTAGGAAGAGTTTTTCTAAAAATATCTACAATCTAGTATTTGGTGGCATCATAATCCAACTTGACATTCTATTGTGCTACTTGTCATCTTAAAAGGTGATACTTGATTGGAATATGTTTATTTTTTAGTGCATAATAAGATTTTTTGAAATATTTGTTACCTTTGTGTCATCACAAGTTATTGAAATTGGATTCTTATATTTCACCTTAATTTGTCTCAATGTCCACTTCATCCAAAGAACTTGTTTGCAACATGATGCTACTGATATATACTCAACCTCTGTTTTGGATAAATAAAATGAAGATTTTTTCTTGTGCAACCAACACACTAGGTAGTTGCCAAAAACATATTCTTGTCCACATTTAATTTTTGTTCGAAATACTGAGAGGGGGGTGAATCAATGTTTCACTTCAATTAGTTATTTTTTTTTTATCTTCATGTTGATTTTACAATGATTTTCTTAAATGATAATTGCTTACAATTATTTTATCTATTAGATTATCATAATATTCTTTCATCATTAAGAAATTATACAAGAAAATCTCAACAATAGACAAGAATTCTAATAAGATCAAGAAGACATATCTAAACAAGAAAAGAAACATATAATTTACACTGGGAAAACACCAATCCAAGGAAGAAAACACAACAACCTTTTCTTAGAGAAATTTATCCAATTCAACAAGGAATACATCTAATCTTTCCAATCAAAACAAAGACAAATTGACTAGTATTGTTCATAAGCCAAGTGAACCAGTTGCTCAAAAAAATTGGTCTGCCTCATGGAAGTAGTCTTCCCATGAACTTGTCCTACCACAAATAATAACTTAACAAGAACAAAATAAAAGTGATATGAATTTCATCTCAGAAGAGGTATTAATTCATTTCAAAATTGTTCTGAATATTATCTCATAAGTGATCACGAATCGTGTGTTGCGAAGGAGTACAAATGAACTATTTATAGGGATCACAAGAACTTGAAATGGTGTATCCCTTTACTTAGGATGACTTGAAAAATGGAGAAGCCGATTGTACATTTTAGAGACAAAAAACCATATTTTGAAATTTCAAATTTTCATCTTTTTGAACCCAACATGGAATAAATACACATTTATCTTTTTCTCAATACTTGAAGGGATAAAACATGAACATGAATACTGACCATAGATACAAAATTCAACACTCCCCCTTAGCTAAGGAGGTATTCATAATGACTTCCACATATGTTCTCTTGTTAAATTAAAATTTCTCTATCCCAAGAAAAGGTTGAATAAATCCATCTAGAACATGTTCAACTCTAGAGCCATGTAGAAATCATCCTACATAAGCATCATGCAAAAAGGCACTCAACCCACTAGCAAAACCCCATGAAAATAAGGCCAAAACTCCACTAATTGAGGGATCAACCTATGATACTTAAAAGGCCAATATCTCCAACCATAAGAAATAGTTTCATGGTCAAAATCCATGACCTAAGAGAGCATTATAGGACTTAATACACATATAGCCAATATCCCACCCAAAATCCATGGCTTCCAAGTCAAACCCCATGACCAAGGGAGAAATATAGGCTTGATTCTTATAGAGCCAATCTCCCCAACCAACAATTATAGTCTCTTGGTCAAACACCATGACTTAAGGGAGTGATCAAAGAATCGATGTATATAGGGCCAATCTCCCTAATTGATAACTATGGTCTCCCAGTAAAACCCCATGACCTAAGGGAGTAATGAAGCCTTGATGCCAATGGATCCAATCTCCCAAGCCAAATCCCATTGCTATCCCGATTAAAACCCATGACCTAAGAGATTCTCTACCATTTGATGCTGAATTTCAAGCTCATCAACATTCCCTTCAACTAAGGGAATAACTCTCAATCACTCCAAGCTTGTTCAACAACTTAATCATCGAAATACATGGGATCCTCACTACTCCACGTGCTTTGACTTGTCATCATGCACTTGATAAAATAATCTTGAAGCTACCTTACTTCACAAAATGCAAATATAACTGTGAAACATTCTGACCATTCGAAATTTATATATTCCAGCAGCTATATTTTATAATAAGAAACACATTTCGATCAATAGTACCATATTGGTATCTCAATACATTTTGTGCCACATGCCTTGGCTCAACAATAAATTAAATAGTTTGCATCCATCACCACAACTACTTTTCCATTCATTATAATGTTGAAACAAATATTTCTGAGATAATCCAGGCTACTCCCTCTGGAACTCAACTTCATCATATTGGATACCATGGGAATGACCATGGATTTTTTTTGTATCATCCCAAATATACCATCCTTTGATGAAGGAAAATATCATCGAATTTGTTTTCCACGCTTCTATTCTCAAGATGTAATGTATCCAACCAAGATCCTCCATCTTGAAATTAGAAGTAAATTCTCTTTATCTTGATTACTTCCTTTATCATGGTGGAAAATCTTTTTTCCATAACTTCTCCCTCTATTAGGTGAATCCTTAGCTTTCCTTCTTCTTCTGAACAAGGAGCCTTTTCTACATGATTCTAGATATCAATATAATTTCTCTCTCTTAAACATGAATCATTCCAGGGATAATCCTCTCATCATATGATTTTCTTCGTTCTTCCAATAATTCCATGTATTGCCAAAGCCTTAGGAACCTACACAATGTACTTGCAATCCTCACTAGGAGGTCTTGGAATAACGATTACAACCCAGTAAAGAAATAAATACAAGAAGCTAACTAAAAGTAAAACACCAACAAGAGTAATCAAGGAAGAGATATATCAGATACTTATCTTTCGAGGATAGAGAGGAATTTAGTAGCTCCCTCTTGATCCTTGCTAGCTTTCAAAAACCATCTGTAAACTCATCATTCATGTCTTCATCATCGATTAATTTCCTACATGAGCTAGAGTCTCTTCTTTTAGTGAAAGCATTGATTTGGGTGCATTTTTATGGTTTTATGCACAAACCCTAGGTATTTCTCATTCAAGTCTTCTCGTCAACTAGAGTTTACAAACTCTAGGATTTCCAAGTACCCTTTGCAACAAACTTTGATATGTGCTAATCGGAATATGTTTATAGGTGAATAACTATTTTCTTTTCTAGCTCTAATTGTACCAGCAACAAAATCATCTCATACAAGACATCTTTTGCATACTCTTGCTCAGTCATACAAGATATTTTCATAGTAGTACAAGGTATATGACATAAGAGGCTTATATATATGGAACAACACTTTTGCCTTAGAATACATATCTAATCCATGCTTCCTAGCAGGTCACATCCTTCCTTTAGGCCTTATCGAATTATACCTTACTGAAATAGTGTGAGAATGATCTATTTATGGTATATATCTAATTCTAGGATATGTAACTTTGATGTTGCAAGTAATCTTCCTAGGATATGGAGACACAACTATAAAATTCCATATTACATACACAAAACATCCTTGGTGATAGGAAACACCAGATTTCCAATACTTAGTAATCCAAGCATACTCTCAATGTATGAAAGTAATGGTTGACTTCTTGAGTTGGTAGTGGCAAGAGGTAACTTTACAGCCTAGTTTTTAAAATTTCCAATGACTTACTAAATTTTTATCAAACTATATCATGCATTCCTCAATATTCATGATTTCATTATTTCACTGTGGGTCAGTTAAATCTCGACATGTCACAATGTCAATTATAGAATTCTTTATCTCATGCCAACTAAGGCCCAAGTTTTATGTCCTTTTCAATATTCATGCAAGGAACTCCATCAGTAATTCAATATTTCATACTTCATATCATGCTAACAATAATTTAGAGCTTAAATATCCATCAAAATATAGTACTATAGGTCAAGCCATAATTACAAATATTAAATGTTCCTATAAGGTATCCCTTTGATTATCAACAAGATCGTCAGTAAATACTGCTTCATACAACTAAGATATCTTCATCCTTTTTCAATCTCAAAAATGACTCAGACCTCAAGTAAACTTTGGTCATTGAACCTGTTGAAGAGTGTGGCCTCCTTTGTGTCAAAATACTTCATGAGGGTAGTATGACATTCAATGAAATCACTTCATCAAAGCGTGCTTTAATTTGACTCATCTATACATTTTTCCTTTTTCCTAAGTTGTCCCACAACTCGAACTAACTTCCAAAATGGTGGCCTATCCATGGCACCCTGGGTTGGTCTAATTTTATCCTTGATTCCTTCCCAAAATAGTGCACAATAATAATCTACAATATACTTTCATAGATGGCTTTCGATCCCCTTAGTTGTAAAGAAGAAATCCATCGTCAAAGTCTAAGTTATGACAAAACTTGGGAAGTACTTCGACCTCTTTGAGACATTACATTTTCAAGCTTAGATTTTGATGCTCAAACTAAGGCCTTATTCAGTTTCATCTAAGCTTGTAGCCTAACTTCTTTAAGGTCTCAGACCCTTCTAATTAGTGGCATAGCAATAAATTCAACGTCTCTCACTGTACATAAGTTCTAAGTACACCTCATATACTTTATTTTATTTTCATGAGTATATCATATGGCATCAACAACTAGGACTCACACCATACACATTAAGAAGTCTCTTACACTTTCAATGTTACAAAAACTTAACAATCCTAAATATAGAGTAAGCTTATTAACCTTAATACTCAAACCTTAGTCAAAATTCATCAACAATTTCAATTAGCAATATATAAAATCTATGGCATACCCTATGGCATTCAAAGATAACTCAACCATGTAGATTAATTTTGTATACTTTATTCCTTCTTACAGTTTATGAAATATTTTCATCCTTAGCAATTTAGAAAAAAACCAATAAAACTTAATCTTGACATAGATATCAGTACTTAATAGTCTTCAAATACTCTCAGAAACATAACCCTGTCATCTCTAAAGAACATATTGTCTCCAAATCTGAAGCAACATCAATCAATTTAGATTTTGTCCATAGACCAATTCATCCAACAACAACCACAACAATGAATATTAAAAGAGAATAATTAACAACTCCAAGGAACAACACCGCTAAACTCTCAGATGTTCAATACAATAGTCAATTTTCTAAATCCAATAAACATTAGTCATCAAACATAATTTACTAGTATGGGCAGACATACTCAGGTCTCTTTAGAACTCAACAATACATTCACCAAACTCAACCATAAACTAGATCAAAATATGCTTTTAAATCAATGGCTTGAATAACCCTTATAACATGCCTTCCCTCATGCTTAAGTAGGCTTAGATTGAAGCTCTACGTGACCTCAAAATGTAGCTACCTCATGCATCATTCGTCCTATTCTCTACAACTCAACTAGAGCTACTTCGATCTCTTTCTTCTTCGGCTCAACAAGGCTATTTCAACCCTTCTGTTTTGTGGCTCATTAGGGCTGTTTAAACCCTTCTCTTCTACGACTAAATAGGTTTATTTTGGCCCTTGAGAAGCCTTAAACATACTTCAAATTCACCCTCATATTAGGCCTCATAACATTCCTTGAATTTTCCTCAAACTCAGATTCCTAGATGATGACTTGGAATAAATTGGCTTCTTTAAGGATTCTCTTTCATCCATCGCTTAGACACGATAAGAGACACAAAATTTACCTTGGGAAAACCCAAACCAGGGGAAAAAAACAAGAACCTTTCCTTACAGAAATTTATCCAATTCAACAATGAATACATATGATATTTCTAATCAAAACAAAGACAAACTTACCAGTATTGTTCATAAGCCAAGTGGACTATTTTCTCAAACAAATTGGTCTCCCTCAGAGAAATAGTCTTCCCATGAACTCATCCTGCCATAGATAGGAACTTAACAAGAAGGAGAAGAAGGGTGATATGAATTTCATTTGAGAAGAGGTCAGAATTCATCTCAGAAGTGGTATGAATCTTATCAGACTCTAAACTGTGTGTTGAGAGGAAGGATGAATGGCCTTTTTATAGGCATCACAAGAACTTGAAATGGTGTTTCCCTTTACTGGGGCCAAATTGAAAAATGAAGAAGTTGAATTTATATTTTAGAGACAAAAATTAATATTTTGAAAATTCAATTTTTCATATTTTTGAAGCCGACTTGGAATACATATGTTATCACTTAGAAATTTCCTCTTGGTTGTAGGAGAGAAGTTTCCAAGATAACCTTTTCACTCCAACTTATAGATTGAAGGCTAGCCGCTTCAATCCAAATATGGCTCTCTCTTACCTTTACACTGTGGCTAGATATTTACATGGGTTGTGTTGATGTATGGTTTGGTTGGGCCTGAAGTAAATAGCTCATTGGGTGATGGAGTGTTATATCTAGGGTTTCGATTAATTGACTATAACTGGTTGTCTGATTAGGATTGATAAATGCAAGGTGGATAGTAGATCCTAGACCTTTGTCATTGTTGTAGATGGATGGAGAAAGCAAGGGAATAGTCCACTAAAATAGGGCATACACAGTGAATCCTATAGTAGCTTTAGAGGATAAAAATGAGAAAATTTGAACAAATCAACTGAGAGCATCACAACAAAAATGAAATCTGAATCAATTAATATTTTTCAAATACTCAAAAGACATACATTCATGAGATTATAAAGAAGAAACTATAAAAAAAACACATAGAATACATACTAAAACCTACTATTGCATGGATATTTATATCACTGGTCGGAATATATTGATCTTGGCAAATTGAAATGAATAAAGTATTCAAAACACATAGACATTGACTATTTATTTAAAAAAAAAACAACCCTTTCCCCATATTTTTCATGTAATATATAGGAAAATACAATTGAGATAAGATCCTTGAAGTATGGTAGCAATGATTACAAACTATTTATGTAATTTGAGAGTTTAGTTGACAAAAATCATAGTAACCATATTATCTTAGCTACTCGGATCTCTAATTTGGTACATAATAATTGGTCAAAACAAATTACAACACTGTTATACGTCTCTCCTGCTGGTATCCTGGAACAATAGCGAAGTCACTGCTGCAATATAGGATCTAGATCTATATACTTGTTTACATGCTTGCTATCTTGATCCAAATTCGTATTCCCTCCTTTAGCCAACTAATGCATGAACCTATAAATAATGCCAAAACTTTGTAACTGTTTGCTTCCTTCATTGCATTATTTTCTCATTTTGACTAGTACTGCTTTAGCCACAAAAATCTCTGATATTTGGCTAAAGTATATTAAAAAATAATTTACTGCTTAAATATTAACTTGAGTAAGCCAACTGTTTAAGAACCATTAGGGTTTGGTGACAAAATTAGGGTTTATGTAATACTCTGCCCCTGAAGTCAACTTATCATTTCTCTATATCTTCTTCACCCTGAGCAAGGATATCTATCTTGTTCTGACTCCTTGTCACCTTTGTAGTAAGTTTTTGTGGACTTTTTTCAGCTTTTAGGGTTTTTCCTTTCTTCTTCTCAACATGCTCTGTTTTCCTCTTTCACGGTCTTTCTTTGAAGTCTATTATGTTTTCTCTTCTGTATCAATGATAATATTTGTTTCTCTCATTTTAGAGTTCATCCTAGATTTGAAATTTAATCTCAATTTATTAGTAGGGTGAGTGTGAAGTCTTTTTCCATGAACCCTAATGTTTGTCTCAACTTCTTCATCCTCTATTTTAAAATTATGCTTTCCCTTTTTTCTTTTTGATGCTTTTTGTTTTGTTTCGTCCTCTTCTACTATAATATTATGTCAGATTCTTGTATTTCCTCCATAAATTTTAATCCTAAATGCTCTCATAGGGAATTCATCATGTTTTTCAACTTGGAGCTGATCCAAATTTAAATAGGATTGCAATAAATTATAGAGATAACCATAAACATAGAGATGCAGTGGAAATAATACTTCATTTCATTAATGTAAAATACTGAAATATTCTTACAAACAACAATGGAAATAAACCAGCTAGGGCGATGGTAGCTTATCTCTGAGAAGAGATGTGGCGGCTACATGCGTCTGAACTGTGTTACAATGAGACTCGAAGGCCTCTTTATTGTTGAGAAACATGGGAAAACCCTAAACATCGAAAAACCTAACCCTAAAATATGAAACACCAAACTGTGGGCCCCATTTGGGTAAATTAATACAACAACTTCCCAGGGTCGTAACTTTGGCATACGATCTCTATTTGAAGCGTACAATATCTCGTTAGAAATATCTATCTGAGAAATAAAACTTTGGAAGAGCAACATCGATCCATGGACCCATGTTTCTCCTAGTTTTCCCAAAAAACGTCGTTTAGGGCCTCAAAACGGCTTCGGAAGTTTAGGAACCGAAAAACTTGTCCTGGCGATGAACCACACTTGTTGGTTCGAAACGCGTCGACAAATGATTTTCCATGTGATTTTCGCCGAAAAATCTCTCTCTTAATTGATATGGATCACAGAAGCCTGAACTCTATTAACCGAAAAACTGCTAGAAATAGTAAATTGTGCTATAATTAAGGAAACTGAAAAGCTGAAAGAAACAATGGTCGGGGTCCAAGTGGACTTGGTGGGTGGCCACCAATATCCACCTGGATCATTCCTCCCCCCTTAGGAATCAATGGTCCCCATTGCGTTGAGTTCCTCCATGAGATGAGGAAACTTCTGCTGAACTTGGTCCCTGGTGAGCCACTTGCCCTGGTGAAGGAGTTGGCTTGCTTTGACAACTCGATATAGCTGGAAATTCTATTGGAAAGTGTGCTTGATCTGTGTGTCCATGATCCGATCAGTTACAGCTTGTTCCATGCAATCTGGATTTAACTCTATGGGTGTGAGCTGTTCTGCAATGTCGGATGTGTCTAGTAATGGTGGAAAGTATGGCCGAAGGCGGTCCACATTGAACACTGGGTGCAGGCTAAGGAATGGGGGAATGCTGAGCTCAAATGCATTGTCTCCCATAGCCTTGGTAATGGTGTAAGCACCATATTAGAGTGGTTTGAGTTTCCGATAGGCTTCGGTAAGGTGTTCCTTTTGCAAATGCAACCAGACTTTGTCACACACCTAAAACTTGTGTGGCACTCGATGTTGATCATGTCGCTTCTTGTACTTTGCATTTGATTTCTCCAGAATGTCATGGAACTACTGGAGAATATGTTGGATGTGCTCAATGAAGTTGTTTTCCTTATCTGTTTCGGACTAGGCATGAGCCGAATCCGCATGAGTAGCTGCAAATGGCATGGCCACATCAATGGGACATAGTGGCTGGAATCCCAAGCCCACCTGAAAAGGGTTGTGTCCAGTCGAGCTGTGTAGCGCCTGGTTGTAGCTGTGTTGAACATAGGGGAGGGTCTCGTCCCATGTTCTTGGATGCTTTGAGTTGTACATGTGCATAATGTGTACAATCATCCTGTTGACAACCTCTGTTTGGCCATCAGCTTGAGGATGGAAGGCTGTGGACTTAGTGAGTTTGGTGTCCAGCATCAACCAAAGATTAGACCAAAATGTACTGAGGAACCTACTGTCCCGATCTGAGATGATAGACTATGGGATCCCAAAGTTTACCCACACTCGTTCAAAGAAGAGTTTAGTAGTGGCTTCTGCTGTGTTATTCTTCTTGCAAGCCGCCATAATGGCCATCTTCGAGAACCTGTCAATGACCACAAAAACACGGTCGTTTCCATGCTTAGTGGAAGGAAGGCCTGACATGTAATCCATGGAGATGGATTCCCAAGGTCAACTAGGGGTAGGCAACAAGGTATAGAGGCCTTGCTTCTTGATGGTCGGTTTGGCAATGGTGGAGGTAGTGCATGATCTGATGTACTTCCCGACATCCTATTGAAGATTCGGCCAATAGAAGTATTTCTGCAATACTGCTACCATTTTCTTGACTCCGAAATGCCCAACATCCCGACTATAGTGTGCTTCCTAAATAATCTTGGCATGCTCGCTTGAAGGAACAAAAAGGTAACCTAGGTGGCATAACAGGGCATCCTAGAGGTGAAAATCTGGAACATGCCAACCCTCCAAGAGTTTATGGTATGTGTGGCCGAATTCTGGGTCGCTTTTGTAGAGAAGCGGCCAATCAGAAGTCTCATGCCCACAAGAGTTGAGCACAGTGGTTAATGCCATGATGGGTGGTCGACTGAGGCAATCTGCAACATTATTGGTGCTGCCCTTGTTATACTTGATATTCAAATGGAACTGTTGCAGGTATGTGGACCACTTCTAATGGCGATCATTCTACAATTTCCCTTGGGTCTGTATGAACCGGACGGGTCGGTGGTCTATGTGGATGACCGTTTCCTTCCCCAAAATGTAATGTTTCCATTATCACTAGGCCTACACAATGGAATATATCTCTTTGTCATTAGTGGGATACTTCCAGACTGTGTCTGAAAGTGTCTCACTGTGATATGCCATTGGATGCCTGTGTTGAGTAAGGACTAGCCCAATAACATAGTTAGAGGCATCTGTCTTGACCTCAAATGGTTGTTGCAAGTCTGGCAATGCAAGCACTGGTTCCGAGCAAAGGCGATCTTTCAACTCTATGAATGCCTTCTGTTGACATTCAGACTAAAAGAATTTTGCTTTCGCTACACCCTTGGTGACTTGACTCAAGGGCCAAATAATATGAGAAAATCCCAACACGAACCAGTGGTAGAAGTTGGCAAGACCTAGAAAGCTGCGGAGCTCTGTTAGAGTGGTTGGAGAGGGCCAATCTCGAATGACTTGGATCTTGGCTAGATCCACATGCACCCACTTTTCATCAATAATGTATCCTAGATACTGAACTTGGGTCATGCCAAAAGTGCATTTCTCCAAATTGGCACATAACTTGTGTTGCTGCAGTGTTTGGAGAACATGTTGGATGTGCTGGAGGTGCTCTTCCCAGCTCTAGCTGAAGATCAGGATGTCATCCAAGTATACCACTACAAATGAGTTGGTGAATGGCCGCAAGATGTCATCCATTAGTCTCATGAAGGTTGCAGGAGCATTCGTCGATTAGAAAGACATAACCAACCATTTGAAAAGGCCCTCCTTGGCTTTGAAGGCAGTCTTCAACACACTGGAGGGTTCAATTGGTACCTGGTGATATCCTGACTTCAAATCAATCTTGCTGAAATATTTTGCCCCCTTCAGTTGGTCCAGGAGGTCATCAATCCATGGGATCGGGTACCTATTATGGACAGTGATTTGTTCAGCACCCGATAGTCAATATAGAGTCTCCAAGTCCCATCCTTCTTCTGTACCAACATGATTGGGCTCCCACAGGGTGATGAACTTGAACGGATGTGAAATTTCTTCAGCAGCTCTTGAATCTGCCTCTTGATTTTATCATTCTCCATAAAGGAGTGTTGATATATTGGTCCATTAGGCAGTAGTGAACCTGGGGTAAAATCGATGGAGTGCTTGACCTGACAGTGCAGAGGAACCCCTGCAGGGGAGGTGAAGATGTCCTCGTACTTCTCCACGACCTTGTCCATCTATAGTTGTCGTGCAGAGGGGCCCTATCTGGAGGTCTTGGCCACTGTCTTCTTCTTTCCTTGAGGGCATATCATCCGGAAAACAAATTTCACGGTTTTGGAAATGAGCTATTGCATTGTTTTGTAGTCACCAAAGAGATGGAAATAGGTGGTGCTACCTCCGGTATCCTGTACAACTTATTTCCCAAAGTAATAATAATAGCACGGGGCCTTGATTCATACATAGCATGTCGCTTCCACAAGTATGGTTGTCCTAATAGTACATCACAAACTTCAAGGGGAGCAATGTCACACAATACCTCATCCATGAAGGGCTTGATGTTGTATGTAAGGTGACACTGCTGGCTCATGTGAAGATCCCGTCCTTGGTGAAGCCACCCAATGGTGTATGGTTGTGGATGTGTTATGGTCAGTAAGCCCAGCTGCTTCACGACCTCTACCAAAATGAGGTTCTTTTGGCTCTCGCTGTCGACAATAAATTGTAGCGGGGATCCCTTTACCCACATCTGGGAGTGGAAGAGATGCTCCTCCTCCTCTGGATCTTCGGGTTCCTCCTTCTGGATCTTCATGGTGGAAACAATGGTGTTGGGCTCCACATCGATAATCTTCTTCCCTTTGTCATTCCCCTTGTCGAGTTCTGACTTAGAGTCGGAACATGCATCTGATTCTAAAACCTTTAGCTCAGCCACCAGTGACTACTTGGCCTGACACTCACTTGTGTTGTGATTGGAGCTCTTATGGAACTCACACCATTTTCCCGTGTCCTTTTTCGGCTTCGCGGCACTGTTCTTTGCTTGTAGCTTTGGCAGGTTGTCTTGGGCTGCCTCGCCTTCGCTTTGTCCTTTGTTCTGTGGTTTGGGGGCACCTTTCGATTGCTTCGGATTCATAGATCCAAAGTCTCGCTTCTTCTATTTAAACTTTTGCTCGACCTTGACGGCATATCGGTATGCCGTGCCGAGTGAGGAGATGTTCAAGAATTCTATTTCTTCCTAGATGTACTTGTGTAGGCATCTGTGGTATTTGAGTATCAAATGCTGCTCTGAATCCTTGATACCCAACTTTGTGTAAAGGGTATGGAAAATATTGGTAAACTTTGGCATGTCTTGGTCCCTTCCCTGCCACATCGTGGTCCACTTTATGTATTGATCCTCATAGCTTCCGACATGGTAGTACTACTCCTTGATGGTATCCCAGAATGAATTCCATGTGGGTGCGGTTGAAAATAGTGAGCCAGTATTTTCATCCTTCTACTCGCAGTAGGTTTCCCACCAGTCCTTGACATGGAGGGTTGCTTTGAGAAGAGCAAAAACAATATTTTCTCAACTCAAAAATTCATGAACAGAAAAATAACCCTCTAGCAGATTTAACCATTTATCTACGGCATCTGCATCTATCTAACCCTCGAATATGGGGATTTCAAAATTAACTTGTACCTTAAAGGGTGTGGCGTTTCCAGAGTAGCTGCTGGAAGTCGATGCGTCGCCTCTGGGTAGCCATTGAAGGATTTGGGCAAAGTTGTCCATCATTGCATTCCTTTGGCGCTCAAGGGCTTCTTCAAGAAATATTTTGATAGGATCTCCTACCCCCTCATATTTCTTCTCATCCACCATGGGAGGTTGTCGGGATTTGTGAGGCTGGTCTTGCAAAGGTTCGACCAGTTCAAGCCCTAACTCCTTATATCCTGACCTCGTTGGGGACTTGCAAAGAAAAATAGAGAAAAAGTAGACCCCTCTAATACCACTGATCCGGATTTTAAAAAGAGTGTAATAAATTACAGAGATAACCATAAAAATAGAGATGTAGTGGAAATAATACTTCATTTCATTAATGTAAAATATTGGAATATGCTTACAAACAACAATGGAAATAAACCAGCTAAGGCGATGGTAGCTTATCTCTGAGAAGAGATGTGGTGGCTACATGCCTCTAAAATATGTTACAATGAGGCTCAAAGGCCTATTTATTGTTGAGAAACATTGGAAAACCCTAAACATCCAAAAACCTAACCCTAGAAGATGAAACGCCAAACTGTGGGCTCCATTTGGGTAAATTGATACAACAACTTCTTGGGGTTGTAACTTTGGCATACGATCTCCGTTTGACGCGTACAATATCTCCTTAGAAAGATCTATTTGAGAGCTACAATTTTGGGAAGAGAAACATCGGTCCATGGACCCATGTTGCTCCCAGTTTTCCCAGAAAATGTCGTTTAGGGCCTCAAAACGACTTCAGAGGTTTAGGACTCGAAAAACTTCTAAAAATAGTAAATTGTGCTACAACTAAGGAAACTGAAAAGCTGAAAGAAACAATGGTGGGGGTCCAAGTGGACTTGGTGGGTGGCCACCAATATCCACCCGGATCAGGAGGTGACTAGATTCTCCCTTGGTTTCCTGAGATAAAGCTTGAGAAAACACTTTGTTATGGCCTCTCTTTGATCTTCTAGGTACAGGTGGGTTTGCGTTTCTTTACCTCATTTGCCTCAATTGTTCCACTTTCTTATTCAACTCTTGACTATATAAGATTTTAATTAGGTCGTTATGACAAATATCATGGGATTTTATCTTAGTTATTTTCCTCACTTTAGTGCACATTTTTAGCAAACTTTGATGTAGGAAATATGGTAAATTTATTTTGCTAAAACCTGCCAAGTGACAAAGAAACCTCATATGATATAAGTAGGCTTTGGAATACTTGCCTTCACAGGTGAAGAAGAGATGAAAAGTTCTAATTGTAGTAGACCATCAGGGATTCAACATACTTTGGAGGACCCCTGCATCCCAATCTTGATTTTGACAGTCCTATTTCAAGAAGAAATTCAAATCTACATTCAACAACCTCTATTTTTTGAACCATCTTTCACTGTATGTTGGAAAACCCTTTGCTTCAGTAATATACTCCTATGTAATAGGGAACTACAACGTCCTGATTCTGGCTATGTTTCCATTGAAGGATAAGATAAAATCATGGCACCAATTGAGACTATTCCCATTGAAACCTTGAAAGATTATCTCCCAACCTACATTTCTGAAAAGATCCAACATTTCGGGATATACCTCAAAATACATGCCATCGGGTTCAAATATCTTTACATGACCAAACCAACCCATATTGCAAAGCTCTTGGACCTGAAAATATTTACACTAACCTTGAAACACTCTAAATGAAGGTTGTAAGACACTCAACAACCTTCTTGCACATGAAAACTACAAAACTAGGTTCGTTGGAAAACTTTGTTTTAGGGAAAACAAGGCAGATTAGGTTTTGTTCTTTAACAAATCTATTGCGCATGAAAACACTGGAAGCTGTCACATCATGAAGAGGGAGGACTAATATTCTATGAATCAACACTTGAGCACTCAAAATAATGGGATTATAGGGTCAAAAATTGTTTTTTAAATTTTTCGATACGTGCTACAAAAAATATTTCGTAGCACCAACTAAAATTTCACTATAGGTCAAAGTGTTGTGAGAAATTTAGCATAAAATTATGTTTAGGTGAAAGAAGTGTAATGATACTTTTTCCTATGCTTTTCTAGCAAACTTTGCAAAAAATACAATATCGCCTTTACATAATTATAACCTTTAAAAATATGGGCTGATAACATTGCTTTGAAATGAAGGTGTAAACTTGATGTTAACTACATACACATTTATCTTTTCTTCAATATTTGAAGAGCTAAAACTTGAACATGAAGACCGACCATAGATAAGAAAATTCAACACTTCAGAGAGAATTAGTCATCATTAGCATTACATCAAACCATAAATCAACAACATCATTAAAAGTGAACAATATCAAAGAAAATACATAAGAGATTCTTAGATGGAAACCCTTCTTGGAGAAAAACCATTGAACACTTTTTAATATAGGTCTTAATGACTACATAAATCAGAAGCCCCAACTTCTAAGTTTCTCCAATAATAATTGGAAGGAGGCTCTGACTCCTTGATTTATTGGTTCCAACTAAAATGATGCTACAACACCCTAATTTACCATATCCAACTAGAAGGATGCTCCAATCTGCTGATTTACCAACTCCAACTAGAAGGACCCTCCAACACCCTGATTTATCAACGATGGCTAAAGGGATGCTCTAACACCTTTCAAGCTACAAATTTCCCTTGCACCACCTATAACCCTGAAGACTTCACTCTCTACCTAGCACCATCAAGCCACCACTTTCCCTTAAACCCTTGACCTTCAATTTTCATAGTGGACTGCTTTTCACAATTTTCAAACTAGATCCACCTGTGCTCAATATAAATGTAGACAACTTAAAAAAAAAACATGTTGATTCTGTCAATCTGCAATAGTAGCACTAGTTCTCTCTTCTCATTGGAAAGATCAAACGCTGGGAACAAATCCCACTCTGACCAGCAAACAAAATTAATCCTCAATATGCTTGATATAAAGAGTGCCACTGACCTATCAATACCACTACCAACCTTACCAACCTGAAAATAATGCCACTACCATAGTTAATCCCATAAACACTCCCTCTGTTATAATCGTTTTCACTGAAAGCTTCCCATGTTTAGATCAACAAGTTCATGAATCATATCACTATAAAGACCTCATTATGATAATTCATTCAATTTGAACTGAAAATGAGTCCACAACCCTTAAAAAATTCTCATAATCATACAATAGATTAGATGTTCTACAAATTATTCAAATCAGGACATGCTTCTGCAAATTTCCACCTTTTGGCAATAATGTAATTGAATAACAGATTTTTTCAATTCATTTTTCAAAATAAACAAAATAAAAATAACCCGACTGTCAACTTACAAGACTCAAACCTAAAACCTTAGGTTCTTCACTTCGATTTATGTCAACTACCATGCATAATGATTTTTGTAAAATTATTCATTTAGGCCACTTTATTTGTAATGGAAATGGGTTGTAGTACCAAAATATACTCGATTTCTGCTAAATCATGCACCATCTGTATATTATTTCTAAATAGGAATAAGACCCAATTGTACGCAAAAATCATGTCACACTTGTGTGATCAAGACAACATTTATCAAATTCCAAACCATGAAATTTTCTACCTTACCGATGGGTTCACCCTACGCACCACTACCATACAAGGTTACTTGTAACATCCCTTATTCGAAATGGATACATCGCAATTGATTTTGTTTGATAGGAAATACAATGTTTATTAACTATTCAATGTTGACTACTCAAGACCCTATAGTGAATTGGCCACCAGTCTTAAAAACTACCATATAGATGTAAAAAATAATCAGTTGACGTAGGTTCCCTACCTGGTTACAAGTGATGCTCAATACACCTCCAGTTCTCCTCCCACATAGAACAACCTACATCTTATCCTCTTCGGACCTGCCATTTCGGGAATACCACATACCAGACATATAACCCATTGAAACTTACTCAATTGCTTTCAATCATGAGCTATATCTTTGTTCCACGGCAAATTGGAGGCTACTGATGAGTCCCAATTATAGTTCAATTATGTAGAACTTATAAGTGAGAGGTTTCATGGATTTCTCCTTTCACAATGGATGACTATTGTATTATGGGTGGACATCATAACGATCTCCAACAGTTGATGAACTTGTTCATACTTTTATCATGATATTGATGCTATAATCCTACGACCTACGAATTAGGACATGGCAACTAACTCTTGTTGACTTGCACAGAGTTCAAACCCGATTTTGAATAGAGCATCAAATCATTTGACTTACAACGCATAGCTAAACATCCCAGGACAAAAACCATTACACTATATTCAATTTGATCTTGACATCTTAGTTTAGTTAAACACATGTATATTTATCTTCCTTTAGTCACATTGTGCCATTATACATTGAATCGAATAACACTTATACTTTTGACAACAAATCAATTGAAGCAATGAAGAAAATATAAGAGGATTTATGTGGTGTGCCACTCACTGTTGGAATTGAAGCAATGAAGAAAATCCAATAATGACGAACTTGTTTGCTAAATCACTTATTTTCCATGTTCTTTTCTCCATCAAAGGCAGGGCTTCATGACCACATGACAGGGGCTTCTCATCATTCCAAGGCTTCTTGACCAATGAGGCCTCCAATCAATGCTATCTCAAATGAATATTAAAAGTGTTCAAAGCTTGATGTTGGCATCAATGAAAACATCATTCAACAATCTCCCCTATTGCCATTGATGGCAACACACATACTACCCCTGCGATCACTGCTCCAGCTATCACCATGCTTCTAATATTCTTTTATTGAATTATCTCCCCTTTTGAAATTAATGGCAAAGGGTTATTCCCCATGATGAAATATCTTCCTCCATTTTTGTGAAATATGCCTTTCTTTCTTTGACTTCTTCTCTCCCCCTGACATGTTATGCCTCTCACAACTTGCTACAACTAATTATACCTATTAATATACCTCAATGACAACAAATCCTTTTGCTAATATTCAATCTTGAAAGTTGATTTATACTACTTCCCAAATCTGCTAATCCACAAGCTGATTAATCTTCCCAAAATACTGATTGCTACTCTACCAACTTCTTCACATATACCATTTTTCAAATTGTTGAAAGATAGATCTACAAATTTGCAATCATTACTACTTAGACTCCCCCTTTTCAACATTCACAGGATAGGGAGTCATCAAACTAGATTCTTCAGATAAATGTATGAACCAGCTCTGCAGCTAGATCAACCTAAACGGTCTCATTTTCTATTTTAGATTCATAATGACCTTTCAACTTTACAAAACCTTATATCATAACCACTAGGAATTCTTCGTTCACCTTATCTTCTTTCTTTCTTCTCCAAATCTTCTTGTTCCTAATATTAGAGTTCTCCTTCATGTATCTGTAGTCACAATCTATATGTTTGTATTTATGACATTTGAAGCATTCTATATGGTACCTGAATGATGGAGAAACTGACATATACATTCTAATGATGAAGCCATTTGAATTTCTGCCTTGTGTTCTTGCAAGCTTTCTTCTAGGGTATTGATGGTGACCTTGATAATCACCCCTACCATAAGATTTACAATCCCTAGCCTTATGCCCAAATTTAGTACACAAAAAAATACGAAAAAAGTATACGAGGGTAAATGGATAAAATGAATTACTTTGATGTTGTTCGTCTTCTTAAGACATTCTTCCTTGCATGAGGTTTAGCCCTTTGATGTTCATTATCCTTGATTGCATCGACATGACTTCTTAGAGTAGCATCACCTTCAACCTTTGTTTCTCTTTCAATTCAATTTGCCTTTTGAGGGATCTTGCTATCATGATTCTCATCAATCTTGCTCTACTTGGAGCTTTTTCCTTCATTTGCTTCTTTTTCATTCACCTTCAACCGAGAAATTTATTAATCCTTCTCATTAAAGACATGATTTTTCCTTTTGACCTCTTGAAATTGCTCATTCTTCCATTCCTTGAGCTAGTTTATTTCATCTAGAGTAGCATCAATTTCGTTTTTCTTTTAACTTACTTATGTATTGTACTTGTGAACAAATTTACCTAATTGGTTTTTCAATATTTTCTTTTTCTTCTCTACTTCCTCTACTCGAAGTATTAGAAGGGAAATTTCCTCTTCAAGTATTTGATTCCTCTTCCTTGCCTTGTTAAGATCACATAAGGCACTAATCCATTCCCCCTCCATTTGACTATTTCTTATTCTTCTTCATATACTTTATCTGAATCTCAATTAATCTCATCTTCAACTTGATATATATGTTTCTTTGAATAGACATTGTGAAGCTTCTTCCAAAGCCCTTTGGATGATGAGAATTGATCCACTTTAGCTTTCATAGAGTCTAACCGAGCTCTTACAACGACATTCATTTCTTTTGTATTGTACCTTCTAGATCCATAAGTAGATGTGTCTCTAGAAACAACATAGTGCCATACATCATATCCATGAGCTTTCAAATAGCCTTCCATTTTGGATTCCCATATATCGTATTTGGTTTCATCGAACTCGGGAGTTGGACCAACTTGATTCTCTTCATTAGTTGTAATAGATTATGAGACTATTAAAATACCAAATACTTCCTTTGATCATCTTGATGTGTGCTTCTTTGAATTTCCCATATCCAAACTTTCAAAATATGCCTTCTAGCTATTAGGTTGCAACTAAAGGAACCTGCTCTGATAACAATTGTTGGAAATACCGAGAGTGGGGTAAATCAATATTTCACTTCAATTAGTTAATTTTTAATCTTTAAAGAGAATTAATTATCATTAGCATTATATAAAATCATAAATCGACAACACCATTTAATAATGCACAATATCGAAGATAGTAGAAAGGGATTTTTAGGTGGAAACCCTTTCAAGAGAAAAACTACCAAGCACTTTTAATATACATATTAAGGATTACATCAATTGGAAGCTCCAACTTTCGAGTTTCTCCAACAACAACTGGAAGGAGGCTCCTACCTCCTAATTTATCATCTCCAACCGAAAGGATGCTCGAACATCCTAATTTACTAGCTCCAACTAAAAGGACACTCTAATGCCACAATTTACCAACACCAACAAGAAGGACACTCCATTGCCCTCATTTATCAGGTCTGACTAAAAGAATTCTCCAACACCCTATTACCTATAACTTTCCCTTGCGGGCTTCAAATTGAAGGTTAGGGCTTCAACTTGTGGGAGGATCACTCTCTGCCTAGCACCAACAAGCCACCACTTGTCCTGAGGGCCCTAACCTTCAATTTTCGCAATGGATGAAATTTCACAATTTTGAGACTGGATCCACCTGTGCTTAATATAAAACATAAACAAATTTAAAAATAACATTCTAACTCTATCAATCTACAACAATCTACTAACTAGAAAGATCAAACCCTAGCATCAAATGCCACTCTTACCAGTAGCTAAGATTAATCCTCAAGATGCTTGATAGGAAGAGCGTGGTTGACTTGTCAATACCACTTCCAACCTATAAATAATGCCATTGTACAATCGAGCTTGTAAAAAATACCTCCGTGGTAATCAATTTCACTGAAATCTTCCCATGCTCAACTCAACAAGTTCATTAATCTTGTTAATCATATACCCTTCTTGGAACCTATTTTTTCAATCTATCCAAAACTTCCATAACCTTCTCACAAGCCTTTACAACTTATAACAAATATTCTGATCATTAATCATAGCATCAATACTTCTCATGTCTTTGTGAATGTTCACTACATAGCCCTAATTATGATACTTCATTCAATTTGAATTGAAAGCGAGTCGAGAACCCTAAAAAAATGCTCATAACCATAAAATCAATTAGATGTTTCACAATTTTTTCAAATCAAGGTATGATTCTACAAATTTCCACCTTCTTGCAATTAACTCTAATACTGCAAATTTGCAATTCATTCGTCAAAAGAAACAAAATAAAAATAAATTTGCTGTTAACTTGAACTTGAGACCTTAGGTTCTTCACTTTGATTTACACCATCTACCCTGCACAAAGAGTTTTTTAAGATTATTCATTCGGGTCACTTTAATTGTAATGGAGATGAGATGTAGTATGTAATTATACTCAACTTCTGCTAAATTGTGCACCATATGTATACGATTTCTAAACAAGCATGGGACCAATTGTATGAAAAACTCATGCCGCACTTGTGTGATCAAGAAAACCATTATCAAATATCAAATCATGACATTTTCTACCTCACCGATGGGTCCACCCTACATACCTCTACCATACAAGGTTACTTGTATCAACCCTCAGTCAAAATGGATACATCGTAATTGATTTGGTTTCATAGACCATACGCCATTTATTAACCATTCAATATTAACTACTCAAGATCTTCTAGTAATGGTAGAAGTGTCCTCAGACACGTAATTTTATTAATCAGAAAAAATAATTACATAATTTGATTTTGCAAGAGTTTACACCCAAACATCCAAACACTCTTGCAATGAGCTATTTATAAGCTCCATGTCCTAACTACCTCTAATTATGGATCACTTATTAAATAACAAGTGTCCATTTACAATGAATGATATTTAAACCAACTAGCTAATAAATATCCTAAAATAGAGCCTAAGATACGACACTTTTTGAGAGTCATATCTAGTTACAACAATATACTAATTCTAAATGATTAAACATTCTAGAAAAATAATTATTAATTTAATATCTTAAATTATTTTATTTTAATTTTATAACCTATGATAAATTGTATTTTTGGATCACCTAACATTCCCCCCTGTGATCCAAAGATATATTACAACAGATACCAAGTTCATCCCTGAACTTAGTAAATTTTATGCTGCCAAGCGATTTCGTGAAAATGTCGGAGATCTGATCTTTAGAAGGACAATAAACTAGCTTGAGGACATCTTTGGCAATGAGAGATCTGATATGATGATACTTGGTGTCCACATGCTTTGTCTTTGAAAGAAAAACTGGGTTTTTGGCAAGTTTGATGGCTGACTGGCTGTCAATAAATAATGACGTAGATTCTGTTTGAGAGATGCCCAAGTCCTGCAAAATTCTGCACAACCAAACAATTTCACATGCTGCTTCCCATGATGAAATGTACTCTACTTCTGCTGAAGAAGTGGCCATTGTAGCTTGTTTCTTACAACTCCAAGATACTTCTGCTGACCCCATGTTCATTAAATAACCTGATGTTGATGCTTGATCATCAATATTCCCAGCAAAGTCGGCATCAGAATATCCACCAAGTACAAATTTTTAGTCTTTGTGTAAAGAAGACCAAAAATTTTTGTTCCTTGGATATATTGAAGAACTCTTTTAGTTGCATTCCAGTGGCTGTCTCGTGGTTCCTGCATCAAACGTGAAAGAATACTGACTGCATAAGATAGATCAAGACGAGTATTTGTCAAATAAATCAAGCTGCCAATCAACTGTCTGTAAGTTGTACTGTCCACCTTTCCCCCCCTTCAAATTTTGAAAGTTTCAAGTTTTGCTCCATGGGGGTGAGAATGGGCTTGCAATCCTGCATGCCAAATCGCTGAAGAACCTCCGCTACATACTTACTCTGAGAAATGAAAATATGATGTGGACATTGGAAGACTTCAACTCCAAGATAGTAGTGAAGTAATCCCAAATCTGTCATCTTAAAACCTGCAAGACCTGTGAAATATGATCATCATGGCTGCCTATAATGATCAAATCATCTACATACATAACAATAATTACCAGATATTTTCCCTGTTGTTGCACATACAAAGTATCATCAGAATCACTTTGTTGAAAACCAACTTTCTTAAGGTATTCATCCATCTTTGCATACCAAGCTTGGGGAGCTTGTTTTAATCCATATAAAGCCTTTATCAATTTGCAAACTTTATGTTCTTGTCCTTCATTTTCAAAACCTAGTGGTTGGGTCATCTACACTTCCTACTGTAAATCCCCGTTGAGAAAAGCACTTTTCACATCCATTTGATGAACTTTCCATCCTTTCTGAGCGGCCAATGCAAGTGTTAATCGGATGGTGTTCCATTTAGCTGTAGGAGCAAAAGTTTCCTCATAATCAATGCCTTCCTGTTGCACAAAACCTTTTGCGACAAGTTGTGCTTTATACTTTTCAAGTTCTCCCTTTTGATTATACTTAATTTTGTAAACCCATTTGCATCCAATGGGTTTAACATTTGATGGACAATCAACAAGTTTCCAAGTGTTGTTATCAGTTACTGCTTGATATTCTTCAACCATAGCTTGTTTCCATTCTTTATGTTTTACTGCTTCTTTGTATGTGGAAGGTTCAGTAAAATCATTTGTTAACAAGGCAAAATTGCCTTCACTTCTATGTGCCCTTTTAGTGCCTGTTTATTATGCTCATCAAGGTTTACATCTTTCAAAAGTTGAACTACCCATTTTGGTAGTTGGTGCTCACTTGTTTGCGCTTCTGTAAAGTCTCCATCATTGTAAAGAGGATTAATATAAACTGATGTTCTTCGTTCAGGTGAAGAGTGTGGAGAATCACTGTCAGAAGAACTACTGCTTCTTGGAGATGCGGATGAACTGCTAGAAGACCCAGATGATGTTGTTGATGTAGATGGACTAGATGACTCATCTTCAGAGGAAGGAAAATCAATTTCATACCAATTTAGTGAAGTTGGTTGACTTTGCATTTTTCCATTTCATTTACTTCCCTTAGTTTCTAACTTTTGAAGAATATTTTCAATTTCTTCAACACTCTTACTCTCAGTTTCATAAAAAATGACATCCCTGCTCACAATGAATTTTCCATTGGTTAAATGACGATACCCTTTCTTCTCAGCAGAGTAGCCAATCATTGTGCATTTTAAACTTCTTGAGTCAAGCTTAGTTCATTTTTCTTTTGGAACTAAGGCATAACATACTGATCCAAAAACTCTAAGATGTTTAACTTGAGGTTTGAAACCAAACCAAGCTTCATAAGGTGTGATTCCATCTAAAGAAGTAGTTGGAGATCTTTTTCTTAAGTAGACAGCTGTATGTATTTCTTCTGCCCAATATGTTGGACTTAACCTCTTGAAAGTTAACATGGATCTTGCCATTCCTAACAAGGTGCGATTCATTCTTTCGACTACTCCATTTTGCTGTGGAGTGTAAACATTAGTAAGATGTCGTCTTATGCCATTTTCACTGCAATAAGTTTTGAATTCATTTGAAGTGATTCTCCCCCATTATCTGTCTTGAGAATACCTATATTTTCTTTGACTTCATTTTCAACAAGTTGGCGAAAAATTTTAAACTTCTCAAATGATTCTGACTTGTTCTTCAAAACGTAAACCCAAGTCATTCTACTGAAATCATCAATGAATAGTAAGAAATATTTGCATCCACCAAATGAATTTTATAGTGGAACAAAAGCATCACTGTGAACTAGTTGTAGCCGCCTGTTTGCATGCCATGAACTTGTTGGAAAACTTTCTCGACTTTGTTTGCCATAAATGCAAGCTTCACATTTTGCATTTTCCCTTTTGAAAGTGGGAAGTCCTTTAATGATTCCTTGTTTTTGCAATTGATAAAGACTCTCAAAATTTAAATGTTCATATCTTACATGCCATAGTATTACAGGTGAAATACTTGTACTCACTACCCCTGCAAAATCAGAATGCCTTGGAATAACTGTCCCTTTCATCCGTAACAGTTTTCCATATTCATAACCTATCATGACTGTTTTCAAGTTCTATTTGACTGAATTAATCTTGACTAAACCATCTTCCATAATCACCTGATGTCTTGCTTGTCGAATCGTGACTAAAGAGAGCAAATTTTTCTTAAAACTTGGTACATACCATACATTGGAAATCATTTTTTCTCCAACGCCAGGGAGCAAAACTTTAACTGCTCCTTTTCCATAAGGAGTATGTTTTGTATCATCAGCAAGAAAAATGGAATTAAGTTGGCAATCTTGAAAGTTCCAAAAAAAATCACATTGACAAGTCATGTGCTAAGTTTCCCCTGAATCCAAGATCTAGGCATCTTCATAGTCACTTCTAAGATGGGATTAAAGTTGTGATGCTGGCGAGGAAGTAAAAACATATTCTGAGTTATCATCATCTTGTTCATTTGAAAATTGCGCTGAATGCTGCTGAAACTTGGGAATTTTATTAAGAGATGTTCGACAATCTTTAGCATAATGGCCAACTTTGTTACATCTTTGACACACAATTTCACTTAAGTCCCTTCCTCTTCCTGAAGATTGTCCTCTGCCTCTGCTTTGACTTCTATGTTGAGATTGTCGTCTACCTTGATTATTATTTCCTTGTCCTTGAAAATTACCTCTTCCTTGGTTGTTTCCTCTACCTTGAAAATTACTCCTTCCTGAGTTGTTGCCTCTGTTAAAGTTGTTTCCTCTACTTTGACTTCGACCTCGACTTTGTGCTGCTTGATTATGATTGCCTCTGCCTCTGCCTCGAGAACTGTCTACTGATGATTTACTAGTGCCAGCCTCTGTGAGAAAAACATCTTCACCAACTTTCTTCTTCTTCCCAAAAGTCTTATCACGTTGAGTCAACATTTCACAGAGTTCATCAAACTTTAGTTTCTCTAATTTCCCAGTTAATTGTAGGGTCTCCAAAAAATGCATGTAGGAAGAAGGAATTCCAACAATTACAATTGTTACCATAAAACTATCATCTATTGCTGGAAAACCAACATTAATGATTTCCTGCCTAATATTCTTAAGTCTTGAGATATATTCAAGAACATCACCTCCATCAGTTAATTTTTGTTGCAACAATTATAATTGTAGATCAAATTTCTTTGATTCAGGCTGAGTATCGAAGAGGTCTTTAAAAGTTTTCAAAGCAGACCATGCATCTGTAGCATTTTCTATATGGACATACATTTCATCATTCACAGAAGATTTAATAAGAGCTAAGGATTTAGCATTCTTGACTTCCCATTTTGCTAATGCAGCTGCATCAGTGGGTTTATTCGGCTTAATTTCTCCATCACATATACCCTGCCATAATTCATTGTAAATGAGAGTGCTTTCGATGAGACGGTGCCATGTTTTGTAAGATTTTGTGCCTTCAAGTTTGTCGGAATCAGAAAACAAATTAATCAACTTAGACATTTTAGCCTTGAAGCGTCGCACCAAGAATCAGAACATAAATAACAAGATAGACAACACAACAGACCACGCAAAAAACACGAGCTATCGGGGCTTGGCCTTGACCATCGTATAGTCGTTTGAAGCAGGAGAAAAATGACTAAGCTTTGCACTTGGCTCTAGTCAATTTCACAAAAATTACAAGGTAACTTTCAAAATTTGACTTCTACAATGATGCTCTTGCAAAACTTGGTAAAAAAAAGTTGCCCCCCCCCAAGAAAAATTACTTTAAGTTACAATGTGATGATCCCAATTGAAAAATAAAAAATAACTTCTTGAAAACAAATTACCCAAACACACCTTTTCTCTCCAATTTACAAAATAAAACTCCTTATTACTCCAAAAAAAATTACAAATCACCTTATTGCTCCATAAACAATAAATTCCCAAAGATATAATATTCCTTATCTCTCCACAAAAAATTACAAACAACCCAAAAACATTATCACTCCATTAACATTACAAAATTAACAAATATTTTTTATTGCAGGCACGCTGACTTATTGTTGGCAGGCTAGCTCACGCTGGCTTATTGCTGCAAAAAACAACAACAAAAAATCAAACTGCAAAAAAAACTTCTATATTCACTGCACACGGCGACCAGTATTCCACAGGTTTTAATGGATATTTAATGCGGATCTTTAATGGCCTTATACCAAATGAATCCTGTCAACCTTCTCCAATGGCTATTCCTCCTGTAAATTCCCTTGTTCAGCACGAAATCTTGATCCACGCTGCGCTTTGAAAGTTACCACTTAGCCAGGCAACGCGTAGATGCCTCACTCCTATATATTTTTTTCAGCACAAGTCAAATGGCAAAAAGTAAAATGGAATATAAATGGAGATAATGACGTCCAGTGGGTGAGCTGTTCTGTCCAGATCTAGCAGAATTTTGTCCAGTAGCTCCTTCAAAAGCAAAGGAAGCCGATATTTTTGCGTTGCTACAGTTTCAGAAATTTTAACCATTTAGAGGAGAAGTCATGTAAACTCGTGAATCCTGCAATTAGAAAGACATGCCCGCATTTAAATAAACTGTATTATTTTATAATGAAGCTCCCGAACACATTTTACAGATGCATTGCCCATTCCTGAAGGAATTTAGAACCTTCTTGCGCCATAAGACAGCTCCAAGGCTCAAATCAGTGATTGACATACCAAAACAAAATGGAAGTCCTCAAACTGCAATGCATTCTCAGCACAATTTATAAAATTTTTGCTTATATAGAATTCTGGGGCTTACAAACTGTCCATAACACACGTGAAAGATCTCAAAATGGAAAGCAAAATGATTTTGATCCAGCTAATCAATTTTACCAGCCTTTAAACATTATATCAACAAAATCTGTCGAACCTTTCTGATTTCTTGACATTGTCTGCAAAAATATCCACTTCAATTGTACACTGAAAGCATTTAGACCAAATGAGGGTTAAATCGAAAGATTGCTGTGCCTATTTCTGCAGCCTTGGAGCAGAGATCAAGCTCTCCACGCTCTCACCAGGAATCGAAGGAACTGGTCCGAAATGTGATCTTTAAATGGGTAAGGCATTCAATTTGACAGTACACAGTGGCAACAGTAATTCTTACAATTGATTTTCAAATTAAAAAAAAAAAACTAAAATCAATAAAATAATAAAATTTCTTCTCTTTTAACCCAAAAACTTGACAAATTTCATACCAATCATTTTCTTAGCAATTTAATGGAGTTTTCCAAAAACTTGTAGAGCTGGAATCTCCTTCTCACATCCACTGCAGCATTACTAGAGCTCTGATACCACAATAATGGCAGAAGTGTCCTCAGACACGTAATTTTATTAATCAGAAAAAATAATTACATAATTTGATTTTGCAAGAGTTTACACCCGAACATCCAAACACTCTTGCAATGAGCTATTTATAAGCTCCATGTCCTAACTACCTTTAATTATGGATCACTTATTAAATAACAAGTGTCCATTTACAATAAATGTTATTCAAACCAACTAGCTAACAAATCTCCTAAAATAGAGCCTAAGATACGACACTTTTGGAGAGTCTATCTAGTTACAACAATATACTAATTCTAAATGATTAAACATTCTAGAATAATAATTATTAATTTAGTATCTTAAATTATTTTATTTTAATTTAATAACCTACGATAAATTGTATTTTTGGAGCACCTAACATATAGTGAATCAACCACCATTCTTATAAACTTCCATATACATGTACAAAACAATCAGTTGGTGTATGTTCTCAGCCTGGTTACAAGTGGTGCTCAATACGCTTCAAATTCTCCTCCAACCTAGAAGGACCTATGTATTATCCTCTTCGTACCTATCCTTTTCGGTAATGCCACTTATGAGGTGGAAATCCCATTGAAACCCACTCAGTTAATTTCAATCATGGGTAATATCATTGTTCCAAGGTGCATTGGAGGTTGCTTCCGAGTCCCACTTATAGTTCCATTAAGTAGAACTTATAAGTGGGAGGTTTCATGGATTTATCCTTTCAAAATTGATGGATCCTATATTTGACCAATGTATAGGGGGTAAACTTCATGACGACCTCCAACAATTGGTTGGCCTCTATTTCATTTGTGAGCATCATTGATGACACTAATCAACAAAATTGTTCATACCTTTATCAGGTTGATGCTAAAATCCTACGATCTACAGATCATAATAGGGAAAATAACTCTTGTCAACTTGTACACATTTCAAACTTGATTCTGAATAGAGAATCAAATCATTTGAATTATAACACACAACTTACATGCATATCTAAACAACCAAAGAAAAAAACCATCACACTACATTCAATTCAATCTTGGCATCTTAGTTTAGTTAAATGCACAGGTATATTTATCTTCCTTTAGTCACACTGTGACATTATACATTGAATCGTTCAATGCTTATACTTTTGATAGCACATCAATCATTGCATTGTATATTTTAATTTTCTTACTATCCATATGCATTGTATTCAGGATATAAAGATCAAATACTAGTTTAAATGCACCGGATCAAAACAAAAAACACCATAAATAGATATGTAATAACATACACTTCTTCATAAACATGCAACCTAAGAAAAACCATTGAAATTTACCTCAACGAGCTTTGATTTTTGCCTCAAACCTAGTGAATTAATCCTATTTTCCAATGATTCTTTGTAGAGAAAAAAATAAAAATTGAAGCCCAAAACCATAAGAAAATTAACCTCTTATTTTGTTCTACAGCCCCTGGCCTCAGAAATTTACAAAAAGAGTGAGATTTTAAGTTGTATCTTTGGAGTGTAGACGAGCCCCTTTTTATATTGGTTGAAGAGACTTCTAAAGGGGCCTACCTAGTCAATTTTCACAAGGCCGAGTTCATAAAAATATTGAATTTTAATAAGCATTAGAGCCAAAATTTAATTTTATTTGGATGTTGACAAGAAGAGGAATTTCCAATTATTAATTAATTTTCCCTTTGCAAGTAGATTTGACTAGAATAGGCCCATGAGAGTTTAATTTAATTTTATTGAAATAAAATGCCACAAATGAACCAGTCGAAAATATTCCATTAACAACATTGTTTAGGGCTCCTTGACCAAATTTCAGGGCTTCAACTTTGAATAGCCATATCTCCTCAACCATGAGGAGTTATGTGGAATTCCACTTACAATTAGAATCAATGCAACGAGGAAAATACAATAATTATGGACTTGTTTGCTAAATCACTAATTTTCCTTCTCATTTTCTCCATCAAATGTGGGCCTTCGTGGCCATGTTATAGGGGCTTATCATCCTTCAAATGCTTCTTGACCAATGGGGCCTCCAATTAATACTTAGATGAATACTAAAAACCATTCAAAGCTTGATGTTGGAATCAATGGAAACACCATTCAACAATCTCCCCTTTTTTCATTGATGGAAACACACATACACCCCCCATGATTACTGCTCCCCATGTCACCTTGATTTTTATCTTATTTTCTTGATTTCTCTCCCCCTTTGACATAAATGGAAAATGATTACCCCCTTAATGAAATATATTCCTCTATATTCATGAAATATGCCTTTCTTTCTTTAACTACTTCCTTCCCCTTGACATGTTGTGCCTCTCATAGCTTGCCATGGTTGAGTCTACCTATCAATATGCATCAACGACAATGAGTCCTTTTGCAATTATTCAATCTTGAAGGCTAATTTATGCTACTTCCGAAATCTGCTAATCCACAAGTTGACTAATCTTCCCACAATGTTGATTACTTCTCTTAAAAATTCTTCACATCTACCATTTATCAAACTACTGAAAGATAGATCTTCAAATTTGCAATCACTGCTACTTAAAATCCCCCTCTTCAACATTCATAGGACAAGGAGTCATCAAGATGGATTCTTCAGAATAATGTATGAACTAGCTCTACACCTAGATCATATTGAACTTTGTCATCATCCATTATAAATTCATCATGAAATTTCATCTTTACAAAACCTAAGAGCATAACCACTGGGAATTCTTCATTCACTTGACCTTCTTTCTTTCTTCTCCAAATATTCATGTACTTGATATTAAAGTTATCCTTCATGTATCTGCAATCACGAGCTATATGTCCATAGCTATGACATGTGAAACATTCTATATGGTACCTAAATGACGAAGCAACTGACATATACTTTCTATTGGTGAAGCCATTTGAATATATGCCTTGTGTTCTTGCAAGCTTGCTTCTATGGTTTTGATAGTGACCTTGATAATCATCCTTGTCATAAGCTCTGTATTCCCTAGCCTTATGCCAAAAGTTAGTACATGAAAAAAAAAACCCAAAAAATATACTACATACTTGGATAAAATGACTTGATTTGATGTTGTTAATCTTTTGAAGACATTCTTCCTTGGAGGAGGTTTAACCTTTTTATGTTCCTTTTCCTTGATTACCTTAGCATGACTTCATAGAGAAACATCACCTTCAATCTTCTTTTGTCCTTCACTTTAATTTGTCCTTTGAGAAATCTTGCTATCATGCTTCTTGTCAATCTTGTTATGATTGGAGCTTGTGCCTTCATTGGATCAAGCTTCATTTTACTTTTTGGACGTCATCTTCAACTGAGCAATTTCTTGATCCTTCTCATTAATGACATGATTTTTTCCTTTCGACATCTTGCAATTTCTCCTTCTGCCATTCCTTGAGCTGGTTTCTTTCATCTATAGCGACATCAAGTTCCTTTTTCTTTTGACTTACTTATGTCTCGCACTTTTGAAAACATTCCCCTAATTGGTTTGTCAATATTTTCTCTTTCTTCTCTGTTTCCTCTACTTGAAATATTAGAAGGGAAATTTCTTCTTCAAATATCTAGTTTCACTTCCTTTCCTTTTTAAGATCACATAAGGTGTTGATCAATTCTACCTCCATGATGACTAGTGCTTCTTCTTCATCATCTACTTTATCTAAATCACAATCATAGTCATCTTCATCTTCATTTGCATGCTTCTTTGAATAGAGAGTGTAAAGCTTATTCCAAATCCCTTTGGCTTATGAGCATTGATCTTGTTTGGCTTTCATAGATTCTAGTAGAGCTCTTAGAATGACATTCATTGATTTTATATTATGCCTTCTAGATTCATCAGTAGGCATGTCTCTAGAAACAACAAAGTGGCATACAACATATCTATGAGATTAAATAGCCTTCCATTCTTGATTCCAATATATCATATTTGGTTTCATCGAAATCAAGAGCTGGACCAACTTGATTCTCTTCATTAGCTGTAACATATTTTGAGACTACTGTAATACCAAAGAATTAATTTGATTGTTTGGATGTGTGCTTCTTCAATTTTCTTGTCTCACTATAAGGAAAATACCTTCTAGCAGAGGTTTTTCTGGAAGTCCCTATAAAAATAACGCAAAAAATCCATTTATATTGGAGGTCACTAACAAAGGTGGGTGGACAAAATTTTTAGTGGATGTTTTTTTAACGGCACATATTCAATATACAAACGCACCGATGCTTTACTATCCATACAAGCACCGATGCCAAAGAGAACATGGTGCACCTTGGAAAATTTATTTTTATAAAATAAAATAACACAGTGCATAAAATAAAAAAAACGTACCGGTGCTTGAATAATTGATAGCACCGGAAAAGAATTAACTTTTAAAAACTTTGGTGCTATATATGCCAGTAGCATTGATGCCCTTTTGTACTAAAACACCTCGGTGCATACCTAGAAGGAGCACCACTATAGCTTTTAAATTTCAAAGAAAATGTGGTGCTATATTCCAATGAAGCACTGGTCTTGTGAATGTATTAAAATGCCATGGGGCATATTCAAAAGAGCACTGCTAGGTGGTTTTTAATTTTTTAAAAATGTGGTGTTATAGTCCAACAAAGCAACAATGTGATACCTGTATCAAAATGCCCTGGGGCGTCTTAACAAAATTGCCGCTATAGGTTTTTAAATTAAAAAAAAAAAAGTGGTTCTCTTTGATACTTGACGCACTAGTGCAGTTGAAAATAACACTTCGAAGGAGGGTTAAATAAAAAAAAAATCCGGCCATAAATTTAATTTTTAGCATCTATAATGTTGGAGAGCTTTGAAGCATTGGTTCCACCCTTGCCTCATGCAAGAACCCTAAATTCAATGCTTCTTTTTCTCACCATCATTCTGTACCATGCTTAGTGTGTGGTTGTGCAATTTTCTCAAATGGTGGTGAGTTTTCTTTTTGTCAATTACATGTCAATAGTGCCTCCCCGATAATAAAATGTCTAGGTAATGTCTATGTTTCTCTCTAATTTAATTTTTTAGTAGATTAGAATTGTAAATTAGGTTAAAAATCCATTTTTTTTGGAAAAACAAATCCTTCATGGTGTGTTCAAAATGTTCGGCTTGCATCGATAGCGATGCACCTTGTAAATTTACAAGGTGCACCGCAGTTCGATGTGTGAACATAATACAACACTATTGTTGCAGTTTCTTTTGTAAATTAAAACACATCGGGAAAGATATAAATTATACATTAGTGGGTACATTTTTACGTTATGCTCGGTGTGTTTATATTTACCTAATGCACCGTAAAAATAATATTAAAAAATATAGCTCAGCACATTTGATACCCTGAACATTCCGTTCTGGTGCGTCAAGGTTATATGTGCGCACCGATTCCTAAGTGAGACACACATATGAAAATTTAAATATGTGAACCAACAGTGGTGTGTCATATGTATGTGTGTACTGATGTCGGTTCAGTTGTGTTTGATAGCGCATGAAGACAATGCATTACTATTTTTTGAAAACATTAAGGATTTTGTTTATAAATTGAAAGCTATGTTTCCATATTTATAAATACATTTTTCATTTTGTATTTTATGTATGAGTGTGATATATTTTAATTGTCAATCATGTAGTAGAGACGTCAACAGAGGGAGAAACAACAGGAGAAAGAGAAAATTGCAGACCAATACAATATGGTCCAACCATGGGAGGCCAGAGAGAGCGAGAGGGATTTATACCCTCTTCCTATTAGCGCAGCGATCCGAGATTTCTTAAGGAATGTAGGCCTCCTCAAGTACTATGAAGAGGCTACATCCTTGAAGGTGCACTATGTCTTATTAGTGCATCTGATCCGCTAGTGGACTTTTTAGGAGTAGGGTTTCCATGTCGGTCTTGAGGCACGGTATAGGCCCTCTAAGGAGGACATATACTTTATCACTGACATATCCAAGAGAGGGCAGAATTTTTCCCAGTTCCCTGATGTCCCCCATGGGGTTGTAGCAGAGAGTCAGCTTGCATAATCTCATAGATATGTTGGGTCTCATGCAATATGTCCAACATATTTTGAGGTGCATGGTGGATAGATACAAATTTCTACTTTTTTTGCATAGAAGGTTAGGTGCCTCTTGTTATTAGTCACCACCACTGCACACTTTAGTAGTGAAGGGAAACACATTAGTTCCCCTGTTTGATATTATGTCGATTATTTGATTCAAGAACCATGATGTATCAGATGGTCTGCCATATTTTTGATGTAGTTTTGTATGGATCTAGATAGAAGTTATGTGACAATACATGGGACAACGATCTTCCCTTTCGATTCAGAGATTTTTTGTTTATTTTTTTATAGGTTTCCAAAGGTGAGGCCTACATTTGATTGTATCCCTCCTAGGCCGATTACTGAGGTCTGGATGTGCATGTGGGACCAGATGATGCCCAAGAGGGGTCTGCTAGAGTATCTGACCAGTATTTTCGCCCAGGAACTAGTGCTACTGTTATGCAACCAACTCACAAAATAGAAGAAAAATAGATAAACGACTTCAAAATCAATCTCTTCTAAGGGGAAACCTCCTTTACATTACACAAATGAACAATTCTTCGATGATACAAATGAAAAGACCTCCTTTCTATATATAGGAGTCTAAGGGGTCACAATATAATTAGAGCCAACATAATAATAATGTAAGGGCACAACAATAAAAATAATGGGCTTCTATGGGGCACAATAATAACAATATGGAGACAACATGGGCACAACAATAATAATAAGGGGTTACAATGACAATAATAATAAAGGAATACACTAGTATTATAGGGACCTAACATGTCCCTCTCCTTCAGAAAAAGTGTTGTCCTCAATGCTTGAGTAGTTCTCGATGCTTCTGTATAAAATTATCATCCTCCCATGTGGAATCTTCAGTGGGTAAGTTCTTCCACTTGATGAGATACTTTGAAATTGATCATTTTCATAGCTATCGAGTTCTTGTTTCAGTGACTTATTGAGGTTCCGATATGATTTTTACTTCCTCGTCAAGTTCTGGAAATATTGTTTGAACTGGGAGCTTTTCACTTATAACCTTCTTTAAGCATGAAACATGGAAAACTGGTTGCACTCGGGAAGATGCAGGAAGTTCCAATTTTTATGCCATAGTACCAATATTTTGAAACACCTTGTACGGACCATAATACTTTGGTGATAATTTATTATCCTTCTTCGCTTGCTTGAGGGACATTTGTTTGTATGGTTGTATTCGTAGAAATACCTAGTCACCTACATCAAGACTTCTTTCGCTTCGATGTTGATTTTCCTGTCGTTTCATTCTATTCTGCACCAAAGTTAGGTTATCCTTTAAGAGTTGGAGAACTTTTTGTTGATGCTCGATGTGATCTTCCACTGCTTGAACCTTAGAATTTTCTCTTAAATATGATGTGATGGACAATAGATGATATCCATAAAGTGCCATAAATGGGGTCATTTTTGCTGCAGTATGGAGGGAAGTGTTATACCACCATTCAGGCAGAAGCAACCAGTTGACCCATTGTGTCTATTTATCAAATAAAAAGCAATGAAGATATCCTTCCAAACATTTGTTCACTATCTCAGTTTTCCCATCAGATTGAGGATGATAAGATGAGCTATGAGCTAACTGAGTACCGAGACAAGAAAATAATTCTGTCCAAAATTTTCCAGTGAAAAAATGATCTTTTTTGCTTACAATAATCTTTAGGTTTCCATGTATCTTTTGAATTGTTTCCATAAATGCAGTAGCAATAGTACTGGCTTTAAATGGATGAGATAATGCACAAAAGTTTGCATACTTGGTAAGTCTATCAACTACCACCATGATGACACTCTTTCCTTTGGAATTGGGTAAACCTATGAGAAAATCCATTGAAACCTCCTCCTAATTTTGACTTGGAATGGATAAAGGTTGTAATAGACCTAGGGTCTTAATTTTCTCAACTTTATTTTGTTAGAAAACCAAACATTCCACCACAAACTTTTGAGTATTAGATTTGAGGCCATCCCAAAAAATTCCTTCTTAACCATATGGTAATTTTTTAAAAAACCTAAATTCCCTCCTAATGGACATGTGTGCAATTCCAAAAGAATATTTTGTTTGAGTTGGGAATTCTTACAGAGGTATGAGCGATCTGTGTACCATGAAAAATCATTTTTCCATCTAAATGTATCAGAAGTATTGGGATCTTGTTGCATCTTTTGAATGAGTTCCCACACTTCTTCATCATTCTTCCATTCATCCCTTGCTTCATTTATCCAATCTGGTTGGATAATAGAAATGGCACAAAGAAATGCTTCCACATCCTCATCCTTTCTTAAGAGTGCATCTACAACAACACTTTGCTTCCCTTTTTTGTTGATGATTTCAGAGTCATAAGCCAACATATTTGTGACCCATTTTTGCTACTCTTCTGAAGATAATCTTTGTTCTAAAAAGTATTTAAGACTATCATGATCTGTTTTTACCTTGAAGTGTCTTCCCATTATGTAAGGTCGTCATTTCTTAAGAACATGTAGTATTTCCAACATTTCCTTCTCATAAATAGCTTTGTGTAAATACTTTCCTTTGATTGGATGACTTTTAAAAGTAATGGGTCTTTTTTATTGCATTAAAACAACACCAATTTCATTTCTTAAGGCATCACATTCCATAATAAAGGTTTTTGTGAATTCTGGCATAGCTAAGACTGGTGCTTGACACATTGCATCTTTAATATGTTCAAAGGCTTTTGTTGCTTCTGGAGTCCCAGAAAATGCATCTTTCTTCATTAATTTTGTTAGAGGTACTACTATTCTCCCATAATTCTTAACAAACTTGCGATAATACCCTGGAAACCAGAGAAATCCTTATAGATGCTTTATGGATGTGGGGATTTTTCATTCATTAATGGCTTTAATTTTTCTAGGGTCTACCTTAACACCTTCATGAGATACAATATGACCCAAATATTCCACCTCTTGTACTCCAAAGAAACATTTGGAGGTTTTTGCATATAATTGTTTCTCCTCCAATAGTTTGAGCACTCTATAAACATGAAACATGATCCTTCCAAGGCTTGTTGTAGATTAGTATATCATCAAAAAATACTAACACAATTTTTATAAGGAAGGGTTTGAAAATGGAATTCAACAAACCTTGAAATGTAGAAGGTGCATTGGTAAGGCCAAAAGGCATGACCAAAAATTCATAATGATCCTCATGCGTTCTAAATGTTGTTTTTAGAATGTCTTTAGTCTTCATTCTGATTTGATGATATCTTGAATGAAGGTCCAACTTGGTGAAGTAAATTGCTCCATGCAATTCATCCAATAATTCATCAATGAAAGGAATGGGAAATTTATCTTTAATAGTGAGCTTGTTGAGCTCCCTACAATCCGGACACATGTGCCATGATCCATCCTTCTTGTGCACCAATACTACTGGAGTAGAGAAAGAACTTTGACTAGGCTGAATTATACCAACCTCTAGCATTTCTGCAACCATACGTTCAATTTCACTCTTTTGGGCATAGGGATATCCGTAAGGCCTAATGTTTAGAGGAACACTTCCTGGAATCAAATGAATAACATGATCATGATCACGAATAGGTGGGAGGCCTTTAGGGTTCTCAAATACCGTGGAATGATTGTCTAAGACTATTTGGAGATCTTGAGAAATAGATGATTTCGATGTGGGAACATATAGCGAGAACAATTGTGAAATTATGCCACATTTTTCTTTCTTTAGAATCTTTGTCATGTTGTTAGAACTGATTATCTTTCCTGGTTTCCCTGTGATACCCCTCAATTCAACTTCCTTTCCTTCTTAATTTTTTTTCAAGAAAAGTTCTTGGAAATTAAAAGCTATCATACTCAAAGATTGTAGCCATTAGACTCCTAGTACATATCAAGACCACCCATTGGAATGGAAAGCATTGGACTATTCAACACATATTCTCCCATGGATAGCTTGATATTATGGCACTTTCAAGAGAAATTTATGTTTCCTCCAATTGCAACCATCACTTGAAACTCTAGTGCTGGATATAGGAATAAATTCAATTCCTTTTCTATCTTACAATTAATAAAAATATGGGTATTTCCCGAATCAATCAACAATATTACCTTTTTCTTCTTGATATGTCCTTTTATATTAATAGTTTGAGGAGTGGTAATTCCGGCCAACGAATTAAAATATATGGTCAAATTCATTTCTTCTTTCTCTAGGGTTTGTTCCTGGTGTGTATCCTTTTCTTTTGATGTTTCTTGTTCCTTTTCTTCTCCCTATTCACAGTCTATGTAAAATAATTTCTTCTCAGCACACTTATGACCTTTAGTGTATTTTCTATCACAACTGTAACAAAGCCCTTTTTCTCTTTTTGCTTCCAGTTTTTGTGGTGTCAACCTTGTAGGTTTTGGAAGGCTAGGTGCAACAACACTTCTAGCTTTATAGCTGTGATTGGTAGGCTTCCTTGTTGCCATAATTTTTCTTGCTGACCTGAATGCCTTCTCCAATGAATCAGGTTCCCAAAGGTGCACCTCATGTTGGATGCTATCCTTTAAAGTCCCTATGAACACATCGATCCTATGCTCCTCTAGAATATCTTTTGCCCTTATATTCAATTTTTGGAATTCTTTAATCTGCTCCACCATTGAACCCTTTTGTTTGAGATTTATCAATTGGCTAAAAAAGGTGTTTCTTTTTGTATTCTCATAATGTGTTATCATTTCTTCCGTAAAAATTTCCCATGTGACAATTTGTTTATGAGAGAAAAGCCATTGATACCATACAAACTGATTGGGTTCCAAATATAAAGTCGCAATGTGTACCTTTTGTGTGTTTTACACATTATGGAGATCAAAATATTGCTCCATCTGTAGTATCCATATTACGGGATCCTTGCCATCAAACTTGCTCATATTGATCTTTGGAACATGGTGGGTCTTCAATCTAACATTAGAGTCTATGAAATCATGACTAACATTTCTTTTGTTCTCACTATGAGTTTCCTCTACTACCTTTTCGCCATTAGGAATAATTTCTTGTAGCAACTTTGCCAAACCTCCTTCCAAACCTTCCAGGTCTTTCTTCAAATATTCAATGTTTACTTCTAAACCATCCATCTTAGCTTCTACACCATCCATCTTAACTTCCACACCATTCATATTTGCTTCCATGTATTTCTTTAAACCATCCATCACGCCATCCATCTTAGCTTCCATGCCATTCATCTTAGCTTCCACACCTTTCTTTAAACCACCATCTTAGCTTCTGTTACTTTTTGTGAGGCTGAAATTTGTTGCACTTGGTCTCGTAATTTTGATATATCATGTTGCATTTCTTCCTCTTCTTCATGATTCATGCTAGAGCTTTCAGGTTTCTTACTAAGTGTTTCCATTTTCTTTCTTCGGGGCATCAATTAATGATAATTATTCTTCACTATTCCCTTTAAATTCCTTCAAACTAATTTTTCAAACCAAACTTATGCAAAATTTTAAAAAGACTACACACTTGTTTTTGCTTTGTAGGAGCTTGATATTGAATCTATTGTATCTTTATAATTTCGGATCTCCAAGGTCTAAATTTGCATCTCGAGGTATCCCTCTTAGTCCTATTTCCAACCCCATAAGTTTGATCAATATTGGATTCTCCAAGAAAGCGTTATTCCAAATCTCCCACGATGACCTGATTATAGACTGGTTCAGTAGAGCAAACTTGTACAAAGTTCCACGTTACACTGTTTAGAACTTCGAACTTGGAAACTATACAAATAAAACTAACTTTTGTATTATTTTTGTACCTTTTTAATTAATTTCAATCTGATGCTTAGAGAGAAATTTATGATGATTTTCCCTAGGTCACCTTTTTGAGATATAATCAGGAGTGTGAAAAAACCCTAACTTCCTTGGATCATATCTATGAAAATATAGCGAGACAAGATCTCAAATTCATACCTAAGTTTCATCAAGATTTCGGCTCAAATGGGTTTTAATTTAAGATTCTTAAACATCATAGAAAAACGTTATAGTGAAAATTCCACAATGCCCTGTTCGAAGTAGCGAAACCCTAGAATCCAAAGCTCTGATACCAAATGTTATGCAACCAACTCAAAATATAGTAGAAAAGATAGATAAACGACTTCAAAATTAGCCTCTTCGAGGGTGAAACCTCCTTTACATTACACAAATAAAAAATTCTTTGATGATACAAATGAAAAGACCTACTTTCTATATATAGGAGTCTAAGGGGTCACAATATAATTAGAGCCGACATAATAATAATGTAAGGGCACAAAAATAACAATAGTGGGCCTCTATGGGGAACAATAATAACGATATGGGGACAACATGAGCACAACAATAACAATAAGGGGCTACAATTACAATAATAATAAGGGAATAAACTAGTATTATAGAGACCTAACAGCTACTGGCCAGTGTGTTTGACCATGCATTTACCTTATTTCCATTTCCATATGCGGGGGATTGATTGGAGACAATGTCCGAACATGCTCTTCACACCTGATGAGCCTCTAGATGATAGATGTAATATTAGTGTTTTCTTTAAATTAATCTAGTTTCATTTTATTGATTTAATTAATTAGAATAAAATTTATTCTAGCATGTTCTTTAACTTGTTTTACTAAATTGTTTAATGAAATTGTCTAATTATTATTTTGTACTATGTATTTTGTAGACATCGACACATTCTATGGGGACATGCCTCATCCACCACTAGATGGAGGAGATGAGGAGATGGACGAGGGCCAAGAGGATGACGAACATCCTCAGGGGGTCGTGAGCATCCAGGCTTGTAGGGGTGATCTTAGACTTCATATGGACTACTACGACATTTGGCCATAGTTTCGGTTGAGGAGGGAGTCCATCCTACGAGGGATTGAGACATCAACACAAATCCTAGGCTTGTGGATCTCTACAAAGATTTTCTGTGTGAGATGATGTCTCTTGTGCCTTATATCATTGGAGATAGTGGGCTACTAGCAGTGATGATGGATGCAGGGCATGTAGCGAAAGATGCGTAAGATGAGGGTGGTGATCATGATGCTTCTGGTAGTATTACCCCATCAGATCATGGTTAGGGTGTCAGTGATCCTTCTATTAGTACGCATCCTCCTCAGTCACCTGATGATTAGACGTCAGAGCTAGAGGATTTTCCTATGTGTCTCTTGACATAGCAGACCAACATCCTCCTCCTCCTCCTCCTCCTTAGAGTTCGATAGATGTTTAAGCAGTAGTTGACCATCCATTGTCTTCTACTATAGACCAACCACCTCCTCCTACACCTCAGAGTTTGAAAGATGTTGAGACAATAGTTTACCATCCATCATCTTATGTTCTAGACCAAGCTGGCACTGCTACATCTATTGTATCAAATATTTGATTGTAGTTATTTGACTTGTTTGTGTGTATATATATATATATATATATATATATATATATATATATATATATATATATATATATATATATGTATATATTGCATTTTTTTTGTTCATGTTTAAGTACTTAATTTATATGTTGATGTGGATGTGTATATTGTTAGGTCATATTAGATATGTTAATTTAATGTGCTTGCAGATAGATGTGTATGTGATAGCATTTATTTGACACGAGATGTATATTAATTTGAGGACGTGTGTAGTGATGACGTTAGATTACAATGTTTGTGTTTTGTTAGATGTGATAACGACGATGATGCCCTGTTATAGTATTAGATTTGTGTGCTGGCAAATGATGTTTATATGTGTTAAAGGTATATATAATTTCATGATGGTAGTGAATTTGAATGTGTATCTTTGATGATGTTTATGTTTGTTATATGGTTATCATTGTGATGTTTATTTTTATGAAATGATATTTATTATAGATTTTGTATTGGTGAACTTATATCGAACTTTTATATATGAAACTACATGCAAAACGAATTACTTTAAAAAAATGCAAAGAGATTTTTATAGATTACAAAGTTTAGTATGGTTGAAACTATGATTATAAAATTACGATAAATATTTTTCTATTTCTTAGATAGTTCATTCATATTCATTCTAACTTAATTAGTAAAATGTTTCAATGCTCACAAGGAAAAAAAATTAAAGGTAAAACAATTGAGTTAGGTCTTAATAAGATGAAAATGTGTAACTCATTCAATTTTTAATATAACATATTAATAATAATAAATATTCAAAAATACAATTTAACCAATTCAATATTTGTTTATTAAATTCAATCTATTGTTAAATTTAAAAAACTTAAGTCATAATTTTTTTATAGATATTTTAGAGTTAATATAACTTAAAAATCATGTTTTTATAACATTTAATTTATTTCTGAAGTTATGAAATTTTCAAGCAATTTAAATTTAATATTTATAGCAACTCTTACTAATTTAAATTAAATTTTTCTCTCTCTAAAGATGAGGATCAAGAAATGTAAATTAAGGCTTGTGAAGTTACTTGTAGTTGGGGATTTTCTCTATTGGAAGTTCTCCCTTAAAGAGGCAAGTGAATGTTTTTCTAGTAATACAGATATAACATTTTGGTGTTATTTTGGTTCTTTATTTGCTATTGTAATCATTTAAATTTAACTCTTTTTAATAATAAATATGAATTAAATAATACAAAAATCATACTATATTAGATTTAAACTTTCAACAAATAATAAATTTGATTATTTTTTTGTAAAAAACTCAAGAAATATTATTTTTTGCACACACTTACCACGAGATAGTCACTAAAATTCATGTTTTCACATTTCTCCTAGCAGATATTACATCATGTTCATAATGATAAAGATATATCTACTTTAATGATTTACTTATAAATACATAAAAATAGATATTTATTTTACATAATCTAAATATGAAAGAAAAATGCATCAACATGTGTATTTGAAAGTCAAACAAATGCCTCTATATCACCATCACATTATTTATCATTTAATTCTTAGCCATAAAATATTTATTAATTCAACTTTTATTTTTAATTACCATTGAAAATAAAAGTCAAAATTGTTCCATTATCCATGAAGAAAAAATTAAAACCTCCTATGCATCCATATAAGCCCATTTGTTTCTCTTATGATCCATAAAAAGATGTAATCAACATTTTATACATGCATAATAAGTCCTTTTAGTTTACATAATGTTGCAAGAACTCTAATTTAAATATAGTAAGCATGACTTTATCTCTCATGTCAAGAATTTAATCTTACATATTAGTACACAATTTTTTCATTGTTAAAGTACTCATAGAGTTATCACTACATGATTTATATTGATTTTGAACTAAATAAGAAGAAAAAACATGTGAATTGATTAATAAACCAATACATATCTAAATCGAGACTAAATCTTCAATGTTGTTTCTAAATTCACTATTTTCTCATTTTGGTTCCCATTTTCCTATTTGAGAAGGATTGTGACCTTGAATCCTTATTATTATAGATATTGTACACAATTGGAATACTTAGTCTTAAGTGTAGCAATGTTTCCACTGTAAAAAAAAATGCGTAAAAACGTTTGTGAATCTCACCAATTATATAAAATGCCAACAAGATGAATAAAAGCCAATATAATTAGTGAAATAAAGAAAACAAAAAACATACAACAATAGTATAAATGATGAAATAACACAAGTAAATATCACTCTTTGTTGTCATCATCCTGATTATCTTCCTTGTTTGGCATGATAACATTGTTGTTATCAAAAATATGTTTTGATCTAGAGTTGGTTCTTAACACGAACCACCAATCCCTATCCAACACATCTAGGTAAAAAAACACCTACTTGTAGTGTTTTGGGAAAACATAAGGCTCCCTATCTTCATGTCAGGTCTTTCTAGAGTTGACAGATAGCAACCCACTATCACGATCTTCCTTTACATTATTCCGATCAAAAGTTTCCCAACACTTTCACCTAAAAATAACACATTAGAATGAAGATAATTCTACTTGAATGATCTCTTGTATCTTTCCAACGTAACCTAACGTCCATGCATTAGGTTTTGATCGCGGTGGCTAGCACAACTAGATTGGTCGAAATCAAGTTCCACTCCATAATCTTGTGTCATGCATCTATCATCGTCATCCTCCATGCGAAAATGATGTCGATATGCCCAAATAGATGGGAACAAATGCACCTATAAAAAAGTGAAAAAATCACAGAGTCACGTGTCTAATAACCCGAACATAATTAAAAATATAAAATATATACAAATGTTACAATTCAAAGGTGCAATATGAAGTTAACGAGTTACTGCACCTAATGCCTATGTTTAGCACATGCTCTTTAGCACACAGGTAATGGCTAAATGCGCTATATTTCTCTCCAACTTGATCAACAACCCAACTGTTAGGGCATGTCATTAGCATATTTTCTTTTAAATTATCAAGATAAGGCACACTTCTACCATTCAACTGTTTGAATTATCCGCCTCTTATATTCATAGAATGAGACCCATGGTTCTTTCACTTCCATATTGTAAAGAATTAATTTGTTGATGGCTTCAATTTCTGAATTCGCTGATCAAATAAAACCAACATATATATATATATATATATATATATAGTACATATGGGATCAAAGTATGCATTAATATGAAGGTCAATGTGAATAGTTACTATGTAGAAATTTGGAAAATGATAAGCCACTTACTCTTTATCACGCGTCTCTTTCCATTCATTATGAGAAGATCCCCTTCTCTTTTGTCTTCATCCCTTTCATCATCCTAAATCACCACACCTCGTGTGTTGTCGATCTTCTTAATGTACTCACTAGCATAATAGAAAGACTCATACAATATATACCCCTCTGCCATAGCCCTCTATGGTTTTTCCCTTTGTTGAACAAAACCTTTCAATTTCTTCATGTATGTCTCTAAGAAGAACATCCAACGACAAGAAACCACCCCAACTAATTCAACCTCATCTACTAGGTGAATTGGAAGATGAACCTGCCAGTCCATGAAACTTGTTGGCAATTAACTCTCAAACATACAAACAATCTCAACTATCTCTTGACGCCACCATGGAATGCTAGCCGTATGAATCTCCGTTGATGTGATCCAATGTACAAATGTAGATAATGTAGATATGGCACGTCGTAGGTCTTGGGGGAAGTCATGGTTCACACACCCATACACGAGCAGAGGATAATGACACTGCACAGTAAATAGTACATTATACAAAAAATAATTATAAAATATTCCATTGCATAACAATAAAAACAAATAATGAAATCATGTTTTTGACATGCATACCCTTAGAAGGTTCAAATTTTCATGTGATTTCCACCCCGACAAACGTTCTTCCACAGTGATGCAATGCCATAGTGAAGATCCATATAAAGAAGGCACCCTCACACTCATTATAACTTATTTTTCCAAATAAATATCATCTTTCTTTAAAATACATGGGACATCACCTTCTTTGAAAGACCAAGAGGGACCAACCCCTCCTCTAGTTTATTGTCTAGGCTAATTTTTCTCTTTAGTTTTTAAAGAAATAAGATCTCTCCTAAAAACCAATGTGTCAGTTTCTTTCGATGATATGTGCCTCCAGAAAGAATATGACACATTTTTAAATATATGCATGGGATCTAGTAAGCGGGCAATCTTAAGATGCTCCCAATATGGGAGCCCATAAAAGACAAATTTCCTTTTCAAACCAATGGGAAATTTCTCAACATAGGTGTCAAAGAATTCTGGATCATCAAATATAGACTCACTATTTGAATCAAACATTGCTGTAAAATCCCCCTTCTCTCTCTCATATGCTCTAAGTCATTCAACTGATGTCATTATTGTGGGCCATTGGGTTCTCTTTGGTTTACCATTGAAAGAGGATGTTTCTCTTATGTAATGGTGTTCTTTTGGGAGGAATACACTAGAACAGCCATACACTAGCTTTCGTAGGTGGTCAGACCACCTAGCCTTCAAAGAAGGTCCACAACATTTACATCCATGATACACCTTTGTTACAAGACCTAAGAAATTATTGTCTAATAGCCATACACTAGCTTTCGTAGGTGGTCAGACCACCTAGCCTTCAGAGAAGGTCCACAACATTTACATCCATGATACCCTTTTGTTACAAGACCCGAGAAATGATTGTCTATAGGTCAGCAAGTTAGCGACCATGAAGATTAGAGCAATTGCAGCAAATTAAATTAATATGGAAAAAAATATTGTTACATGTATAAACAAATCAATAAAAAAGTAATTTACGATAGAAAACTCCTAAGCCTAGATAATCATGTATGGTGTAAGCACATTTTCCATACAACATAAAAATACTCTTTGTTGCGATGGGTTTTGATACAACGTACATATGTATCCCTTCCCGTAATTCATTCAATTCATCTACCAATGGTTGTAAGTAGACATCCAAATTATTCACTTGTCTTCTACTAGGGATTTGTTGACGGTGCTAGAAGCCGCCAACAGGGCAAGGGGTATCCCCAGTGTGAAGTCCCAATTAGACCCCACACCGTTTGGAGTGGGAGCCTGAACCAAAATACAACTAGTTGTCAAAGTGGTGGGTTTTAATGGTGTGATTTGGTTGCAATAAACACATAGAATGATGTATACATGACTTTGACAGAAACAAGTGTATGAACTTTGTGAAGTGTTAAGTATAATGCATGAGAAGTTCCATCACATCAAAGGGAAAGTGAGTGGGCCCCTTAGAAGAACTTAATAGTACTTATCTTAAAAGGGGCACACGAGTGGTAAAGAACCATAAGCTAACATCCAAAATAGTTCACAATATAACCATGATCAAAATAACATAACAACACTCATTCAAAAAGATGCATACTAAGGCAAACGAAATAGTTCATAAGTGTTAGCGTAAATGAAATAACACATATCAAAAACATAACAAGAATAGTCTTACTACATCCATGACATATGCATGAAGATGTGGTGACTCTGATCTTTTATTATAAGTGAAATTTCCATACATACATTTACAATTGAAAAAAGCTTCAGGATTATTCTTGGTGTCCATTATGATCACCCTTTCCTCAATAAAAGCATGATGTGTGAGATCATCCAGAAAGTGCTTCTTTATAGCTTGAACAATTTTCTTCTGAAGCTCATTGTAAGTTAAGCTGTAGATATCCATAATTTTACCTTCATCAAGAGGATCAATTTCCTCTTCTACATCTGGAGCTTGCGCTTCTGCAAATTCAGGGGGAGACTAAGTGGTGATATGTTGTGCACAAGGCATGAGATTGAAATTCTGATTCTGCTACTCTAGCTCTACCTCCATGTATTAAACCACATTAAAGTCTTCAATCTCTTGGTAAGGTCCTTTATCCTACTTCTACTTGCTTTCTTCTTCAAGTAGTTGATTTTTCTCTTCTTCGTCAGCTTGCTTCAACATTGTTTCTTCCTATTCTTTTCTCCTTATTTCTTCTTCTTGCATCTGCCTCTCTTCTTGTTCTTTCTTCTCTTGTTCTTCTTTTTGTATTTTTTCTTCTTCTTCTTTTCTTTTCTATTCCTCCTCCTTTCTGTTTTTATAGCCACTTTTAAGATAATTGGATCTTCTTTGTATTTCCAGATCTGCTCTTCTACTAGACTGTGTACAACCTTCATCTTAGACTTTGCATGCACTGGGTTTCACTTCTCTTACAGTTCTGATTCTGGGGTGGATTCCTACTATGGAGTCACATGTGATTGACTTGAAAATCTAACTGGTGTGCGTGGCTTAGGGGCATTATAACAATTTTTTTTATCATTTCCTCCTCTAGTCTAGAATAAGTCCTATTTGGCCAAATGAAGTGTATCTTTGCAAAATGTCACTTTCAAACTATTACGGGATCATATGGGTGGTATCATAAGACCAAACCTAAATTTCTCTAACTCATTACCCTTAGTTTCTATTACCTTCATATTCTTAATTGTGTACTATATTATTTATAAAGGAAGAGTGGGACAAGGTGCTTTCTTCTTCCTCTGCAAGACTCTTGATAAGCCTGTGGAAAGATGGTACACAACCTCCTGTATGACCAGTTTTTTAGTGGCATACCTCAGTAGTAAATGTGATGAATTATGACAACCAAACACCTTGAGGTAGGTGCCATCAGGTGAGGCAAACCAATCGACAAGTTCTACTACTACTTCCATAGCCATATGAGACATGCAAGGTGGCTCTTCCTCAAAGATAATCTGGTACAATACCATGAGGAAGTTATCAGTCAGCTTCTCCAGGACTCCTCTATAGCTACAATTTGAAAGAAACTTGCATTAAATATGCATAACAGGATCCTTTGGTGTCCAAATCCAGTTCATGCTAGGAAATGAATTCTAAGCACATATCCCATCCAACAAGTATGCATACATATAGAGTTTGGCTTTCTTACCCTTAGGAGGGTTCTTTGCATTTGTCACATATATTTTTAAATGTTAGGCCAAAAAAATTGAATAGTTGAGCACTTTCCCTTCATTTACAATTTGATGCAAAAGATATGCCCAACCTTTGGGAAAGGTCTTAGTACTCTTTTAACCATAGATCCAACAACATAGAACTATCAAGTAATAGAACACCTTTCCAAGAGATTTGGCCTTGTATGTGTTGTTGGGTGTCTGGTGGAATTTGAATGGCTCTTTCACCCAACCTTTGATGACATCCTTAGTGCTCAGATAACTAGTGACTGCATAAAAATGAGAATCCATGTATGCTTATGGAAAGGGAAAATGATACATAATTTGAAACTCATGAGCCATGTATGAGGAAATACGTTGTCCACTGAAACTACCAAGGATCATGCTCTTTTCATCTATGTGAAACAAGATCCACTTAATGATATTTGCACAAGGGAAGGTTGGATACCTGCATGAAAATTTATGAAATCCTAAATTTTGGACATTTATGTAAATATGTCTATCTTCTAGATATTCTTTGAAACTGGTTGTTATGAATGCATCTTTCACTGTGTGCCATGTGGCATCTAAATTTTTTTCAATGAAGAGTTGAGTGTTTGACATAATGGGTAACGTGATAGGGGTACTCTCAACTGCTTCATCGATGTTTCTCTTTGTAGTGTCTTTTTAGGCTGATCTCTTTGGAGGCATGATGACGAAAAATGGTAAAAGAGAGATGAGCTGAAACATGTAGTACCTATATAAAAAAGATGCACTTATGGCGAATGAAAAATCAAATATTGTAACCCAGTTCATTCATCAATATTAAAGCAACAACTCAGTCACCAGAGAGAAGGATTTCACAGTTTTTGGGTTGAAGGAGGTAGACTGGGCTTATGAACTTTGCAATGTGCAGTCTCAACAAGCAACAAAGGACCTTGAGGCTTGAGACTACGCAATGCACAATTTGATCTGGGCAGGGTGAAGGAAGAGACTGCACATTTTGTAGTCTCAGTGGCCAAGGTTGAGGGTTGAGGACTGGAACTACATAATGCATAGTTGGGAAAGCTAATGACTTTGCAATCTGCAGTATTAAAGGTCAAGCATGAAGCTTGAGCCTTGAGGATGTGAATTGTACAATTGGGAAGGGCAGCAGTTGGTCATGTTTGTGTAGATTTTCTGGGGAAGGAGAGAGAAATTTTTCAAATCCTAGTGTTGGGGAAAGAAGGAATGTAGATCAGCTTAAGGGGAAGTTAAATCAATGAAAATCATGTATCAAAAACAGACATGAAAAAGGAAAAACATACATGCACAAAATGACCCAGAGTGGTAACTGCTGGTAGACAAAAAGCAAGAATTTGACACAATACTTCTAAAATGTGAATGACAGACCGAACCAACACTTGTACAAGCTAATAATAGTTAAAATTCTAGCTACTTTGAAAAGAAATAGCAAAACAACTCTGAGAAAAGCAAAAGCGACAAAAAAGTGACACATGCAAAACTTACCAAAAAAGCACCACAAACTAAGTCGAAAGATTCTTAATCTCGTTGGGAATTCTAGAGATCTAAGATCAAATGTGCCAATGATCTCTAGAGGTGTCTATTATATATATCTAGTCGGGTTAGGGTTTATGATGCACATGCCTAAAATCAAGGAAAAAATGACATTTGTATTATCAAAATTAGAACTTTGTGCCACTTGTCAGAAAATAATTATGCACTCTTTATTTTCTAGGGATGAAAACATAGATTTTTCTGGGAAACTTCCCACTCACACTGGTATAAAGGACTGCACAATTCCCAACAAAAAGGATTAAAGGGTTCACTGCCTCAATGAATTTCACAATTTTTGAGCAAGAGAGAAGGCTCAACGTAGTTTCTATGCTTAAGGACTATCTGTCTTTAAGGATTGCATAGTTCTGACTCTCAAGTCCTAGCACAATTTCTAGAGATAATGGATTTCATAGCTCCAAGAGGGAAGACCAACAATAAGTGTAGGATCATATCAAGATATGGATTATATTAGAAAATACTGAGCTAATATTAAAACAACTTAATCAAGTCATCACAAGCATTGGATGCAAATATAATTCTTCATAATCAAAATGAATTCTTGACGACAATTGTGGACAAAAGGTAGGTTAAAAAATCAAAACATAGGCAAAATTTTGGAGGTTGGTTGTAGCAGCTACAACAAGACTATGAAAGCAAACATAACATATTATTTCTTCATGGACAACAATGGGAGGATATTTTTATTGATCACTACTACAGGCCAAACATAATAGTTTGTGTTTTGGAAGGAATATGGGTTGATGCCATCCATGACTATGTTGAGTCGTAGACTTCGTACTTCATCCTTGAATTTTTTAGGCCATGTCTCCTCTATATGCTTCATGACTATTGAATTTGTTGGAATTCAAATAAATCCTAACTCACTTCTGCGCGAGGCATGCAATCCCTACAAAATAGATAATTCTTTGCAATGAAAGAGTCTTTGAATCCTTGGGATTATAGGCATGTGCCTCAATATATTATGAGGATGACCATGTGATTTACCAATTTTTTTTTAATTACGGTACCTGTCATGCCCACATTTTAGACATATTTCTTTGCTTTCATATTCTCCTCTATATAGAATACAATCATTCAGACATGCATGATATGATATGTGGTCAACACTCAACATTTTCAACAACTTCTTTGCCTCTTTGCAACTACCCAATAAGATATTATCACTTGGAAGAACCTTATCTTTTAATAACCTACAATTGGTGGGGAATATAATTTTGCAATATCAATATTTAACCTTCATAAAATCGACCATTTTTAAAGTTGAATGTGTGACGAGATTTCTCAAAATATAAGGGACTTGATCGATCATGCAAGTGAATTACCTCAATATTGCCGAGAAACATGCATTTGACATGCCAAATTTTTCTTTCAATTTGTACAACAACATCGTTGTCCCCAACTGAGTAGACTTTGACTTGCTGCCAGGTCCAAAGAAGGGGGTAGTGGAAGCATATTTCATGCTTTCAAATAAGGTATCAGTGATATGAGCATCATCCCCTAACTCATCATTGTGGAATGAATCTAGCAACATTGCCTCCATGGCAGTCTTATCCCGTAAGTAATCATCCATACCAACCTCTATTTGATTGCCTTATGATGAAGAACTGCTATTGTTGTAGTCATTCTTAATTGGTGAATATGGACCTAGTGGGAATTTAATATGTGGTTGATTCAACCATTATTTGTATGCTTCCTCTCTGATTCTTGCTCTTAATGTAACCTTATCTTGGGTTGAATTTGTAGTGGGGTGCACCAGAGGATGGTAGGTGGGTCGCTCATCATCACTAGAATCATAATTTCAAAAAATATTAAACATCATTAGCATAACATCAATGATATTAATAAGCACATCAATGCAATTTTTTTGTTGAAATTACATTATACTAAACAATTATTACCATCGACGATCCATGATTGCAGCTGGAAGATGCCATGTTCCAATTGGAAAGGTGACAAGGTTGTCCATTTTCACCTACCAACTGCTTGTGACATGCTACTCCTGATAAGAGCTTCCAATGTTTTTGAAACGAAGCAGTATTTTCTGCATCTAAACTCGATTCTGAATCAGTATCTTGCAAATTTGGATACATTTTTATTCAAATTGACATAGATTAAAAAACTAAATTAATTAGATAATCAAAATATAAATAAAATATGAACTCACTCGAGATGGAAAGGGATAACTCTGTGAAGGACTTTGATCAGCGATATGGAACAAGATGGAATTTGAAGAATTGATCATTTGATATTATTGAGATTTTGCCCTTGCATTTGAGAAAAATCAGAAATAAAATTTTATGCACATATCTAAAATTAATTTCAAGAACCATATAACCAAAATTTGAATTCCAATATGGTTTTCAAACCATTTTTCAAGAATAAGGCAACGTTAAGTGGAAAATGTACACTATGAACTATTGTAATTCATATGGATGTGTCCTAAAAGATAATTTGAATATTCCATTTTATGTGAAAACAAAATTTTAGATAGCTTTTAAACCCTATAGGCGTGCTTATCAAAACAAATTAACAAAACTAGGGCATTCAAATAATACCTGCACCAGTTTCCAACATTCCAAAAAATATAAAGTATGTTATCTTATTCGTTCTCTTGTACAAAAACATGTCGATGCGTCTAAAAATAAACAACACCGGTACGCACTTGTTTCTGAAATTAAAAAAATAAAAATGAATTCAGCCATATTGGTGCTCATATAACAATTACAACATCGATGCATTTAAATACACACTGCACCATTGCATTAAAAAACTTAATTGCACTATTTTGAGATTTTGAAAAAAGAAGGAATTGTATCATGTCAGTGCGTTGAAAAAATTTGGCACCTCGGCAATGTCGGTACGTTTTTCTTATAAACAAACTGGTGAGCTTTACTATCCAATGTCCAAATAAAGTGAAAAAAGATAAAGTGTGATTAAAAAAAAAAGATTAAAAAACGAGCGACAATTAATTTTTCGAAATTTGATTTCATAAAGTCTTTGAAATAGGAAATTTATTCACTATTTTATTATTTTTCTCAAAATTTCAAGAGATTGATTTGCAAGAGAGACATACCATGAGGACTATGCAGCAACAAAATTCTTTGGAGTAGCAGAACCATTTAAAAGATCAAAAGCTAAAAGGTATGGTGATTCATTCAAAACCCTGCATAGTAAATTTTTAAAATTTTATTGTTTATTTTACTAATAATTTTTTTTACAATTTTTGTTAGGGTTTAATTAGAAGAGATATCATTTGCAAGAGAGACATTCTAGGAGCACTGTGGAGCTACAACATATTTTGAAATTGCAGAAAGATCATAATTTAAAAGGTACAGTGATTCACTCAAAATCCTGGAAAGAAAAAAAAAATTATTGTTAATTTTTTTTACAACTTTTGTTAGATTTATTCACAATTTAAAAAAAACCTGTATAATAAAAAATTACTATTGATTTTACTAGTATTTTTTTACAATCTATGCTCCTATTTAAATTTAATTAAAATTTAGAAAAAAAAATAAAAAAATTTCAATACTTACCTTAAACCCATGTTTCTTCACCTTAGGGTTTAACTTCCTCTACCACTTCACAATTAGGATTTTTCATTTTAGACATTTTAGATTTAATGGGTTTGCGTACTTAGTATATATAGGGTGTTTGAATTTTAAAGTAGGGGGATTACTTATTGAATCAAATCCAAACCTTATCGGCCCTATTAGTTAAAAAAAAGAAACATATATATGTGTTTTGTGGTGCGCCCTACGCAATATAACACATCGATGCGCCTTATGTAATACAACACACCGATATATTATAACATTATCGATTCTGTCTAGTTTGTTTATTGTTGCTCCTGGTGTTCTATAATGCACCACCACGCTTCTTCCAAATAACATTGTTAAGTCATTGCGGTGCGTTTATTGTTACAAATCACATCGTCATACTTTAAAATTACTTTAAAATTTTAATTTTTGCTAACAATGCTAAACAATTAAATGCTCGGTGCATGTAATGGAATAAATCCGCCAGTATGTTTATTCAAATAAATGCACTAGTTACTAGAGCTCTTTTTGGCTGAGAATTATTCGATTTATGTATAAAATATATTTAATAACTCTTGTATTGAATGGTACATGTTGTATATTGATAAAAAAATGTTTGAGAATGTGTCATGTAACAAAAAGATTGATCGACACAATGATAGCACATCGAAAAAAGCAGAGAAGGAAAGTTCTTTATAATTTCTTTACAAAATTAATATGTTTGAACTATATGTAAGTTTAAATAATATGTATTAGTTAGTGTGTATCATGCAGAGCCACAAAATGAAGAAGGTCGATAAGATTATTGCTAATCTAAGTGCAGTAGAGCGTGAAATCTGGATAGAAAAATTACAAAAGGATGAATCAAGTGAATGAAAAAATACTATTCAATATGAGTTTTTTTTTTGAATTTTCATCAGTAATATACTTAAGAATATTAGATAACATGTTTCAAATAATATATTAATTCATATATGTTTAATGTTCTATATGGAGCAACAACGAAGGAAAATATCAATGTTGTCCTAAGATATATATATATATATATATATATATATATATATATATATATATAACATGTAAATGGCAATTGGTCCTTAGCTCATCTAAATTGGTGGTAGAGGTTAATGAAAAGGAGATTTTTTTTGACAAATCTATGAGAGATCTAGTGGAATGAATGTATAAACATACTTTCCACTTACAATACAAAAATAAATCCAGTGATTCTAAAAACCAAATTATATCTAAACTACATGAAGCGTTTTTAGAGTAATGGACAATGAGGCATGTTAAACTTGCAATAGAAAAAACATACAACAACAACAAAAAATATTCAAAAGGTAATATTCTTAAATTTCTACAAACCGTTCATTTATTAATATCAGTTTTGTTATATTTAGTTTTCATATATGAATATAAAATAGTTAATTACGTTTTTCAGGAATATTATGAAAATCTCAAATGATCAATGAGTTGATATGCCAAACATGCCTGTAGGAATGTCCCAAAAAGTGTACAAAGAGATGGTCAAAGAAATAGACATAATTGCATCATAGGAGGAGCTATCTTAACAACAATGTGCTTCGAATGTATGTAATCATGATTGAAATTGTACATATAAAAAAAATAATTTAGCATTGAATATTAATTTTCAAGTATTTTCTTGCAAAAAAGAAAAGAAAATGAAACTCATTCATTAGATAAAACAGGATGACAAGAAAATCGTTGATATCAATGTTTGTGAGTAATTTTTAATATTTCCTTATAACAAGTCAAGTTTCCTTTTGTATATTTTAAATTTATTTACAACAACCATCCTTGAATGTCTTCAACTAGGTGCTAACATACAAAGAAGAGCCATTAGAATAATTGATTGTCATTGGGTTAAATATGGGTTGTGAGTATATGCTGGCATATCCAAAATTAATTGTAGAATTTGTAAGTATCTATGTTGTTTTATTTATTTGAGTTTATAATTAATTGAACAAAAAAATCATTTATATTAAATCTATGATTTATAATGACGTTTAAAACATGCAGGAAACAAAGTATGGAACTTCGCCAACAGAAGACTTGTTGCAACAAGGCTTGAGACTAGGTTTTCAAATCATGTGCATAGTTTATGGGTCACTTCTTTCTATGGTACATTGCTATTTGATTTACATTGTTGTATATTATTTATTTCAATTTTTATTATTCTCACTGATGTATATACATTCATTACACTTTATTTTTACTTTTGCAGATGGAACAAGATCAAGAAGATGAAAATGAACGATGCGATCAACAGAACATTCCTCCAAATAACCCAAGTCATGGACGTAGCTCGAGCACTGACAACAGTTCTAGTGAATAATTATGATCTAATTGGATATCAATGCAACCTGTTGTATTTTTTGAAATAATTGTCTGTGAAAATAAAACATTTTTTTAATGTAATGGACATAGTGTCCCAATTGAAAGACAAGGGGTTACAAATAACAACCTCATTTTCTATGACAAAGATCCTCTTATTGATATATAATAAAATAAATTTTAATTTATTTTATTGTGTTATCCAATGTCACTGTGAAATGTTACACCATTGATTAAATAGATGGACAATTAAATATTATAATAAAGAGATGTGAAATCTGATCATATAACAAATTAATACAAACATTATATACAAATGCACTAATTAAATTTTAATTTAAATGAATACTATTATAAGATATATGTCAATTTTTCGATGAATAATGGATATAAAAAAATTACAATAATTGCACTATCATAGGTTGATGTTTCCAAAAAAAAGAAAATATTATACAAAAAATCGGTGTGTCCATAACATAAAATTTTACCCATGCGTTATGTTATATAAAAACACCATGGAGAAATCTTTTGCGTGACCTGTGCCTTTTCGGAAAATGAAAACACCGGGGCATTTAGTTCTTTAAGCACCAGTGTTGTTTTCAATTAATGCACCGATGCATTGTAATTATTAATGCACCAGTGCATTCATAGAACTAACACCCTTGTCCTACAAAATATTATATCCAACCCCGGTGCATTATTAAAATTAATAGCACTGGTCCTTTTATAACACTAATGCACCAGTGTGTTTAGACAAACAATACGCATCGGTGCCGCGAGTTTAAACAAAAACATTGAGAGTGTAATTATTTTGTGCATGTCACGATGTCATTCCTTAAAAGAACACACTAGGGCATTTTTTTATATATAAGCACCGAGGCAATATACATTTTAGGGACTAGTGTTTTTTCTATTCAATGTCTTGGTGCTTTTAGTTATGTATGTAGTCCGGTTCTTTTATATATGTAACGCACCGGTGCTACTTGTTCCATGACGCACACCACAAAAAAAACATTCCTTAAAACCTCTGGTTGCTAAATCTTTTCAATTGTGATGAATTTCTGTTATGATCTCTGCTAAAATATCCTCCATAAAAATTGAATGTTTTAGTGAATGTCTTTTTGACAATTTTTGCCAGTTTTATAACACCAAAAGCCTCTGTCATAACCTTCACTAGAAGGTATTTTCATTGTAGTATCTTTACACTTTTTAAATCCTCCTTCCAGCTTGCAACTAAAGGAACCTGTTATGAATCATGATATAGATTATTGGAAATACGCAGATGGGGATGAATGAATATTTCACTTCAATTAGTTATTTTTTAATCTTCAGATAGCATTAATTATCATTAGCGCTAGATCAAAACATAAATGATCAACACCATTCAACAATGCGCAATATCAAAGACATTACACAAGATATTTTTGAGTGGAAATCCTTTTGGGAGAAAAACCACTAAACACTTTTAATATAGGTCTTAATGATTACATCAATGGGAAGTTCCAACTTTCAAGTTTTTCTAACAAAAAATAGAAGGAGGCTCCAACCCTTTGATTTATTAGCTCCAATTTAAAGGATGATCCAACACCCTAATTTACCAACTCCAACTAGGATGATCCAATGTCTTGATTTACCAACTCCAACTAGAAGGAAGATATAATGCCCTAATTTACCAACTCCTACTGGAAAGAAGCTCCAGTGACCTGATTTATCAATGCTGACTAAAGGGATGCTCCAACACCCTGCAAGCTCCAACTTCCCATTGCACCAACCTACCACCCTAAAGTATTTTCAAGCTTCAACTAGAGGGAGACTTCACTCTCTGCCTAGCACCAACAAACCATCACTTTCCTTGAAGGCCCCGACCTTCAAATTTCAAAGTGGACCATGTTTCACAATTTTTAGACTAGATCCACCTATGTTCAATATAAACATAAACAAATTTAAAAACAACTTGTTGACTTTGTCAATTTGCAATATTGGCACCAACTCCAACTCTATGATCACCTGAAGTATCAAACTTTGGAAACAAATACCACTCTAACCAGCAACCAAGATCAGTCCTCAAGATGCTCGATATGAAGAGTGTCATTGACCTGTGAATACCACTTCCAATCTGCAAACAATTCTGTGATCACCAAAAATATCAAACTCTTGTAAAAAATACCGCTCTGACCAGAAACCAAGATCAATCCTCAAGATGCTTGATATGAAGAGTGCCACTGACTTGTGAATACCACTTCCAATCTGCAAATAATGTCACTGTCACAGTCAACCCTGTAAACACTCCTATTGTAATCATTGTCACTGAAAGTTTCCCATGCTCAACTCAACAAGTTCATCAATTAGATCTCCTTCTTAGAACCTATTTTGTGAATGTATCCAAAACTTTTAAATCCTCGTCATAAGCCCTTACAACTTATAGCATAGATTCTGATCATCAATCATATCATCAATACTTCTCATGTCTCTGTGAATGTTCACTACGGATCCCTAGTTGTGATACTTCATTCAATTTAAACCTCAAACAAGTCCAAAACCCTAAAAAATTTCTCATAATCATACAATGAATTATTTGTACAAAACAACCAGTTGACATAGTTTCCCCACCCGGTTAGAAGCGGTGCTTAGTATGCTTCCAATTCTCCTTCAACGTCCTATCCTCTTCAGACTTGTCCTTTCTGGGAATGCCCATTGAACCCCATGAGCTATATATTTGTTCCATGACACATTAGAGGCTACCAACGAGTTCCACTTATTATAGTTCCATTATGTAGAACTTATAAGTGAGAGGTTTCGTGGATTTCTCCTTTCATAATTGATGGATCCTATATTTAACCAATGTACAAATTCGTTCGTACTTTTATTAATATTTTGATGCTATAATCATGTCATCTACAAATCAGAGCAGGGAAAATAAATCTTGTCAACTTGTGTAGAGTTCAAACTTGATTCTGAATAGAGAATTAAATCATTTGACTTACAATGCACAGCTAAACATCCATAGACAAAAACCATCACACCATATTCAATTCGATCTTGGCATCTTAGTTTAGTTAAACACACAGGGATATTTATCTTCCTTTAGTCGCACTTTGTCATTATACATTGAATTTAACAACGCTTATGATTTTGAGAACACATCGATCATTGCATTGTATCAACACTCCATTTTAATTTTCTTGTCAGCCATATTCACTATATTCGAGATAGAAAGATTGAATACCAGTTTAAATGTACAATACCAAACCACAAAAAACCCTACGTAGATTTGTAGCAACTCACACTTCTTCATACACACACAACGTCATAAAAATCATTGAAATTTACCTTAATGAACTTTGATTTTTTCTTCAAACCTGGTGCAAATTCAACCTCTTGTCCAACGAATCTCCACAGAGAAAAACATAAAATTGAAACTCAAAACCACAAGAAATTTGGCTTCTTCTTCTATTATGTATTCTTCCCCTAACCTCAAAAGTTTAGAGAAAGAATGAGCTTGTAATTTGTATCTTTTGGAGGGAAGACGAGGTTGACCTGGCTAAATTTCGTGGGGCCAACTTCATAAAAGAATTGATTTTTAATAAACATTGGAGCCAAAATTTACTTTTATTTCGAGATTGAATTGAAAATGAATTTCCAATTATTAATTAATTTTCCCTTGGCAAGCGAATTTGACTAGAATAGGACCATGATATTTTAATTTAATTTTATTGAAATAAAATGCCACATATAAATGCCATTAACATCATAGTTTGGGGATCCTTCATCAAATTTCATGGCTTCAAATTTGAACAACCATATCTCTTCAATCGTGAGGAGTTATGTGGTGTGCCACTTACCATTGGAATAAAAAAAACGAGGACAATGCAATCAGGGATTACCTTTTTGAATTCTTGTTGTTGTAGATATTTTTCAAGTCTTCAATATTAGGCTTTGGAAGTTTTTTTTAGCCCATAATTGCTTTCTTGAATTTGCACACATGATCCTTATTCTATAATAATAAGAACCCTTTTGGTCATTCAACGTATACTTCTTCGTCTAGATTTCCATTGAGAACTTCTTACTGAACATCCATTTATTAGACTTTAAATTTCTTGAAACACAAAAATGCCAAAAACATTATGATAGCTTCTAGTCTTGCAATGGGGTAAAGGCTTCTTCAATCTCATTACCTTCAACTTGAGCATAGTCTTTGCAAACTAACCTTGCTTTAATTCTTATTACTTGACCATTTTAATTCAACTTGTTTTTGAAAATTCACTTGGTGTCAATCACATTTTTATATTTTGGTATTGGAACAAGATCCTATGTATTGTTCTTCTCAATTTGATTCAATTCTTCGTTCATAGCATCAATATAGTGCCTGCCTTCACTGGCTTCTGTGAAATTGTTAAGGTCAATTTTAGATAGAAAGGAGAAATGTTTATGTTATATTCCAATTTCTAATATTTATCTAGTCTACACTCTTGTACATTTATCACCAATAATTAGATATTTTGAATGATTCTTGTAAATGAATCTATATGGTGTCTTTTTATCTTGTTGTTATTTTTTCATCTTCATTTTCTTCTTGTTCTTTTTCTTCCTTGCAAATCATCTCTTCTAGATTTTCATTTGTTTGTGACTTCTCCTTTTGAGTCCTTTCTTCATCCACTTTAACATTTGTACTTTCTACAATTGTTTGCAATGCTTTATTGTAACATCTATAAGCCTTGCTTCTTGATGAATAACCAAGAAATATACCTTCATCAACTTTAGAGTCAAATTTTCTTAAATCCTCATCATCTCTCTTTATGTAGCACTTGCTCCTGAAAACTTTGAAGTATTTTAATTTTGTTGGTCTACCCTTCTGTTATCACTCAAAACTTTTCCTTAGAGGTTTTGGAAGAAGGGAACGCTTGGGGTAACCAAACAACAACTTCTAAGCATAGCCTCTATCCAACCTATGGCTCAGAGAGGGATCTCTTTATATAATTTAGCTATGTTTGATTAGATATTAGGCTAGTTCTAAAGTTCAGGGGGGTTTTTTATTTGTATGAAGATTTGGTGGTGGAATCCTTAAAATAGGCAGATAGGTTGATGCCTTTAGGCAATTGGGCAATGGAGTCAAAGAAGGGGTAGCAAAGCTAGAGTTAACTCACTAATGGGAATGTTCAAGGGGCAAGGTAGTAGAGTGAAGTACAAATCCTTGGATTAAATGGTGAAATGAGTCTTAATAGAGGTGAGAGGGCAATCAAGAATCCTCAGACCGAGGCTAAGATGGGGGAACAATAGTGAATCATGAGTAAAGGGCAATTAAGAATCCTTTACTATAGACCAGAGGAGAAACTATGGAAGCTAAGGAGCAGTTAAGAATTCCCTAGTTAAGATAGTTTAAGAGAAAACAGTAAGAGTGTATAACAGTAAGACAGAGTGCAGTTAAGCAAATTCTGAAATAATATTCAAGTTAAAACATTTGGACTTCTGAAACATTTAAGGTAATTTATGAAACAACTTTAAGAGAGATAAAAAAACACAAGAAAATTACTCATTTGTACTCTGCTTTACACATGAATCCCTTGAAATATCTGATCTTCATTCATCAATCTAACACGTTGGCCTAGTGAGTGATACAAAAGCTTTACAGTCTTTGAACAAAACTCTATTGGAAGTATAAGAATCCACCTTACATACTTTGATTTATGAAGTATTTATACAATTTTTTTTACAAAATATCACAAAGTAACTTGGGAATTAATCTAGGAAATTCAAAATATCTTCTCGCAGGAAGATAGAGACAGCTATTGAATTGTTTTCTTGTTGTCCATTTTATTGTGGTTTAGCTAGAAGTTTATGGTTGCTATGTTATGTGCTGGCCAAAGGCTATTGTCTTCTATACTAATACTCTTTGACACAGATGCCCTTTGACCCTGTAACCTTTGACTCTGATTCCCTTTTACTTCATTGACTGTGTGTTTGACCTTTAACTGTGTTCTTCTATAGTAAGTCAGTCAACTTTTCCCATTCTTGATCTATTGGTAACCGGATACTCAGTATTCTCTGGTAAGTTTCATCTGCCTCAGTGTATTTGGCAAATGAAGGCTTATTTACAAATAGAAGTTTTACCTCATGCTGGAGGTAAAATAGATTTTCAAAAGCACTGTATAGTACCTTTCCTGTTGGTACTCCTGAAATATGTGAAGTAGCCACTTGTTGTCTTGCTATATCCCTGAGTTTTTCATTGTAATCTCCTTGTTCCATAAGTTTATCATGAATGACTAAGGGATTAGGTAATCCCTTTTCCTTTAGCTTATCAAACTTAGCCATGAACCTGTCAACTACTACTTGCATTTCCTTGCTCTTTTCCTTTAAATTATTCATAAGGTCCCTCTTGGTGAGGACTTTCTTTACCTCCAGAATAGTAGCAATCCTGTCTTCAATTTCCAGTTCCTATAGTTGGTACTTGTTCTTTGAATTTAAGAACTAGATGAGCTTGGTAGCATCTCTAGGCCTGTTGCCTAATTCTATCTTCACTTTCTCAATAGCCTATGTTATTAATCTTATGAAATCAATCTGCTCAAATATTGTTAAGTTATGGTATGTTCTATGCTTATAACAGTTTACTTCTTTTTCTTATTATATTCCACTGATTAGCAATCACATGTACATAAAGTAAAGTGCAGATAGAAAATTAAACGATTGACAGAAAACAAGCCAAGACAAGAGACACAAGATGTGGTGGCTAGCCAGGGAAAAACCCCACAATGTGTGGGGAAACCCTTTGATCAAATATTCTTTTATCTTCAATAATTCAGCAGAGAGAAATAGTACAATAAATCTGATTCATATTAGCAGTAGCAAACCCTAGATCAGTAGCATCAGCATTAGCCGCTTCATTATCAAACTAGGGTAGACCATATCTCACAAACCGATAGTCGGATTGACTTCATTCCACCACCAAAAGTTTCGGCTTCCAGAGGAGGTTCAGATGAACCTACAACGCAGTTCAGATGAGGAGATCTTCTAGGCCACGCAAGTCAATCTTTACTTCTGCAGTTGTAGCTTCAGTTTCAACAGTTTCCGGCTTCAAACTAGGGCGGTCGATATCTTGCAAACCGTTCGTCGGATTGAATTAATTCCACTACCAATAGTTGCGGCTTTCAAAGGAGGTTCAGATGAACCTATAGCACAGTTCCAAAGAGGAGATCTTCTAGGCCACGCAAGTCAATCTTTACTTCTGCAGTTCCAGCTTCAGTTTCAGCAGTTTCCGGCTTCAAACTAGGGCAGTTGATATCCTGCAAACCGTTTGTCAGATTGACTTCATTCCACCACCAATAGTTGCGGCTTTCAAAGGAGGTTCAGATGAACCTACAACACAGTTCCAAAGAGGAGATCTTCTAGGCCATGCAAGTCAATCTTTATTTCTGTAGTTGCAGCTTCAAGTTCAACAGCTTCCGACTTCACATGTGTGAGAGAGAGAGACCCATTTCAGCGCAGTAGAGAAGAGACTCATATCTGAGAGAGAGAGATGTGATGAGATGAGTGAGTCCAAAAGAGGAAAAGTCCTCTTATATTTATACACAACGTTGGTGGGTGAATAGATGTGACTGTTGGGCTTCTGAGCCTACATGAGTTGTAGGTCGGCTTGATAATAATTCCATAATCAAAATAAATTCATATCTCCATGAATACTTATCGGAATCGGATGATCTTTATATCAATCTTACACCTCTCGACGAGAGGAATCTAATAAAAATATTATCAGCCATGAATAAGATGACCCACATGAATGTTTTCCCTGGTTTCCAATTTTAACACTCCCTCTCAACCTTTTATGCTCTTAACCTGCAAAACGATACCCAAATATAGAATATGCGAAGAAAAGATACCCAGAACACAGAATATCAATGATTTTATTATTCAGAGAATAATGTTCACTTGCCTCTTCAAGGGGGAAACCTCCAATAGAGCAGAGCTCGACTACAAAATAAGACGCAATGCTCCTCGCAGGGAGTCTCTATCCTTTATATATGACTCATACATGTAATACCACGGCCAATACCATGGGTTTTATTAATACCATCTATCTAATACTACGGCCCATTTGCAACTAACTGTGGTCCCATCATTAATTGCGGGTTAACCACTTACAAATATTAATATGGGCTTTATTGACTCTTTGACTATGACGTGATCCCATGACCTAAATAAGGGGGTTAGGGTGGGACCCTAACATGCCCTCCCCCTTAAGACTAGCCTTGTCCTCAAGGCTGAAGCTGCGGAAACTGCTGAAGAATAGTGGCTGGTTCCCAAGTTGCATCTTCCGGAGAGGTGTCTTTCCATTTGACGAGGACTTCCTTAATCATGCGGCCACGCAGGTGCTTGTCTCGTGTGTCTAGAACCTGTTCGGGTTGAAGCCAGATTGACCCTTCTTCGTCCAATTCAGGTAGACTAGTTTGAACTCGGCAATTGTTCCCAATCACTTTCTTTAGGCACGATACATGGAAAACTGGATGGATTTTTGCCGTAGGTGGCAAAGCCAACTTGTAAGCCTCTTCTCCAATGCGTTGAAGTACTTGGTATGGTCCGTAGAATTTTGGAGAGAGCTTTTGACAACCCTTGTCTTTGAGTGATGTTTGCTTATATGGTTGCAGCCTCAAAAAGACCTGATCCCCTTCTTGAAATTGGCCCTCTGAGCGATGCTGGTCAACCTGTTGCTTCATGCGGTTCTGAGCTTGATGAAGATTCTCTCTAAGATGGGCGAGCATGGTTGCGCGGTGTTGTAGGAGTTGATCCATTGCTTGTACTTTGGAGCACCCCTTGAGATAAGAAGTAGGGGAAGGCAGAAGTTGACCATATACTGCTTCATAGGGAGTCATTTTGGTGGTGGCATGATAGTTGGTGTTATACCACCATTCAGCCAGAGGTAACCACTATACCCAAAGGTGTTGCTTTTCTGAAGTGAAACACCTAAGGTAGGTTTCTAGACATTTGTTGACGGCTTCGGTTTGACCATCTGTTTGCGGATGATATGAAGTATTGAGTTTGAGTTGAGTGCCTTGTATTCTGAAGAGTTCCTACCAAAAATTACTGGTGAAGATCGGGTCGCAGTCGAACACAATAGAAGTGGGCATGCCATGCAATTTGAAGATCTGATCCATGAAAGATTGAGCAACCAAAGTTGGTGTAAACAGGTGGGGTAGCGCACAGAAATGAGCATACTTTGACAGTCGGTCCACAACCACCATGATGACTAACTTGTTCCCTGACTTTGGAAGACCTGTAATGAAATCCATAGAAACCTCCGTCCAAATTGATGCCGGAATGGGCAATGGTTGTGATGTGCCAGGTGTGTTGACGGTTTCCCCTTTGTGGCGTTGACAGACATCACATTATGCTACGAAGGTAAGGATGTCCTTTTTCATGCCTGGCCAAAAAAATGATCTTCTGGTGCGAGCATATGTCTTCTGAAAGCCCGAATTTCCTGCAATGAGAGATGCGTGCAATTCTGCCAAAATGCGACTTTTGAGGGTGGATGTTGGTGAGATTACGACTCTGTCCTTGTAGCGAAGAATATCATTCTACCACGAGTAGCCCTTGGTGGAATTAGGATCTACCTGCAATTGAGAAATGAGTTGGGAGAGCCCGGGGTGTGAAAACCATTCCCTACGATCCTCTTCAATCCAGTCTGGAATGGGGAGTGAAATTGCGAGCAGAGTACTTTCCTCCTCAAATTGGCGAGATAATGCATCTGCTACACTATTGTCTTTCCCTTTCTTGTAAATGATCTCATAATCATATCCCAGCATTTTGGCTAACCATTTATTTTGTTGTGGGGAGGATAGGTGTTGCTCCAAAAAATATTTAAGACTGTGATGATCTGTGCGGATTTGGAAATGTCGCCCCAATAAGTAAGGTCGCCAGGTCTCCACTGCATGTAATATGGCCATCATTTCCTTCTCGTAGGTAGATTGGCCCAGATTCCTCCCACTGAGTTGTTGGCTTGTGAAGGTCAACGGTCGCCCTTCCTGCATTAAGACCGCCCCAATACCTGTACCCGAAGCATCACATTCAAAGACAAAGGATTTGGTGAAGTCAGGTAGTGCTAAGACTGGAGTGGAACACATGGCATTTTTTAGAGTGGTAAATGCCTGTTGTGCTTCCTCGTTCCAGAAGAAGGAATTTTTCTTTAGGAGTTGAGTGAGGGGCTTCGCTATGCGGCCATAGTTGCGGACAAATTTATGATAATAGCCTGTGAGACCCAAAAATCCTCTCAAGCTCTTCAAGGTCTTAGGTTGAGGCCATTCTTGCATTGCCTCGATCTTTTTGGGGTCCACCTTGACACCTTCACGCCCCACAATGTGGCCCAAATTCTCAACTTTTTCCATGCCAAATGAACACTTGGACATCTTGACAAATAATTTATGCTTGCGGAGCAGTTGCAAGAGTAGATCTACATGCTGAAGATGTGCAACCCAAGTGCCACTATAGATGAGGATGTCATCGAAGAAGACAAGGACAAATTTTCTGAGATATGGTTTGAGAATGTGATTCATAAGGCTCTGAAAAGTAGAGGGGGCATTACAAAGACCAAATGGAATGACGAGGAACTCATAATGGCCTTCACGAGTTCTGAAAGCCGTCTTGGGAATGTCGACTTCCTTCATGCGAATTTGGTGGTAGCCTGAGCGAAGATCCAACTTAGTGAAGAATTGAGCCCCATTGAGTTCGTCCAGCAAATCGTCAACCACCGGGATGGGAAATTTATCTTTGATTGTCAACTTATTGAGGGCCCTGAAGTCGGGACACATCCGCCACTCCCCATCTTTCTTGAGCACCATGACCACTGGGGATGAATAAGGACTAATGCTGGGACGAATGACACCTGCTTCCAACAGTTCCTTGATGATTTTTTCTATTTCATTCTTTTGGGTGAACGGATATCTGTATGGCCGCATATTTGGGGGTTGGGCCCCTGGAACCAAGTTGATGGTATGATCATTTTCCCCTCGCGAGGGTGGAAGATCGTGAGGATTGTCAAAGACTGTCCGATGGTTATTTAAAATCTGTTGCATCTCATGATGAATTGGCAAAGACATGGTTTCGACTACCTGGATGGCATTAAATTGAGCTACTACTCCATGATGGCCCTTTTTTAACAATTTTTCCATCCTATGCGAGCTGATGATAGAGGGGGCTCCCGCCTGGAGTCCACGGAGGGTATGTGTGGAGTTGTTTTGCTTAAAACTCATATATAACTCCTGGAAATCCATTGTGATTGGCCCAAGAGTGCGGAGCCATTCAGCGCCGAGGACAATGTCGCAACCCCCCATGTGTATGGCAAACATGTGGGTTTTCAACTGATAATCCCCCATTTGAAGTTTGACATTTTCACAGTAGCCTTCACATTTCATTGTGCAGCCATCTGCAATTTGGACTTGGAAGTTAGAAACTGCTCGTACAAAACAATGCGTTGCTTCTGTGATTTTTTGATGGATGAAATTATGGGTACTTCCACTGTCAATCAAGACTACTACTGGGCGATGTTTAAGAAAACCCCAGATTTTGAGAGTTTGAGGGGAAGAAATCCCTGCCAATGCATGCAGCGAAATAACTGGTTCGTCAGAGACATTCTCCTTTGGGTTGTCTTCTTCTAGCGCCTCATGTTCCTCAAGTGGTGGATCTTCCTTTGTTGAGCTGTGGTCAGTGGCATCTATTTGAAAAAATTTGGCTCCTTGCATTTATGACCTGGGGAATATTTTTCATCACAGTAGTAACATAGTCCTTGCTTCCTTCTTTCAGCCATTTCCGCAAGTGACACCTTTTGGACCTTAAGTGTTTGAGTCGTGTTGTGAGCCTGTGGGGGACGACCTTTAGCGGGGAAATTTGGGTGATTGTATTGGGATGCTAATGCACGTTCCACCTTACGAGCTACCTGGCAAGCCTCCGTCCACGTGGGAGGGTGGTGAAGTAGAACTTGAGCTTTGATGGCTTCTTTAAGACCACTGATAAAACATTCCATGTAGAACTCGTCTGTGAGACCCCTAGTGCGAAAGGCTAAGGCTTCAAAAGCGGTAATATATTCATCCACTGTACCAGTCTATCGGAGCTTAGTGAGACGACCCAAAAAAGAGTCTTCCTATTCAAAGCGATCTCGAAGAGCTTTGGTAAATTGGGTCCAAGTCCTAAAAGGTCCATTGCAATGCTGATGCCATTCCCACCATTACCACCGTTCATTGTCCAAGTACATGCTCCCCAACATAAGCTTGTTCGCATCATCTAGGATATGATTCAATTTGAAATACTGCTCCATTTGTGCTAGCCATGCGGACGGGTGAGAACCGTCAAATTTATGCACATCCAACTTGGGAGGTCGCTGACTGGGTGGTGGATGGGTGTGCCAGACGTGAGGAGAGTGGCTAGACTCACCCTCATTGTATTCATGGCCATTATACGCCTCCTCGTGGGCTTGCTCCTTGCCCTTCGGGAGTAATTGCTGTATCTGGAGACTTAGTCTGTGAATCTCAGTTTGGATGGAGTTCACAGTTTCTTCAAGTTTGTCCATCCTTTCATTGGCCATCGCTTGAGCTCTAGTTTCTACCATACACCAACCTCATGAAAAATTGGGACGACATAAAAATTTTTACTAATAAATTGAATGGTACCACCTTGCTCAGCTCGTTGTCCTGATTCTGATGGACTAGATCACCAATAAGCGCCCCGGAAGATCTCAGACTCGTTTTTTTTTTTTAAACTCCTAATGGAGTTTTACTCCTTCTTGATCGATACTGCAGTCGCCAAATCCTCAAAATGTCAACGCTGCCAAAAGTCCTGTGAAAAGTATACCCCGGTATAGGAACCCTTCACAACAACTCCGATCTGGTGGGTCTGAGAGATCTAAATGGCGGACAACTGTTGCGGCGGATCTGATGGATCTGCTGGACTGATGTCTACTGCTGATGCACCTCTTTGCACACGCGGATCGGGAATAGATGATGTGTGATCCCCCGATAGAAAAGGAAACTATGGTCGTGAGGAGTGTCAGGTGCTACAGATCGCAATATACATAAGGGTCTGGCAGTAGTACTCGGCCCAATGTTTCAGGGCTCTAACTAAGGAGGATCGACCGTACCCTTAGCCGTACAACCCGACTTGCCTATCGTATGGGCGAGTAATCTCTCCGAGTGCTGTTCTCGGTGTACTGTAGACACAAGACGGCCGACGGTTTATCTATGGCGAGGTTTCAAGGGAGCCTAGGGGGCTTCCGATATACCCAGAGGGTACGTGGAAGATAGTCCGTGTGCGGTTCTGTCTAATGCGCTACTACTCGAAGGGGTACCCACAGGGGTTACAAGGGAGTCCAACAGACATGACCACCTCTTGTATTTCCTGTGTGCATGCCTCCCCAAATCCACACATTTATGCGCTCAACGACAGATCCCATGGTTTAAAGACGCCGGAACACGTCTCTAGCCGAATTTTTTTTTTGCTAAGAATTGGAGATCCCACCGGCCCTGGAAAGTGCTCTGATACCACTTGTTATGCTCTTAACCTGCAAAATGATACCCAAATACAGAATATGCGAAGAAAAGATACCCAGAACACAGAATAGCAATGATTTTATTATTCAGAGAGTAATGTTCACTTGCCTCTTCGAGGGGGCAACCTCCAATAGAGCAGAGCTCGACTACAAAATAAGACACAATGCTCCTCGCAGGGAGTCTCTATCCTTTATATATGAATCATACATGCAATACCACGGGCCAATACCGTTGGTTTTATTAATACCATCTATCTAATACTACGACCCATTTGCAACTAACAGTGGTCCCGTCATTAATTGCGGGTTAACCACTTACAAATATTAATATGGGCTTTATTGACTCTTTGACTATGACGTGATCCCATGACATAAATAAGGGGGTTAGGGTGGGACCCTAACACAACCATGGAGAACTTCATCTGCAATCTGTCTATTGGTCGTTACTATTCATCCATCAAATGCACTGCCTTGTACAGCCTGACCCTTGCCCTGCTCTACTCTATTCTGCCTGTTCTTCTTTGTCTTGTTCTGCCTTGCACTGATCTATACTATTTTGCTTTGTTCTGCTCTGCTCTTGCATTGTTCTATTCTGCTCTGCTTTTTTCCGAATTATGAAGAAGAAGAAATGATCGAGGATGTATCATACTGACTCAAAGTTAGTCTCAGAGTATGTACCACTGGTCCCAGACCAGTCTCAACCAACCCAAAGTCAGCGTCATAGTGAGTACAACTCCAATGGTCCCAGACCAATATCATCCTCCACTGACTCAAAGTCAGTCTCAGAGTATGTACCATTGGTCCCAGACCAGTCTCAACCAACCCAAAGTCATCTTCATAGTGAGTACAACTCCAATGATCCCAGACCAATATCATCCTCCACTGACTCAAAGTCAGTCTCAGAGTATGTACCACTGATCCCAGATCAATGGAGGTCATCCTAGCATAGGGAGTATGGTAGTTACAACGATGCATCCATCGGTACTACTATGGTCCCTAACTTCATTTCCCTTCTCATTGATCAGATGAGAGGTACTTCCCATGAGTCCCAGACTGCATGGGTAGGATGCCTCGACAGGAGAACTAATCAATCCTGTCCTCACAGGAGAACACATCAATCCTGCTAAAATTGCCATGGAGAACACATCAATCCAGGCCTCACAGGAGAACACATCAATCCTGCTACAATTGCTATGGAGAACACATCAATCCAGGCCTCACAGGAGAACTAATCATCCTGCTACACAAGAGAGCGAATCATCTTGTCCCACAAGAGAGCGAATCATCTTGTTCTAGTGTGCACCACCAGGGGAGGGTGAGTCACCCTGTGGTCGTACATTTCTCCAGTAATAACCGCAAGCCCTCAGAGCTCCCAGAGCTCAATGTATGCAACATGCAGGACCCTTGTACAAGGGTTTCTCACCGACTCCAAGTCATTTGGGAAAATCACAGATTAGATCTTTCCTCGGGGCTTTGACAAGGTGTATCAACCTGTACATCATCTTAATGCGATGGAGCCTCCTTGCTCATCAACTTACCATATCCAAGATGATGCCTATCTGCTGGAGCAATCGACGAATACATGATTCCTCAATAATCGAATCCCACCTCTGGTTGTTATAAAGAATCACAGTGGTATCCAATGTAAATCCAAACATCTCACTTAAGAGCTTTCGCAACCAGACTACCTCACATGAGGTTATGCTGGCAACAATATATCCTGCTTTGGTGGTGCTCAAAGCCACCGACTTCTGCTTCCTGCTCATCTAAGATATCGAAGTAGATTCCAAGGTGAAACAGCACCCGGAAGTGCTCTTACGGTCCACCACACTGCCTGCCTAATCAACATCAGTATATCCAAGTAGTCTCACATCTCCGGCAATGTATCTTAATCCATGAGAGATTGTGTCCTGAAGACATATCAGAAGATTCATGGCATCAATCCAGTGAGGCTCAACCAAATATGAGCTCACAATGCTAACTGCAAAAAAATATGTTCGGACAGAGGTTCACCAAGAACATCAATGCGAATAAGCTTATGAAACTCAGAGGAATTTCCCAAATCTGGTCCGACATCACTACCATATAACTTCTAAAAGTTAAGATCCTTGAGGTAGTCACAGGCTTGCAGTCCATCATACCAAATCTTTCCAATATCTTTACCACATATTTCCTTTGAGATAGGAAAATTTCCCTTGGCTTCTGCCATACTTCAAGTCCTAGGAAGTAGTGCATCAGTCCTAGGTCTTTCATTTCAAATTCAGAGGCCAACTCCCTCTTACATTTGTGAATGAGAGGGTCTGCACCTGTTAGAAAGAGGTCATCCACATACAATACCAGTATGAGAGGCTTGTCATCTTCAACCTTAAAGTAAAGGTTAGGATTGGATTCACTCCTAGTGAATCCCAGCTTCATCAAGTATCTATCGATCCTCTCATGCCATGCTCGGGGTGCTTGCTTCAGCCCATAGAGAGCTTTCTTCAACCTGCATACATGAGATTTTCGATCATAAATCTCAAATCCTTTGGGTTGCTCCACGTAGACCTCTTCTTTGATCGAGCCATGCAAGAACGTAGTCTTGACATCCATCTGATGTAGGTTTCATCCTTGTGAAGCGGCAAGGGATATGATCGAGCGAATGGTCGTATATCTGGCAACAGGTGCAAATATCTCATCATAGTCTATACCTTCCTTTTGGGAGAAACTTCAAGCAACAAAACGAGCCTTATACTTTTCCGTGCTTCCATCTGCCGCATGCTTTATCTTGTAAAGCCATTTGGAAGTAACAACAGTCTTGTCCTGGGGTCTGGGAACTACTTCCCAAACATCATTCTTTATGATAGACTCATATTCTTCGGTCATAGTATCCTTCCATACTTGATGCTTGATGGCATCTGAGAATGACGAAGGCTCATTTTGTATGATCGTGCTCATGATGGTCAGGTATCCTTGATACCTATTAAGTTTCTTACTTTGACGGAAGGTTCCTCAAGGTGCAGCATGTCCTTTAACATCATCAAGTATCCCCCTAAGCCATGAAGGCCTCTTCCTAGAAGAGGAAGGCTCATGTGGATGAGAATCTATCAGATCCATGGGTTCTTCTACATTAGGCATTGATTCATCATCCTTTTCTTTCGGTTCCCTGGTGTTAGCTTCTTGAGAGCTCCTCAAAGTCGAAAGATTGTTCACCTTGCGGTGAACTTTTCTTTAGGAGTCTTGGAACCCAATGCTTGATGAGGGCATCAATTTTGTACATATACGACGGTGATTGTAGTTTCAGCCCATAGAAACATTAGAAGTCTTTGATCATGTAGCATGGCCCAGGCAGCTTCCATCATCATGTGGTTCTTCCTTCCCACCACACCATTCTACTCAGGAGTATGTGGTGTGGTAGTCTCCCTCTTAATGCCAACCTCAGGTATGCCTGAGTGAACCAATTGTAATATATCAGAGGTCTTGCTTTGGCTTGAGGGGAATGGTCCCCTTTTGAGCTTTCCTTCAGCACATCCTGGACATACACCTTCATTCTCTATTCAGAATTCAGGCATCCCTATCACCATTTGTCTTACACCGAGTATAGCTTTATAATGAAGGGGGGAAAACCTCTAATTCCAAAGCTTGGACTGAAGAGATGTGTCATAAGACATGACACCTAGCAAACTTCCATCGACCTGATATAATGAATCAATACTAAACCCAAGGGTAAAGGCATCTTTATCATTATTTTTTCATATACATACCTTGCCATCGCTGAAGGTTACCTTGTAGCCTTGGTCTTTCGTTCCCGAGATGGACACTAGGTTCTTTTTGAGGTCAGGTGCATTTAATACATCCTGGAATTTCTGGCCTTCTTGAATGCTTGTCCTCTTCCTTGATTCCCAGCTCTCCTCTTACCTTTGCTGTTGAATTTGTCATTCCTTTTATTGCCATCAGAGGGATTTTGATCATCGTCCTAGAGTGAGTCCTTTCTATCAGGGTACTCCCTTGCATAGTGACTTGCTTTATCGCAAATGTAACATCGTCATTTTCTTCCACCCTTAAATCCAACCTTTCTTTTCGATTTAGACCCAGAATTATTTCTTTTCTTAGCATGAGAAGAAAAAGCAGCAAGAGCACCTTTAGGCAAGGGCATTTCCTGCTCTTCTACCCTTGTTTGTTCTTGAATGCATCTAGCCATTAATTCCTCGAAACTAGGAATTACATTATTGTTCAGAAGAGTAGTCCTGAACACATACCATTCAGATGGTAATCCTCCGAGAGTTGTGAGTGCCATTTCTCTGTCAGTAATGGTTTCCCCAATAGATAGGAGATTGTTCTTGATCTCGGTGATTCTTAAGAAGTATGCTTGCATACTTTCATCTTTACCCTTCTTTATTTCTCTCAACTTATTTCTAAGAAACAAAACTTGGTTTGCATCATTAACTTTAAATAAACTCACCAGTCTATCATAGATTTCCTTGGAGGTGTCTAGATCAGAGATGTAGGCCACTAAGCGCTTGTCGATAGAGTCCTGGATGATCTTCTTTGTTTTGACTTCTCCATTTTTCCATTTGTTCCAGGCAGCAGCAGATGCATTTGATGAAGGCTCAACAATATTGCCTCTTACATGGTCCAGCACTCCTTGATCTTCAAGGGTTAGATCGATAGACATCTTCCATCTGTGATAGTCAGCTTTCTCACGGAGCTTGTCTTCGGCAGGAAAGAGTGTTGAGGACCCCATAGTTCTTTTAGGATAGCCTTGCCAATCTTCTCTTCAATGATTGCTCTTGCTCTTTCTCAGGCTTTGTCTTCATGTTGTGGGGAAAAATGCCTATGGAGGACGATCCTATCCACCTAAGGTGTGACAGTGCCTTAGCAACAAACAGAGACAACTATTCTAGTATTCTTCCTTTATGAATTAAGAATGAAGAGAGATAGATGGACTAACCGGTGTCTTCCGTTTGTCCCTCGATCCGGTCTCTCTTCTCTTTGAGGGTTCCCAGCTACTTGCCTTCTCGCTCGCCCAGCTTCAAGAGGTTTCTGCAAGATCACAAGAAGAGAACACTACACAAGACATGGATTCATATTCATAACTAGTTCAGGATTAGAAATAAACTAAACATACTAATGCAATCATACATCAAAGATACACTAGTATATAGGAGAAACCAAGATAGCTTTATTGATGAATAACAAGGTTCGGGAAGAGATACAACCCAGAGGGCTCCAATACAACATCTCCTTCCCAACAAATGGAATTCCTATCTTCACGCCCTTCAAAGCATTAAGCACCCAATGATCCCAATCTCAAACCAACAACAATTCTTTGCAATAACAAAATTCCAGCCTCTAGATCTCATGGATGAGAGATCCATATATAAATGTTTGGAGAGAGGATGAGTCAGCTTGAGATCTGACTAGTGTCCTCTCCCTCTGTCAGTTCTTGATTCCACTTGGAGCTTCTTACTTCCACTTGGAGATTAGGAACCTCTTACTCATCACTAGTCAAATTCACTGAGGCAAGTGTCATTGAGGAAGATTCTGGAAGCTTCCTGGGTCTTGACACCTCTTGGAATGAACTTGCCATTTGGAAATTCTCGCTCAACGCACCCTGGTAGTGCTTCTACCTGCGTTGTAGTGCAGGTAGCCAGTGTTGGCTTTGAAATTCAGCGCAGACAGCTAGTGGAGCCATTGAATTGATCCTGAATTGACTTGTTTTTGAGCAGTTTCTGGTGGAGAACTTCTGTGAATTGCTGTGGTTTGTTAGCCTTGTTCCTCTAGGGGTAGGAACAACATGTTTAGGGACTTTGGATCCCTTAGATTATGGACACTTCATGCTCAATGCTATAAGGCACAAAAATGTGTATAACAGTTGCCCCCTAAAGTATGAGGTCGTTTATCGGGTGAAATGCTTTATCAGGGGGATCCGAAGTTCATCCAGTGCTGGGAGGAGACCTGTAATAAGATACAATACAATACATTATTTTTCATACTGCTTTCATGATCTAGATGAGGCGGGAATTCCCATGCTCAGCTTTATAAATTCATTTTTCTGTACATAGAACAGACAATTGTCTGGTGGTAGACTGATAATTTTGATGAAATTATCATCCTTTGGGTAGGATGATTATCTGCTGCAATGATGTACATGTCAATGTCTTTATCTTTCCTGAATATATATCGCAGCCCGGATGGATGAAACTAGATCCGGGGTCTTCAAACTCGTTCGATCTTCACTCTAAGTACAAGTCGATCCATGTGAGAAATGTTCTGAAGTCGAACATGGAAAGACATCGCTTGATTACCGGTCAATGAGGTAAACCGTTAACAAGCGCGAGAGGAATCACCGATAATGATAATGACCCTCAAGGTACTACAGTACAATTCACGTGGTGTGAATAAAGGACTTGGCGTCAAACACCACGCAAAATCTTTTGGTCGAAGGTCATTGATGTATACCTGTCGCCGGAAGTGAGAAACTTTCCATTGAGGCATGCAAGCTTCAAAGTACTGAAGGGGTTGTTCCTAGATCAAATTCTTGGATAATAAGCTGATGTCGACAAGAAGTGATCCGTCAAAGGAGGGCCTTAATGAATCCCACATCAATGACATGGAACGGAGCTAATGATTTTGATGGAGGTGAAAACGATCTGTGACATATGATTCAGGGTGGCGGTCATGAAAGGATGAAGGATAATGTACAGCAGTGGATGGGACACGGTTGACTTTTCTGAACGACTTCTCTTGAACATATGGTGACACTGATGCGATGGATCGGTAGCATTACCCCAAATATGGATGGTATGGCGAGACCATGGATGACCGGTGAATGAAACAACCCAACCCGATTGTGGTACAGAGGAAAAGTGTCATGTTCAAGAGCGACTTGCTACCATCAAAGTTTTCTTGAGTTTCTCCCAATTTTTCCCCAGTCATTGCTGACCAGTACCTCTTTGTTTTTGTCAAGCTTGAGGAGGATAACATATGCTTGTTCTATAACCTTCCCTTCGGGCAAGCCCATCGCTATGTTTTAACGAGCCTAGCGATAGTGAAACTCATTCTCGTCTAAAGACAAGTTTGTCGCTATTTAATGATTTTAACGAGTCTAACGACAAAGATAACTCGATCCTTTTCATTTTTAGAGAGTCTGAAAAGATACATAAAGTTAACTCCAAAAGTCCTTTTTGTTCATCTAATCCCTTAGGTCCGAAAAAGTATAAAACAATACAAAAGGGATGAGTTTTCGATAGTTTTAACGAGCCAAATAAAACAAGCGCTCGATTGTTTTGTGCAATAATACCTCAGGTCCAAAACGATTAAAATCTAGAGGAGGGATAGCACTTCCTGTCCCTTTAACGAGCTGGAAGGCCAAGGACTCGGCAATCTTTTCATATTTTACGAGTCAGATGAAAAGAGCTTAAAGAAGACTCGTCTTTTGAGGAACAAGTGATAAAACAGGTTAGCAGGTGATTCCAGGTACAGGTTGGAATTTTCCAATCACGACAATGTCACAAGGATGGCTAGTGAAATCACTCTTCACAGCTGTTCCTCAAAATGGGTAAACAAACATATGGAGGTGAACGATCGGCCAATGGAAAAGTGGAGGTGACGGGCAAACACGACCAAGGCTTTAATGGCTGATGATATTACATTCATAGTGGTTATTTACCGGGTAGTTCATTTTTTAACGAGCTTAAACGCGGGTGGAAACATTTGCTCGATCTTATGTTTATTTTTTAACGAGCATGAACTATGCGCTAAAACTGCTCGGATCTTGCGTTTATTTTTTAACGAGCATGAACTGTGTGCTAAAACTGCTTGATTACCCAGTCATATGATAAGAATGTCTCATTAAGATTCTATTTTTTATGGAGCTTCATCTTACAAAGCTATGCCCCGCATCCTTTCTTTATGCAAGTCAGGAAACGGCTAACCCAAAAAATAGATAAATAACTGCTCTTTGCTTGCATTCCAAAAGGTTTGCATGCCCCCAGGTATAAAGTACGATTTCAAGGTTACCTCTACTTCTTTTCCGTCAAAACAATTGTTTTAACGAGAGAGGCTTACCGCTTTCAGGTTACCCAAAGATTGTCTCGTTAATCTTTCAAACAAAACACTTCCTTGGCAATGTCTACTGAAATAGACAAAGGTGAGCGACGATGCCCGCCAACTCACATAACTTTGACAAAAGAATCTTATTCTAGAATAACCCTCTTCTAGCATGGGCGGGGTACAGACTAGTCATATTCTCCCGCGGAAACCTACCCTATACCCAAAGTTTTCCTGCCGAAGCAGACCAGGACGCATGCCCCCTGGGTTCCAGTCATATCCTCCCGGATTACTCGCGCTCATCAGGAGGAGAGACCGTGGGTTGAGACATTTCTTGCGTGAAGAGACCATTTAGGGATGGTATATGACTATTTGCGATGCGTGATCCGGGAAATGAAAGTTGGTGCACGAGCTTGACCACTCTTCCTTCATGCGGAAAACACATTACTCTAAAGAGTGAGGAGACGATGGCTCCCATGAAATATATATAGTCTCGTCCAAGGAGTAGATTACAATCCAAGGGTCCTTGAACGACCATCACGTTCATTTGAACGGTCTTCCCTTTCAATGTTATGGGCACATTGGGGAGGATCCCTAAAGGTCGACTGGTTCCTTTATCGAAGCCTGATAGATTTATCATTTCAGGAAAAAGTGCTGGCAAACCAAACGCTTTCCAAGAAATAGAGGAAAGGATACTCACAGATGCCCCCTCATCAATGATAGTGCCTGCCATTACCATTATGTATATTTGAACGACAATTCTGAATGGTATGCTTGCTGGCAACCGGGGTCTGCCTAGTTGATTCCAGTCGAAGGACACAACAGGTTGCTTGGTGGTGGGACCGAGTAGACGGCCGGGTATGACTCTGACGAAGTTCCTTCCTGCGATAAAGGAATGGGCAAATTGCCCCCTTGTTCGTCGGAGTCTGTGTTGATGAAGAGAATTTGGACGATGTCGTCTTTATTCTCCTCTGTGATGGTATCATTCGAAGATAGAGCCTCTGAAGGAAAAACCGGGTCAACTGCCGCCTCAACCTTTTGACTTTCGTCAGGCATGGATCCAAACAGTTCATCTTCAAGGATAGGTGCTTCGGCTGACCACCTCGGTGGGCCAGCCGGGTTCTCAACTAGTGAAGGACTTGGCAGGAGTTTTTGATATCCAGGAGGAAGTTGCGCTCGTAAAATCGGGCGATCTTCCAAAACTCTTTTAGCCTCGTCTGAGAAGGGACAATGGTGGATGGCATGATCGCCTTCACACAGTTTGCAGGGAAATCTAGCTTTCCCTCTCTGTCTTGGGACTTCACTTTCACTAGTTGACAGTGAGCTGTCAACATGGCTATCAGAGGTTGACGCCATCGAATTGTGAAAACGGGGAGACCAGTCCCTTAGTATCTGAGGGATGCAGGGACAATCTCTGTGGAAGTGGTCTCCCTTGCATATGCACATGGCGATTTAGGCCTAGTCAGTGCTGTGTGTGGATTTTTGTCAGATGACACTTGTTTTCCCCCAGTCGCTTTTGGCTCCTTCTTCTTCTTCTCTTTCTTCTTCTTTTCCTTCTTCTCCTTAGGAACTCAGTTTTGTTGTTTTACCAGTTTCGTCAAGCGAAGAGGAAGGAGGAGAGGAAGAATTAGATGAAGTAGAAGGCTGGTGGGCAACTCTGGTCTAGTCTAACTGTTGACTCGACTGTTCAGGAATAGTGGTGTTCTGAACGACATTGGTTGAAAAGAGCCAGACCGGCAGGCCAATTGTCAGTCCTGGAAGCGACAATGTGTCCATATGGGGCGCACCAACATCTCCCCAAGAGGAGAAGGGACTAGGATTTCCACCAAGGGGAATTCCTTGGTTGGTGTGCTCCATTTTTTCAACCTAAAGATCAACGCAGGAATAGGGGTGATTGTTCCGTTTAAAATAAATTTTAACGACGCTTTAGACACAACTTGCTTTTTCAATTTTAAAGAGTCGAGAAAAAGCTAAAGATGACTCTAGTCTCCTTCGATGTTTTAACGAGCCCGAAGTGACAAATGCTCGGATGGAATTTTTCCGTTGTAGAGTCTGAAAAAGGCCAAAAGGAACTGCTCTAGAGTTCTAGACAGAGGGTGTGCCAAAATTTTCGCAAAACCGCAGAATACTTTTTAGGGTACGGGCGGTCGATCTTCCTGAATGCTGTGTTCAGTGCATTGCGATCAGTAGGGCGGCCGACATGGCTTCCTAAGGATACAGGTTTTATGCCTATAGGGGTCTCCCAATATATACGCGACGGTACGTGGGAGCACAATCTGTACTGGCGCTATTGTCCCTCAGGAGGAATCACCCACCATCAACGAGATCGACAGTCACCAGGCTTTACGACGCCGGAACACGTCTCTAGCCTAGACCTCTATGTTGTGTGTTATGTTGCAAAGCGTTGTTAAGTTCATTCAATTTATTTTAAGTTGATCTTTTTAGAAGTTTGCCTTTCGAGGTTCACCACGAGATGTATGATACAATTCCTAAATGCAGTCTAAAGATGATAAGCAAGCTTTATATCTTTTCAACTTTGAAAATCCTAGCTACTAAGGGAAAAGAAAGACACCATCTTTTCTCAAAGAGCAATCAGCACACTCTAATGCACTTTTCCTAAATCAAACATTTAAACTATCAAGATGCAAATGCACAATGCAGGTGTTTGTTTTCCGCTTTCTTAGTATTGATGCCTACAAAGAAAGCTTTTTGTACAACTTTGAATTTTCTTTTAAATGACAAATACAAACAAGTTTACTTTTTCGAAATCAGAGAGGGTAGAAGAGATTACAACACTTAACGATTTTCGAAATGAATACTTGTTTCGACACTTAAAAGAGACAAACTCAAACCAAATGAAAAAGTAAATGTATAATCAACTGTAAACAGCCAATGAACTCTCTTCTAAGATCACAATCAACAGATCTGAATCAAGGGCTACAGGATGACTATTTCACTCTTGCAAAGGAAAACTGCAAATGACGCCAAAACACATAAAAACACTCACAATCTTTTTGTACAAAATGAGGCGGAATTTAAGTTGAGAAAAGGAGTTATCAGACTAGTACCTATGCTAGTTACAGGCTGCAAAAATCAGAGATCAAAACAAGGCAAAACAGAGCAGAGAACCCCAGCTGCACAAGGCCTAACTGGATCAGCGCAACCTCAACACAGGGGTTTTGACATTCAGCGCAGGTAGCCTTCACGGGACCTGCGTTGAAATGCAAAACCTCTTCACAGGGGTCGCACTGAAGGAGAAACGAGAGTTTCTCACTGGGTTCTGGGTCACAGATTGCTGATTAATCCACTGTTTCAGGCCAAATAAAAGCAACAAGAAAGGTACAATCAAAGGGATGCTTTGAGGGAGTACTAAGATCTATCACAAAGGATCATCAAATCATTTGTGAGTCCATTGTTCATATCATAGACAAGTCCAGTGATTGGATCAAAGTAGCAACTGTCTACTTTGCATCTGGGAATAGCAGATGCAGTTCGATTGTTGCTGTCGATTCTATGAAACAAACAATGATGGAAACACAAATAAAATGACTAAACAGATCTCCCCAGCGGAGTCGCCAATTTGTTGTGGGGAAAAATGCCTATGCAGGATGATCCTATCCACCTAAGGTGTGACAGTGCCTTAGCAACAAACAGAGATAACTATTCTAGTATTCTTCCTTTATGAATTAAGAATGAAGAGAGATAGATGGACTAACCGGTGTCTTCTGTTTGTCCCTCGATCTGGTCTCTCTTCTCTTTGAGGGTTCCCAGCTACTTGCCTTCTCGCTCGCCCAGCTTCAAGAGGTTTCTGCAAGATCACAAGAAGAGAACACTACACAAGACATGGATTCATATTCATAACTAGTTCAGGATTAGAAATAAACTAAACATACTAATGCAATCATACATCAAAGATACACCAGTATATAGGAGAAACCAAGATAGCTTTATTGATGAATAACAAAGTTCAGGAAGAGATACAACCCAGAGGACTCCAATCTAGCATCTCCTTCCCAGCAAATGGAATTCCTATCTTCACCCCCTTCAAAGCATTAAGCACCCAATGATCCCAATCTCAAACCAACATCAATTCTTTGTAATAACAAAATTCCAGCCTCTAGATCTCATGGAGGAGAGATCCATATATAGATGTTTGGAGAGAGGATGAGTCAGCTTGAGATCTGACTAGTGTCCTCTCCCTCTGTCAGTTCTTGATTCCACTTGGAGGTTCTTGCTTCCACTTGGAGATTAGGAACCTCTTACTCATCACCAGTTGAATTCACTGAGGCAAGTGTCATTGAGGAAGATTCTGGAAGCTTCCTGGGTCTTGACACCTCTTGGAATGAACTTGCCATTTGGCAATTCTCGCTCAACGCACCCTGGTAGTGCTTCTACCTGCGTTGCAGTGCAGGTAGCGAGTGTTGGCTTTGACATTCAGCGCAGACAGCTAGTGGAGCCATTGAATTGATCCTGAGTTGACTTGTTTTTTAGCAGTTTCTGGTGGAGAACGTCTGTGAATTTCTGTGGTTTGTTATCCTTGTTCCTCTAGGGGTAGGAACAACATGTTTAGGGACTTTGGATCCCTTAGATTATGGACATTTCATGCTCAATGCTGTAAGGCACAAAAATGTCTATAACACTTCACCTCAGCTCTGATACCATTTTAAGTTATGGTATGTTCTATTCTTATAACAGTTTACTTATTTTTCTTATTATATTCCACCGATTAGCAATCACATGTACATAAAGTAAAGTGCAGATAGAACATTAAATGATCGACAGAAAACAAGCCAAGACAAGAGACACAAGATGTGGTGGCTAGCCAGGGACAAACCCCACAATGTGTGGGGAAACCCTTTGATCAAATATTCTTTTATCTCACAAACCGACAGTCGGATTGACTTCATTCCACCACCAGAAGTTTCGGCTTCCAGAGGAGGTTCAGATGAACCTACAGTGCAGTTCAGCTGAGGACATCTTCTAGGCCACGCAAGTCAATCTTTACTTCTGCAGTTGCAGCTTCAGTTTCAGTAGTTTCCAGCTTCAAACTAGGGCAGTCGATATCTTGCAAACCGTTCGTCGGATTGACTTCATTCCACCACCAATAGTTGCGGCTTTCAAAGGAGGTTCAGATGAACCTACAACACAGTTCCAAAGAGGAGATATTCTAGGCCACGCAAGTCAATCTTTACTTCTGCAGTTGCAGCTTCAGTTTTAGCAGTTTCCGGCTTCAAGCTAGGGCAGTCGATATCTTGCAAACTGTTCGTCGGATTGACTTCATTCCACCGCCAATAGTTGCAGCTTTCAAAGGAGGTTCAGATGAACCTAAAACGCAGTTCCAAAGAGGAGATCTTCTAGGCCACGCAAGTCAATCTTTACTTTTGTAGTTGCAGCTTCAAGTTCAACAGCTTCCGGCTTCACATGTGAGAGAGAGAGAGACCCATTTCAGCGCAGTAGAGAAGAGACTCATATCTGCGCAGTAGAGAGAGAGAGAGAGAGAGAGAGAGAGAGAGAGATGTGATGAGATGAGTGAGTCCAAATGAGGAAAAGTGCTCTTATATTTATACACAACGTTGGTGGGTGAATAGATGCGACTGTTGGGCTTCTGAGCCTACATGAGTTGTAGGTCGACTTGATAATAATTCCATAATCAAAATAAATTCATATCTCCATGAATACTTATCGGAATCGGATGATCTTTATATCAATCTTACACCTCTCGACAAGAGGAATCTAATAAAAATATTATCAGCCATGAATAAGATGATCCACATGAAATTTTTTCCTTGGTTGCCAATTTTAACAAATATGACCTGTATGGATGGCCAAATATCATTGATAGAGTCAATGATATTGGCCCACAGTTTTTCCTTGGCTTCTCCAAGTGGCTCCTTTAGTGTCAAGTCTCTTTCCATTAACTTGAGCTTTTCCTTTATCCTTGCAACCTTTTTCTCCTCCTCTTTCTGCATAATCGTGGCAAGCTTATAGTCTATTTCTAAGCTTGCCACCTATTCCTTTAGCTTGTTTATCTCGTTTGTTTGAATAGAAATTTCTTCCATGGCATGAACAAGCTTGGTTGCTTCATCTATTGTTGTATTTGCTATTGTTGTAGAAGTTTCTAATGTAGATGATGCAGTGGTGATGGGAAAGGTAGTGACTATAGGAGTTTTTGGAGCCAATGTGGTTGCCAATGTAGATGGTACTGCAGTAGTCACTATAGGGATTATAGTTGCTGGTGTGGTCCCTACTTCACCCTGCTTCAATTGGATTAAGGCATCCAATTCCTTCTCTGTGCTCCTCAACTGATCATTCAGCTTGAGGACTAAATCCATTAAGTCCTCTTGCTGAGTTTGAGACTATAACACCCCCTGTGTTTATGGATGATGCAAGGAGGGTATCTTTAGTTTTTTCTTCAGTGAAGCAATGTCCTTGTTCTTCTGTTTTATTAACTCCTCTGTTGCTTTGATATCTTTGGGATCATGTCCCATCTCTATGATCAAGTCTTCCAAGGACTTGATTATGTTATCCTTGGCCTGAGATGAAGCTTGTTCAAGTTGATACTAAGCTGAGATGTTGTCCAGGGAACTTTGCAGTTGATGAAAAACTACGGACTTCTCTATTATGGTGGAGTAGATCATTTCTCCAGCCTGCTTGTGAAACTCTATTTGATCCATAGGGTGAATATCTCTGGCCAACACCTCAAAATCAACTTTCTTAGAGTTAGTGGGTGCCCTTGGTTGTTGCACAGTTGGTTGAATGAAGGAGACCTGCATCTTCCCCTCTTTGATGTCAAAGGCTAACATCAATCTGCTCTGACATGGAGTAGAAAGTTTGAAAAGCTGAGCATATGTCTCAATTTTCAACCTTTCATTCTTCATTTTTATCTCTTTGAATTTGTCTTTGATACTTTTATCTTGGTCTGCTAGCCTACTAAAGGACGCGGCCTCTACATTCATCTGTCTCTGTATCATATGGGTTCCTGAGGATGCTGGGGGATGTGTTTCTTCTAAAGGAACGATACCTTTACTCTTTTCTAGCTCAGAATCAGTTATTTCAACTAAGCCATCGATGTCTTCCTTCTCTGACACAGGATTGAGTCTAGGCCTTTTGCTTTGGCCTCTTTCATATTGAACTTTAAAGGCTTGTGTCCCTGAACTTGATCCTTCCTCCCTACCCCTTTTGGGATTTTTCTCCTCATTCAAAAGAGTTTGCACGATAGGGGGAGTGCTCGTTGTCCCTTCCTGAGGTGGTACCTACAGAAATGAATTTTCATCAAGTTTCTTTTCTAGATCTAATAATGTGTTTTCCACATCAACTTCAATATTGTCCCTGTCCTCTAAAGTGTTTTCCAACCATTTCAATTGGTTGGCATACTTTTCTATCTCAGGGATGCGGTGATGGATATAGGGAGCCATCTTGTTTTGCTTCCTTCTTTTGTAGATGAAATCCTAGGGATCATATCTCCATATGAAAATTTGTTTTAATTTTAATATCCGAAGGATCAGGTCTGCCTCTTATCCAGTTTCTCTGCTATTACAAATAAAAGGACCCAATTAGTCTTTGATCTAGAGTTGGGCTTTCTTTTTGGCTGAGACAAAGTTTACCTCATTTGAATTTATTATCTGCTTGTAGTACTCCATGGAAAATAACCTCATTGGGAGGTATTTAGGTAGTTTGTATGGGGCAAGCTGGCACCCATAAATCCTTATTTCAGTGTGGTTTTGGTACAGCTACCAATCTCCCACCCGATGATTGATGTTTAGATGAAGAACTCTCCTGATCTCAGAATTGATTCTTGGTGGAGGGGTTCCACTGAGCATAATCATCACAGGATGGACAAAGGAATCTATGAATTCATTGTATGAATAAGGGGAGGGATATTGATGAGTCAATGGGGTCCAAAAGATGAAAGATCTTGGTTGGCCCTTGGTATCCAACTTTTGCAAGGTAAGTGGGAATTTATCTGCTCGGAAGTAGAGGAACATGTGGTATAGTATTGAGAAGTACTTGAAGACTCTCACAGTGGGTAATCTCATAAGTTGTTCATGCATCTTGTATGCAATGAACTGGGCATAGTCATAGATTACTGCAGGAGGCTTACAAGGGCTAAATATAGACATGAAAGCAAGGACTATTTCATCCACCTGTTCATCAGTGGTATAGACCAGGATAGAAGAAATCATGGTGATGATATGTTTACCCCTTTCAAAAAAGATGGCAGAGATGTATGGTGGGATATTAGTGGGCATATGTGCTTCTTCCAAAATGAAATTATGAAGAATTTCAGTGAGTCTAATAAGGCCCAAGGTGGGGTATTTTTCTAGCAAATATCCAACAACTAGTGGAGTTAGGTTCTGGCTTGGTTGCAGCTATAGCATCTCGTTGATGGACTTGACATTGATTTTGAATAGGATTCACTCATGAGGAGACATAATAGCCCTGGTTCTGGGAATGTATTGAATTATGCATTAGTGAATGATCTCAAGAAAACAATGGACTTGTGGGAAAACATACTTGGGTAAGTTAGATTCCCACAATCCAATTTCATCAGCATGGTTAAGGTGGGTGTCTCTCACAAGGGAATATATTTTAATCATTAGGCCGTTGGTGACTGTGTCTTTTATCTGGAAATATCTGTCAGCCAGGGGAAGGTAGTCTAGGTTCAGATGAGGTGTGAACATAGGCTTGACGTTCAATGCAGTAGGGGAAACCATAATTCGGTTCTTGTGGATTCGAATTAGGCTTGCTCAAGGTTGAATTGGGGTTTTCAGAGGTAGTTTGGCAGTTTCGGGGTTTGAGTATTTAGCAAGGTGCAATATGGAGTCTATTGGAGTAATTTCAATTAAGTTTTAAGTTTAAAAAAATACTCAATGACTGGTCTAACTTGAAATTGACAAGGCACTTGGTGAATTCAGGTTTAAATACTTGAAACTAAGGCAAATTGACTCTGAGCAGGGTAACTGGTAGCTGCAATTGGTCGAAGGTTTCTTATGGAGGCTACACGGTTGACTGGGTGGTTTGTGGCATTCTCTAGAGCAAAATTTGCACGTGGGTTGACGGTTTCGATGTTTTGCGGGTGTCATGCATGCGTACAAAAGCTTGCAGGTGAAAATTTAGTGAAAAGGACATTTTTGGGGCTTTTTGGATTTTATATGGAAAAAATGTGTTTTGGCGGGTACAGGTCAATAGTGACTAATTTGTCACATAGCGGGGAGGCAGTAAGTGGTTAATTTCACACCGCCTATGGGCTTTAGGTGGTATTTGGGAGGGTGTTACAGGGAAAAGTGTCTATATAGAACTGCTCTATCCCACTAAGGTGTGACAGTTGCCTTAGAAACAAATAGAGAAAAGATACTTTCGTTTTTCCCTTATGAATTATAAATAGAGAGGAACAGAAAGACCAACCTTTGTCTTGCGCTAATCTCCTGAATTGATTCCTCTCTTCTTTGATAGTCTTTAGCTACCTGCTCCCTTGCATGCCCAGCTTCACAAAGTACCTGTAAGATCATAGTAGCATAGCACTATACAAAGACATGGATCTATAATCATAAAAAATCTAGGATCAGATGTAAATTGACCATACAAATGTAGCAAACATCAATGACACAAGAGTATGGAGGAAAACTTGAATAGCTTTTATTGATAAACAAGAAAGAGCCAAGAGGAGTTACAACCAGTTGTTCTGACCCAGCATCAACCTCTCAGCAAAGAAGCCCCTCTTCACCTCATACAGAGCTCAGATCACCCAAAAATCTGATGTTTGTCTCAAGAAACCAACAACAATTCCTTACAATATGCAAAATTCCAGCCTCTGGATCTCTGGGATGAGAGATCCGTATATAGATATCTGTAATGGAGATGAGTCAGCTCATGGTCTGATTAGTGTCTTCCCTCTAATAGTTCTTGCTTCCACTTGGATATTGATGATCTCTTACTCATCCTTGGTCGAATTCAGTGAGGCAAGTGTCACAGGAGAAGTTTCTGGAAGCTTCCATTGCCTCTCCACCTCGCGGAATGACACTGCCATTTGTCATTTCTCGCCCATCGCACCCCATAGAAGGGATTTTTGAAATGCAACACACCCACACAGTGTATTTAGGTGAGATGCAACGCACTTAGCCAGTGGAGCAGCTGAAATGATCCTGTTTTGACCAATTCTGAGCAGTTTTTCATGGATAACTTCTGGGAGAATTTGTAATCTGTTGACCTTGTTATTTTAGGGGTTAGAACAACACTTTTAGGGACTTAGGAGCCCTTGGTTTATGGAAATTTCATGCTTGGGGTTGTAGTGCCCAAAAATGTCTATAACAGTTGCCCCCTAAAGCATGAGGTCGTTAATCTTTTGATGTTGGGTGAAATGCTTTATTATGAGGATCCGAAGTTCTTTCAATGCTGGGAGGAGACCTGTAATAAGGTACAATACAATACATTATCTTCATAATATTTTCATGATCTAGCTGAGGCGGGCATTCCCATGCTCAGCTTTATAAATTCATTTCCATGTACATAGGACAGACAATCGTCTGAGTGAGGACTGATGATTCTGATAGAGCCATCATCCCTTTGATGAGATGATTATCTGCACAGCCATGATGTACATTTGATGTTTTTATTTTCCTGAATGTATATCGCAGCCCGGATGGATGAAACTAGATCTGGGGTCTTCAATCTCGTTCGATCTTCACTCAAATTACAAGTCTATCCATGTGAGAAATGTTTTGAAGTCGAACATGGAAAGACATCGCTTGATTACCAGCCAAAGATGTAAGCTGTTAACAGGCGCGAGAGGAATCACCGATAATGATAATGACCCTCAAGGTACTGAAGTACAATTCACGTGGTGTGAATAAAGGACTTGGTGTCGAAAACCAAGAAAAATATTTCGGTCAAAGGCCATTGATGTAAACCTATCGCCGAAAGTGAGAAACTTGCTATTGAGGCATGCAAGCTTCAAAGTACTGAATGGGGTGTTCCTAGATCAACTTCTTGGATAATGAGCTGATGTCGACAAGAAGCGATCTGTCATAGGAGGGCCTTAATGAATCCCACATCAATGACACGGAACGAAGCCAATGCTTTTAGTGGAGGTGAAAATGATCTGGTGATATAAGGTTCAGGGTGGCAGTCATGAAAGAATGGAGTATAAATGTATGGTAGTGGGTGAGACACAGGTGAATTCTCTGAATGACTTCTCTTGAACATATCGGCGACACTGATGTGATGGATTGGTATCATTAACCCCAAATGTGGATGGTATGATGGGACCATGGTGATGTGACCGGTGAATGAAACAACCCAACTCAACTCGGATGCGGAGTGGAAGTGTCATGTTCAAGAGAGACTTGCTACCAACAAAGTTTCTTCAAGTTTTCTTCCCAATTTTCCCCAGTCATTGCTGACCAGTACCTCTTTATTTTTGTCAAGCTTGAGGAGGATAACATATGCTTGTTCTATAATTTTCCCTTCGGGCAAACCCATCGCTATGTTTTAACGAGCTTAGCGATAGTGAAACTCGTTCTCGTCTATAGACAAGTTTGTCACTATTAAAATTTTAACGAGTTTAACGACAAAGGTAACTCGGTCCTTTTCAATTTCAGAGAGTCTGAAAAGTAACGTAAAGGTTTCTCCAAAATTCGTTTTTCGTCATCTAATCCCTTAAGTTCGAAAAAGTATAAAACAATACAGAAGGGATGAATTTTCAATAGTTTTAACGAGCCGAACAAAACAAGCGCTCGATCTTTTTGTGTAATAATCTCTCAGGTCCAAAAAGATTAAAATTTAGAGGAGAGATAGCACCTCCGGTCCCTTTAACGAGCTGGAGAGGCCAATGGCTCGACAATCTTTTCATATTTTACGAGTCAGTTGAAAAGAGCTTAAAGGTGACTTGTCTTTTGAGGAACGAGTGATAAAATGGATAGCAACTAATTCCAGGTAAGGTTTGGAATTTTCCAATCACGACAGTGTTACAAGGATGGCTATTGAAATCACTCTTCGCAGTTGTTCCTCAAAATGGGTAAACAATCAAATGGAGGTGAATGATCGGCCAATGCAAAAGTGGAGGTGATGATGCAAACACGACCAAGGCTTTAATGGCTGAAGTACTACATTCATGATGGTTATTTACCGGTGAATAGTTCATTTTTTAACGAGCTTAAACGCGGGGGGAAACATTTGCTCATGTCTTATGTTTATTTTTTAACAAGCTTGAACTATGTGCTAAAACTGCTCGGTTAATCCAGTCGTGTGATAAGAATGTCTCATATAAAACGACAATTTTTAGAGTTTTGCCCCACATCCTTTCTTTATGCAAGTTAGGAAATGACCAATCCTACGAGTTTAAAGGGTTAGAGGACCTACAAATTTAAAAAATAAATAGTCGCTCTTCGCTTGCATGCCAAAAGGCTTGCGTGCCCCCAGGTATAAAACAGAATTTCAAGGTTACCCCTTCTTCTTTCCGTTAAAACATTTGTTTTACCGGGAGAGGCATAGCTCTTATAGGTTACCCAAAGATTGTTCTATTCACAACGCAAACAAAACACTTCTTAGACGGTGTTTACCGAAATAGACAAAGGTGAGTGAAGGAGGCTACTCCACTCACGTAACTTTGACAAGAGAATCTTGTTCTAGAATAACCCCCTCTTCCAATCACGGATGGGAGTACATACTAGTCATATTCTCTCGCGGAAACCTACCATATACCCGAAGTTTTCCTGCCGAAGCAGACCAGGGTGCATGCCCCCTAGGTTTCAGTCATGTCCCCCGAATCACTCGCGCTCATCAGGCAGGCGGACTGGAGATTGAGACATTTCTTGCGTGAAAAGACCATTCAGTGATGGTATATGACTATTTGCTCTGTATGATCCGGGAAATCAAAAGCTGGTCTACGAGCTTAACCACTCTTCCTTCGTTCGGAAAACACATTACTCTAAAGAGTGAGGAGACAATCGCTCCCATGCAATAAATATAGTCTCGTCCAAGGAGTATATTATAATCCAGGGGTCCTTGAACTACCATTACATTCATTTGAATGTTTTTACCTCTCAATGTTATGGGCACATTGGGAAGGATCCCTAACGGTCGACTGGTTCCTTTATCAAAGCCTATTAGATTTCTCATCTCAGGCAAAAGCGATGGCGAACCAAGTGGTGGGCTCCAGTATTGTAGCAATAATGCTACAAATCCTGGAGCTTCCTTCTCTAATTTTATCAACCCGGTAGTTCGTAACAAACTTGGAAGCGACAGTGCTGTATGCACAAGTAATAGCTCTTGTCGCAGCTGTCACTTGGTTAGCTGGCACAAGTATGCTAGGGCTCAAGCCAACTTCTATGAGCTCTCAGAAGAAGCTTTTTAACCGATAAACGAAAGCTAACTTAAAGGAAATTAACCTGCTTGCAAAAATGAACTGGAAGCCAACAAGAAATGAAAACCCTAGCAAACCCTAATTCTACCAGCTAGTCCTACTAATGCAACGGTGAGAATACAAACTACTGAAAGTGATGCCATTACTTCTATTGAGGTGAGATGCATGTGTCTAGACTACTTTCATCTGAAGAGAACATATTTTTGTATTTTTTCTCAAGTTGTTGAAATTATTATGCATGTGCTTCTAACTGGGTCTTTACTGTGCAGGGGTAGATCAAGGAGGGGAATGCTTGGAAAAGCTCAGGAAGGCTCAGAGAGGGTCTAAGGAATCCCTAACATCCCTTCAGAGAAGTTCACCAAGTCTGGATGCCAAGCAACCGTGTTTATGAGCTTCTACAGGAAGTCTGCAGGGGTTCTACAGGATGTTCAAAATTTCTACAGGAAGTTCAGTAATTCCTACAGGATGTTCTGCAATCGGATTTTTGGGTGATGGATGAGTGGAAGAGGCTGTATGGATGGATAGGGAGGTAGGAGGGGAGCTTGTGATGGCCGATGGTCAGAGAGATGAGATGAAGAGGGGGTGTGCGAAACTGGTTGGTCTAGAGGAGGGTAGAGGAATGGAAGGCCGAAAAGGTAGAATAACGTGGGTAATAGAAGAGTTAGGAGGCAAGTGGTCTAACTGGGAGATGAATAGATGGCCTAGGCATAGCTGAGAATGATAAGGGAGTGAGGGAGTAGTACTGCACAGTGTAAATGAAACAAATCATCCATGTCTTGCACATAACCGAAATTTCATCAACCTATTCTAACTGTTTTTATAAAACCAAAGAACAACAACGTGATTGTTAAGGAAAATCATGCATGGTACTGAAGCAAAGAATCATTCCACAAGATCTAAACACATGGACATTGCTACAAACGAGATCATTGCATCAAAGCTTGCATGAGCATGTAGAACAGTGTTTTTGGTGGGTGGCACGGTCTGCAATTCCAGTCCTTAAATAGAGGTGAAAGTGAGTGTGCAGTCAAGCCTTTTTGGAATTCTGATTAACTCCAATCTCCTTACTCTAATCTAAACTACTGAAGCAACTCTGTTCATAAAACTAACCTACTTAACCACACCAAGAAATTCAATGTAGCAAACTGCGTTTCCAAATGCATGTAAAGGAAAAGAAATACAATGTTGAACGAAAGGTAACAATACAAAGGAAGGAAGCCTTAGGCTCTCAGGTTGGGTCCAACCCCGAGAGCTATGGCTCCTTTAAGAACTCAGAACTGAACTCAAATCTGCCTGCTTCTCATTAAAAGATAATAGTCATAAGTCACATAACATGCCAAAAATGGCTTACAAAGAGCAAAACAGAGCTATCACCTCGTAGTTCAGAATATGCAACAAGGTTTCAAAAGTCCCCATAGAAGGCTACAGCCTCATCATTTATACATTACGAGGGCTAAGCTAGCCTCCTAAATTAGTGGGGTTTGGCTGACCAAACTAAGAGTAATCTGTTGCTTCCTCAAAATTCGTTTGGCTGCCTTCTAGCTCGGTGGTGGTGGCTGTTGGAGCTCGGAGTTTGGGGTGAAGATCACGAGGAAGGCCATTCAATGTTGTGGACAACCTTCCTACAAAATCTCAATCCCATCTTGGCTATCTCCTAGCCCTCATCTGCGTGGTTTTGCTCCATTAAATTTCAAAAAACCTGAAATAAACATGTGTTAGCCACCTAGGAATAGTGACTGCCCTCATTCGTACAAATGACATAAATATACAAAAAAATGATGCATAAGTTATGAAGAATGAAGGGTTGAGCAAGGGTAGTTAGGCCAAATGAGCCCAAAATGTTACCAAATTTGGGGCTCATCATCACCCCCCAGCTAAAATGATTGCTCATTCTTGAGCAACTAATCCAGCTCCTCATCCTTCATTGCCTTTACTGCTACCCTCACATCCCAAGCTTCTGCACTAGTATCCTCCTTACTGACATGGAACCCAGCCTTTCTTTCCACCTCTTCCCATTGCTCATGCTCATATTTCTCTGTGTTTCCTTCCATCAATCCTAACAGCAGAGGTGGGCTTAGCTTGAGGCCAATCCAGCTGGCCTGGAGGTTTTGCATGGATTTCTTATAAAGGGGCACCCGTACTAGAGCTTCCCTCATTCGAGTTGGAGTATGATATTCTCTGATTTTTAGACTGTGGGCCAATGTATTCCATCTGCGGGTGCAAGCGTGAACACAGTTGTCCCCTAGCAATCTCTCCATATCCTCGAAATGCGCTATGGCCTGGGCCTGCTGATCCATATATTTCAATGAAGCTTGAGGGTCGGTGGATAAGTGTTGGTGTGCTGATATTAATGCAGTTGGATCCCCTGGTTCTGCTCTAATTAGTAATGGCTCATTTAGCTCTCGGTTCATGACTGCTTTGGCTTCTGCTACTCTTTTGTCTTCATGGTTTAACCATGAGGCAAATGCCATTAACTGCATATCCCCTAAGACCGTGTTGGGATCCCATGAAGTCACATTAGGAAGGGCCAAATTATGGAGGTGGAACTCTGATAGTTTGGCCTTATCCTCTGATGAACTGGTATTGCATAATTCAGTGAACTGCTGTGGGTCTTGGAGCTGAGAGATACCCCTTTGCGCCAAGGTATTGATTTGAAATTGTAGCCATTGGTCTCTCAGGTATAGGCCATAGGATTTGGTCGGCTGTCTGCATTGTATAGCATCCATGGCCCAACTGGCCATGCAGGCCAATTGTGCCTCTTTCTGTTGCAGCTGTTGTGTGAGAGCTTGCACCTCAATTTGTGCTTGCAGTTCTGTTTCCTGTAGATGTGTGGTTTGCTCCCCAAGACTGATTTGCAGTTCCTTTCTGCCTTGCTGTTCTGCTGTGATGTCCCCTGAGGATGTGCCTGTTCCTCTCCTCAGCTCCTGTAGCTGCAGTCTAAGTTTTTCATTTTCTTCCTGTAGGAACACCCGCTGGCAATTTGCCACGTGTTTAGTCATGGCTAATTCCTTTCTTTCCTCCTTGAGTTGCTCCTCCAAGGGGCCTATGTCCGCCACACCTTTTGATTTGGAAATTTTCATCCACGTGTGGGTTCGTACTCTCTCTTCCTCCAATGCAAAGAAAAGTGGCACAGTGAATTTCTGTGGTATAATTTTGCCAGCTTCTAAGAAGTTATAATATGAGCTCAGACTTGGCTGAGGGCTAGGCTCCGGAATATGCTCTTTCTCTTCCTCTCTTGGTGGCTCTACTTCGTCCTCCCTCGGTGGTGATGAGGGTGCTTCTCCTTCCATCCTCTTTGTTTCCTTAAGCCGGGCTAAGGTTTCTTGTAGAGAAGCCTCAGCATCCTGCAGCCGGGCTTTTGAGGACAACTGGTCCAACCTCTCTTTCCAAGTAGTTGTTTTCGGGCTCCCCCTCTCATAGGTGACTGATATCTTTGAGGGGGACCTCTCCCTGAGCGAAGTAGGGGCATCCTCTATAGTGATTGGGCTGTTGGATGGAGGCTGTGGCTTGCCTGTTTTTATTCTCACACTTCTCCTAGCTTTAAAATATAGAGGGGCCTCCCTCTTTCTCTTTTCCTTTGGCTTAGGAGGTGTACTAAGGGAGGCCAGCACGGCTGCTGCCTCCCTTGCAAGAATGTCAGCTTTCTTTTCCTTGGGTTTTCCTTTCTCAGGGCTTCCTGTAGAAGGCCCTTTTTCAGCTGATTTCTGGCTTCCTGTAGAAGCCGGTTTTGGTTTTCCTGTAGAAACAGGTGGCACCGCTTTAGTTTGCTTTGCTGAGGGTGTTTTGCTTTTTGACTTGGTCGAGGCTGTTGTCGAGGTGCCTTTGCTGACGTGAACCTGCTCAGCCTTGTCCACCCTACTTTGTAATCTTTTCTCTCTGGTCGTCAACATGGGTGTGTCATCCTTCTCTTTGGCACCCTTTTTCTCTTGTTTCTCCTTTTGCTCTTTCTTCGGTGCTTTGGTCGTGGGTCTCTGGCCTTTTTCCTTCCTTTCTATGGGTACTGACTCCTTCTCCTCGCTACTGGAGGAACCAAGCTCTTCGGTCAACATTTTTATATCGCCATCCTTAGTCAAATTCCGGAAGGCTTCCCACGAGAGAGGGACTTTGTATGTGTGGAGTGCATCCTCCACGAGGAGCTTAATGAGCCCGTGATGAGCTACCTGGTCTGGTGTGCCTTCTCTCAACTTGGTGGCACATTCAGTCATAGACTGCAGTAGAAAGTAGGGAATACTTAGTTTGTTCTCTGCAGGTAGGTCCATCTGATGCCTTAATTCTGTGAGTAGCCGAAAATGGTACCCATACACAATGCTAAACCGTCCTTCGCAGGTGATGTATTTCATAATTTGGAGGCTGACTTCGCTCCAAAGTGGCAGTAAGCTGGTTCTGCGAACCCCGTTCTTATCTTCTGAGAATTGCTCCTCTGGTGGAAAGAATTCCTTCTTAGCCTTCTGGCCTAATTTCCTCTCTTCTTTGTCCCATGGTACCCCCATTGGGAGCTCAGTAACTCGGCTGATGAATTGTGGGGTGAGTCTGAGACTCAAACCCCTGAAATTGACAGTGGCCAATGTTTTTGATTTTGGCTTCAGAGACCGCAAGAAATCCTCTGCCACCTCATCATCATATCCTTGTAATTTGTCGTAGAACGACATCCATTGCGCACGAGTGAACAGCTCTACCACCTCAGGGTTCTCTCTTAATTTCTTTGAGTCAGTCGGTTCCTTTCTGATGAATCCACCCGGCATGATGAAGACTGCTACGTTAGCTGGAGGTGGCAGAGGTGTATTCAAAGATTAGCCTTTTGGGACAGAGCGTAAAATTACGCCTCTGCCACGCATACAATTCACGAAGACTATCTCCAGATGAGCCTTAACAGGGCTTAATTACAAATCATATCCTGTAGGAAACCTTACATACACCTCGACGACAATTCATGCAAACGGCAGGCAACACTTGCAATTTTTATGATCAGACTGTAGAACGTCGACTCCGCCACCCTTGAAACCAATTGCATGGGGGCACAGGTCAGGCTTACCTTTTTAATTTGCCACCTTCGACGTGAAGAGACCAATTTTCCTCGTGGCAGTGAGCTTCCTATAGCAGAGCTTTCCTGTAGAAGCAGCGCACGGTATCTGGAGAGCGCTGCAGTGGTTCTGCGCCTCCTGTGCTGCTATCAGACGTTCGAACAGGTCGAAGACTTGGAGTGTCGAGCTTCATAGGAATCCGGATGCTCACTCAACTTCTAAACGGCTGATGGTAAATGCATGGGGTGGCAATCTAGCCGATAGATTTGAATCCGGCGGAATCCGTGGCGCGGGGGTGAGTTGTCCCTGCCGGACCATTGGACAACGTCACTTAATCATTCTACTACAAGTTCCCTGACTGCCGCATCATTCTCCGCAGATCCGCCGCCGTCATTTCTGTTAAAACGCGCTTCTCCTCGACTGGATGGTTCTCACGTGTCCACTACCCGTTCTTTTTGCCACGACCACCTTTTACACATCCGACTATACCATCTGACTGGTCGACGTGGCCAGTCGAATGGCCATATGACCGCTCAACCCATTCATTTCATACTTGCAAACATTTCAAAGTAGTATTCATGTAATTCAACGAAAGAAATGGCGAGGCACTTATCTGTGCGGCCGCGACATGATTTTCCAGACTTCAGGACGACGATGACTAGATTTGCTTGCTGCTGTTATTTTCACAGGCCCAGAGGTTCCTCTTCGTGGATGTTGATGATGAAGCTTGTGACTCAGCTACATGCACCCGCTTTATTATTGCATGTTGCAGGCGATTGAATGGTGTACACTCTAGTTGGCTGAACTGCTACGGGATTCCTGTAGGATGTCCTGTAGCAGTTTTTCCTCCTCGGGTGCATGCTGAACGGTGAAGACAATGGCATCACGATCTCGCCCACAGGGCCCTTGGATAGCTGTGATGAGTATTGCATGGCATCTCGGCATTTTTTCATTTAAGAATCACTTCCTCTTGATAATTCAATGATATGTTTTGATTGTGCAGGTACTTTTATTGCATGTCAACTGGGGTGGTAGAAGGAGGTGACAGCAGTGTGCGATGGAGAAAATAGTAGCTTGCATGCCTCCATGCCGAACCTTGGTCGTTGGATCTCCCCACACAATTAGTTCTGGGCTGTCCAAAACTTCTACAAGAAGTTTCCTGTAGAAATATAGAACTTCCTGTAGAAAGTCTGTAGCTTCCTGTAGAAGACTAAGTTGTGATGAAATCGTGCCCATACCTTGGAGAAGATGAGTGTTTTCGGAGGAGGTGCTGGTGAGGTCACTTGGCAGCATAACAAGGATCCTTGTCTTTGAGTTGAGGGACCTCTTCTCCCTTCATAAAATACCTGCAACCTGCATGCATTGCCACATTGTGAACTTGCTGTCCCTGTCTTTTTTTGTTTTTTTTTTGAAAGACAGCAGGGGCGCCTCAATGAGGTTTTCACCCTTTCCATCTGCCTTAAGCGCCTCAGAGAGGTTTTCACTCAAGGGTCTTTTTCAAATCCTTTTTTTTTGAAAGACAGCAGGGGCACCTCAATGAGGTTTTCGCCCCTACCATCTGCCTTGGGAGCCTTAGAGAGGTTTTCACCCAAGGATCTTTATTTATTTATTTTTTATTTTATTTTATTTTATTTTATTTTAAAGATCTTCAAGGTATGCCCAAAACAGAGGCAGAACCCTTCTCTATGACCAGCACCGATTTCTCCACAGTTTTGTTGAATTCTTGTCTTGAGAGAGGTTTCCTGTAGATCTTCAGTCGATGCCCATTGACAAGCATGGGGATGGCCTCCTCATCAATGGTCTGAATAAGAACAGATCCATTATCATGACATTTTTCCACTACATATGGTCCTAGCCATCTGGTTCTCATCTTCCCCTTGAAATCTTTATGCCTGGAATCATACAACAGCGCCCAATCTCCTAGCTGAAATTGCTTGTCATTGAGGTGTTGGTCATGCCACACCTTTCTCTGAAGTTGAACCACTTCTGAGTGAAGAAGAGCCTGCATTCGGTGCTCGTCCAATCCATTCAGCTGCAATAACCTTTCTTGTTGGGCATGGCTGAGATCTAGGTCCAGCTGAGCTGCCATCCTCAAGGTGTTGTATTCAAATTCAATGGAAAGCAAAGCTCTCTTCCCATAGACCAGCTCATCAGGTGTGAAGCTGGTTGTGGTCTTCCAAGTGGTGTTGTAAGCCCATGTGGCCTCAACCAGGCGATCTGCCCAATCTTTCCTACTGCTGCTCACCACCTTAGTCAAAATCCCTTCTAATGCTCTATTGGTGACTTCCACTTGCCCATTTGCCTGAGGATGATAGGGGGTGGAAGTCCTATGCTTGATTTTGTGATGAGCTAGTAGTTCTTCAATTAAGTTGGATGTGAACTAGCTTCCTTGATCGGTGACTAGCTCTCTTGGGTAGCCAAATTTGTAGAAGATGTTTTCTCTTAAGAACTCAGCCACCTTTTCTTTTGTCGCTGCTTTGATTGCCTTAGTTTCTACCCACTTTGTCAGGTAGTCTGTGCACACAATGATGTAAGACCTTTGCCTTGAAGGAGGGTTGATTGGACCCACAAAATCCATATCCCACTTCTCAAATGGCTCAAGAGTCACTTGAGGTTGGAGAGGCATCTCATCCCTTTGAGTCGGTTTCCCCATCCTTTGGCAGCGGTCACATTGGCTGATATACCTTTTGACATCTTGATGAAGTGTGGGCCAATAGTAACCTGCCTACAGGATTTTGAAGGCAGTCCTCTTTGCTGCAAAGTGTCCTCCACAAGGCCCATCATGACATGTGAGGAGGATATCAAAGACTTCCTCCTCCCTTACACAACGCCTTAAGATCTGATCAGGGCCAAGCTTGAACAGTTTGCCCCCGATCCAAGTGAATGAGGCACTTTTCCTAACGATTCTGCTCTTCTCTCTTGAGGATAGGTGCGGAGGGAACTGTGCTGAAACAAGGTAGTTTGCTATATCAGCAAACCATGGAGAGAGTACTGAAATAGCAAACAGATGTTCATCGGGCATCTGGTCATCCACTATTCCATCCTCATCTGCAGATAAATCCAATCTAGATAAAAAGTCAGCAACAACATTTTCTTTACCTGGTTTGTCAACGATAGTCAAATCAAACTGCTGTAACAAAAGTAACCATCTAATAATACGAGCATTCACATCTGGTTTATTCATTAAATATCTAATTGCAGCATGATCAGTATGTACAAAGGTTTGATAGCCAGTGATATAATGTCGGAACTTTTTCAGTGCATGGACCACGGCCAAGAATTCTTTCTCAGTTACAGTGTAGTTCAGTTCTGCTTTGGATAAGTTTTTGCTAACAAAGTAAATGGCATATGGAAGTTTTTGTTCAACTTGTCCTAAGGCTGCCCCTATGGCTTTGTTTGAGGCATCAGTGTGGATGTGGAAAGGTAGGGCCCAGTTTGGACCTCTCAAGATTGGGGCAGACACCAACTTGTCCTTCAATTCATTCAGAGCCCTCTGACAATCGTCAGTCCATTTAAACTCCACATCTGTTGCCAAGAGGCCAAACAATGGCGAGGCTAGCTTGCTGAAGTCTTTAATGAATCTCCTATAATACCCTGCTAATCCTAAGAAACTCCGAACATCCCTTACCTTTTGAGGAGGTGGAACCTTCTTGATGAGAGCAATTTTGTTAGGATCCACCTGTAACCCTTGGCAAGAAATGGTATGGCCTAGCATGGTCCCTTCAGTCATCAAGAATTCACATTTTTCATGACTAAGGGACAGGTTCATCTCAATGCATTTGGTTAGGACTTTTCCCAGATTGGACAATTCTTCCTGGAAGTTGGACCCATAAGGAGTGAAGTCATCCATATAGATTTCCACCGCATCATGGACCAGCTCAGAAAAGATGCTCAAGACGGCTCTCTGGAAGGTAGCAGGAGCATTGCATAGTCCAAAGGGAAGAACTCGGTAGGCAAAGGTACCCCAAGGACAAGTGAAGGTGGTCTTATCTTGGTCTTCCGGGCTGAATTGGATTTGGTTGTACCCGCTAAACCCGTCTAGGAAAGAGAAAAACTTCTTTCCTACCAGTCCATCCAACACTTGATCTATGAAAGGTAGAGGAAAATGGTCTTTCTTGGTAGCTTTTTTCAGTTCTCGGTAATCCACACAGATTCTCCACTTCCCATTTTTCTTGGGAACCAACACCAGAGGGGACACCCATTCACTATCTGAGATGGGGTAAATGAATTTGGCATCCAACAGTTTTTGCAATTCTTCCTTGACGATGTCCTTAAGGGCTGGATTCATTCTCCTCTGGGGTTGCCTAACCGGTTTACAATCCTATTTGATGTAGATGTGATGGGTACAGACCGAAGGATGGACTCCTTTCATCTCCTTATAGCTCCAAGCAAAAGCATCTAGATGACTGGCCAATAGACTACACAGCTCCTTTTCCTGGGAAGGAGATAGGGAGGAGCTGATCTTTAACGTTCTCTCAGGGCCGAACTCCACATTTTTGACTCTGGGAGTGATAGGGTTGGTCACACAAAGGTCCACTAAGGTGTTGGCTTGGGCATCCTCCACCAATTTCTCTAAGGATAGTGCACTAGGAGGTGGATTCTGGATCAAGGTCTCAATCAAATCATCCTCGGTTGGGGGATCTCCCCTAGTGGTGTCTAGGGTGCACAAAGGTGCTGAGTACACCTCATCCTCTTCTCCTTCCTCCAACCAAAGTGGTAAGTCCTGCTCTAATGAGGGTTGGGCAGGAGGGTATAGGACTAGCTGCTTGGACATAGGACCATTTTTGATGGTCATGTTTCCTGCACGGCGGCTTATGTAAGCATCAACAGTGGCTAACCAAGGTCTTCCCAAAATAAGAGGATATCCAGTGAGCTTTGCCTTTGGTTGCAGAACCAAGAAATCTGCGGGGTATTCCCAAGAGTCAACAGAGACCAAGACATCCTCCACAATCCCTTCGGGAGTCACGGTGGATCGATCTGCTAGTTGTAGGACTGTCGAGGTCTTCCTCAAGGAACCCTGAAGGTTGAGTTTGAGCATGGTATCTCTGGTCATCACATTAATGGCAACCCCCAGATCAATCAAGGTGTGAGGTATGATGGTGCCATTGATGTGGAAATCTACTACAGGACTCCTAGGATCTAGATACTTTAGGCAGATGACTTGTCCCAACATAAGGTCAGACAGTTGTCCTATGACATTGATGGTTGAAGCATCTCTCTTTCGCCTGCCTGGGTGTCTGAAACAATTTTCCTTAACCAGTTTGTTGTATATTGGTACATCTTTGATGGCTTGGAGAAGTGGTATTTTCACACACAACTATTTGAGTTCTCCCAGAAGCTTGTCCTCCTCTGGGTTGGGTTGTGTGGTGGCTGTTAGTCTCTCAGGAAAGGGTGGAATAGCCTTTGGTTCACTTTCCTATTTATCTTCCTCGTCCTCTGGGGGAGGAGGTTAGCGATTCGGAAGAGTCTTTCCAGACCGCAGATTGATCTCCTGGATCTCCACAGCATAGGTAGGGCATGATGTTTCCCCAGTATATACCTGTTGGGCATGTCTGTTGTTGGGGTTCGGGTTCGGTTGAGCAGGCATTTGAGGTTGCCTTAGAGGAGTAGGAGGTAATGGTTGTGGTTGAACTGGTGGTGGAGGCAAAATGGCGGGGGGAGTGTTGTACTAGGGCCTCCACCCCAATTGAGGTGCATTCCACTGAGGCTGTGGCTGGGCATGAGAGTGATATGAATGAGTAGTGGGTTGAGTATGGTACTGAGGTGGGTAAGACCATGGAGGAGGCATAGACCAGGAAGGATGAGCAGGGGGACCCCAAGAAGGCATAGGAGTAGATTGGTTGGGGCTGTAATAAGCTTGGGGTGCCCCTTGCATCCCCTGCTGGTAAGGTCTAGGTCCTTGTGGCCTCCTTTGGTTGAGGAAATAGAGGGGTTCGGTGGGGGCTTCTGTCCCTTGATACATGGCTTTAAGCCCAGGTAAAGTTGGACATTGGTTTGTGGGGTGGTCCTCCTCACAAACAAAACTACTTCAATCGAATGTAATGGGCATTCGTTCTTAGGGTGTTTCCTTGTACACCTAGGGTAGAAGATAGCCAAGGCCCTCTCAGCTTCTTCTTTCTTCTGCTGGATCCTGAATGTATCCAGTTGCATGGCAATGGTCTGTCTCACCTCACTCTTGAGATCCTCTATTTGATTTGCAAACTCATGTTTGGAGAAAGGAATACCAGCTGAGAGGAGGTTTCCTTTACCTCGTTTCTGGGCTGCCCTAGAGTGGTTTCTAAACACAGTCTTTATGTCCTCATAAGGTAGTTGGTAAATATCTCCTCCAGCTAACATGTGAAGGGTATCTAAGAGGTCTTTAGGGACTCCTCGGAGCAGGACCAACTTGAGGGATTCAGGGTCAAGTTTGCACCTAGTCCATTTATAGCTAAGTTGGAACCTTTCCTCGTAATCCTCTAAGGACTCATCATTTCCCATGGTCATCCGAAAGATTTCTCCCTTGGTTTCCTTGGACCTACAGTAGTCCCGGTATTTGGTATTGAAAGCTTGCTGCATCTGAGCCCAAGTGGTGATATTGTTCCCAGGTAAGCCCATGAACCAGCGTAATGTTGCATCCTTAAGGGTTGAGGGGAAGAGTTTCAGCTTCTGCTCATCTTCAGTATAGTCATAGGTGAAACAAAGGACAAAAAACTCAAACAGGAAGGTATCAGGATCTTCAGTAGTCAGTCCATGGAAGTGAGGTAAAGTAGAAGGGTTTATGTTCTTCATTTTCATGTCTCCATTGGTCTCTCGGATGGGGAAGGCACCTTCTATTCTCTCATCTTCTTCCCTATTGTCAGCCATAGCTTCAGATGGAATGGTCTCTAACTCTTCTTCTGCTATAGGATCTTCGTATATCTAAGGAGGTTCACCTATAGGTTCTTCTGGATCACTGTCACCAAAGAAGAGAGAAGGGTGACTCAGTGATGTGGTGGGGGTGTTGGGTAAGAATTTGCCTGTTTTATCTCGATTCCTACAAGGCATGAAATGGAAAGAATTTTGATTGCTTTTGTTTTTTTTTTTTCTGGTACCTGCAAAAACTGAAACAGATTGATCTACAACTAACTATCTTGCTGGAATGAAAATGCAGAATTGAAATGATAGCAGGGAAGAACTAATCTACTTTGCTCAAATGAAATTGCAGGAATGGAAATGCTAGTCTATGCTTGCAGAATTGAAATGCTAATCTATGCTTGCAAAAATGAAATTGCGGAATTGAAACGTTAACCTATGAAAGCAGGAAATGTCTATGCTACTTTTGCAGAATGGAAATGAAATAAACTACTTAGCAGAAGGAGAGAGTAGGAAAATAGAAGAAAAACAACAATTACTAATACTCTGACGCTTCCCCGGCAACGGCGCCAAAAAGATGGTAGGCTCCAGTATTGTAGCAATAATGCTACAACTCCTAGAGCTTCCTTCTCTAATTTTATCAACCCAGTAGTTCGTAACAAACTTGGAAGCGACGGTGCTGTATGCACAAGTACTAGCTCTTGTCGCAGCTGTCACTTGGTCAGCTGGCACAAGTCCGCTAGGGCTCAAGCCAACTTCTATGAGCTCTCAGAAGAAGATTTTTAACCGATGAACGAAAGCTAACTTAAAGGAAATTAACCTACTTGCAAAAGTGAACTAGAAGCCAACAAGAAATGAAAACCCTAGCAAACCCTAATTCTACCAGCTAGTCCTACTAATGCAACGGTGAGAATGCAAACTACTGAAAGTGATGCCATTACTTCTATTGAGGTGAGATGCATGTGTCTATACTACTTTCATCTGAAGAGAACATATTTTTGTATTTTTGCTCAAGTTGTTGAAATTATTATGCATGTGCTTCTAACTGGGTCTTTACTGTGCAGGAGTAGATCAAGGAGGGAAATGCTTAGAAAAGGTCAGGAAGGCTCATAGAGCGTCTAAGGAATCCCTAACATCCTTTCAGAGAATTTCACCAAGTCTGGATGCCAAGCAACCGTGTTTATTAGCTTCTACAGGAAGTCTGCAGGGGTTCTACAGGATGTTCAAAATTTCTACAGGAAGTTCAGTAATTCCTACAGGATGTTCTGCAATCGGATTTTTGGGTGATGGATGAGTGGAAGAGGCTGTATGGATGGATAGGGAGGTAGGAGGGGAGCTTGTGATGGCCTATGGTCAGAGAGATGAGATGAAGAGGGGGTGTGCGAAGCTGGTTGGTCTAGAGGAGGGTAGAGGGAATGGAAGGCCGAAAAGGTAGAATAACGTGGGTAATAGAAGAGTTAAGAGGAAAGTGGTCTAACTGGGAGATGAATAGATGGACTAGGCACGGCTGAGAAGGATAAGGGAGTGAGGGAGTAGTACTGCACAGTGTAAATGAAACAAATCATCCATGTCTTGCACATAACCGAAATTTTATCAACCTATTCTAACTGTTTTTATAAAACCAAAGAACAACAACGTGATTGTTAAGGAAAATCATGCATGGTACTGAAGCAAAGAATCATTCAACAAGATCTAAATGCATGGACATTGCTACAAACGAGATCATTGCATCAAAGCTTGCATGAGCATGTAGAACATTGTTTTTGGTGAGTGGCACAGTCTGCAATTCCAGTCCCTAAACAGAGGTGAAAGTGAGTGTGCAGTCAACCCTTTTTGGAATTTTGATTAACTCCAATCTCCTTACTTTAATATAAACTACTGAAGCAACTCTATTCATAAAACTAACCTACTTAACCACACCAAGAAATTCAACGCAACAAACTGTGTTTCCAAATGCATGTAAAGGAAAAGAAATACAATGTTGAACGAAAGGTAACAATACAAAGGCAGGAAGCCTTAGGCTCTCAGGTTGGGCCCAACCCCGGGAGCTATGGCTCCTTTAAGAACTCAAAACTGAACTCAAATCCACCTGCTTCTCATTAAACGATAATATTCATAAGTCACATAACATGCCAAAAATGGCTTACAAAGAGCAAAACAGAGCTATCAGCTCGTAGTTCAGAATATGCAACAAGGTTTCAAAAGTCCCCATCGAAGGCTACAACCTCATCATTTATACATTACGAGGGCCAAGCTGGCCTCCTAAATTAGTGGGGTTTGGCTGACCAAACTAAGAGTAATCTGCTGCTTCCTCAAAATCTGTTTGGTTGCCTTCTAGCTCGGTGGTGGTGGCTGTTGGAGCTCGGATTTGGGGGTGAAGATCACGAGGAAGGCCATTCAATGCTGTGGACAACCTTCCTACAAAATCTCAATCCCATCTTGGCTGTCTCCTAGCCCTCATCTGCGTGGTTTTTCTCCATTAAATGTCAAAAAACCTGAAATAAACATGTGTTAGCCACCTAGGAATAGTGACTGCCCTCATTCGTACAAATGACATAGATATACTAAAAAATGATGCATAAGTTATGAAGAATGAAGGGTTGAGCAAGGGTAGTTAGGCCAAATGAGCCCAAAATGTTACCAAATTTGGGGCTCATCACCAAGCACTTTCCAAGCAGTTGAGGAAAGGATACTCACAGAAGCCTCTTCATCTATGATGGTACCGGCCATAACCATTCTATATATTTGAACAATGATTCAGAATGGTATACTAGCTGGTAAACGGGGTCTGCCTAGTTGATTCCAGTCGAAGGAGACAACTAGGTTGCTCAGAGGTGGGACCAAATAGACGGCCGGGTACGACTCTGACGAACTTCCTTCCTGCAGTAAAGGAACGGGAAAATCGCCCCCATGTTCGTTGGAGTCTGTGATTATGAAAATAATTTGGACAATGTCTCCTTGTTCTCTTAGGTGACTGTATCATCTAAAGATGGAACCTCTGAAGGCAAGACCGGGTCAACTGCCGCCTCGACCTTTTGACTTTTGTCTGGTATGGGTTCAGATGGTTTGTCTTCAATGATAGATGCTTCAGCCAACCCCTTGAGCGGGCCAGCCGGATTTTCAACTGGTGACGGACTCGGCAAGAGTTTTTTATATCCAGGAGGAAGTCGTAATGGTGAAACCGGACGATCGTCCAAAACTCTTTTAGCCTCGTCTAAGAAGGGACAATGGTGGACGGCATGATCACCTTCGCACAGTTTACAAGGAAATCTATATTTTCCTTTTTGTCCTGGGGCTTCACTTACACTAGTTGACGGTGTGTTTTCAACATGATCATCAGAGGTTGACGACACCGGGTTGTGCAAACGAGGAGACCAGTCCCTTAAGATCCGAGGGATACAAGGACAATCTCTATGATAGTGGTCTCCTTTGCAAATGACAAATGGCGATTTAGGCCTGGTCGGTGCAGTGTGTGGATTTTCGCTAGACGACACTCGTTTGCCCCCATTCGCTTTTGGCTCCTTCTTCTTCTCTTTCTTCTTCTTTTCCTTCTTCTTCTTCTTAGGTACTTGACTTTTGGCTTTACCAGCACCATCAAGCGAAGAGGAAGGAGGAGAGGAAGAATTAGAGGAAGTAGAAGGTTGGTGTGTAACTCTGGACTCGTCTAGTTGCTGATTCGATTGTTCAGGAATTGTGGTGTTCTGAACGACAGAGGTTGAGAAGAGCCATACAAGCAAGCCGATTGTCAGTCCTGAAAGTGACAATGTGGCCATATGGGGTGCACCAACATCTCCCCAAGAGGAGAAGGGACTAGGATTTCCTCCAAGGGGAATTCCTTGGTTGGTGGATTCCATTTTCTCAACCCAAGATCAACGTAGGAAAGGGGTAATGAATATTCCGTTTAAAATAAATTTTAGACGCTTTGACACAACTTGTTTTTTCAATTTCTAAGAGTTGAGAAAAAACGAAAGATGACTCTAGTATCCTTCGATTTTTAATGAGCCCGAAGTGACAAGTGCTCAGATGGACCTTTTCTGTTAAGGAGTCTGAAAAGGAACGAAAGGGATTGCTCTGGAAATATAGGTAAAGGGATTACCAAATCAATCGCAAAACTGTAGAATACTTTTTACGGTACGACAATCAATCTTCCCGAATGTTGTGTTCAGTGCATTGCAATCGATAGGGCAGCAAACACGGCTTCCTATGGATAAAGGATTAAGCCTATTGGGGTCTCCCAAAATATACTCGACGGTACGAGGGAGCACAAGTCCGTACTGGAACTTATCGCCTCAAGGTGGAGGAATCACCCAACCATCAATGAGAACAACAGTTACCAGGCTTTACGACGCCGGAATACGTCTCTAACCTAGACTTCTAAATGTTGTGCATTAAGTTCCAAAGCGTTGTTAGATTCAATGAATTTATTTTATAGTTGATCTTGTTTATGAAGTTTGCCTTTCAGGTTCACCGCGAGATGTAGATGTAATTCCTAAAATGCAATCTAAGATGATAAACAAACTTTTTATCTTCTTTGTGCAATGAAAATCCTAGCTACTAAGGAAAGAAAGACAGAATCCTTTCACAAAGAGAAAAGAGCACACTCTAAATGCACTTTCCTAAATAAAACCAATCAGACTGTCTATATGCAAATGCACATGCATGTATTTGTTTTCGACTTTCTTAGTATATGAATGCTAAAAAGAAAGTTGATGCACAAATCTGAATTTCTTTTCAAGCAACAAATATCAACAAGTTTCCTTTCGAAATAAAAAATGGAGACGATCACAACACCTTACGATTTTGAAATGAATACTTGTTCTTGACATTAGAAAATTACAAATTCAGACCGAAAACAATAGTAACAGGATAATCGACCATCAACAGCAATCAAACTCTTTCCTACGATTGAAATCGACACTTGCGACAATTTCAAATCAAAGGACGACAGTACGATTATGCTACTTTTGCAAAGGAGAACTGAAAATGACTCAACAAACACACAAAAACATTTATGGTTCTTTTGTACAAAGGAGGTGGAATAACAGCAAGGAAAAGGGGATTTCAAACAGACATATACTGATCACAGGCAGCAAAATTCAAGAATAGAACTGGAAAGAATGAATCACGGAAACCAAAACTGCATAGAACCTAGTCTCATCAGTGCACCTGTAACACAGAGAATTTGAAATGCAGTGCACCTTATCCACTCGGGAAGTGCGCTGAAGTTCAGATTCTCTAAACAGTACCTGCGCTGGGCCAGAAACGAGACTTTGTTTGGGTTCCGGGTCACAGTTTGCAGTTCAATTCATGGTTTTTGGCCGAGCAAAAGGGTAATCAGTAATGCAACAATCAGGGGTAGATCTAAGGAGGATCTAAGAGCTATCACAAGGGAAATCAGATAGTTTGTGAATCAGTTGTTTAAATCATAAACAGATCCAGTAGGTGGATTGAAGTAGCATTTATCTACTTTGCATTTGTTATGGAAAATGCAGTTCGAATACTACCTGTAAGTTTATGAAACAAACAAGAAAGAATGATAAACACACAAACTAATTCTTCCCCAGCGGAGTCGCCATTTTGTTACAGGGAAAAGTGTCTATATAGAACTGCTCTATCCCACTAAGGTGTGACAGCTGCCTTAGAAACAAATATAGAAAAGCTACTTTCATTTTTCCCTTATGAATTATATATAAAGAGGAACAGAAAGACCAACCTCTGTCTTGCGCTGATCTCCTGATTTGATTCCTCTCTTCTTTGATAGTATTTAGCTACCTTCTCCCTTGCATGCCCAGCTTCACAAAGTACCTGTAAGATCACAGTAGCATAGCACTATACAAAGACATGGATCTATAATCATAAACAATCTAGGATCAGATGTAAATTGACCATACAAATGTAGCAAACATCAATGACACAAGAGTATGGAGGAAAACTAGAATAGCTTTTATTGATAAACAAGAAAGAGCCAAGAGGAATTACAACTAGTTGTTCTGACCCAGCATCAACCTCTTAGCAAAGAAGCCCCTCTTCACCTCATACAAAGCTTAGATAACCCAACAATATGATGTTTGTCTCAAGAAACCAACAACAATTCCTTACAATATGCAAAATTCCAGCCTCTGGATCTCTGGGATGAGAGATCCATATATAGATATCTATAATGGAGATGAGTCAGCTCATGGTCTAATTAGTGTCTTCCCTCTAATAGTTCTTGCTTCCACTTGGAGATTGATGATCTCTTAATCATCCTTGGTTGAATTCAGTGAGGCAAGTGTCACAAGAGAAGTTTCTGGAAGCTTCCATTGCCTCTCCACCTCGCGGAATGACACTGCCATTTGTCATTTCTCGCCCATCGCACCCCATAGACGGGCTTTTTGAAATGCAACGCACCCAAACAGTGTATTTAGGTGAGATGCAATGCACTTAGCTAGTGGAGAAGCTGAAATGATCCTGTTTTGACCAATTCTGAGTATTTTTTCATGGAGAACTTCTGGGAGAAGCTGTAATCTGTTGACCTTGTTCTTTTAGGGATTAGAACAACACTTTTAGGGACTTAGGAGCCCTTGGTTTATGGTCATTTCATGCTTGGGGTTGTAGTGCCCAAAAATTTCTATAACAGAGGGACTGTCTGATTCCACTCAGTGACTGACACGTCACCAGGGAGGTCTCGTGGAAAACAACTTTTTTCGAGCATGTATCATCCGGTGGATGATCCCACCAGAAATGGTTTCTGGGGCATTGGATCTGGGCCTTCAGATCAGACAGTGGTCGAGGCACAATTGCACACGGAGATTAATGGGCGGCCTGGCGGGCACTTTAAATATGGCAGTATCGGGATTAATGGTGGATTAAGGCGGGATTAGGCCATCGGGGTTGCTAGCAGAAGGCTTAATGAGGGTTTTGCCTAACTTAATCACAGATTGATTAGTTAGTGGGTTTTTGTAGGGTTTGATGTATCTTATAGTTTATATTTAAATTAGGGTATAAGGATAAGTTTATATAGGAAATTAATATATACGGGAAAAGGGTTATTAATGGAAATTAATATATAATAGTTAGAAGTTAATATAAAAAAACATAAGAAATGAATAGCGTTAAGCATAATGTATTTTCAGTGATTTGTTTGTTTTTTGCATATATGCATTATAACTTAGGCTAAAATATTTTTGTGGGTTTTCTATATGAAAGGGGAATTTACATGGGGGTGATTACTTTCCCTAGGAAAATAACGTTTTAACCTTAAGAAAAGGGGTTTTATTAGGGAAATGAATGAAATGAAGGATTGATGAAGTTTTATGAGTGGAATTTGGTACTTGGTATCCTTAAGTCATTGAGTCGTGGGTCCGGTCCCTCTAGAAGTCAGAGAAATGCTCTAAGCCACTTTGACTTAGAGTTTTTCAGTACTTAGAACTTTATTATGAGAAATTAGTTAAGTAAATAGGTAAAATGAATGGGGGAAGTTAATCAATTGACCTTGAAATCCATCTTCATGCTTGATTGACCATTTAAATTTGCAAACTATGATGAGATATGATAAATATGCTTTTTTCCCTCTCATCATATTTCTGCAACATTTCTTCTACTCACCCATCTACTTGTCCTACCATTTTTTCTTCACTTTATTAGGGTGCATTTAGACTAGCAAACCCTTATCAAAACATTTTCTTTTCTTTTCACAAAGCAAACTATCTAATTTTATCACTATATCATCCAAGGGATCAGATTAAACTGATGAGCTCCTTTTATTTTATTCTGCCTAATCTAATGATTTGCCAAGATTAAATAGTTTGGTTAGATTTTATTCTCTAACTATCAACATGAAATTTAATGCATGGAATAATCAAGATGAAATAGTTTGATTACCCTGGATTGTGGCATGAATCACAAGCTGCACACAATCATTATTTTTCATAAAGTAAATAGTAGTAGCATTTAGACTTGCACTCTTTCATGGTCTCTTTTGGTTTTATGGGGTTCATATTTTTCACTTTTTTGGACCTTTTTTCTTTATTCTTTTTGTCCTTTAATTTTTCTTTTAGGACATACCCTCTTTTCATTTTTTATTTTTCAATATGGAAAACATTTGCAGAAAGCAAAGGTATGTACATATTACAAGGCTTAACCTTAGCCATTCAAAATTATGACTCTTATTGGTATAGGAAACTAACAGTGGCCCCACTTGGGGATGGCATTTCCTTGTAAAATGTCAAGAACTTTGAGATCAGTAACCTTGGACTTTTGACTTCAGTTACCTTGTGATTTGTAACCTTTCAACCTGCTTTATTCATACTTATGATAATAAATCCTTAAAAGCTTAGGGCCTTCTCTCCTGGCTTCAACTCTAAAGGTTTACCATCCAATCCAGACTAGACTTTTTCAAAATAAAATATATGCACATGGGAAATAACGATTAGTAACTAGGTTCTATGTAATGTTTGAGCATTCGACCATTCACTGGTCCTCCTCCTTCTTCAGTACCATCTAGTCCTTTAAGGAAGAAGGCATTGTTCCCTCTGTAAGAATAAATGACATAGGGGCCCTTCCATAGGAAATCAAAATTCCCATGCTTACCCTCATCTTCCCTTCTCGAGTTCCACTTGAGTACTTTATCACATAAGTAGAAATCATCTGCCTTGGTCCTTCTATCAAAACCCTTTTTGATCTTTTCCTGCACAAATTGAGATCTGATGTAGACCTCTTCTCTGGTTTGCTAGAGATGAATAGTCTGGTTAATTCTCCTCTCGATATCATTTGGTTTATATTGCAGTTCTTGGAGCATATTCATCATTGGTACTCCCAAAGAGGATGGAAAAACAACTTCGCCATAAACTAGCTGATAGGGAGATGTACCAATTGACTTCTTGGTAGTCAGTCTGTCAGCCCATAAGGCTTTGACTAACTTCTTGTTCCATGTTTTCTTATTATCTTCTAGTAACTTCTTAATAATGTTCACTAGGCTTTTGTTTGAAGATTCTACCGGTCCATTTCCTTGAGGGTAGTAGGTTGTAGAATGACCTAGGGTGATGTGATACTTATTGCAGAATTCTATCATTCATTTGGATTTAAAAGCTGTTGCATTATCAGTAATGAGCTTGGTTGGGCATCCAAATCTAGACAGAATATTGGCTTCAAGGAAGTTAATGATAACAGTATTCGTGGCTTGTCTTGAAGGTATGGCCTCTATCCCTTTTGTAAAATAGTCCGTGGCTGTGAGGATCCACTTATGTTTGGTGGACGAAGGCGGGTGAATTTCACTAATGAAGTTTAAACCCCATTGTTGAAAAGGTACTTCAACAGTGACTGGTTTAAGGGGTAGTGGTAGAAGTTTTCTTTTCCCTTCAAAAATTTGACACTTGTGGCAAGAGGTCACAAATATCTTGACATCAAATAATAAAGTTGGCCAATAGAAACCTTCCCTTAAGATTTTATCTGCAATGGTTCTCCAATAGAGGTGTCCACCATAGTCACCTGCATGAAAGTCTTGTAGAACTTTGTCAGCCTCATCTTTTATCAAACAGTTAAGGAGAATTCCTTCATGATCTTTCGAAAACAAATCATCATCAAGTATACAAAATTTCAAAGGATTTCATTTTTAAAAACCAACCTTTGGTTCTAGATAATCCAAGAGGAGCTTGTAAGTTTAGTAAAATGTAAATGATATCAACATACCATGGTGATTCACCAAAGGCTTGACTCCCCAACGGAGTCACCACTATGTTATCACTCAAAAATTTTCCTTAAAATTTTTGGAAGAAGGGAAGGCTTCGAGGTAACCACAACCAACTTCTAAGCATAGGCTCTAGCCAACCTATGGCTCAAAGAGGTCTCTCTCTATATAATTTAGTTATGTTTGCTTAGTTATTAGGCTAGTTCTAGAGTTCAGGGGGGTTTTTTATTTGGTCTAGGGAGGATTTGAGGTACCTCCGAAATAGGAACTTTATTTGTTATTTGGGGTCAATTTGTCATTGCTTTCTTAGTTTGGTCAGGAGGACTGACATTCTTTTTACTTCTCAAGTTATATTGTTTATGCACTTCAAATATTGCAGAGTCATATCCCCGTTTATAGTCAAATGACTCTCAAGACTGGGTTTGAAGCTGTTGTAACATATGCAATTCTTCCTCATCTTGGGAGAGAAATACAGGGTTTTGATCATCTAATCCCATTAGATTGATTTGGGTATCTTGGTATGGATCATTAGGATCAGATGATTCTGCATAGTTTTCTTGAAAAGGGGGTCTAATGTTTTGATTAGGTTCATTCTTTCCTTTTTTTTGGTTTGATTTTGGTTTTTTCTGAAGTTAGCATTCATATCTGGGGGTGCTTGTTGATTATCCCATGTTTTTCTATCTAGTTTTTCAAGTCGGTCCATGATTCTTTCTACAGTTTTGGCCAGAAGATCTACTTTACCATCAAAAGTTGAAGCTTCATTAGCAAATCCTACTCTCCTTTCTAACTTTGCTCGAGCTTTTTTGGCTAAAAGATTAGCCTCTACTTTTACTGCGTTGGTTTGGCTTTGCTCTAGGGTTGCAAGCTCTCTTTCCCTAAGTTGGTATGCCATGTCTAGATCAAAACCATCAGGGAACTTCATCATTGCAAGATTAGGAGGAGGCTTAAGGTTGGCCGGGATGGCATTGTAACCTTTCCTAATGTTCTCATACTCATAAAGTATGTGCAATGGGTTTTTCTTCCTCACCAATCTCTCAATGAACATCCTATGAAAGTTTGTCATATCTGCAATACTACTAGCAGCTAAGTCTCTAAACCAAGTTCTAAACTTTCCAGCTAATGTTTGGGAAAAAATACTCATTATTACATCTTCATCATCTATCTCATGTAACTCAAAATAATCGTCCAATCTGTTAACATGTTTCTGAGCAGTGTATAGGCTTGTAGCATCAAATAGTTGAATTTTGCTTTGATAGTCCTAAGGTAATTCATGTAACTCACTAGGTAACACCAAAGGGGAATATCTATTGGCCATGGCTAAAGCCTTGTCTTGGCTTGGGGATAAGGGAGGATTAGTTTGGGTTGAGGTGGAGATGGATGAGTTAGCAGTGCTTACAATTGAAAATGGAAGATTTCCAATTGAAACTGGAGTATTAACAGTTGAAGTTGGAATATCTACAAATGAAACTGAAATATTAACAGTAGATGAAGGAGTTTCTATAATGGGAATTGGGATAAAGGGGACAATTGTGTGTATAGGGGAGATGGAAATATCTATAAGTGAACTTGAAGGGCTGACGAGTGAAGTGGGAGTGTCTATAGGTGGAAACAGGATTCTAGGTTGTATAGGGAGTTGTGGAATGAATGGGCTAGTGGAATTAATTGTAGTAGAAATAATAGATGGTGTGGTAGTGATGGAAGGGGTATTAATAACGTTGGAGAAGTGAGCAGAAAGTTCAGCAGTTAGAGCAGTATTAACAGATGATAGTGGAGTGTTCATAATATATTCATCAATTCTATTAGCTCTTTGAACTTCAAGGTCTGCAATAAAATCAGGATCTAGAACAGTTTCATTAAGCACATTTTTAGATTTTGTTCTAAACAACAAGAGATCAAATGGTACTTCAAAAGTTAAATCGTCTAAAATCAACCACTCAACAAGGCATGAATTAGCTTTAACTAATGTTGTTTTATTAGCCAAACTTTCTTCTTTTTTGCATTTTCTAATAATTCTGTCTGGATCATCCACAATAACAAAAAGGTTTGGATCCGTGTTTACCCTAGTATAATGAGTTTTCTTGGTAGCCAAATTTATAATTTTTTAAATGTTTTTTAGTATAAATTTTAAAACTTCTGCAAAAACTGACTTTAAGGGGCTCAAGATGATGATTAAGATTTCCTTAAAGCTTTAGGAGGCTGAGGTTTTCTCCCTAGTGGAGTCGCCACTATGTTATCACTCAAAACTTTTCCTTAGAATTTTTGGAAGAAGGGAAGGCTTCGAGGTAACCACAAACCAACTTTTAAGCATAGGCTCTAGCCAACCTATGGCTCAGAGAGGGCTCTCTATATATAATTTAGCTATGTTTTCTTAGATATTAGGCTAGTTCTAGAGTTCAGGGGGTTTTTGATTTGTATGAAGATTTGGTGGTGGAATCCTTAAAACAGGTAGATAGGTTGATGCCTTTAGGCCATTGGGCAATGGAGTCAAAGAAGGGGCAGCAAAGCTGGAGTTAACTCACTAAAGGGAATGTTCAAGGGGCAAGATAGCAGAGTGAAGTACAAATCCTTGGACTAAATGGTGAAATGAGTCTTAACAGAGGTGAGAGGGCAATCAAGAATCCTCAGACTGAGGCTAAGATGGGGGAACAACAGCGAATCATGAGTAAAGGGAATTTAAGAATCCTTTACCATAGACCAGAGGAGAAACTACGGAAGCTAAGGAGAAGTTGAGAATTCCCTAGCTAATATAGTTTAAGAGAAAACATTAAGAATGTATAACAGTAAGACAGAGTGCATTTAAGCAAATTTTGAAATAATATTCAAGTTATAACATTCGGACTTCTGAAACATTTAAGATTATCAAACAACTCTAAGAGAGATAAAACAACACAAGAAAATTACTCATTTGTACTCCGCTTTACACAAGGATCCCTTGAAATATCTTATTTTCATTAATCAATCCAACATGTTGGCCCAATTAGTGATACAAAAGCTTTACAGCCTTTGAACAAAATTCTATTGAAAGTATAAGAATCCACCTTACATATTTCGATTTATGAATTATTTATGCAAAATGTTTTTACAAAATATCCCAAACTAACTTGGGAATTAATCTAGGAAATTAAAAATATCTTCTCACAGGAAGATAGAGACAGCTATTGAACTGTTTTCTTGCTGTCCTTTTTATTGTGGTTTAGCTAGAAGTTTATGGTTGCTATGCTCTGTGCTGGCCAAAGGCTGTTGTATTCTATACTAATATTCTTTGATATGGATACTCTTTGACCCTGTAACCTTTGAAATTATTATGCATGTGCTTCTAACTGGGTCTTTACTGTGCAGGGGTAGATCAAGGAGGAAAATGCTTGGAAAAGGTCAGGAAGGCTCAGAGAGGGTCTAAGGAATCCCTAACATCCTTTCAGAGAAGTTCACCAAGTTTGGATGCCAAGCAACCGTGTTTATGAGCTTCTACAGGAAGTCTGCAGGGGTTCTACAGGATGTTCAAAATTTCTACAGGAAGTTCAGTAATTCCTACAGGATGTTCTGCAATCGGATTTTTGGGTGATGGATGAGTGGAAGAGGTTGTATGGATGGATAGGGAGGTAGGAGGGGAGCTTTTGATGGCCTATGGTCAGAGAGATGAGATGAAGAGGGGGTGTGCGAAGCTGGTTGGTCTAGAGTAGGGTAGAGGGAATGGAAGGCCGAAAAGGTAGAATAATGTGGGTAATAGAAGAGTTAGGAGGCAAGTGGTCTAACTGGGAGATGAATAGATGGCGTAGGCACGGTTGAGAAGGATAAGGGAGTGAGGGAGTAGTACTGCACAGTGTAAATGAAACAAATCATCCATGTCTTGCACATAACCGAAATTTCATCAACCTATTCTAACTGTTTTTATAAAACCAAAGAACAGCAACGTGATTGTTAAGGAAAATCATGCATGGTACTGAAGCAAAGAATCATTCCACAAGATCTAAATGCATGGACATTGCTACAAACGAGATCATTACATCAAAGCTTGCATGAGCATGTAGAACAATGTTTTTGGTGGGTGGCACGGTCTGCAATTCCAGTCCCTAAACAGAGGTGAAAGTGAGTGTACAGTCAACCCTTTTTGGAATTCTGATTAACTCCAATCTCCTTACTCTAATATAAACTACTAAAGCAACTCTATTCATAAAACTAACCTACTTAACCACACCAAGAAATTCAACGCAACAAACTGTGTTTCCAAATGCATGTAAAGGAAAATAAATACAATGCTGAACGAAAGGTAACAATACAAAGGAAGGAAGCCTTAGGCTCTCAGGTTGGGCCCAACCCCGAGAGCTATGGCTCCTTTAAGAACTCAGAACTGAACTCAAATCTGCCTGATTCTCATTAAACGATAATAGTCATAAGTCACATAACATGCCAAAAATGGCTTACAAAGAGCAAAACATAGCTATCAGCTCGTAGTTCAGAATATGCAACAAGGTTTCAAAAGTCCCCATCGAAGGCTATAGCCTCATCATTTATACATTACGAGGGCCAAGCTGGCCTCCTAAATTAGTGGGGTTTGGCTGACCAAACTAAGAGTAATCTGCTGCTTCCTCAAAATCCCTTTGGCTGCCTTCTAGCTCGGTGGTGGTGGCTGTTGGAGCTCGGATTTGGGGGTGAAGATCACAAGGAAGACCATTCAATGTTGTGGACAACCTTCCTACAAAATCTCAATCACATCTTGGCTGTCTCCTAGCCCTCATCTGCATGGTTTTGCTCCATTAAATGTCAAAAAAGCTGAAATAAACATGTGTTAGCCACCTAGGAATAGTGACTGCCCTCATTCGTACAAATGACATAAATATACTAAAAAATGATGCATAAGCTATGAAGAATGAAGGGTTGAGCAAGGGTAGTTAGGCCAAATGAGCCCAAAATGTTACCAAATTTGGGGCTCATCACCAAGCACTTTCCAAGCAGTTGAGGAAAGGATACTCACAGAAGCCTCTTCATCTATGATGGTACCGGCCATAACCATTCTATATATTTGAACAATGATTCAGAATGGTATAATAGCTGGTAAACGGGGTCTGCCTAGTTGATTCCAGTCGAAGGAGACAACTAGGTTGCTCAGAGGTGGGACCAAATAGACGGTCGGGTACGACTCTGACGAACTTCCTTCCTGCGGTAAAGGAACGGGAAAATTTCCCCCATGTTCGTTGGAGTCTGTGATTATGAAAAGAATTTGGACGGTGTTTCCTTGTTCTCTTCGGTGACTGTATCATCTAAAGATGGAACCTCTAAAGGCAAGACCGGGTCAACTGCCGCCTCGACCTTTTGACTTTTGTCTGGTATGGGTTCAGATGGTTTGTCTTCAATGATAGATGCTTCAGCCAACCCCTTGAGCAGGCCCGCCGGATTTTCAACTAGTGACGGACTCGGCAAGAGTTTTTTATATCGAGGAGGAAGTCGTAATGGTGAAACCGGACGATCGTCCAAAACTCTTTTAGCCTCGTCTAAGAAGGGACAATGGTGGACGGCATGATCGCCTTCGCACAGTTTACAAGGAAATCTATATTTTCCTTTTTGTCCTGGGGCTTCACTTTCACTAGTTGACGGTGTGTTTTCAACATGATCATCAGAGGTTGACGACACCGGGTTGTGCAAACGAGGAGACCAGTCCCTTAAGATCCGAGGGATACAAGGACAATCTCTATGATAGTGGTCTCCTTTGCAAATGACAAATGGCGATTTAGGCCTGTTCGGTGCAGTGTGTGGATTTTCACTAGACGACACCCGTTTGCCCCCATTCGCTTCTGGCTCCTTCTTCTTCTCTTTCTTCTTCTTTTCCTTCTTCTTCTTAGGTACTTGACTTTTGGCTTTACCAGCCCCATCAAGCGAAGAGGAAAGAGGAGAGGAAGAATTAGAGGAAGTAGAAGGTTGGTGGGTAACTCTGGACTCGTCTCCTTGCTGATTCGATTGTTGAGGAATTGTGGTGTTCTGAACGACAGAGGTTGAGAAGAGCCATACAGGCAAGCCGATTTTCAGTCCTGAAAGTGACAATGTGGCCATATGGGGTGCACCAACATCTCCCCAAGAGGAGAAGGGACTAGGATTTCCTCCAAGGGGAATTCCTTGGTTGGTGGATTCCATTTTCTCAACCCAAGATCAACGTAGGAAAGGGGTAATGAATATTCCGTTTAAAATAAATTTTAGACGCTTTGACACAACTTGTTTTTTCAATTTCTAAGAGTCGAGAAAAAACAAAAGATGACTCTAGTATCCTTTGATTTTTAATGAGCCCGAAGTGACAAGTGCTCAGATGGACCTTTTCTGTTAAGGAGTCTGAAAAGGAACGAAAGGGACTGCTCTGGAAATCTAGGTAAAGGGATTACCAAACCAATCGCAAAAATGTAGAATAATTTTTACGGTACGACAATCAATCTTCCCGAATGCTGTGTTCAGTGCATTGCAATTGATAGGGCAGCAAACACGGCTTCCTATGGATAAAGGATTAAGCCTATTGGGGTCTCCCAAAATATACTCGACGGTACGAGGGAGCACAAGTCCGTACTGGCACTTATCGCCTCAAGGTGGAGGAATCACCCAACCATCAATGAGAACAACAGTTACCAGGCTTTACGACGCCGGAATACGTCTCTAACCTAGACTTCTAAATGTTGTGCATTAAGTTCCAAAGCGTTGTTAGATTCATTGAATTTATTTTATAGTTGATCTTGTTTATGAAGTTTGCCTTTCAGGTTCACCGCGAGATGTAGATGTAATTCCTAAAATGCAATCTAAGATGATAAACAAACTTTTTATCTTCTTTGTGCAATGAAAATCCTAGCTACTAAGGAAAGAAAGACAGAATCCTTTCACAAAGAGAAAAGAGCACACTCTAAATGCACTTTCCTAAATAAAACCAATCAGACTGTCTATATGCAAATGCACATGCATGTATTTGTTTTCGACTTTCTTAGTATATGAATGCTAAAAAGAAAGTTGATGCACAAATCTGAATTTCTTTTCCAGCAACAAATATCAACAAGTTTCCTTTCGAAATAAAAAATGGAGACGATCACAACACCTTACGATTTTGAAATGAATACTTGTTCTTGACATTAGAAAATTACAAATTCAGACCGAAAACAATAGTAACAGGATAATCCACCATCAACAACAATCAAACTCTTTCCTACGATTGAAATCGACACTTGCGAAAATTTCAAATCAAAGGACGACAGTACGATTATGCTACTTTTGCAAAGGAGAACTGAAAATGACTCAACAAACACACAAAAACATTTATGGTTCTTTTGTACAAAGGAGGTGGAATAACAGCAAGGAAAAGGGGATTTCAAACAGACATATACTGATCACAGGCAGCAAAATTCAAGAATAGAACTGGAAAGAATGAATCACAGAAACCAAAACTGCATAGAGCCTAGTCTGATCAGTGCACCTGTAACACAGAGAATTTGAAATGCAGCGCACCTTGTCCACTCGGGAAGTGAGCTGAAGTTCAGATTCTCTAAATAGTACCTGCGTTGGGTGAGAAACGAGACTTTGTTTGGGTTCTGGGTCACAGTTTGCAGTTAAATTCATGGTTTTTGGCCGAGCAAAAGGGTAATCAGTAATGCAACAATCAGGGTTAGATCTAAGGAGGATCTAAGAGCTATCACAAGGGAAATCAGGTAGTTTATGAACCAGTTGTTTAAATCATAAATAGATCCAGTAGGTGGATTGAAGTAGCATTTATCTACTTTGCATTTGTTATGGAAAATGCAGTTCGAATACTACCTGTAAGTTTATGAAACAAACAACAAAGAATGATAAACACACAAACTAATTCTTCCCCAGCAGAGTCGCCATTTTGTTACAGGGAAAAGTGTCTATATAGAACTGCTCTATCCCACTAAGGTGTGACAGCTGCCTTAGAAACAAATAGAGAAAAGCTACTTTCATTTTTCCCTTATGAACTATATATAGAGAGGAACAAAAGACCAACCTCTGTCTTGCGCTGATCTCCTGATTTGATTCCTCTCTTCTTTGATAGTCTTTAGCTACCTGCTCCCTTGCATGCCCAGCTTCACAAAGTACCTATAAGATCACAGTAGCATAGCACTATACAAAGACATGGATCTATAATCATAAACAATCTAGGATCAGATGTAAATTGACCATACAAATGTAGCAAACATCAATGACACAAGAGTATGGAGGAAAACTAGAATAGCTTTTATTGATAAACAAGAAAGAGCCAAGAGGAGTTACAACCAGTTGTTCTGACCCAGCATCAACCTCTTAGCAAAGAAGCCCCTCTTCACCTCATACAAAGCTTAGATAACCCAACAATATGATGTTTGTCTCAAGAAACCAACAACAATTCCTTACAATATGCAAAATTCCAGCCTCTGGATCTCTGGGATGAGAGATCCATATATAGATATCTGTAATGGAGATGAGTCAGCTCATGGTCTGATTAGTGTATTCCCTCTAATAGTTCTTGCTTCCACTTGGAGATTGATGATCTCTTAATCATCCTTGGTCGAATTCAGTGAGGCAAGTGTCACAAGAGAAGTTTCTGGAAGCTTCCATTGCCTCTCCACCTCGCAGAACGACACTACCATTTGTCATTTCTCGCCCATCGCACCCCATAGAAGGGCTTTTTGAAATGCAACGCACGCAAACAGTGTATTTAGGTGAGATGCAACGCACTTAGCCAGTGGAGCAGCTGAAATGATCCTGTTTTGACCAATTCTGAGTAGTTTTTCATGGAGAACTTCTGGGAGAAGTTTTAATCTGTTGACCTTGTTCTTTTAGGGATTAGAACAACACTTTTAGGGACTTAGGAGCCCTTGGTTTATGGACATTTCATGCTTGGGGTTGTAGTGCCCAAAAATTTCTATAACAGAGGGGCTGCCCGATTCCACTCAGTGACTGACACGTCACCAGGGAGGTCTCGTGGAAAACAACTTTTTTCGAGCATGTATCGTCCGGTGGATGATCCCACTAGAAATGGTTTCTGGGGCGTTGGATCTGGGCCTTCAGATCAGACAGTGGTCGGGGCACAATTGCACACGGATATTAATGGGCGGCCTGGCGGGCACTTTAAATATGGCAGTATCGGGATTAATGGTGGATTAAGGCGGGATTAGGCCATCGGGGTTGCTAGCAGAAGGCTTAATGAGGCTTTTGCCTAACTTAATCACAGATTGATTAGTTAGTGGGTTTTTGTCGGGTTTGATGTATCTTATAGTTTATATTTAAATTAAGGTATAAGGATAAGTTTATATAGGAAATTAATATATATGGGAAAAGGGTTATTAATGGAAATTAATATATAATAGTTAGAAGTTAATATAAAAAAACATAAGAAATGAATAGCGTTAAGCATAATGTATTTTCAGTGATTTGTTTGTTTTTCGCATATATGCATTATAACTTAGGCTAAAATATTTTTGTGGGTTTTCTATATGAAAGGGGAATTTACATGGGGGTGATTACTTTCCCTAGGAAAATAACGTTTTAACCTTAAGAAAAGGGGTTTTATTAGGGAAATGAATGAAATGAAGGATTGATGAAGTTTTATGAGTGGAATTTGGTACTTGGTATCCTTAAGTCATTGAGTCGTGGGTCCGGTCCCTCTAGAAGTCAGAGAAATGCTCTAAGCCACTTTGACTTAGAGTTTTTCAGTACTTAGAACTTTATTATGAGAAATTAGTTAAGTAAATAGGTAAAATGAATGGGGGAAGTTAATCAATTGACCTTGAAATCCATCTTCATGCTTGATTGACCATTTAAATTTGCAAACTATGATGAGATATGATAAATATGCTTTTTTCCCTCTCATCATATTTCTGCAACATTTCTTCTACTCACCCATCTACTTGTCCTACCATTTTTTCTTCACTTTATTAGGGTGCATTTAGACTAGCAAACCCTTATCAAAACATTTTCTTTTCTTTTCACAAAGCAAACTATCTAATTTTATCACTATATCATCCAAGGGATCAGATTAAACTGATGAGCTCCTTTTATTTTATTCTGCCTAATCTAATGATTTGCCAAGATTAAATAGTTTGGTTAGATTTTATTCTCTAAAGTAAATAGTAGTGGCATTTAGACTTGCACTCTTTCATGGTCTCTTTTGGTTTTATGGGGTTCATATTTTTCACTTTTTTGGACCTTTTTTCTTTATTCTTTTTGTCCTTTAATTTTTCTTTTAGGACATACCCTCTTTTCATTTTTTATTTTTCAATATGGAAAACATTTGCAGAAAGCAAAGGTATGTACATATTACAAGGCTTAACCTTAGCCATTCAAAATTATGACTCTTATTGGTATAGGAAACTAACAGTGGCCCCACTTGGGGATGGCATTTCCTTGTTAAATGTCAAGAACTTTGAGATCAGTAGCCTTGGACTTTTGACTTCAGTTACCTTGTGATTTGTCACCTTTCAACCTGCTTTATTCATACTTATGATAATAAATCCTTAAAAGCTAAGGGCCTTCTCTCCGGGCTTCAAATCTAAAGGTTTACCATCCAATCCAGACTAGACTTTTCAAAATAAAATATACGAACATGGGAAATAACGATTAGTAACTAGGTTCTATGTAATGTTTGAGCATTCGACCATTCACTGGTCCTCCTCCTTCTTCAGTACCATCTAGTCCTTTAAGGAAGAAGGCATTGTTCCCTCTGTAAGAATAAATGACATAGGGGCCCTTCCATAGGAAATCAAAATTCCCATGCTTACCCTCATCTTCCCTTCTCGAGTTCCACTTGAGTACTTTATCACATAAGTAGAAATCATCTGCCTTGGTCCTTCTATCAAAACCCTTTTTGATCTTTTCCTGCACAAATTGAGATCTGATGTAGACCTCTTCTCTGGTTTGCTAGAGATGAATAGTCTGGTTAATTCTCCTCTGGATATCATTTGGTTTATATTGCAGTTCTTGGAGCATATTCATCATTGGTACTCCCAAAGAGGATGGAAAAACAACTTCCATGCCATAAACTAGATGATAGGGAGATGTACCAATTGACTTCTTGGTAGTCAGTCTGTCATCCCATAAGGCTTTGACTAACTTCTTGTTCCATGTTTTCTTATTATCTTCTAGTAACTTCTTAATAATGTTCACTAGGCTTTTGTTTGAAGATTCTACCGGTCCATTTCCTTGAGGGTAGTAGGCTGTAGAATGACCTAGGGTGATGTGATACTTATTGCAGAATTCTATCATTCATTTGGATTTAAAAGTTGTTGCATTATCAGTAATGAGCTTGGTTGGGCATCCAAATCTAGACAGAATATTGGCTTCAAGGAAGTTAATGATAACAGTATTCGTGGCTTGTCTTGAAGGTATGGCCTCTATCCCTTTTGTGAAATAGTCTGTGGCTGTGAGGATCCACTTATGTTTGGTGGAGGAAGGCGGGTGAATTTCACTAATGAAGTTTAAACCCCATTTTTTAAAAGGTACTTCAACAGTGACTGGTTTAAGGGGTAGTGGTAGAAGTTTTCTTTTCCCTTCAAAAATTTGACACTTGTGGCAAGAGGTCACAAATATTTTGACATCAGATAATAAAGTTGGCCAATAGAAACCTTCCCTTAAGATTTTATCTGTAGTGGTTCTCCAATAGAGGTGTCCACCATAGTCACCTGCATGAAAGTCTTGTAGAACTTTGTCAGCCTCATCTTTTATCAAACAGTTAAGGAGAATTCCTTCATGATCTTTCGAAAACAAATCATCATCAAGTATACAAAATTTCAAAGGATTTCATTTTTAAAAACCAACCTTTGGTTCTAGATAATCCAGGAGGAGCTTGTAAGTTTAGTAAAATGTAAATGATATCAACATACCATGGTGATTCACCAAAGGCTTGACTCCCCAACGGAGTCACCACTATGTTATCACTCAAAAATTTTCCTTAAAAATTTTGGAAGAAGGGAAGGCTTCGAGGTAACCACAACCAACTTCTAAGCATAGGCTCTAGCCAACCTATGGCTCAGAGAGGTCTCTCTTTATATAATTTAGTTATTTTTGCTTAGTTATTAGGCTAGTTCTAGAGTTCAGGGGGGTTTTTTATTTGTTCTAGGGAGGATTTGAAGTACCTCCGAAATAGGAACTTTATTTGTTATTTGGGGTCAATTTGTCATTGCTTTCTTAGTTTGGTCAGGAGGACTGACATTCTTTTTACTTCTCAAGTTATATTGTTTATGCACTTCAAATATTGCAGAGTCATATCCCCGTTTATAGTCAAATGACTCTCAAGACTGGGTTTGAAGCTGTTGTAACATATGCAATTCTTCCTCATCTTGGGAGAGAAATACAGGGTTTTGATCATCTAATCCCATTAGATTGATTTGGGTATCTTGGTATGGATCATTAGGATCAGATGATTCTGCATAGTTTTCTTGAAAAAGGGGCCTAATGTTTTGATTAGGTTCATTCTTTCCTTTTTTTTGGTTTGATTTTGGTTTTTTCTGAAGTTAGCATTCCTACCTGGGGGTGCTTGTTGATTATCCCATGTTTTCTATCTAGTTTTTCAAGTCGGTCCATGATTCTTTCTACAGTTTTGGCCAGAAGATCTACTTTACCATCAGAAGTTGAAGCTTCATTAGCAAATCCTACTCTCCTTTGTAACTTTGCTCGAGCTTTTTTGGCTAAAAGATTAGCCTCTACTTTTACTGCGTTGGTTTGGCTTTGCTCTAGGGTTGCAAGCTCTCTTTCCCTAAGTTGTTATGCCATGTCTAGATCAAAACCATCAGGGAACTTCATCATTGCAAGATTAGGAGGAGGCTTAAGGTTGGTCGGGATGGCATTGTAAGTGCTATTAAACATGGTGTAGTAGTCTTGAACTGATTCTTTAGGACCTTTCCTAATGTTCTCATACTCATAAAGTATGTGCAATGGGTTTTTCTTCCTCACCAATCTCTCAATGAACATCCTATGAAAGTTTGTCATATCTGCAATACTACTAGCAGCTAAGTCTCTAAACCAAGTTCTAAACTTTCCAGCTAATGTTTGGGAAAAAATACTCATTATTACATCTGCATCATCTATCTCATGTAACTCAAAATAATCGTTCAATCTGTTAACATGTTTCTGAGCAGTGTATAGGCTTGTTGCATCAAATAGTTGAATTTTGCTTTGATAGTCCTAAGGTAATTCATGTAACTCACTAGGTAACACCAAAGGGGCATATCTATTGGCCATGGCTAAAGCCTTGTCTTGGCTTGGGGATAAGGGAGGATTAGTTTGGGTTGAGGTGGAGATGGATGAGTTAGCAGTGCTTACAGTTGAAAATGGAAGATTTCCAATTGAAACTGGAGTATTAACAGTTGAAGTTGGAATATCTACAAATGAAACTGAAATATTAACAGTAGATGAAGGAATTTCTATAACGAGAATTGGGATAAAAGGGACAATTGTGTGTATAGGGGAGATGGAAATATCTATAAGTGAACTTGAAGGGCTGACGGGTGAAGTGGGAGTGTCTATAGGTGGAAACAGGATTCTAGGTTGTATAGGGAGTTGTGGAATGAATGGGCTAGTGGAATGAATTGTAGTAGAAATAATAGATGGTGTGGTAGTGATGGAAGGGGTATTAATAACATTGGAGAAGTGAGAAGAAAGTTCAGCAGTTAGAGCAGTATTAACAGATGATAGTGGAGTGTTCAGAATATATTCATCAATTGATCTATTAGCTCTTTGAACTTCAAGGTCTGCAATAAAATCAGGATCTAGAACAATTTCATTAAGCACATTTTCAGATTTTGTTCTAAACAATGAGAGATCAAATGGTACTTCAAAAGTTAAATCGTCTAAAAACAACCACTCAACAAGGCATGAATTAGCTTTAACTAATGTTGTTTTATTAGCCAAACTTTCTTCTTTTTTGGATTTTCTAATAATTCTGTCTGGATCATCCACAATAACAAAAAGGTTTGGATCCGTGTTTACCCTAGTATAATGAGTTTTCTTGGTAGCCAAAATTATAATTTTTAAAATGTTTTTTAGTATAAATTTTAAAAATTCTGCAAAAACTGACTTTAAGGGGCTCAAGATGATGATTAAGATTTCCTTAAAGCTTTAGGAGGTTGAGGTTTTCTCCCTAGTGGAGTCGCCACTATGTTATCACTCAAAACTTTTCCTTAGAAGTTTTGGAAGAAGGGAAGGCTTCGAGGTAACCACAAACCAACTTTTAAGCATAGGCTCTAGCCAACCTATGGCTCAGAGAGGGCTCTCTATATATAATTTAGCTATGTTTTCTTAGATATTAGGCTAGTTCTAGAGTTCAGGGGGTTGTTGATTTGTATGAAGATTTACTGGCGGAATCCTTAAAACAGGTAGATAGGTTGATGCCTTTAGGCCATTGGGCAATGGAGTCAAAGAAGGGGCAGCAAAGCTGGAGTTAACTCACTAAAGGGAATGTTCAAGGGGCAAGGTAGCAGAGTGAAGTACAAATCCTTGGACTAAATGGTGAAGTGAGTCTTAACAGAGGTGAGAGGGCAATCAAGAATCCTCAGACTGAGGCTAAGATGGGGGAACAACATCGAATCTTGAGTAAAGAGAATTTAAGAATCCTTTACCATAGACCAGAGGAGAAACTACGGAAGCTAAGGAGCAGTTGAGAATTCCCTAGCTAATATAGTTTAAGAGAAAACATTAAGAATGTATAACAGTAAGATAGAGTGCATTTAAGCAAATTCTGAAATAATATTCAAGTTAAAACATTCGGACTTCTGAAACATTTAAGATTATGAAACAACTCTAAGAGAGATAAAACAACACAAGAAAATTACTCATTTGTACTCCGCTTTACACAAGGATCACTTGAAATATCTTATTTTCATTAATCAATCCAACATGTTGGCCCAATTAGTGATACAAAAGCTTTACAGCCTTTGAACAAAATTCTATTGAAAGTATAAGAATCCACCTTACATACTTCGATTTATGAAGTATTTATGCAAAATGTTTTTACAAAATATCCCAAACTAACTTGGGAATTAATCTAGGAAATTAAAAATATCTTCTCACAGGAAGATAGAGACAGTTATTGAACTGTTTTCTTGCTGTCCTTTTTATTGTGGTTTAGCTAGAAGTTTATGGTTGCTATGCTCTGTGCTGGCCAAAGGCTGTTGTATTCTATACTAATATTCTTTGACATGGATACTCTTTGACCCTATAACCTTTGAATCTGATGCCCTTTTACCTCGTTGACTGTGTGTTTGACCTTTAACTGTGTTCTACTATAGTAAGTGAGTCAATTTTTCCCATTCTTGATCTGTTGGTAACCAGATACTCAACATTCTCTGGTAAGTTTCATCTGCCTCAGTGTATTTTTCAAATTAAGGCTTATTTACAAATAGATGTTTTATCTCATGCTGGAGGTAAAATAGATTTTCAAAAGCACTGTACATTACCTTTCTTGTTGGTACTCCTAAAACCTATGAAGTAGCCACTTGTTGTCTTGATACATCCCTGAGTTTGTCATTGTAATCTCCTTGTTCCATAAGTTTATCATCTATGACTAAGGGATTAGGTAATCCCTTTTCCTTTAGCTTATCAAACTTAGTCATGAACCTGTAAACGACTACTTGCATTTCCTTTCTCTTTTCCTCTAACTTATGCTTAAGGTCCCTCTTGGTGAGTACTTTCTTTACCTCCATAATAGTAGCAGTCCTATCTTCAATTTACAGTTCTTGTAGTTAGTACTTGTTCTTTGAATTTAAGAACTGGATGAGCCTGGTAGCATCTCTAAGCTTGTTTCCTAATTCTATCTTCACTTTCTCAATAGCCTTTGTTATTAATCTTATGATATCAATCTGCTCGAATATGACCTGTATGGATGGCCAAATATCATTGACTAAGTCAATGATATTGGCCCATAGTTTTTCCTTGGCTTGTTCGAGTGGCTCCTTTAGTGTCAAGTCTCTTTCCATTAACTTGAGCTTTCCTTTATCCTTGCAGCTTTTTTTTCCTCCTCTTTCTCCATAATCTTAGGAAGCTTATAGTCAGTTTCTAAGCTTAGCACCTATTCCTTTAGCTTGTTTATCTCGTTTTCTGAATATACATTTCTTCCATGGCATGAACAAGCTTGGTTGCTTCTTCTGTTACTGTACCTGCTGCTATTGTAGAAGCTATTGATGTAGATGCTGCAGTGGTGATAGGCAAGGCAGTGACTATAGGAGTTTTTGGAGCCAATGTGGCTGCCAATATAGATGGTACTGTAGTAGTCACTGTAGGGATTACAGTTGTTGGTGTTGTCCCCACTTCACCTTGCTTCAATTGGATTAAGGCATCCAATTCCTTCTCCATGCTCCTCAACTGATCATTCAGCTTGAGGACTAAATCCATTAAGTCCTCATGCTGAGTTTGAGACTGTAACACCTCTTGTGTTTATGGATGATGCAAGGAGGGTATCTTTAGTTTCTTCTTCAGTGAAGTAATGTCCTTGTTCTTCTGTTTTATTAACTCCTCTGTTGCTTTGATATCTTTGGGATCATGTCCCATCTCTATGATCAAGTCTTCCAAAGACTTGATTCTGTTATCCTTGGCTTGAGATCTACTCTGAATTGGAGTAGAAAGTTTGAAAAGTTGGTTTAGGTTAAGGTGGGCATCTCTCACAAGGCAATATATTTTAATCATTAGGTTGTTAGTGACCGTGTCTTTTATCTGGAAATCTTTGTCAGCCAAGGGAAGGTAGTCTAGGTTTAGATGAGGTGTGAACACAGGCTTGAAGTTCAATGCAGTAGGGGCAACCATAATTTGATTCTTGTGGATTCGAATTAGGCTTGCTCAAGGTTGAATTGGGGTTTTTAGAGGTACTTTGGCAGTTCCGGGGTTTGAGTATTCAGCAAGGTGTAGTATGGAGTCTATTAGAGTAATTTCAATTAAGTTTCAAGTTTAACAAAATACTCAATGACTGGTATAACTTGAAATTGATAGGGCACTTTGTGAATTCAGGTTTAAATACCTGAAACTGTGGCAAATTGACTCTGAGTAGAGTCACTGGTAGCTACAATTGGTCGAAGGGTGCTTATGGAGGCTGCACGGTTGACTAGGTGGTCTGTGGCATTTTTTAGAGCAAAATTTGCACATGGGTTGATGGCTTCGATGTTTTGCATGTTTCGTGCATGCGTAAAGAAGCTTGCAAGCGAAAATTCAGCGAAAATGACATTTTTGGGACTTTTTGGCTTTTCTATGGAAAAAATCTTTTTTGGTGAGTACAAGTCAATAGTGACTGATTTGTCACGTAGCGGGGAGGCTGTAAGAAGTTAATTTCGCACTACTTATGGGCGTTAGGTGGTATTTGGGAGGGGCCGCCCGATTCCACTCAGCGACTGACACATCACCAAGGTGGTCTTGTGGAACACAACTTTTTCGAGCGTGTATTGTCCAGCGAATGATCCTGCCCAAAATGGTTTCTGGGGCGTTGGATTTGGGCCTTCAGATCAAATGGTGGTCGGGGTGCGAATGCACATGGAGGTTATTGGGGGGCCTGACGGGCACTTTAAATATGGCAGTATCGGGATTAATGGTGGATTAAGGCGGGATTAGGCCATCAAGGTTGTTAGCGGAGGGCTTAATCAGGGTTTTGCCTAACTTAATCACAGATCAATTAGTTAGTGGGTTTTTGTCGAGTTTGATGTATCTTATAGTTTATATATACAATAGGGTATAAGGATAAGTTTATATAGGAAATTAATATATATGGGAAAAGGGTTATTAATATAAAATAGTTAGAAGTTAATATAAAAAAACATCAGAAATGAGTAGCGCTAAGCATAATGTATTTTTTGTAATTTGTTTGCTTTTCACATATATGCATTAAAACTTAGGCTATAGTGTTTTTGTGGGTTTTTTATATGAAAGGGGAATTTATATGGGGGTGATTACTTTCCCTAGGCAAATAATGTTTTAAGCTTATGAAAAGGGGTTTTATTAGGGAAATGAATGAAATGAAGTGGGCATGAAGTTTTATGAGTGGAATTTGGTACTTGGTATCCTTAAGTCATTGAGCCGAGGGTCCGGTCCCTCTAGAAGTTAGAAAAATGCTCTGAGCCCCTTTGACTTAGAGTTTTTCAGTACTTAGAACTTTATTATGGGAAATTAATTAAGTAAATAGGTAAAATGATTGGGGGAAGTTAATCAATTGACCTTGAAATCCATCTTCATGCTTGATTGACCATTTACATTTGAAACCTATGGTGAGAGATGATAAATATGTTTTTTACCCTATCATCATATTTCTACAACCTTTCTTCTACTTACCCATCTACTTGTCCTACCATTTTTTCTTCACTTTATTAGGGTGCATTTAGACTAGAAAACCCTTATCAAAACATTTTCTTTTCTTTTCACCAAGAAAAATATCTAATTCTATCACTATATCATCCAAGGGCTTAGATTAAACTGGTGAGCTCCTTTTATTTTACTCTACCTAATCTAATGATATGCCAAGATTAAATAGTTTGGTCAGATTTTATTCTTTAACTATCAACATGAAATTTAACGCATGGCATAATCAAGATTAAATAGTTTGATTACCCTTGATTGTGGCATGAATCACAAGCTGCACACAATCATTATTTTGGATAAAGTAAATAGTAGTGGCATTTAGACTTGCACACTTTCATGGTCTCTTTTTGTTTTTTGTGGTTCATACTTTTCACTTTTTGGGACCTTTTTTCTTTATTCTTTTTGTCCTTTAATGTTTCTTTTAGGACATACCATCTTTTCATTTTTTATTTTTCAATATGGAAAACATTTGTAGAAAGCAAAGGTATGTACATATTACAAGGCTTAACCTTAGCCATTCCAAATTATGACTCCTATTGGTATAGGAACCTAACAGTGGCTCCACCTGGGGATGGTATTTCCTTGTGAAATGTCAAGAACTTTGAGATCAGTAACCTTGGAATTTTGACTTCAGTTACCTTGTGATCTATCACCTATCAAACTGCTTTATTCATACTTATGACAATAAATCCTTAAAATCTTAGGACCTTCTATCTGGGCTTCAACACTAAAGGTTTACCATCTAATCCGAACTAGACTTTTTCAAAATAAAATATACACACATGGGAAATAACAATTAGTAACTAGGTTCTATGTAATGTTTGAGCATTCGAACATTCACTAGTCCTCCTCCTCCTTCAGTACCATCTAGTCCTTTAAGGAAGAAATCATTGTTCCCTTTGTAAGCATAAATGACAGAGGGGCCCTTCCATAGGAAATCAAATTTCCCATGCTTACCCTTATCTTCCCTTCTCGAGTCCCACTTGATTACTTTATCATCTAAGCATAAATAATCTGCCTTGGTCCTTCTATCAAAAACCATTTTGATCTTTTCCTGCACAACTTGAGATTTGATGTAGACCTCTTCTCTGGATTGCTGGAGATGAATAGTCTAGTTAATTCTCCTCTGGATATCATTTGGTTCAGATTGCAGTTCCTGGAGCATCTTCATCACTGGTACTCCCAAAGAGGATGGAAAAACAACTTCCATGCCATAAAATAGTTGATAGGGAGATGTACCAATTGACTTCTTGTTCCATGTTTTCTTATGATCTTCCAGTAACTTCTTAATAATGTTCACTAGGATTTTGTTTGAAGATTATGCTAGTCCATTTCCTTGAGGGTAGTTGATTGTAGAATGACCTAGGGTGATGTGATACTTATCGGAGAATTCTATCATTCGTTTGGATTTAAAAGTTGTTGTATTATCAGTAATGAGCTTGGTTGGGCATCCAAATCGAGACATAATGTTGGCTTCAAGGAAGTTAATGATAACAATATCTGTGGCTTGCCTTGAAGGTATGGCCTCTATCCATTTTTTGGAATAATCTGTGGATGTGAGGATCCACTTATGTTGGGTAGAGGAGGGCAAGTAAATTTCACCAATGAAGCATAAACCCCATTGTTGCAAAGGCACTTCAGCAGTGATTGGTTTAAGGTGTAGTGGTAGAAGTTTTCTTTTCCCTTCAAAAATTTGACCCTTGTGACCAAAGGTCACAAATCTCTTGACATCAAAGAATAAAGTTGGCCAATAGAAACCTGCCCTTAAGATTTTAGCTGCAGTGGTTCTCCAATAAAGGTGTCCACCACAGTTACCTGCATGAAAGTCTTGTAGAACTTTGTCAGCCTCATCTTTTATCAAACAGTTAAGGAGAATTCCTTCATGATCTTTCCAAAACAAAGCATTATCAAGTATACAAAATTTCAAGGATTTCATTTTTAAAAACCTACCTTTGGTTCTGGATAATCCAGGAGGAGCTTGTAAGTTTAGTAAAATGTAAATGATATTAACATACCATGGTGACTCACCAAAGGCTTGACTCCCCAGCGGAGTCGCCACTATGTTATCACTCAAAACTTTTCCTTAGAAGTTTTGGAATAAGGGAAGGCTTCGAGGTAACCACAAACCAACTTCTAAGCATAGGCTCTAGCCAACCTATGGCTCATAGAGGGCTCTCTCTATATAATTTAGCTATTTTTTCTTAGATATTAGACTAGTTCTAGAGTTCAGGGGGTTTTTGATTTGGTCTAGGGAGGATTTGAAGTACCTCTGAAACAAGAACTTTATTTGTTATTTTGGGTTGATTTGTCATTACTTTCTTAGTTTGGTCAGGAGGACCAACATTCTTTTTACTTCTCAAGTTATATTTTTTGTGCACTTCAAATATGGAAGAGTCATATCGCTGTTTATAGTCAAATGACTCTCCATGCTGGGTTTGAAGCTGTTGTAACATATGCAATTCTTCCTCATCCTAGGAGAGAAACACAGGGTTTTTATCATCTAATCCCACTAAATTGATTTGGGCATCTTGTTATGGATCATCGGGATTAGATGATTCTGCATAGTTTTCGTGAAAAAGGGGCCTAACATTTTGATCAGGTCCATTCTTTCCTGTGTTTTGGTTTTGATTTTGGTTTTTTCTGAAGTTAGCATTCCTAACTAGGGGTGCTTGTTGATTATACCATGATTTTCTATCTATGTTGTCAAGTCTATCCATAATTCTTTCTACAGTTTTGGCCAAAAGATCTACTTTACCATCAGGTTGAAGCTTCATCAACAAATCCTACCTCTCCTTTCTAACTTTGCTTAGGTTCTTTTAGCTAAAATATTAGGGTCTACTTTTACTGCATTGGTTTGGATTTCCTCTAGGGTTGCAGGCTCTCTTTCCCTAAGTTGGTATGCCATATCTAGATCAAAACCATTAGGGAACTTCATCATTGCAAGATCAGGAGGAGGCTTAAGGTTGGTTGGGATGGCATTGTAAGTGATATTAAACCTGGTACATTAATCTTGAACTGATTCTTTAGGACCTCTCCTAATGTTCTCATACTCATAAAGTATCTGTAATGGGCTTTTCTTCTTTTCCCATCTCTCAATGAACACCCTACGAAAGTTTTTCATATTTACAATACTACCAGCAGCTAAGTCTCTAAACCAAGTTCTAACTTCCCCAGCTAATGTTTGGGAAAAAATCCTCATTCTTACATCTGCATCATCTATCTCAAGTAACTCAAAATAATCGTTCATTCTATTAACATGTTGTTGAGCAGTGTATAGTCCTATAGCATCAAATAGTTGAATTTTGCTTTGATAGTCCTGAGGTAAGTCATGTAACTAACCAGGTAACACCAAAGGGGCATATCTATTGGCCATGGCTAAAGCCTTGGCTTGGCTCGGGGATAAGGGAGGATTAGTTTGGGTTGAGGTGGAGATGGACGAGTTATCAGTGCTTATAGTTGAAAATGGAAGATTGCCAATTGAAACTGGAGTATTAATAGTTGAAGTTGGAATATCTACAAATGAAACTGGAATATTAATAGTAGATGAAGGGGTTTCTATAACAGGAATTTGGATAAAAGGGATAGTCATGTGTATAAGGGAGATGGAAGTATCTATAAGTGAACTTGAAGGGCTGATGGGTGAAGTGGGAGTGTCTATAGGTGGAAACATGATTCTAGGTTGTATAGGGAGTTGTGGAATGAATGGGCCAGTGGAATGAACTGTAGTAGAAATAATAGATGGTGTGGTAGTGATGGAAGGGGTATTAATAACATTGGAGGAGTGAGCATAAAGTTCAACACTTAGAGCAGTATTAACGAATGATAGTGGAGTGTTCAGAATATATTCATCAATTGATCTATTAGCTCTTTGAAATTCAAGTTCTACAATAAAACCATGATCTAGAATAGTTTCATTAAGCACATTTTCAGATTTTGTTCTAAACAATGAGAGATCAAATGGTACCTCAAAAATTAAATTGTCTAAAAAAAACCCCAAATCAAGACATGAATTAGCTTTAACTAATGTTGTTTATTAGCCGAACTTTCTTCTTTTTTTGATTTTCCTATAATTATGTCTGGATCATCCACAATAACAACAGGGTTTGGATCCGGGTTGACCCTGGTATAATGGGTTTTCCTGGTAGCCAGATTTATAATTTTTTAAATGTTTTTTATTGTAAATTTTAAAACTTCTATAAAAACTGACTTTAAGGGGCTCAAGATGATGATTAAGATTTCCTTAAGGCTTTAGGAGGCTGAGGTTTGCTCCCTAATGGAGTCGCCACTATGTTATCACTCAAAAGTTTTCCTTAGAAGTTTTGGAAGAAGGGAAGGCTTCGAGGTAACCACAAACCAACTTCTAAGCATAAGTTGTAGCCAACCTATGGCTCAGAGAGGGCTCTCTCTATCTAATTTAGCTACGTTTTCTTATATATTAGGCTAGTTCTAGAGTTCAGGGGGGTTTTTGTTTTGTATGAAGACTTGGTGGTGGAATCCTTAAAACAGGCAGATAGGTTGATGCCTTTAGGCCATTGGGCAATGGAGTCAAAGAAGGGGCAGAAAAACTGGAGATATCTCACTAAAGGGAATGTTCAAGGGGAAAGGTAGCAGAGTGAAGTACAAATCCTTGGACTAAATGGTGAATGAGTCTTAACGCAGGTGAGAAGGAAATCAAGAATCCTCAAACTGAGGCTAAGATGGGGGAACAACAATGAATCATGAGTAAAGGGAAATTAAGAATCCTTTACTATAGACTAGAGGAGAAACTATGGAAGATAAGGAGAAGTTAAGAATTCCCTAGCTATGATAGTTTAAGAGAAAACATTAAGAATGTATAACAGTAAGACAGAGTGCAGTTAAGAAAATTTTGAAATAATATTCAAGTTAAAACATTCGGACTTCTGAAACATTTAAGATTATGAAACAACTTTAAGAGAGATAAACCAACACAAGAAAATTACTCATTTGTACTCTGCTTTACACTTGAATCCCTTGAAATATCTGATCTTCATTCATCAATCCAGCATGTTGTCACAGTTAGTGATACAAAAGCTTTACAGTCTTTGAACAAAATTCTATTGAAAGTATAAGAATCCACCTTACATAGTTCGATTTATGAAGTATTTATACAAAATATCCCAAACTAACTTGGGAATTAATCTAGGAAATTCAAAATATCTTCTCGCAGGAAGATAGAGACATCTATTGAATTGTTTCTTGCTATCCTTTTATTGTGGTTTAGCTGGAAGTTTATGGTTGCTATGCTCTGTGTTGGTCAAAGGCTGTTGTCTTCTATACTGATACTCTTTGACATGGATACTCTTTGACCCTGTAACCTTTGACACTGATGCCTTTTTATCTCATTGACTGTGTGTTTGACCTTTAACTGTGTTATGCCATAGTAAGTCAGTCAATTTTTCCCATTCATGATCTGTTGGTAACCAGATACTTAGAATTCTCCAGTAAGTTTCATTTGCCTTAGTGTATTTTGGAAATGAAGGCTTATTTACAAACATATGTTTTACCTCATGCTGGAGGTAAAATAGATTTTCAAAAGCACTGTATAGTACCTTTCCTGTTGGTAGTCCTAAAACCTATGAAGTAGCCACTTGCTGTCTTGCTACATCCCTGAGTTTGTCATTGTAATCTCGTTGTTCCATAAGTTTATCATGAATGACTAAGGGATTAGGTAATCCCTTTTCCTTTAGCTTATCAAACTTAGCCATGAACCTGTCAATGACTACTTTCATTTCCTTGCTCTTTTCCTCTAACTTATGTATAAGGTCCCTCTTGGAGAGGACTTTCTTTAGAATAGTAGTAGTCCTGTCTTCAATTTCCAATTCCTGTAGTTGGTAGTTGTTCTTTGAATTTAAGAACTGGATGAGCCTGGTAGCATCTCTAGGCCTGTTGCCTAATTCTATCTTCACTTTCTCAATAACCTTTGTTATTAATCTCATGGGATCAATCTGCTTGAATATGACCTGTATGGATGGCCAAATATCATTGACAGAGTCAATGATATTGGCCCACAGTTTTTCCTTCGCTTCTCCAAGTGGCTCCTTTAGTGTCAAGTCCCTTTCCATTAACTTGAGATTTTCCTTTATCCTTGCAGCCTTCTATTCCTCCTCTTTCTGCATAATCTTGGAAAGCTTATAGTCTGTTTCTAGGCTTGCCACCTATTCCTTTAGCTTGTTTATCTCATTTTTCTGAATAGACATTTCTTCCTTGGCATGAAAAAGCTTGGCTACTTCATCTTTTTTGTACCTGTTGCTATTGTAGAAGCTACCGATGTAGATGTTGCAGTGGTGATGGGCAAGGCAATGACTATAGGATTTTTTGGAGCCAATGTGGCTGTCAATGTAGATGGTACTCCAGTAGTGACTGTAGGGATTACAGTTGCTAGTGTGGTCCCTACTTCACCTTACTTCAATTGGATTAAGGCATCCAATTCTTTCTTTGTGCTCCTCAACTGATCATTCAGCTTGAGGACTAAATCCATTAAGTCCTCATGCTGATTTTGAGACTGTAACACCTCTTTTGTTTGTGGATGATGCAAGGAGGGTATCTTTAGCTATCTTTAGTTACTTCTTCAATGAAGCAATGCCCTTGTTCTTTTGTTTTATTAACTCCTTTGTTGTTTTGATATATTTGGGATCATGTCCCATCTCTATGATCAATTATTCCAAAGACTTGATTCTGTTATCCATGGTTTGTGATGAAGGTTGTTCAAGCTGATACTGGGCTAACATTTTGCTTAGGGATCTTTGCAGTTGACGAACAACTATGGCCTTCCCTGTCAAGGTGGAGTAGATCATTTCTCCAGCCTACTTGTGAAACTCTATTTGGTCCGCAGGGTGAATATCCCTGGCCAACACCTCAAAATCAATTTTCTTATAGTCAGTGGGTGCCCTTGGTTGCTGCATAGTTGGTTGAATGAAGAACACCTGCGTCTTCCCTTCTTTGATCTCAAAGGTTGACATCAATCTACTTTGACCTGGAGTATAAAGTTTGAAAAGCTGAGCATATGTCTTAGTTTTCAACCTTTCATTCCTCGTTCCCTCTAGACTCTTCTGTCTCTGTATCATCTGGGTTCCTGAGGATGATGGGGGTTGTGTTTCCTTTGAAGGAATAGTACCTTTACCCTTTTCTAGCTCAGAATCAGTTATTTCAACTAAGCCATTGGTGTCTTCCTCCTCTAACATAGGATTGAGTCTAGGGCTTTTGCTTTGGCCTCTTTCATATTGAACACTGAAGGCTTGTGTCCCTAAACTTGATCCTTCCTCCTTACCCCTTTTGGGATTTTTCTCCTCATTCAAAGGAGTTTGCATGATAGGGGGAGTGCTCATTGTCCCTTCCTGAGGTGGTACCTACAGAAATGAATTTTCATCAAGTTGATTTTCTAGATCTAATAATGTGTTTTCCACAACAACTTCAATATTGTCCCTGTCCTCTAAAGTGTTTTCCAACCATTGAAATTGGTTGGCATACTTTTCTATCTCAGGGATGCAGTGATGGGTATAGGGAGCCATCTTATTTTTCTACCTTCTTTTGTAGATGAAATCCAAGGGATCATATCTCCATATGAAACTTTGTTTTTTTTTAATCTCTGAAGGATCAGGTCTGCCTCCTTTCTAACTTCTCTGCTATTACAAATAAAAGGACCCAATTGGTCTTTGATCTTGAGCTGGGCTTTCTTTTTGACTGAGACAAAGGTTACCTCATCTGAATTTATTATTTTCCTGTAGTACTCTAGGGCCAATAACCTCATTGGGAGGTATTTAGGTAGTTTGTATGGGGCAAGTTGGCACCCATAAATCCTAATTTTAGTGTGGTTTTGGTACAAGTACCAATCTCCCACATGATTATTGATGTTTAGATGAAAGACTCTCCTGATCTCAGAACTGATTCTTGGTGGAGGGATTCCACTGAGCATATTCACCACAAGATGGACAAAAGAATCTATGAATTCATTGTATGAATAGGGGGAGGGATATTGATGAGTCAATGGGGTCTAAAAGATGACTGATCTTGGTTGGCCCTTGGTGTCCAACTTTCGCAAGGTAAGTGGGAATTTATTTTCTTGGAAGTAGAGGAACATGTGGTATAGTACTTAGGAGTACTTGAAGACTCTCTCAGTGGGTAATCTCATAAGTTGTTCATGCATCTTCTCTGTAATGAACTGGGCATAGTCATTGATTACTGCTAGAGGCTTACCAAGGCTAAAGATAGACATGAAAGCAAGGATTGTTTCATCCACCTATTCATTAGTGGTACAATTGAGGATAGAAGAAATCATGGTGATGATATGTTTACCCCTTTCAAAAAAGATGGCAGAGATGTATGGTGGGATATCAGTGGGCATATGTGTTTCTTCCAAAATGAAAGTTTGAAGAATTTCAATGAGTCCGATAAGGCCCAAGTTGGGGTATTTCTCCAGCAAGTCTTGAAAAACTAGTGGGGTTAGGTTCTGGCCTAGTTGCAACTACAGCATCTGGTTGATGGACTCGACAATAATTTTGAAAAGGATTCCCTCATGAGGAGACATAATAGCCATGGTGCTGGGAATGTATTTAATTTTGCATTGGTGAATTATCTCAGGAAAATAATGGACTTGTGGGAAAACATACTTGGGTAAGTTAGATTCCCACAATCCAATTTCATTAGCATGGTGAAGGTGGGGGTCTCTCACAAGGCAATATATTTTAATCATTAGCCCGTTGGTGACCGTGTCTTTTATCTAGAAATCTGTGTCAGCCATGGGAAGGTAGTCTAGGTTCAGATGAGGTGTGAACACAGGCTTGACGTTCAGTGCAGTAGGGGCAGCCATAATTTGATTCTTGTGGATTCGAATTAGGCTTGCTCAAGGTTGAATTGGGGTTTTCGAAGGTAGTTTGGCAGTTTCAGGGTTTGAGTATTCAGTAGCGTTCAGTATGGATTCTATGGGAGTAATTTCAATTAAGTTTTAAGTTTAACAAAATACTCAATGACTAGTCTAACTTGAAATTGATAGGGAACTTGGTGAATTCAAGTTTAAATACCTGAAACTAAGGCAAATTGACTCTGAGTACGGTAACTAATAGCTGCAATTGGTCGAAGGGTGCTTATGGAGGATCCCTGGTTGACTGGATGGTTTGTGGCATTCTATGGAGTGGAATTTGCACGTGGGTTGACGACTTTGATGTTTTGCAGGTGTTGTGCATGCATACAGAAGCTTGCATGTGAAAATTGAGCGAAAAAGACATTTTTGGGGTTTTTTTGGATTTTATATGGAAAAAATGTTTTTTTGTGGGTACGGGTCAATAGTGACTGATTTGTCGCGTAGAGGGGAGGCAATAAGCAGTTAATTTCACACCACTTATAGGCGTCGAGTGGTATTTGGCAGGGGCCGCCTGATTCCACTCAGAAACCGAACATCGCCAGGGCGGTTGTGTGGAAAACAACTTTTTCGAGTGTGTATTGTCTAGCAGATGATCCCACCCGAAATGGTTTCTCAAGCGTTGAATTTGGGCCTTCACATCAGATGATGGTCGGGGCGCGATTGCGTGCAAAGATTAATGAGCGGACCGACGAGCACTTTAAATATGGGTATCGAGATTAATGGTGGATTAAGGCAGGACTAGGCCATTGGGGTTGTTAGCGGAGGGCTTAATCATGGTTTTGCCTAACTTAATCACAGATCGATTAGTTAGTGGGTTTTTGTCAGGTTTGATGTATCTTATAGTTTATATTTAAACTAGGGTATAAGGATAAGTTTATATAGGGAATTAATATATACCGGAAAAAGGTTACTAATGGGAATTAATATATAATAGTTAGAAGTTAATATTAAAAAACAACGGAAATGAATGGCGCTAAGCATAATTTATTTTTTGTGATTTGTTTGTTTTTCGTATATATGCATTATAACTTAGGCCAAAGTGTTTTTGTGGGTTTTTTTATATGAAAGGGGAATTTACATGGGGGTGATTACTTTCCCTAGGCAAATAATGTTTTAACCTTAGGAAAAGGGGTTTTATTAGGAAAATGAATGAAATGAAGGGGGGATGAAGTTTTATGACTGGAATTTGGTACTTGGTATCCATAAGTCATTGAGCCGAGGGTCCAGTCCCTCCAGAAGTTAGAGAAATGCTTTGAGCCCCTTTGACTTAGAGTTTTTCGGTACTTATAACTTTATTATGGGAAATTAGTTAAGTAAATAGGTAAAATGAAAGGGGGAAGTTAATCAATTGTCCTTGAAATCCATCTTCATGCTTGATTGACCATTTACATTTGAAACCTATGATGAGAGATGATAAATATGTTTTTTTTCCCTATCATCATATTTCTGCAACCTTTCTTCTACTTACCCATCTACTTGTCCTACCATTTTTTCTTCACTTTATTAGGGTGCATTTAGACTAGAAAACCCTTATCAAAACATTTTCTTTTCTTTTCACAAAGAAAACTATCTAATTCTATCCCTATAGCATCCAAGGGCTCAAATTAAATTGATGAGCTCCTTTTATTTTACTCTACCTAATCTAATGATCTGTCAAGATTAAACAATTTGGTCAAATTTTGTTCTCTAACTGTCATCATGAAATTTAACGCATGGCATAATCAAGATTAAATAGTTTTATTACCCTATATTGTGGCATGAATCACAAGCTGCACACAATCATTATTTTTCATAAAGTAAATAGCAGTGGCATTTACACTTGCACACTTTCATGGTCTCTTTTTGTTTTTTGGGGTTCATATTTTTCACTTTTTTGGACCTTTTTCTTTCTTCTTTTTGTCGTTTCATTTTTATTTTAGGACATACCCTCTTTTCATTTTTTATTTTTCAATATGGAAAACATTTGTAGAAAGCAAAGGTATGTACATATTACAAGGCTTAACCTTAGCCATTCAAAATTATGACTTCTACTGCTATAGGAACCTAACACCTTCCATAGTAGATTATGTGCTTTTTTGTTATTAACTTTTATTTGTCCTTTATTCAAATTGTATAATGCAATGTTGACTTCTCTCCAAAACTTGTCTGATAGCTTTACTTCATTCAACATTTTTTTGGCCATCTCTTGTATGATTCAATTCTTCTTTTCTACCACTCCATTAAGCTATGGAGTTCTTGCAGCTAAAAAATGTCTCTTTATTCCATGATACTTGCAAAACTCTTAAAATTCCTTTTAGATAAATTCGCCTCCTTTATTTGATCTCCACTTGATTTTTAAATTAGATGTGTTTTCAACCAAGGCTTTGAAAGATTTAAACTTCACAAATGCTTCTGATTTTTCTTTGAGGAACACAACCCATGTCATTCTTGAGTAATAATCAATGAACATCATGAAGTAATTAACACCTTATAGACATTTTGTTCTTGTATACCCACAAAGTTTTTTATGAACAATTTCCAATGGCTTTATTGTTGAGTACTCCATTCTCTTGAAGCTTGTCATGTATGCTTCCCATGCTGACATTGTTTGCAAATAATGTTTGAAGATTTTGTGATATTTGGCACATCTCTCATTACTTGTGTTAATTTTCACTAGATTATCAAATTTTGTATTGCCCATTATTCTATCCCTTGATCTCATTGGGGATTTATATATTATTGCATGTTCTATTTTCATACACAACTAATTTTCTTGTGCCTCCCTTCCTTACATTACAACCTTGAGAATGAAATGTGAGTGTGTCGTTAATCTCACTTGAATAACGCTAAGAAGATTATGTTTCAAACCTTCAATATATAAGACTTCTTGTTTTATTCTTTCCATTATGAAGACTAAGAGTACCTTTTCTAGTTATCCTTGCAGTAGCATAATCTCCAAATGTCACACTATCTGTGTTCACATTTTCCAAAGGGAGAATCTTTCTCTTGTCACATTTTTTGTGGTGTGATCATCCACTATTAATGTACCATTGATATCCTTTATTTTTGGCATTAAATGGACAATGTAGAAGCATATATTTCTCCTTCTTTAGCTCTTCTTGCTCCTCCTCCTTTTTCCAAACTTTTGTGGATTCTTTGTCAAGGGTGTTTTCTTCCCAATTTTGTACAGGATATTATAATACCACTTATATAAAAAAATTCTATGTGCCCATAGTTTTTTCACCTATAACATACAACATTGTAATCAAATAAGGAGGAAAATGAATATATTTTCTATTTGAAAACTCATAAATACTTTGATTTTGTTACATACATTATTATTTCTTGCATTTTCTCCATGATTGATTTCTTTTAGCTTCTAGGGTGAATATTATGAAAAAGTAATACGTGTTACAATGGGCTACCCTATCACTTGTTGTAGCTAACCTCTACATGGAAAAATTTGAAAAATAAGGCAATTTACTCCTACCCATTGAAGCTGAAAATATGGAAAAGGTGTGTCAATGATATAAATGTTAAATGGAAGCACGAGAAATAGGAACTCAATAAATTCTTAGAACATCTGAATGGAATATCAGAAGACATCAAATTCACATTGGAACTTGAAGACAATAAAAATATTCCCTTCCTTGACGTATTAATTACAAGACAAGAAGATGGGACCTAGGGACATCAAGTATTAAGAAAAATGACGCATACTAACAACTACTTGCTTGTAGACTCTCACTACTATCCTACTAAGACAATTGGGATCCTAAACACCTTAGCCTTAAGAGATATTAGGATATCTGATAATGAAGACTTGGATCAAGAACTAGAAGACCTTACAAAGGTCTTTAGAAAAATTGGCTACAAAAACAAAGACATTTTTAAAGCCATCAAGATATCTTAAAAGAGGAAGACCCTTACTCAGAAATCGATAAATTCACAACCTTTCAACAAGGAAAAAATCTTCCCTAAATTTATGGTGTGACTAACATAATTTATAAGGTACTCAAAAAAATGAATATTGATTCTATATTCAAACCATTAGAAACAATAAAACAAAAAATGAAATCCGTAAGAGATAACATTGACCAACATCAACTCAAGGGAGTTTTAAAAAGTTATTTCTCATATGGAAACTGTTACATTGAAGAAATTGGGAGATCCTTTAAAACAAGAATAAAAGAACATGTATTTGACATCAAAAATCAATGCACCTACACCTTTGTTCTTGTAAGGCACTCCCTACATACTAAACATCACATATGTCTTGAAGACACTAGAATCATCTCAAAATAAGACCGCTACTTCAAAAGGATATTTAGAGAGGTTTTGGAGATATTAAGACATCCAAACAACCTCAATCAAGATGGTGGATTTGAGGTAAGTAGAAAATGGTTCCCTCTTATCTCTCAACTATATGGTTAATCTTACACCGTCAAGTTAAATATTAAGATTAATGGCATTAATATTAATATTATAAATCTAATAATATCATAGTCTTAATATTACTCTATTAATATTAATATTTCTTCCTTTTCTAGATATTCTAATGTATTTATATATTTTTTTGTTGCCTTCATAGTTCTTCATTGACTCCTTAGAACTTTAATTGCATTACATTAATATTAATACAATAATACTAATATATTAATATATGTTGGCATTATGAGACAAGTATTGTCCTTGATGGCAAATCACACTGATAACAAATCATAGTGTAGAAGGATAGTAGCAAGGAATTGATGATCATTCTACAAGTATGAAGAAAAATATATACACGCTGGTTCACTATATACCAAGTCGCGTATACAAGCAGGTTCACTATATACCAAGTCGCGTATACGCAGGTTCGCTATATACCAAGTCGCGTGTACACGCTAGTTGGCTTCAGTAAAAGCACGTGTATGTGGAAAACTTATCTTTGGTCCACGTCGGTTATCCTTGGAAGTTGTGCCTATGCTTTTGGACCTTGGTGTCTCGACGGACGTGTTGATCCCTAGTTTTGAAGATGATGGTATTGGATTTCTATGGTTTTGGCCCTTGGTATTGAACAAGGCCTAAGGCTATATAAGGAGAAGGAAATCATTAGGCAAGGGCATCTGAAAAAGTCTTGAATATCTGATGAAGTATTAGATCCAGTATGCAGGTTATTGGTTGATGATGTATTGCTTGATCTGAGCTAAGGATAGATCTCATCAGTTGATGGAGAACAAGATCTAAGGAGAGATCGGGATCAAATGGTTTGAAATGAACTATCTTTATATGGTTGATTATGCGAATTTCTAGATCTTCATACTGACGCAATGTTATGTTCATGGTATAACTGAAATTTGGTAAAACTGCAAGTTATGAAAAATTATTTTTAGATATGTACGCAGGTTGTCTTCGGTAAAAGCGCGTGTATACGTGGGTTTCCTTCATTGTAGTAGCGTATATCTTTTGGAGCTTGATTTTTGGGTTGCAGCTGGGTCTGACTGTTATTGCAGAGTTCTGTAGTCTGCTCTGTGTTCTGGTGACTGGGTTTGACAGGGTTTCAGTGGTTCAATGATTCAAAGATTGATGATGCTAGTATTGGTTGTGTTATGCTTCAATGATTTGTGAATGAATCATGGTCTTCAGATTGTAATGTTGTGCTTCAGGAGTATCCAGTCTGAAAATTGATGAAAAGTGGTACCTGAAGGGAAGAAGATTGTAGGCCAGCACCTACGTACTAGTATCTTAGCTAGTACAAGAGCAAAGGGGGTTGGAGCTCCCTTCCAAGGAAGTTTGGAGAGTGAGAGAAGGTTGAAGCCTTCTGCAGGTTGTAACCTGCGTACTGGTATAAGGCTGCACCAGTACAAAAGATTGTAAACTGAAGTTCTTATTAAAGAAAGATAGAGACGACTTGCAGCAGGTGGTTTTCACCCACATTGGGTTTCCACCTTATATCATGGTCTTCATGTGTGTGGCTTTTGTGTGATGATCTGTTCTATTATACTGCATCTGTTTACTCTTAATATGATGAATAATGTCCTGATTCATTTAACTGAAGATAAACTAACTGAATTATAAGATTTATGGTTATACGCTGGTTTCTTTAGACACAGTAGCGTGTACACGCTGGTTCACTTAACTGAAGTAGCGTATATGTTTCTGAGCATTGAAAAAGTTTTATTGAGATGATAATACTGATTCACCCCCCCCTCTCAGTATTATTTCCAACAATTGGTATCAGAGCCGGTCCTTCAGAGAAGCTTGATCGCTTGAAGGTAGATCGTTCATCATGAGAAACTACGAGAGAGAAGCATCAATCAGGCCACCGGTTTTTGATGGGACAAACTTCAATTATTGGAAGGTAAGAGTTACTGCCTATCTTCAATCTCTTGGTACAGAATTTTGGGACATCGTAGAGACAGGCTACACTTTTCCTTCAGCTACTCCTACAGATGCAGCCGAGAAAAAGAAATATGAAACAAATGCGAAAGCAGTCAATACTCTATTGGGATGTATATCTCAATCAGAATTCATGAAGGTAATGCACTATAAATCTGCAAAAGAAATATGGGACAAAATTGTCACGAGCTATGAAGGAGACGAACAGGTAAAGCGTGCTAAACTTCAAACTCTCAGGATTAAGTATGAGACTCTCAGAATGTATAATGATGAAAGTGTGGCTAACTATTTCCTTAGGGTAGATGAGATTGTTAATTGCATGAAAAACTTGGGTGAAGAAATAAAAGAGGCTATTGTGGTTGAAAAGGTTCTAAGATCTTTGTCCCCCAAGTTTGAATCTAAAGTGTCTGCCATAGAAGAAAAGGAAAATCTGAAAATTCTTACTATGTCTCAGCTTCACGGGATTCTAACCGCTTATGAAATGAGAAAGGGAGGTCCATCAGACAGAAGAGAAGCTGCCTTCAAGGCTTCAGGCAAAGAAGAGTATTATGAAGCAAGTCACGTGCCAGAAGATGAAGAAGAGGAATCAAATTTTGTCAGAAATCTTCAAAGGGGTTCTGGAAGGTTCAGAGGTAAGTTACCTTTTAAATGCTTTACTTGTGGAAGAGTAGGTCATTATGCTGCCAGATGTCCTCACAAAAATAAGAATGACAAGGGAAAGGAACCTGTTAAATGGAACAAGAAACAAAATGAAAAGAAGAAAAGCTATTACACTCATGAAGATAGTGATGGTCTTTCAAATAGTGATGAAGATGAACAAGGTAATAGATATAAATTGTTAATGGCTTTTGAAGATGATGACTATATGGATGCTATAGATGTAGAAGGCTTTTGTGAAGAAATGAAAGATCTCAAAGTTTGCTTAGAAGAGAAGAGTGCTATTATTGATTCTCTACAATGTCAACTAGCTGAAAAGGAAAAACATCTTGAAAAATTGGAATGTGAGATTGTTTGTCTTAGAAAGGAGATTGAGAAAACAAAAGCGATTAATCTTAAATTTGTTAAAGGATCTGAAACCTTGGATGAGATTATCAATGTGCAGCGATCTCCTCTTCAAGACAGGTCTTGGATATAATGAAGAAACATCTCAAGCCTCTACCTCTAAAAGCTATCTTGATGCAGCAAGGAGAAGCGAGAAAAGGCCAAATAAAAGTCATCAAGTGAATCAGGGACAGTTTACCTCAAGAACAAGTAAAGACCATCAAGAAATTCGGGGACAAACTCCCTTAAGGACAAACAAAAGCTACAATCAGCCTCAGGTAAAATCTTCCCAATTTGCTCCAAGAATGAATGTGAATAGAAGCTACAATCGGTTGGATGATAGATCTGATTATCGCAGAAGTTTCTTTAATGGCCAATGCTTTTCTTGCCATAACTTCGGTCACAAAGCAGCTCAATGTGTTGCCTACAAGACAATCATGACTAGAGAAGCTCAAAATCAAGGGAGAATGACTGGAACCATGAAAAGGACTTATAACAACTTTTCGGTTCTTGAAAATGAAGTTGAATGCTCTATTTGTAATAACTTTGGTCATGAAGACTCTGAATGCAGGAGCAGGTTCCGGAAGACAACTCAGAAGGAACAAACCTCAAATGTCAGAACATGGAGAATAAAGGAACCGCAACCAGAAAGATGTGGGATAGCCTTTTATGCAGAAGGTCAAGAAAGTCTATGGTACATTGACAGCGGATGTTCGAAGCATATGACAGGGGACAAAGAAAAGCTTGAGTCATATACCGCATTAGAAAAGGGGAAGAAAGTTTCTTTTGGAAACGATATCTCTGCAGCCATAAAAGGAAAAGGTGTTGCTCCATTAAAAGAGAAGGTCAAAGCTAGAAATGTTTTGTATGTTGATGGATTGAAGCATAATCTTCTGAGTGTCAGTCAGATGTGCGATCAAGGAACATAAGTAATATTTAGATCAAATGGATGTTGTGTTCGTGACCTTGATACATGTAAAATAGTGATCAAAGGAAGAAGGACTCCAAATAATCTATACATATTTGAAGAAGGACCACAAAAATGCTATTTGAGCAAGGATGATGAACACTGGCTATGGCATCAAAGGTTGGGGCATCTAAGCTTTTCACAAATAAGGAAAGCATGCAAATATCAGGCAGTTCGTGGTCTTCCAGATATCAAAATTCCAGACAACACTATATGCAAATCTTGTCATTTTGGAAAGCAAACCAGAACTAACTTTCCAGAGAAGGAAGGATCAGCCAGCATACCTCTTGAGCTAGTCCATACAGATGTATGTGGTCCATTTAGGAAAAGGACACCTCGAGGAGAAGAATATTTGATATTATTCATTGACGATTTCTCCAGGTTTGTCTGGTTAGGGCTTATGAAGCACAAGGATGAAGCATTCGAAAAATTCAAATCCTTCAAAGCCTTGGTTGAAAATGAATCAGGACACAAAATTAAGTGCCTCAGATCTGACAGAGGTGGGGAGTTTACCTCAAACGAATTTTTCGATTTCTGTGAAGAACATGGGATAAGAAGAGAATTCTCTATAGCTAGAACTCCTCAGCAAAATGGGGTTGTGGAAAGAATGAACAGAACAATCCAAAAAATGGCTCGTGCTATGCTTGATGAATCAGGTACTCCCGCAACTTTCTGGGGTGAGGCTGCACATGCTGTGGTTATTATTCTTAACAAAACAAATGTCCGAGTAAACAACACTCAAACACCTCATGAGCTCTGGAGTGGTGAGACTCCTTCAGTGAAGCATTTCAAAATCTTTGGGAGCAAATGTTATATTAAGAATACTGATGAGAAACTTGGAAAACTTGAACCAAGAGCAGATGAAGGCATTCTTCTTGGTTACTCTCCACATAGCAAAGCTTACAAGTGCTACAACAAAAGACTTGGCAGAATTGTTGACAGCATTGATGTAGTGGTTGATGAGAAGGGATATATTCCTAGGCAAGCTCATCATGAAGACATTGAAGAAGATGAAGGCTACCCTCAAAGGCAGAATGATGAAGAAGAAGAACCTCAAGAAGAACCTCAAGAAGAAGAATAACCTCAAGAAGAACCAGAGGAGCATACAAGAATAGAAGAGAAGACTCCATCCAGATATGTTCAAAAGAATCATCCAGAATCTCAGATTGTGGGGCAGAAAGAAGCAGGAATACAAAAAAGAAGAAGAATTGCAGAATCTTCAAGCTATTTGGCACTACTCTCTTCCACTGAACCACAAAATGTGAAAGAGGCATGCAAAGATGAATTTTGGGTCAAAGCAATGGATGAAGAACTTGAGCAGATCGAAAAGAACAACACTTGGGAACTGGTTCCTAGACCAAAAGATAAGAATGTCATAGGGACAAAATGGGTCTTCAAGAATAAATTGAATGAAAATGGAGAAGTAATTAGAAACAAGGCCAGACTTGTTTGTAAAGGGTATGCGCAGCAAGAAGGGATAGATTTTGAAGAGACCTTTGCTCCTGTAGCAAGACTTGAGGCCATCTGAATGTTCCTTGCTCTCTCAAGCTTTCAAAACTTCAAGGTATTTCAAATGGACGTGAAATCAGCCTTTCTGAATGGAGACTTAGAAGAATAAGTATATATTGAACAGCCAGATGGTTTCATTCTTGGGAATGATACAAACCTTGTATGCAGATTGAAAAAGGCTCTCTATGGTCTCAAACAAGCTCCAAGGGCTTGGTACTATCGGTTGGACAAATATCTTCACCAACAAGGTTTTTCAAAAGGATCAGCAGATAGCAATCCCTATATAAAAGTTGAAAATAACAAATTGCTAATACTTGTTGTTTATGTAGATGATATTATCTTTGGCAGCAATGAAGAGACTATGAGTCAAAACTTTGCCTTGGTTATGCAGAAAGAATTCGAAATGTCACTACTTGGAGAATTGACATACTTCCTTGGATTGCAAATCCAACAAAATGAAGGAGGCATCTTCTTGTCTCAAACCAAGTACCTCAAGCAGATCTTGAAGAAGTATGGCATGGAAGAGTCAAAGCCAGTATGTACACCCATGGTTACAGGATGTAGCCTCAGTGAAAATGATGAATCAACAGCAGTTCATCAACCAACTTATAGATCCATGATTGGGAGTTTGCTTTATTTGACAGGTACCCGACCAGACATCATGCATGCAGTCGGAATAGTTGGAAGATTTCAAGCAAATCCGAAGCAGACTCATCTTCAGGCAGTGAAGAGAATTTTCAAGTATCTTCAAGGGACACAAAATTATGGCTTATGGTATCCTAGAGATACAGATCTCACACTTCATGCTTATACAGATGCAGATTGGGCCGGAAGCGTGGATGACAGGAAGAGCACAAGTGGTGGTGCATTCTTTATGGGCTCCAGATTAGTATCTTGGTTCAGCAAGAAACAGAGCTCGATTGCCTTATCTACAACTGAAGCAGAATATGTGGCTGCGGAATCTTGTTGCACACAACTTCTTTGGATGATGTAGACCCTACAGGATTTTCAAATCACCTGCACTTCACCAGTCTCTATCTTATGTGATAATACAAGTGCAATCAGCATTTCAAAGAATCCAGTCATGCACTCAAAGACCAAGCACATACCAATCAAGTACCATTTTCTTCGGGAACAAGTGCTTGAGCAGAAGGTCAAGTTGGAGTATGTTCCTTCTAAGGAACAAGTTGCTGACATTCTCACAAAACCACTGCCCAGGGAAACTTTTGAATATCTCAGACAAAAGCTGGGAGTAGTTGATGCTTCATCCTGCTGTTGAAGCTTGTCTGTTCTACAGAAAAGTTGGTATACGCAAGTTACGTAAGGGATATCCGCGTATATACGCCGATCTATGCTGGGAAAGTAGCGTGTATGGTGTACGCGTGTTGCAGAAAGCATATCCGCGTGCATACGCTGTTTTATGCAGGAGAAGTCGCGTATATGGAGTTCTGAACAGCAAGGGCAGACTCTGGTTGGAGAAGGTCTGAGATGGGTATGCCAGAATGCAGCAGGCACAGGTTCAGGGGGAGCAGCTTAAAGTCTCATAAAGCATTGTTGGCATTTAGATGCTTTTGGTTCTAGTACACAACTGTTGTTGGTTTCAGGAGAAGGAGCTCAGAAGGAAATCTTGGTTGCTGATCTAAAAAGATGTTTATCAGATGCTGCTTGTGATCTTCATAAGTCTTGGTCTAGATCTGTTTTTTTTGTAATTTCTCTTTTATGGTGTCAAGGTCATGTAACAGCCTATGTTGGTTTCCCCACTATGCCTGGGATGAATGATGTAATATAATTAGTTGTTTCTGATGTATCCCCTCTTGGTTGGGAATATGGATTGAGTCTTTTGGTGATAGGGAGGTCCCTTATGGTGTATAAGTCTTGGTTCTTTTGAAGAACATCTTTTGCAGATCTTGCTTACAGTCAGGGGTAGCATAGCCCTTTGCCCTTGATGACAAAGGGGGAGAGTGATTTGATTTGGTGTTGTTGCCATCAAGTCCAAAGGGGGAGATTGTTGGCATTATGAGACAAGTATTGTCCTTGATGGCAAATCACACTGATAACAAATCATAGTGCAGAAGGATAGTAGCAAGGAATTGATGATCAGTCTACAAGTATGAAGAAAAATATATACACGCTGGTTCACTATATACCAAGTCGCATATACAAGCAGGTTCACTATATACCAAGTCGCGTATACGCAGGTTCGCTATATACCAAGTCGCGTGTACACGCTGGTTGGCTTCAGTAAAAGCGCGTGTATGTGGAAAACTTATCTTTGGTCCACGGCGGTTATTCCTTGGAAGTTGTGCCTATGCTTTTGGACCTTGGTGTCTCGACGGACGTGTTGATCCCTAGTTTTGAAGATGATGGTATTGGATTTCTATGGTTTTGGCCCTTGGTATTGAACAAGGCCTAAGGCTATATAAGGAGAAGGAAATCATTAGGCAAGGGCATCTGAAAAAGTTTTGAATATCTGATGAAGTATTAGATCCAGTATGCAGGTTATTGGTTGATGATGTATTGCTTGATCTGAGCTAAGGAGAGATCTCATCGGTTGATGGAGAACAAGATCTAAGGAGAGATCGCGATCAAATGGTTTGAAATGAACTATCTTTATATGGTTGATTATGCGAATTTCTAGATCTGCATACTGACGCAATGTTATGTTCAGGGTATAACTGAAATCTGGTACAGCTGCAAGTTATGAAAAATTATTTTTAGATCTATACGCAGGTTGTCTTCGGTAAAACTGCGTGTATACGCGGGTTTCCTTCATTGTAGTAGCATATATCTTTTGGAGCTTGATTTTTGGGTTGCAGCTGGGTCTGACTGTTATTGCAGAGTTCTGTAGTCTGCTCTGTGTTCTGGTGACTGGGTTTGACAGGGTTTCAGTGGTTCAGTGATTCAAAGATTGATGATGCTAGTATTGGTTGTGTTATGCTTCAATGATTTTTGAATGAATCATGGTCTTCAGATTGTAATGTTGTGCTTCAGGAGTATCCAGTCTGAAAATTGATGAAAAGTGGTACCTGAAGGGAAGAAGATTGTAGGCCAGCACCTACGTACTAGTATCTTAGCTAGTACAAGAGCAAAGGGGGTTGGAGCTCCCTTCCAAGGAAGTTTGGAGAGCGAGAGAAGGTTGAAGCCTTCTGCAGGTTGTAGCCTGCGTACTGGTATAAGGCTGCACCAGTACAAAAGATTGTAAACTGAAGTTCTTATTAAAGAAAGATAGAGACGACTTGCAACAGGTGGTTTTCACCCACATTGGGTTTTCACCCACATTGGGTTTCCACCTTATATCATAGTGTTCATGTGTGTGGCTTTTGTGTGATGATCTGTTCTGTTATACTGCATCTGTTTACTCTTAATATGATGAATAATGTCCTGATGCATTTAACTGAAGATAAACTAACTGAATTATAAGATTTATGGTTATACGCTGGTTTCTTTAGACACAGTAGTGTGTACACGCTGGTTCACTTAACTGAAGTAGCGTATATGTTTCTGAGCATTGAAAAAGTTTTATTGAGCTGATAATACTGATTCACCCCCCCCCCCCTCTCAGTATTATTTCCAACAATATATTAAATTAATTTATTAATATTAATACATTAATCTATTAATATTTTTCCTTGATATTTACTTATATTATTTTCATTATCATTTTTTGTTTTTTAGGTTTTTAAGTTTTTAGTCTTTGGGTGTTACTATTTTTAGAGTTTTCCAACCGTTGTTTTGCTTTGGTCCTCGTATTTTCCTTCCTTATTTTTATACATCTTCACCTCCTCCTTTGAACCATTCTGTCTTGATGATGGGTTCTATTATGGACTCAAAATGTTGACTTCAAATGGAAATTGTGGATAAAGTTCTAGACTCAATTTCTTGAAAATATATTGCTTTACGACCAAAGTGATTGCAAGAAAAACAATAATCAAAGGATTTTGGGTACCAAGTTGTGTGAGGCCACCTAGATGGAAAATATCTTTTGAATTTATCCTTGTTGTCCTTATGAGAAAAATCAAGTTTTTGGGGGACTTCATTTTATTTCATCATGTTCACTTTTGATGGAGATTTTGAGAATATTAACATAGCTTTTAGATTTTCCTTCATTTGGTTTTTTTGGTTCTTTGTAGTTGATGGCCCTTGGTGTTACAACAACAATGTTGTAGCTCCCAAACCTAGGGTATGTAAAAACTTAAGAGGGATCAACACTGTATGTGCAATAGGCATTATCTTCTTCTCTTGTTGATCAATATGAAGGTGGGGAGTATGGAAGTGAAGGTTAGATGCACAGAGACCAAGCTAACTAAGTTATGCTACAGGAAAGTTGACTGGGAAAATAGGAAATGGCACACAACTCTTTGATATTTGCAATGAAAGAAATCCCACTTGCTTAATGGAACAAACTTATATGCTATTTTGAATAAATGGAAAAGAACACTTGCTTAAATAAAAGACTAGGAATTAAACTCTAATTTGTAGGAAAAAGTAGTATTCAAATTTACAATGGAATCTATGAGGTATCTATACTTCCAAGTTTCATTATCAATGTCTCAGAGGTGTTGTAACATGTCAAAGAGATCAAATCATGAGTTTATTGCGAAGTCGAGCAAGAAAGAAGGGTTGGTTATAGGCTGCTACAAGAGTCTCTATCTTTATACATGAGACAATCAAGTGAGCATGTAAATATTAAGGAAACTTGGTGCAATCGTATCCTAAAAAAGTCAATACGTGGGTGTTTCATGTAGTTGTAAAACGAATTACACAACAAAAGAGTGAACAATAAAATCTATTACAAAAAGCTAAATAAAATGAAGGAAACTTGAAATTGCATTAATAAGTGCTATTATAGATAACAATTGCACAACTAACCTATAAGAAATATTTGTTCATAAAATTTTCTACTTAACCATGCAAAAGGACCATGAAAATATAACTTTTAGAAATGATGGAAAATGGACAAAAGCATAACACTAATAGAAGTAAAGGAGGGCTATGAAAGCTCTTGGGGTGGGACCAACCCCAAGATTCTTGGAGCCCTTAAAGGAAAACCAAAGTAAGAGCTAGAATAAAACACTGCCATCATTAATTGAGGAGATATATTCACATTACAGGACTACAAAAATTGCTTGAGAATACAAAACTAATATTGCTTTCTATTTTTCCTTCTCTCTATATCCATACTAGGCTACTTGAGCCTTTTATTTATACATAGAGTTGGAAGCATAATCCTTGAGAAGAGTGTTGAATTTCCCTCCAAAAATCCCTACAAAAGGGGATCTTTCTCCTATTCCACCTTGCAACAATAAGAAGGGGCAGTTAATGCCCTAAGCTATCAAATTTTAGGTCATCCTATTGTAGGGAACTGTAGTGCCATGCTCTATTTGACTAACCCTGATATTACATTGACCTTGATATAGCCTTAGGGATTTATACATTATTCTTGGAGGACCTCAGGCCGAGGATCCAATTATTTAAATTTTATAATTGGTGGATGTAATAATAATTATGATATTCCAGTTTGATGTTATGATGATACTGGCTACAATAGACCTATTTGATGAATGTATGTAATCAAGTGATGAATTCATTATGTTGTCCTGTTTACATTAGGTTCTTGCTTTGAGTTAGTGATTATGTTGATGATTCTATCATGGTGATGATTTAGCATTACACAATTATATCAATGACTAACATTATAAACAAATATTATTGATGATTATTGAGTGTGGTAGGAGACCAGTGTATTCACTTGCATGTGATGAGTCAATGACCTCTAGTTTGGCTGAATTGGATACTATTGTCTCAAGGATTTAAATTTAAATTTAATATTTTTTGGTGATTTCTAGTGACATGTTAGTGGTTGTAGGAACATGTTAGTTACTTGGTCAAACAACTCACACATGGGTGATGGGGCTATATAGATAGATGGAACTTCATAGGAGGGGCGAGACAACATCCTTGATTTCACCCACTAGCACTCCTACCAAGAGTTGGGCTAGAACGTGTTGGGAGACCTCCACCTTCAAGATATGATGTCGTGGAGGAAAACCCTAGATTGGGCCACTCAAGAAGAAATAGATTGGCATGGCAACAATGGAACTTCAAAGGGAAGTTCTTGAAGGGAAAGAACGACTTGGTGTTAGAAAATGTAAATAGGTTTAGTCTTCATAATTATCATTATACTCGTATTATATATTTCATGTAAAAGAAAAAGAAGAAAAATAAATTATTATTATTATTTTCATTTGTCAAAGCATGTTCTTCAAGCTTCTAGGGTTTATTGAGTCAAAATAAAATTTGTGATGAGTCAAAGTCCCATTTGTACTCTTTGTAAGAGAATAAAAATATTTTATTTTGAGACAAAAGAGTAAATATGTCACCCATAAAACCAAGTCGACCCTTATTGGATAAGTCGAACTTGGAAGGGATAAATTCGACCTCCTAGACAACTATAAATTAGCGCAACTTGGCCTAATTTGGACATCACATCACAACTTTGATTTCTATGCAATAGAGAGAAGAAAAAATATAGAAATTCTAAGCAAGAAGAGTGAAATTCAAAGGAGAGAAAGCGAAGGTCAAAGGAGAGAGAATATTGTGATTTTTTCCATAAATTGTACCAAATGTGCGAGATTTTTGATCTGTCGCAGGGACCAAATTTTCAGGGCTACTGCAAGGCCGAAAAATTTAGAGTTTGAATAGATTTTGAAGGTGTTGACTAGCAATGACTTTATTGGATTTAAATTTCTTTAGGAAGAATTACATGAGTGTTGGAATTGAAAGCAATAAAATGCTTCATTTGACTTGTGCTCTAGTCAAATGGAGAAATTTGATTTTCCACATCATTAGGATGACTCAGATTGCAACTAGCTGGAGTGGCATGGATTTGTCTCCTAGTTAAATAGTAAATTTGAGTTATAGGCTAGAAGTAGAGTTGTGCATCGGTTGATTGCTAAAATTTAGCAATCTAGTGGAGCTATTGTTAGTTAAACTCAGTTATTTGAGCTCTAGTCATTAGTCGAGTCAGTAGGAGTTCAATTGAGTAGTTATAATAGTTGTTAACTCACTGATATCTCAATTAACTAATCCATTTACTAAAAATAGAACCAGTCATGCATGAGTTGAGTGGAGGAAAAAGGAATCAATGTATTTTTTATTGTATACTAGAGAGTGTATACAATTTTTATGTAGTAGGTGAGAATATTCTCTTTGGAATTGCACAAGAAAATAAGGGCTTCTCCTATTCTTTAGGAGCCAATTTTCTCAGGAATTGTGCAAGGAAATAAGAGGAGTAGGAGGCCAAGGTTTGGCTAAGTCTTTTGTAGAGCAGTCTTAGGAGGAGGAGATCAAAATTGCAGTGTCATGTGTGCTTCTTGTGTGAAGTAGTCATTGTAATTAATCAATTGTGTCTCATCTGATATAATACAAACAGAGGAGGGGTTTTTCCTAGTTGGGTTCCCCTATAAAATCCGTGTTCCTTGTGTTTTGATGGTTTCATCTTATTTCATGTGTTTCTATTGTGTGTTTCCCTTTTTGGAAAATTCAGTAGAAGAAATTTGTGTCTATTGATTTCAGTGTGATTTCATTAGCAGTTGCAAATTTCGAGTTATTTCTACATGGTATCAAATGTATTGAAAACTACATAGAAACCAACGTTATGATATTCTCTCAGAGAAATTATGAATTGCAGAGTTTTTGGAGAAAATTTTCTTCAATGCGAGTGATCTGTAAAATGTCGTGGATATTCCACTCGATAGTCCATCAAAACATATATGATAATAATATATTAAAATTATGAATTTTTACACTATTAAAATTTTATTGAACTTCTAGATCTGTAAATTTAACTGTAATTAGTGCATGCATGCGAATGGAAAAGTAGAGAATGATAAAAATAATCTCACACACACACATAAGACACAAAATATGCTCTAGGAAACCCTTTTGGGAGAAAACCCAGTTGGAAGGTGGGGTCGCTTCACTCTCTTTCTCTGTCTAGAAAATACGGCTGTAGGTACAAAGAAGTAATGTTTGTGGCCAGTGGGATGCTACAATGTATAGAACCTATTTGTATGCTCTACTTCCTATCTCTCCTAGATATCTTTGCTTAGCTATGGAGAAAAATTCTCTAAGAATGGAAAATGCCTCTTCCTCTTAGTGGCCCGGTTATAACACAACTCGATAGCCTACTAGCGGTTAAGTTTGACTATATCAACTCTTAACTAGAGTTACAATATAGACTTTTCTAGAGTATTTTACATTAAAAAAAAGTGGTTATCCCATTTTCCATGAATAATGGGGGTTGACATGGTATCCCCCTAAACCATAGGTTTGAAAATAGGAATATCAACTTTTGAGTGGCATAACTTTTGCAAACAAACTCTGATTGACGTGCTTCTTGCATTGTTGGAAATATCTTTGTGTGTAGAATAACATGAAAAGGTTCTCACTAAAGTGGAATAGTTTTACCCCAAAAAAACGTTGTTTGATTCCTCAAGTTGCTCCCGGAAGGTTTCAAACCCCGTTTCACCAAACCAGGTCCCACCGACAAAAATGGTCCCATGAGTTGATTCCTCCACTTTTTCCACTCTGAATGCATCAAGATGGATGAAAAATAATATAATGATCCAATATAAATCACACCTCCCCATTTTGGGAGGCTTTTGATCCCCAAAAGCTTTTACTAAATGAGGTGAGGAATTTTTTCGTCCACCTTCTCTCTGTTGTACCATTAAGCTTTGCCTAGAAGTTGTCCCTTCAATCTAATCTGCAAAAGGTCATGTTGCCCTTGTCTTATAGTTCTGGACCTCTTATGCAAAACTGTATATTCTGTTAACTCTGTGTGAGCGTTTGGTGCTAAATCCTCTATAGAAGGTAGGACCTATTTCTCTTCCTGATCTATCATGGAAGGCTCATAAAGTTTCAAATTATCTATATTTACAACTAAGTAAATGCACATATATGGTGGTAAAATGAGTTGATAGGAATTATCACCCACCTTTTCCAGTATCTCAAAGGGACCATATCTCTGAGCCTTGATTTTCTTACCAGGCCCCTGTAGCCTCTCCTGTTCAATTGTAGCCATAGTTTGTTTCCCACCTTAAACTGTTTATCTGTTCTATGGTGATCGTGCCTGGCCTTATACTTATCCTATTACTTTTGCAATGTTTGATGTACCTGTAGATGGATCTGCCTAATTTTCTCTATAAAATTTTCATCCTTCAAAGCATCTCCTATAAGATCTTCCCTCACTCCTCATTGTTTCCCATATAAAATATCCAAAGGTGAAGGTGGAAAATATCCAAAACAAGTTTCAAATGGGGACTTTCCTATAGAAGTGTGAACTATTCTATCATAATGATGTTGTATATACACCATATTTTCATCCCAGGTCTTCAAATTCATCTGCTTGGATCCCCTCAGAAGTTGCACCAAATTCGTGTTGACCACTTCTCTCTACCCATTTTTATATGGATGGAATGTTGTATATCTCTTCAACTTTGTATCCATATTCTCCCACAATGTAGTCTAGAATGAAATGGGAAATATTGTATCTCTTTCTGAAATGATGCTCCTCGGTATTCTAAAGTGCACCTAGACTTGTCCAAAGAACAAGTTTGTTTCTTTTTGTCCGATGATGATTTTTTTACAGGGCATCATAACACACATCATGTTGAACCTACCAACTACTGTGAAAAGGTTGTCATGTCCCTTCCTGGTTGTTTGTAAAACCCCCACAAAGTCCATGTAAACTCTTTCCGAAGGACATGTAGGTACAGGTAAGGGATGATATAGGCCTTGTTTCATGTTGCTAGGCTTGTTGGTACAACAAAACATGGATCCTCTTATGAACCTAGCTACCTTCTCTTGCATTTTGGGCCAATAGACATACCTTTGCAAGTTAGCCACGATCTTCCCTACACCAAAATGCCCTGCAACCATGGAGGTGTGAGCCTCTTTAATAAACTGTGATCGCTCACCTTTAGGAACAAATAGCTTATCCATCCTATAGTGTAACCCATCCTGGAAATGGTAGTCAATGATGTTTTCACTATCATGCACATGACTTTGACTCTACAACTGCTGATACACCTCCTTGAAGTCCTCATCCTCTCTATATGCCTCTCTGTATGCATCATGGGTGGATGGATCCATGTGCATAAGAGTCCCCAAAGTTGTTATCTTTAACGTGGGTGGCCTTGACAACATGTTAGCCAAATTGTTTGTGTTTCCCTTCTTATACTTGATCACTAAATGAAACTACTATAAAAACCCCATCCACTTGTAATTCCTGGAGTATTTTAGCTTACTCTAGGCTTGCAAGTAGTGTAACGGTTGGTGATCTATGTGGATTACTGTCTCTTTTCCTATCAGATAGTCCTTCCACTCCTTCACAGCTTGCACCATGGCATAAAGCTCCTTGTCGTAGGTAGGGTAGTTAAGAATTTCCCCATGAAATAATTCAGAGTGGTAGCATATAGGCCTTCCTACTTGCATCAAGAAAACTCCCATAACATACCCATTCACATCTATCTCCACTTCAAAGGGCCGATCCAAGTTTGGTAATTCTATAACTGGTGCTTAAATGATCTTTTTATTTAGCTCCTAAAAATCCTTTTGCTGACCTTTTCCCCATTGGAAACTCTTACCACTTGCTACTATGGCGTGGAGCAATGCTGCTATTACTAAAAATGAGGCTATGAATTTCCTCAAGTACTGTGCTGCCCTAATGAAACTTATGACCTAAAAAAAAATAGTAGGCACCGGTCATTTCATGATGGCCTCCATATTGGAAGGATATATCTTCAGTTCTCCTCCACTAATCACATACCCCAAATACACCAAATATTGCTACACAAACTCGCACTTCTTCATATTTTCTAGCAGCTGGTGCTTCTTCAATGTTTCGAGCCCTTGCGTCAAATGTGAAATATGCTCCTCTCAGGTAGCACTATATACTAATATATCGTTCAAATAAACAATAAAAATGAATTTATAAAAGGGTGAAGTACATCAGTAATTAATCTCATAAATGTAGTTGGTTAATTACATAGGACAAATGGCATAACTAACCACTCATACAAATCTTGCCTAGTTTTCAAGGAGGTCTTCCATGTATCTTCTTTAACTCAAACCTGGTGATATCTAGACTTCAATTCCATCTTGGTGAAGTACTTTTATTGATGCAACTTATCTAGCAGATCATCTATCCTGGGTAGGGAGTATATATTATTGAGCGTGCTTTTATTCAATTCCCTGTAATCTATACACATATTCCAAGTCCCATCCTTCTTTGGCATAATGATGATGGGTGACCCACATGGTAATGTAGTCGGTCGAATGACACCTTGTTCCAACAGTTTCTGCAACTATTTCTACACCTCACTTGCTTCTATAACAGACTGCATGTATAGCCAAATATTCAGTAATGGGGAGTCTAGCAATAGATGGATCCCGTACTCCACTGCTCTCTTAGGTGTTAACCCTTTAGGCTCTCAGAACACATCCATGTATTCTTATAAAAGATCCCCCAGTTGTTGTTTTTGTTTCTTATTACACCCCTCTAGGGATTCCTTGCCTCTAATTGACTCCTATACAGACTGAATTTCTCTTAAAAACAATAAAACATACTTCTTGCTAGAACTAATTGATTTCTTGGCTTGGTTGGCACTTACAAGTGAAATTTTCAACTTGCCTTTATGCAAGTCGATGATGAATTATTTTCCATCCTTAACGAGCCAGTACTGATTGGCTCTCCTCATGAATATGAATATTGCACCTCACATGTACATGTATGGGGTCCTAAACATGACTCCACATACATCAAGGGGAACCACATCTAGATCTACTTCATCATTAAAATCAACACTGATAGAAAAACTAATTTTACACTATTTTGTGACCTTTAGCGTTATATCCTTATTTACCCATCCCAGTGGATATGGGTTTGGACGATCACAAACTTCCAACCCCAACTTCTTGAATAACTCTGTTGTAATGAGATTTTTTGGCATTATGACATAGATTTGGCACAGGTGTTGTCCTTGATGGCAACTCTCACAGATGATAGATCACAGTTCAAGCTCACAAAATGAAGAAAGAAAGGTATACGCAAGTTCCCATTGACCAAGCCACGTGTACACGCAGGTTCGCAGACCAAAATGGACGTATGAGTGTACACACACACTTTCACGAAAGGAAAGGCACGTACATGTTGGAAAACTTGGTTTTGGTCCGTGGTATTTGGTCCATGGTATTGTGACCCATGGTATTGGTCCAAGGTATCTTGTCTGAAGTGTTGACCCCAGGTATTTGGACCAAGGTATTGATTCTAAGTGGTTTTGGACCATGGTATTGAGTAAGGCCTAGGACTATAAAAGGAGGAGAAGATCATTAGGCAAGGGCACTTACGAATTGCATATCTAATGAAGAGAAAGATCTAGATTATAGGTTATTGGGTTATGGTGCATAGCTGGATCTGAATCAAGGATGAACCTGAGCACTTGATGAAGGATAAGTTCTATTGATGGGTCAAGAGCTTAAACCTTGAAGAGAAGTATCTTTGTGTGGTTTTGATCTATTATCTTAATTGGCGCATGTCGTAATCTATAAATATGATGATCTGGGTATATCTGATGTCTGAATAATTGTAAAGGTTAAATCATCATTTACAGATCTGTACGCAGGTTCCTTATAGCAAATGCACATATACACACTGGTTTGACATTTCAAAAGTGTGTATATGCAGGTTTTCCTTGATACAAATGCGTATGCATGCAGGTTCATCACATTGAAGTAGCGTACACCTCATAAAATATGCTTTAGATACTTCTGATTGTTGTTACAGTGTTCTAGGTTCTGGCTTGGATTTTGGTTACTGTTACTGTATTCTGGTTACAGCATTTAGAGAAGTGATTGTTTGATTCAATTTTTGGTTGGTGCAAAGGATATTGGTTGATGTAGATATATTGGACATTTGATTGATGTTATGGATGGATCCAGTCTGAAAATTTATGAAACATGGTCCCTGGAAGAAAAGAGAAGGTTGTAGCCTTCTGTAGGTCAGCACCTACGTACTAGTACATCAGCTAGTACAAGAGCTAAGGGGTTGTAGCTCCCTTCCAGGAGAAGCTAGAGAACGAGAGAAGGTTGTAACCTTCTGCACATAGAAGCCTGCGTACTGGTATAAGACTACACCAGTACAAAATATTGTAAAAAGAAGTTTCTTATTAAAAGAAAGATAGAGACGATTACAGTAGGTGGTTTTCACCCACATTGGGTTTCCGCCTTATATCTTGTGTTCATGTGTGTAACTGTCTGTTCTATTTTTACTACTCCTGGTTACTATTTATATGGTTCTAATGCACATATTAAAGATCAACTAATGAAGAATTAACTAAATTATAAGTTTACAGGGTATATGCTAGTTGTCTTATATACAGTTCCATCATGCAAGTTTCATTAATTGAAGTAGCATATAGGAATCAGAATATGGAAATGAAATATTATTGACTTGCTAATACTAATTCACCCCCCCCCCCTCTCAGTATTATTTCCAACAATTGGTATCAAAGCAAGTCCTTTAGAAGAAGCTTGATCGCTTGAAGGAAGATTTATCATCATGAGTACCTACGAAAGAGAGGGATCCATTAGACTACCAATATTTGATGGGAGAAACTTCATCTATTTGAAGGTAAGAACCACATCCTATCTTCAATATCTTGGAACAGATATGTGGGAAATCGTGGAATGAGGACACACATTTCCATCAGAAATTCCTACAGATACGGCAGGTAAAAAGCAGTATGAAACAAATGCCAAGGCTGTTAATACATTATTGGGGTGTCTGTCACAATCATAATTTGTCATGGTTATGTAGCTCAAAACTGCCAAAGAAATATGGGACAAGATCGTTATAAGCTATGAAGGAGACGATCAGGTAAAACGTGCAAAACTACAATCTCTCAGAATTCAATATGAAACACTTAAAATGCACAATGATGAAAGTATAGCTAATTACTTCTTATGTATAGATGAGATTGTTAATTGCATGAAAAACTTAGGTGAAGAGATAAAATAAGTTACTATAGTTGAAAAGGTTTTAAGATCCTTGTCTTCTAAGTTTGAATCAAAGGTTTTTTCCATAGAGGAAAAGTAGAATCTTCAGAGTATTACTATGACATAGTGGCATGGAATCCTAACTGCTTTCGAAATGAGAAAAGGGGGTCCATCCAATATGAAAGAAGATGCATCCAAAGCTTCAAGAAGAGAAGAACTCAATGAATAATGACATATTTCAGAAGGAGAGGAAGAAGAAAACTTTGTCAAGAACCTTCAACGGGGTTCTGGAAGATTCAGAGGTAAGCTACCTTTCAAATGATTTGCTTGTGGAAGAGTCGGTCATTATGTGGCTAAATGTCCTCATAAAGATAAGCTTGATAAAGGTAAGGAATCAGAAAAATGGAATAGAAAACAGAATGTAAGTCAAAAGAGATATTATACACATGAATATAGCGATGGTTTATCAAATAGTGATGAAGATGAACATGGTAATGACTATAGACTTCTGATGTCTTTTGAAGATGATGATTTCTTGGATGCTTTAGATGAAGATGGTCTTTATGAAGATATTTCTAAAATAAAAATTTGTTTAGAAGAAAAGAATATGATTATAGCTATTCTGATATTCCAACTTGCTGAAAGGGAAAAACACAATGAAAAATTAGAATGTGAAATTGTGGGTCTAAGAAAAGATATTGAGAAAACAAAAGCTCTCAATCTCAGATTTGCTAAAGGATCAGAAACTTTAGATGAAATTATCAAAGTGCAGCGTTCTCCTCTGATAAAGACAGGTCTTGGATATACTGAAGAATCATCTCAAGCACAGAAGCCATCAACCTCCAAAAGCTATCTTGATGCAGCAAGGAGAAGTGAACAGTTTGACAATCATTAGCAAAGGCATAAAGCAGATCACCAGGTAAATTGGGTTCAATCTACTTCAACAATGAACAGAAGCTACAACCAACCTCAGGTAAATCATACTCAATTTGCTTCAAGAATGAATGTCAATGGAAACTACAATCACCGGGTCAGTAGGTTCGATAATCACAGAAATTTCTTCAATGGCCAATGTTTTTCATGTCATAAATTTGGACACAAAGCTGCTCAATGTGTTTCTTACAAGACCATCATGACTAGAGAAGAACAAAATCAAAGGAATGTGACTGGGATCATGAAAAGGACCTACAATAACTTTTCTGCTCTTGAAAATGAAATAGAATGGTCTATCTATAACAACTTTGATCATGAAGATTTTGAATGCAAGAGTAAATTTCGGCAAACATCTCAGAAGGAGCAAACTTCATTAGGTCCCAAAACATGGAGAAAGAAAGAACCAAAAACAGAAATGTGTGGTATAGCCTTGTATGCAGAAGGACAAGAAAATCAGTGGTACATCGACTGTGGATGCTGGAAACACATGACAGGTGATAAAGAAAAAATTCAGTCATATAATGCCTTAGAAAAGGAAAAGAAGGTCTCATTTGGAAATGACACTCCTACATTCATAAAAGGTAAAGGCTCTGTTCTCTTAAAAGAAAAGGTTAAAGCTAGGAATGTTATGTATGTTGATGGTCTAAAGCATAATCTATTAAGTGTCAGTCAAATGTGTGATCAAGGAAATGAGGTAGTATTTCGATCAAATGGATGTGTCGTTTGTGAGCTTGATATAGGATAAGTAGTGATCAAAGGTATAAGAACTCCAAATAACCTATACATACTCAAGGGAGGACATCAACAATGCTACCTAAGCAAAAATGATGAACACTGGCTATGGCACAGAATATTTGGGCATCTAAGCTTCTCTCAAATAAGAAAAGAATGCAAATACAAGGCTTTTCGTGATCTTCCAGATATCAGAATTCCAGAAAATCAATATGCAAATCATTTCAATTTGGTAAGCAAACCAGAGCTCATTTCCCCGAGAAGGAAGGATCAACTAGTAAGCCGCTTGAACTTATTCACACTAATTTATGTGGTCCATCAAGGAAAAATTCACCTCGTGGAGAAGAACACTTTATATTGTTCATTGATGACTTTTCTAGAATGTGTTGGATAAGGCTTCTAAATCATAAAGATAAAGCATTTGAAAAGTTCAAAGCCTTCAAAGGGTTGGTTGAAAATGAATCAGATCGCAAAATCAAATGCCTAAGGTCTGATCGAGGAGGGGAATTTACCTCAGATGAATTCTTCGACTTTTGTGAAGAACATGGAATAAAAAGGGATTTCTCTACTGCAAGGGCTCCTTAGCAAAATGGAGTGGTAGAAAGAATGAATAGAACTATTCAACAAATGGATCGTGCCATGCTAGATGAGTCTAGAACTCCTACAACTTTCTGGGGTGAAGCTGCATTTACTGCCGTCACTATTCTCAACAAAACAAACGTTCGGGTAAACAGCGTTCAAACTCCACATGAACTTTGGTATGGTAAGACTCCTACTGTAAAATACTTCAAAGTTTTTGGAAGAAATTGTTACATCAAAAGGACTGATGAAAACCTTGGCAAGTTTGAACCTAGAGTAGATGAAGGCATTCTCCTTGGTTACTCCTCCCGAAGTAAAGGATATAAGTCTTATAATAAAAGACTTGGAAAAATTGTTGAAATTATTGACGTTGTGGTTGATGAAGTAGGAAAAAATCCAAAGCAGGTAAAAACCGAAGATTATAAAGAAGATGAGGATTATCCTTCCACATCAAATCAAACTAATTCTAAAGAAGAAACCAATGCAGCACCAGAAAAACAGATAATGGTAGAAGAAATGACTCCATCTAGATATGTTTAGAAAAATCATCTAGAGAGTCAAATTTTGGGACAGAAAGAGGCAAGTGTGTAGACAAGAAGAACTATTACAGAAGCTTCAAGCTATCTAGCTTTGCTTTCCACCATCGAACCTCAAAATGTACATGAAGCATGCAAAGATGAATGTTGGGTCAAGGCCATGAATGAAGAGCTTGAGAAAATTGAAAAGAACAATACTTGGGAATTAGTTCCTAGACCTCATGATAATAATATCATAGGAACCAAATGGATATTCAAAAATAAGCTAAATGAAAATGAAGAAGTTATTAGAAACAAGGCTAGACTTGTTTGTAAAGGATATGCTCAACAAGAAGGTATAGATTTTGAATAAACTTTTGCACCTGTTGTTAGACTTGAAGCCATAAGAATGTTCCTTGCTCTTTCTAGCTTTCAGAACTTCAAAGTATACCAAATGGATGTAAAATTTTCCTTTCTTAATGGAGACTTAGAAGAAGAAGTATATATTGAGCAACCAGATGGATTCATCCTTGGAAATGATCCAAAACTTGTATGCAGACTCAAAAAGGCTCTCTATGGTCTAAAACAAGCTCCAAGGGCCTGGTATTACCGTCTTGACAAATACCTCCATCAACAAGGTTTTCCGAAAGGATCAACTGATAGCAATCTATATACAAAGATTGACAATGATAAATTGCTAATACTTGTTGTGTATGTTGATGATATTATGTTTGGTAGAAATGAAGAAGCCATGAGTCAAAACTTTGCTTTGGTAATGCAGAAAGAATTTGAAATGTCCCTGCTTGGTGAGCTCACATATTTTCTTGGTTTACAAGTTCAACAAAATAAAGATGGTATTTTTCTATCATAAACCAAGTACCTAAAGCAGATCTTGAAAAAATATGGCATGGAAGATTCTAAACTAGTATGTAACCCTATGGTAATAGGATGAAGTCTCAATTCAAATGATGAATCAGCAGTAGTACATCAACCTACCTACAAATCCATGATTGGTAGTCTACTTTATCTAATAGGTACCCGACTAGACATCATGCATGCAGTGGGAATAGTTGGAAGATTCAAAGCAAATATAAAGGAATCACACCTTTAGGAAGTCAAAAGTATTTTCAAATATATTCAAGGAACATAGAAATTTGGTTTATGGTATCCTAGGGATACATATCTTACACTTCATGCATATATAGATGCAGATTGGGCAGGAAGTGTGGATGACAGAAAAAGCACTAGTGGTGGTGCATTTTATATGGGTTCCAGATTAGTATCTTGGTTCAGCAAGAAACAAAGTTCAATTGCATTATCTACAGCTGAAGCAGAATATGTGGTTGTTGCATCTTGCTGCACACAACTCCTTTGGATGATGCAAACATTGCAAGACATTCAGATCACATGTACTCCACCCATCTCGATTCTATGTGATAATACAAGTGCAATAAATATTTCAAAGAATCTAGTTATGCATTCCAAGACCAAGCACATACCTATCAAATATCATTCTCTCCGTGAACTAGCGCTTGAACAAAAGGTCAAATTGGAGTATGTTCCCTCCAAAGAATAGGTTGCCGATATATTCACCAAACCACTGCCTAGAGAGACATTTGAATATCTCAGACAAAAGCTGGGAGTAGTTGATGCATCATCTTGCTGTTGAAACTTATCTATTTCAGAGAAAAGTGGTTGTACGCAAGTTTCTTGAAGCATATCCGTGTACATACACCAGTTTCTATGGATACAGTCACATATATGATGGTTTGAAGAAAAAAAGTGGGCCAGCCTCAGGATGAAAAGGGTCTGAAATGGGTCTGACAGTGATCATCTGGCATAGGTTCAGGGGGAGCATATACTTATAATAGTGCATCGTTGGAATTATCTTAGAAGATCTTGGTACAAATTCACAATTGTTTTGTTTCAAGTGGAACAGGTTCAGGGGGAGATCATGGTTGCTGGTCTAGATGGTGATTGATAGATGCTATTGATGATAGTTGTTGATCACTATCATGGTATTGTTTTAGATATTTGGTCTCTATGTCTTGTATATCTTTTTTATCAAGGTCATGTAACGACCTATTTTGTTTCCCCACTATGCATGGGATGGATGATGTAATGTTTTTATTCTGTCATTTGGTATATCCCCACTTGGTTGGGTAGATGAGTCAATCTTGGTATATCCCCACTTAGTTGGGATATGGATGTATGTATGATTCTTTGGTGATAGGAAGGTCATTTATGATGTATAGAGTTATGTTCTTCTTGTAGAACATCTTTTTGTAGACCTTGCTTACTGTCAGGGGGAGCATGGACAACACACTTCAACGTATCAGAGAATTCAACATGTACTCACGGGGAGCATAACCCTTTTCCCTTGATGACAAAGGGGGAGAGTGACTTGGGGTTACCATCAAGTCCAAAGGGGGAGATTGTTGGCATTATGACATAGATTTGGCATAGGTGTTGTCCATGATGAAAACTCTCACAGATGACAGATCACAGTTCAGGCACACAGAATGAAGAAAGAAAGGTATATGTAGGTTTCATTGACCAAGCCGCGTGTACACGCAGGTTCACAGACCAAAATGCGCATATGAGCGTACACACGCACTTTCATGAAAGGAAAGGCATGTACATGTTGGAAAACTTGGTTTTGGTCCATGGTATTTGGTCCATGGTATTGTGACCCATGGTATTGGTCCAAGGTATCTTGTTCGAAGTGTTGACCCCAGGTATTTGAACCTAGGTATTGATTTTAAGTGGTTTTGGACCATGGTATAGAGTAAGGGCTAGGACTATAAAAGGAGGAGGAGATCATTAGGCAAGGGTATTTACGAATTGAATATATAATGAAGAGCAAGATCTAGATTACAGGTTATTGGGTTATGGTGCACAACTAGATCTGAATCAAGGATGAACCTGAATGCTTGATGAAGGATAAGTTCTATTAATGGGTCAAGATCTTAAAGCTTGAAGAGAAGTATCTTTGTGTGGTTTTGATCTATTAAAAATTGGCGCGTGTCGTAATCTATAAATATGATGATCTGGGTATATCTGATGTCTGAATAATTGTAAAGGTTAAATCATCATTTACAGATCTGTACACAGGTTCCTTATAGCAAAGGCACGTATACACCCTGGTTTGACATTTCAAAAGTGCGTATACGCAGGTTTTCCTTGATACAAATGCGTATGCACACAAGTTCGTCACATTGAAGTAGTGTACACCTCATAAAATATGCTTTAGATACTTTTGATTACTGTTGCAGTGCTTTGGGTTCCATCTTGGGTTCTGGTTACTGTTTCTATATTCTAGTTACAACATTCAGAGAAGTGATTATTTGATTCAGTTTTTGGTTGATGCAGATATATTTGATGTTTGATTGATGTTATTGATGGATCCAGTCTAAAAATCTATGAAACGTGGTCCCTGGAAGAAAAGTGAAGGTAGTAGCCTTTTGTAGGTCAGCACCTATGTACTAGTACATAATCTAGTACAAGAGCTAGGGGGTTGTATCTCCCTTTCAGGAGCAGCTAGAGAACGAGAGAAGGTTGTAGCCTTCTGCAGGTAGAAGCTTGCGTACCGGTATAAAACTGCACCAGTACAAAATATTGTAAAAATAAGTTTCTTATTAAAATAAATATAGAGACGATTGCAGCAGGTGGTTTTCACCCACATTGGGTTTCCACCTTATATTTTGTGTTCATGTGTGTGGTTGTCTGTTATGTTTTTACTACTCCTAATTACTGTTTATATGGTTCTAATGTACAGATTAAAGATCAAATCATGAAGAATTAACTAAATTATAAGTTTACAGGGTATATGTTTGTTACCTTTGCGTATACATGCAAGTTTCATTAATTGAAGTAGCATACATGAATCAAAATATGGAAATGAAATATTATTGATCTGCTAATAATGATTCACCCACCCTCTCAGTATTATTTCCAACCAGATTCACCTACGATATTGAGTCAAAAAAGGAATCAATCTTTGTCTTCTTGACCTGTATCTTTATATGGAATAGTTGGGCCATTTCTTTCTCTTCTTGTTGCTGAAGGTTACTCAGATTCACCTCCTTCTGCACTGATGTATAGGTGATCTTATCATACACATCTGAGATTCTTTCAACTTGGTTGCTCAAATCCTCAACCATGAGATTCTTCTTCTTGTTATCCTTCTTCTTGTTCTTCAACTTTAGCTCCGGATACAACTTCCAACATTTCTCCTATATATAGCCATCAATGTTGCAATGGTTATAGTGGTTGCTAGGATCTTTTCATTGGTATGTTGTGGCTACCACCTTCTTATATTTGTCCCCTTTTTTCTTCTTATTCCCCTCCTAAGAAGTGTCATGTTGATCCTTCTAATTCGATCCACTTGATTTCACTCTCTTCAGGCCTATGTTCTCCAATTATTGTTCCTATACATAAGCTTTGTTCACTGATTTGGGCTTGAATAACATCACTTTCTCATTCGGATACCAGTTAAAACCCCCCAAATACTTGAGGAATACATCCAAGTTATTTGGAGAGACACCCATCATTATATCCATCTTCCTCAAATTTTTGGTGTACTCTTGCACGCTTTGGCCTGACTTTTTCTTGAAGTAATGCCACCCAATCCACTGGTCCTCCACGTACCCAATGGGATAAAGTTTTGACTTAATGACGGTTTCGAAATATTCCCACTTAGTCACTAGAGGTTCTCCCTCCAACCTCAGGGTTTCCATGTGGCTTTCCCACCAAGTCAGTGCATTTCTCTCTAATTTCAGCTGCATGAATGAGATCTTTTTTCCTTCCTCAATCTAATGGATGTTGAAATAAACTTCCAACTTCTACAACCAATGGTTCAACTTTAGAGAATAAATATCGTCATGATATGGATTGATATCAAATTTTTCTTCCATTTTAAATAGGAACTATGATTGGTTCATGAAACTCGAACTGGGTTGATATTTTTCAGGTTATTTCTTTGACTAGTTCTCTGTTTCTCCCCATTCTTCTAATCCCAGTTTTGATTTTTCCTCTATATTCAAACCACCATATTCTCCAAATATATCGAGCTTACTATTCAAGGCTACCATGAGGAGGTTCAAATTGAAGTTTATAGTTGTGACTTGTTGTTCCAGCTGTGTAAACCTCACCTCTGAAGGATCACGAGATTCATTTACAGATTTGTCGACCATGATTAGGGTTTTATGATTTTTGTCCCCACTAATCTAGATCCCTACATCTCCATAAAATGCCCAAAGAAACCTGCTATGATACCAAATGATCTATAAATTGTCATGGATATTCAACTAGACAGTTCGTCACAAAAGATTTGACAATCATATATTAAAATTCTAAATTTTTACACTATTACAATTTTATTAAACTTCTAGACTTGTAAATTTAATTGTAATTAGTGCATGAACATGAATGGAAAAGTAGAGATCAATAAAAACAAGCTCAACACACACATAAGACACAAAATATGCTATGGAAAACTCTTTTAGGAGAAAACCCAACTGGAAGGTGAGGTGACTTCACTCTCTTTATCTGTCTGGAAAATAAGGCTGCAGGTACAAAGAAGTAATGTATGTGGCTTGTGGAATGCTCAGTGCACATATCCTATCTCTGTGCTCTAATTCCCATCTCTCCTGACTATATTTTCTTATCTATGGAACCAAATTCTCTCGAAATAATGGAAAATAACTCTTCCTCCTTGTGGTCTAGTTATAACAGAACTCGATAGCCTACTAGCGGTTAAGTTTGACAAAATCAACTCTTAAATAGAGTTACAATATAGAATATTCTAGAGTATTTTACATTAAAAACATGTGGCTAGCCCATTTTCCATGAATAATGGTGGCTGATGCGGTATACCCATAAATTATAGGTGTGAAAATAGGAAGATCAATTTTTGAGTGACATAACTTTTGCATATGGACTTTGATTGATGTGCTTCTTACATCGTTGGAAATATCTATGTGTGTAGAATAGAATGAAAAGGTGTGTGCTAAAGAAACAAAGTTTTACACCCAAAAAACATCATTTGATGCCTCAAAACTCTCCTGGAAGGTTTTAGACCTCGTTTCGCTAAATTGGATCCTGCCGGAAAAAACGGTCCCATGAGATGATTCCTCCACTTTTTCCACTTTGAATGCATCGATTTGGATGAAAAATAATATAATAGTATAATCCAGATCAACAATAAAAATGTCCTTCTATGGATTTAGGCTTGATTATGCATTAGAGGGCACTTTGAATTTCATAGCTTGGAAAGATAGAATGGATGTTGTGTTGGATGATAATGGAATATTGGAGTAGACACAAACTGATATTCCAAAACTAGAAGCATCGGATGCACAACCACTTTCTCAGTGAAAGAAATACATAGGAAAATCCATGAGGATTATTTTGGAGGGTGTCAGAGATCATGTGGTTTTGAACTTGCATGGAAAGGAGATTCATTTTGCAATTTGGAAAACTCTCACAAATCTATTCTAGAGCAGCAATGATGCTAAGAACTAGGCATTGAGAGATAAAATTAGGAGCATTCAAATGTAAAAAAAATTAAATAATTAAATAATTCCATAATACCCATATAAATTCACTCAGGTTTGAGATGAACTTAGAGGAGTAGGAGAAAATGTGCCACCATCTGAGCTTGTGAGCTTGGCACTCCTTGTTCTTCTGAAGTCCTGGCACAACTATCGGGATTCAGTTAATAGAAAAGACAAGCTCCCAAATTGGGAGAGATTGTTCTGACATGGTGTAAGAGTAGATTAGAAGAAACACAAGAGATGGTGTCACATCCAAAACTGATGAGGAAGAATACTTTGCTCTAGTGGGCAAAGGAAAGAAACCAAAACCATGGCAAGAAGAAATAAACCATTGCCAGTAAAATTAAATGTTTTCAGTTCCTTGAGTATGGACACTAAGCATGTAATTTCCACATTTTTAATTTATCCATAGTACAGACATGGTGGATTTCCAGGGTAGGGGATGACTAGGTCAGTGGAGAAATTTTATGTCATCAAGGGTCCTGATGGAGTTTTAAGGAGTTTTTATGGGGTCTAATGGTATTCACTTGGCATATTCATCATCATGATTAGTTTCACAGATCTTGTTTTTAGTTCCATGAGTTTATGATAATTCCCATAAAATAGGGTTATTATTGGGCATAACTTAATTAATTACGCTCAAGGTGGCATTCCGAGAGGAATATTTGACAAAACACCTTAGTGTAATAGCTTGTTGGAACCAAAATGAGAAGATATACATGATGGGATGCTAAGAAGTGATTTCTAGTGGCTAGAGAGAGTATGGTGGGAAATTAAGGAAAAATAAATAATTGGAGGAAATGGGCCAAAAGTGACTTAAGTGAAATAAAATAAATTTAAAAGGTCACTTAAGATAAAGTCAATGGAAGAGATTCTAGAATAATAATAAAATAATAAAATAAGATGCTTCTATAGTCTTGGAGATATATCTATTAGATCTATAAAAGAGGAGGAAGAGGTCATTTGGAGACATCTTGGATTTGTGTATTGTCTTTGTGGTGTGGTTTTGAGGACTTGGTTCTCTAATTCAACAGTAGCACCAGGATGGAAACCCTCGGGTGATTAAGTGAGAATGGGAGAGCACCCATCTCTTTTCCTTGGGAGATCCATTCAGGGTTCACAGGTTTTAGTTTATTGATTTCCAGTTTGTTTTGGAGGCCAATTGCCGCATTATTGTAGATCTATTCAAGGCCATCATCTCAGCCATATTCCTGCTCTTGTACTAGGTTATTTACATATTAATAAAATAAGGGTGAGATCTTCTGCTTGTTTATATTGTCTATTATTCACTTGCAGATTCTATTTCCTATTTTTGTAGTAAATTTTGTGGTTTAATTTGTCAAATTTTTTATGGTATTGACAACTTAAATTTCTGAAGTATTTATGAGTTGGAATTTCAAGAAAACCCCAAATTGTACCATTTGGGACATTACAGTGGTATCAGAGATGGTTTTATTGCTAGCCTGAGGGTTTTAATTGCAGATTATTCGAGGGTTTATATTGGAGGTGCCGAAAGAAAATATTTTCCGGATGAAGCAAGATTAAATCTTCTATTAGTTGAAGTTGTGATTTTGTTGCGGTAAAATATGTTTTGTTGGAGAAACAAGCTATTATTATTTGTGGATTAATTTTTTTTTTTTTTTTTTTTTTTTTGAATCAGACTATTCTATTATACTACAAAAAGTCAAAAATTACAGCATCAGTGTTACAACAGGGCCGTAGCCCTGTGATTCCTGTCGAGAGATTGAGAGTTTGCCCAAGTTTAAACATGTCCGAAATTACACAGGTACAAAAATTGGAAGCGATGACAAACTAGCATAACGACACAGGACAATGCATAAGACCGACACCTAAAACATATGGATAGCCGACACTTGGATTTTGAGATCCAACACATACAAGATAACAAGATGAGTGAAAACAGAGATGACAATGAGTGAAAACAGAGAAAAAATTCCCGTCCCAACGACTAAGAGCGAACAACAGGTCGAGTTATTCATCGTCGGTGGTATGCGGTTCATCCTCCTCCTTGCCCCTGAAGTGCTTGGGGATGTCCGGGTCGGAGAGATGGATCCTCTACGCTGGTTCGCTGGGGCCTGCCTGAGAGTCTGGGGAAGAGCTTTCCTTGACGGGACATAACAGATCAATAGTAGGAATTTGCATATCGATTGTGGGAACAATCTTGGGAACCCGAGGAGGGTTTGCCTGCGGTGCTTCCTCTTGACCCCTTGGATTGCCACAGTGCTCAACAGAAACCGAAACGATGAATGTGGAATTTGCCAGAGAGCAAGGAATTCGATACCTGACCATGGGATGTGCAGAGTGCCCACAGTCCATGATTTCTCCATGCTCTGTTACCCTACCGCGGCCAGCTGCTCGTCCCCGGGAGCGACGGTGGTCTGAAGTAACTTCAATTGATGAAGAGGGAGAAATTGCATGCCTCTGAGCCGAAGCACGACCCCTGGAGATTCCGCGCCTGCTAATCATCCTCAAGCGCTCACGCTGCATCACCAAGTTAGCCAGAGAGCAGGAATATCCCTGCGCAATCTTCCACAGAACCAGAGAATAATCCGACGCTACCACTGAGTGCTCATACCTTATGCAAGTGTGCTGGAAAGTGACAAAGGTGCCAGGCCTTTGTAGCGCCATTTTTCCACTTCCCAGGAGAACAGTTAAGACAGAAATGACTGGTATTAATTCCCGCAGAGGGACAACCGCCGCCAGTCTTAAATAACCACCGGATCTGTAATGCGTGGCTCGTCTGGGCTGACACATGCCCATGTGACGAGCCATTGGCCTGCTACGCGTTGGAACCACCCGCATCCAGGATTGTGGATTAAAATTGTTAATCTATTTGCGGGAGTATAATTGTTGTAGGTGTGTAAAAAATAACTAAATTGTTGGACTAGATTTATTGGAGGGCTGAAATTATTCTGCTAGGCCAAATTCATTTTGTTAGATCGAATTTATATTTCTGGACCAAGATTATTTTGCTAGGTTGACTTTATCTTTCTATACCGAGATTATTTTGCTGGGCAAAATTTATCTTGCAGAGGCAAACTTATTCTATTGTGGGGAATTTCTCTTGGTGGGCCAAAATTATTTGTTGGACAAAGTTTATTTATTGGAGCCCAATTTATTTGTCCGGGCCTATATTATTTTCCATAGCCAAATTTATCGATTGGGGCTAAGTTTATTTGTTACACCCAATTTATCTTCCATATCCCACTTTATTTACTAGAGGTTTTGCAAGAGATTTCTCTCATTTGAGTCAAAAAGTTCGTAGTAAAATTGCAATATTAAAGAGTTGGAGCATTGTGGTAAAAAATTATCTTATTTGGAGGAGTGTGTAGATTTGGGAAAATTGGGAAACTCACACTAAATTGGGACTTTCTAGGTCAACTAGAATTTGCCCAAATCTTTTCTGGGTTTTATGAGAGGAGTTCATGGTTAAAATTTTAGAATTTTATGGTTAGTATTCAGGTTGTAAATCAATATTCCTTCAGCAGTTCGCTTTATTGGTAAATTGGGTAATTTACACTACTTGGTGGGTTTGAACTCTTCTTAAATTTAAGCCAAACCATTTATGGTTTTGGTGTGAGGAGATCGAGGTTAAATTTTCATAATTTTTTGAGTATTTTTAAGGGAATAAACTTCAGTTCTTCATCAATAACAACAATAGTGTTTTTTGGGCAATGTGTGCTACTAGTTTGGGCCATTTCTAGCACTTGGGGTCTATTTCATTTCACCTGGGTTTTGCATGCATGCAGTGTGGTATCAAATTAATTTGAGCATTATAATTCTCTCAAGCATTTTCCACTCATACTTATTTATGTTGCAAGTGTTTCCACTTTATTAGCAAAGTGTTTGAAAAAAGTACTGCTTGATAACTGTTTGTTAAAATTTCTCAAAGAAAGTTTTTAATATTTGTTGAGTTAGTGAGAGAATGTGGTGGGTCTACATGAGGTGTTCACATTATATTTGGACCTATATGTAATTTTTTAGCGTGACTTGTGAGGGAATTGTTATACTGTTATTGTTGTATTATCATGTACTTGTACTTATTGAGCTGAAGCCATGGAGAAACTCTCAAAACTCCTAAATAAATTGGAAAAATTAAACAATTACCCTTAGAACCACCATGCATCATTGGACCAGAAACCCAATAATGACAACAAACCTTTATCAAGAGGGATATATGCCATTCTTCAAAAGGAACAAACAAAGGATGTGCAGAAAGGGTAGGAAATAGGGAACAAAATATTTTCACTAGGGACATATTTGAAGAACATGAGCGTCACATGGAAAGTACTTTTCAAATTGGATGAACTAGATGCACTCACTTTTGAAGTGAACTAGTTAGAAGGCAAGAAACGTATTTTGGCTCTAAGACTAGTTATGCTTTCTCTCATACAACCCAAGTTCTTGGAGGAACCTTGTGAAGGGGTTATACTTCCAGTTTCATCTTGTCTTAGTAACATCATGAGACTAATTTCCCCTATAGCTCCTTACAATGATGATGTTATGAGGAGAGTTTTCAAGATGATAATAGATACTTTTCAGGACTTGGACAATAGTGCATGTTCTACCTTTGGGAAGAAGCTTGAGATTTTAGAAGTTATGGCTATGACTAGGACTTATGAAATCATGTTTGATCTAGAGTGTGATGGTTTGATCCTACAGATGTTCCAATGCTTCTTCAGCATTAAGAAACATCATCCTAACACAGTCATAGCACACAAGCAATCCATCTTGTCATATTGTATGAGATGTCGTCATGCCATTTGTCAAGAGTTACAGTCTCAATTATTGTTTGTTTAGAGGAGAGATCAGTTGGTCTCACCTGCTACTTATGGGCTAACCAAAAGGTTGGTTGAGCAGAACATTGGGCTATTTAGGAGAAAGTTGACTAGGGAGGAGCTACTCAGGTTTGGGGGATCATGCAATAGGAATGAGCTGAGGAGGAATGGACTTTTCTTCATCTGCAGGGGACCTTTGGGACTTAACCACTTACGCCTGATTGACACTGAGGAGATGACATAGGTAAAACATGTTAAGATTCCTTCTTACCTTCAGGGTGATGATTATTCTTTGGACGAGTCCATGGGTTCATACAAGGACGCCTTTGAGGAGCATGAGTCATGTAGAGTCGTTGACAACATGCCATATTCATATGATGAGCAACCAGTGGACCCTATGGGAGACATTCAAGATCATGAGTCACTAGTGGTGATTCAACATGAGTAGCATATGGTGGAGCATGACTCAGCTGAGGAGGATGATGTGCGTATTATGCATGATGAGCCTTCTGGGGAGAGCCAATTGGAGGTTCATATTGAGCCCGTGATGGTCGAGGATTAGCAACCATTGTTAGGGTTAGCCATTGATAAGGAGAAGGTAGATGTACAAACAACTAGCAGGGTGGCAGTGTTAGTAGACACATGACTTTAGGAGATTCTGGAATATGTCAAGAAATTTTTGTAGGATATTTGTACACTGGAGGAGCGTAGAGTTTCCTATCAGATGAGGGAGGTGGTAGTGCAACCATCTTTGGGTCTACCCATTGATGAGGTGAAAACTTATGTAGTGGCAGCCAACAAAGCTGCAACATTTTTAGGTAGCAACTCTCTGCAGGAGTACATAAATTGGGTGTGCAACACAATTTGGTGACTCATACCCATTTTAGGGAGAGAGGTAGGGTTCTATCAGCGGATGTTGTTGATTGACCAAGTAGAGAAACATGAGTTGAGCGTGGACCAACATCAATATAGTAGACTTATTCCTTACACCAGAGTCCATGCCTTAGATTGGCGAGAGATCATGACTTGGTATCCTTTTGATGGAGTATCAACCTTAGTTCGGGGCACAATACAATAGGGGCACTTAGATGAGGGGGTTACTATATGTTTCAGTGGGTAGTGGTATGTGGACTAACAGTTCATTAGTAGTTTAGTAGCACTATCCCAACATCAGTAGAGTGGGGTTAACCTTGACTTATGCCTGAGGTTGGATTGGAGAGAGGTGATGAGTTGGTATTTGCTTGATGGAGCAGCAACTATATCAAGAGACAGAGCATAGTATGAGCCAAGGGACTTGGGCGATGATTGGCCATGGTGGGATTGGGATCCAGGTAGATCTACTAGTATCAAGTTTAGTCAGAGATGCGCATGGGATCCAGGTATTGGGGGATCCAGTGATGTTTGGATTGGTTGGAGGCATGATATGGACCAGTCATTCATATGGGATCTTTGTATTAGTTTGCAAATAACTATGAAATGGATAGGTTTGGATTGATTGAGGGCAAGAAATCTTAGGGCAAGAGGACTTGTAATGCCCCCATTTTTATTTTTCTCCATAGTAAAGCCAGGGTGGATTTCCAGGGCAGGGGATGGCCAGGTCAATGGAGTAGGTTTATGTCATCAGGGGTCCCGATGGATTTTTGAGGAGTTTTTATGGGGTTCGATGGCATTCACTTGACATGTTCATCATCATGATCCATTCTGCACATCTTGTTTTTAGTTCCATGATTTTTTGATAATTCTCATAAAACGAGGCTATTATTGGGCATAAATTAATTAATTACGCTCAAGGTGGCACTCCGAGAGGAATATTTGACAGAACAACTTAGTGTAATAGCTCGTTGGAACAAGAATGAGAAGATTTATAGGATGGGATGCTGAGAAGTTATTTCTGGTGGCTAGAGAGAGTATGGTGGGTGAATTACCATTTTCCTTGATTAAAAATGACTTTAATTAAGGAAAAATAATTATTTGGAGAAAATGGGCCAAAAGTGACTTAAGTGAAATAAAATAAAATTAAAAGATCACCTAAGATAAATTCAATGGAGGAGCTTCTAGAATATTAATAAAATAATAAAATGAGATGCTTATAGAGGCTTGGAGATCTATCCATCGAATCGATAAAAGAGGAGGAGGAGGTCATTTGGAGACATCTTGGATTTATGTATTGTATTTGTGGTGAGGTTTTGATAATCTAGTTCTCTACTTCAACAGTAGCCCTAGGACGGAAACCCTTAGGTGATTCAGTGAGAGTGGGCAAGCACCCATCTCTTCTCTTGGTGGATCCATTCAGGTTTCACAGGTTGCAGCTTATTGATTTTCAGTTTGTTTTGGAGGCCAATAGTGGAATTATTATAGATCTATTTGGGGCCATCATCTTAGCCATATTCCTACTCTTATATTAGTTTATTTACATATTAATAAAATAAGGTTGAGATCTTCTGCATGTTTATATTGTCTATTATTCAGTTGCATATTATATTTCCCATTTTTGTCATAAATTTTGTGGTTTAATTTATGCAAATGGTTTATGGTATTAACAACTTAAGTTTATGAATTATTTCTGAATTGGAATTTCAAGAAAACCCCAATTTGTGCCATTTGGGACGTTACAATGCAATCAAGTGTCCACATAAGAAATCGAGTAAGGAGCCTGCAATAGGAGCAAGAGGATATTCTCTGGAATCACAATTTGAGTTGGATTTCATCCTCATTGTTTGCATGGAAATCATAGTAAGAGAGAGCGAGTGGTACCTAGAATCTAGTGCTTCATATCATATAACATGAAATAAGGAGTTCTTTAGCAACCTAGATGAGAAGGACCTACAATCACACACATAACTTGGACATGATGTTGGGTATAGTACCAAAGGGATTGGTTCTATCACCTTTAAGAGGGAGTCATGCTCCCATCTTCACCTGCAGGATGTAATGTATGTGTCTCGTCTGAAGAAAAAAATTAGTTTCTATAGTTGTACTTGAAGACCATGGATATGATGTGATGTTAAGTAAGGGGAAATCTTATTTGAAGCATGCTTTTACTGGAAAAATAAAAAAAATTGGTGTTTGAGTTAAAAATCTCTACAAGTTAGAGGTATAATTCACCATACATGCAGTTATACCTCTAGACGTGAGGTGGGGCAATGTAGAGCCCTAATCCCAGAGTTGAGAATATTTGGGCAAGGTCCATAGGAGAGCAACACCAATTGCTATAAAATCTTCTCATGAATCATTACCCTTACTATAGTGGCCCACAATATTTAGTAGCAGAAGGACTAGTGTTAGTTGATGCAGTTAGATCTTGAGTGACAGTTGCAAGCTAGTAACAATCAGAGATTCAAGAGATAGATAGAGCTAAGAGACATAGATGATTCAATATTTTGGATGCTTCTCAGTTGTAGCTATTCCAGTAGAAACAATAATAGTGAGAGGGAGTCTTGTTATAGTACATTCCTACAAGAGTATGATTGGGGTTATGCATAACCTTTTCTTGCTAAGAGGGAGTGTTGGAATTGTAGCAAGAAAAAGCTTCATTTGTATTGTGCCTTAGTCAAATGGAGAAATTTTATTTTCCACATCAGAAGGATGACTTGGATTGCAGCTAGCTGGAGTGACATGGATTTGTATCCTAGTTAAATCAATAAATTTGGGTTGTAGGATTGAATTAGGGTTGTACATGTGTTGATTACTAAAATTTAGAAATCTAGTGGAGTTATTATTAGTTAAACACAGTTATTTGAGCTCTAGTAATTTGTAGAGTTGGTAGGAGCCCATTTCAATGGTTATAATAGTTGTTAACTCACTGATATCTCAGTTAACTGATAAATTTAATAAAAATAGAACCATTCATGCATGGAATTCGAATTGCCTAGTTGATTGGAGGAAAAAGGCATCAATGTATTTATTATTGTATACTAGAGAGTGTATACAATTTTTATGCAGTAGGTGAGACTCTTCTCTTGGGAATTGCACAAGAAAATAGGGGCTTCTCGTATTCTTTAGGAACCATTTTCCTCAGGAATTGTGTAAGGAAATAGGAGGAACAAGAGGCCAATATTTGGCTAAGTCTTTTTTAGAGTAGTCTCAGGAGGAGGATATTGGAATTGCAGTGTCAGGTGTGCTTCATGTGTGAAGTAGTCATTGTAATTAGATAAATCTTTTCTCATATGATATAATACAAACAGAGGAGGGGTTTTTCCCAGTTGGGTTCCCCTGTAAAATCATTGTGTTCCTTGTGTTTTGATGGTTGCATATTATTTCATGTGTTTCTATCATGTGTTTTCCTTTCTGCAGAATAGTAGAAGAAATTTGTGTGTCTTGATTTCAATTCAATTTCATTAGCAGTACCAAATTTCTTGCAATTTATACAAGGAGGGTTGACTTGGGTCTTGTGGGTGGTCTTGGTCTTGGTTTTTGGGTCTTTAATTTGTCACTTTGATATGATTCTATAATAAGAGAAGGTTGTTGGATCTTCCCCTTATGGGGTTTTTCCCTGGCTTGGAACCTATATCTTTGTGTTCTTTGTCTCTTGTGATCTTCATGGTTTTATGTTTTGGTAATTGTTTGATGAAGAGAACATAATAAAAGAAATAAGAAGCCAAAAAAATCCACAAGTAGTTATCAAGTAAGAGAAATCAACCCTGATTTGCTAGCTTATTGGTTTCTCAACACAGTATCAGAGCTAAGATGGGGAGGAGGTTTCTTGAAGATCACTTTTACTAGCTCACTTGAAGGCATATCTACAACAATAATCCTAGGAATTTACATTAGCTACTTTGGAGGACATCATTTGTAAAGGGCATAAAGAAGAAGACTCAAAGACCATCATTCACTCTTGAATGAAACTATTGTTGCAACTATCTCTTTTTCTCTCTCTATCATTGAAGACTCTTGTCCACTCATTATCCATCAATGAAGAATTCATCACAGTGGCTTAAATATATTTTTTATCCATCCATCCTAGAATACATCTTTGTTGCAACCATCATTTAAGAACACCTTTGAAGACTCTTGGATGCATCATTATCATTCAAGCACTACACTAATTTGACAAGTAAGTAATTTACTATAATTCATGTCTCAATCTTCAAATAAAATTGCATCTTTTTGTAAGGAAGAAAACAAACATGATGGATCATAAAAATTCAAAGATTGGAAGGAGATAATTGATGTGGTTCTCATATAAAATGAATTCATGGATCATATCCTAGGAAAAGTTTGAAATACAGACAAGGAAAAGACTCAAGAAGTGGCCAAGTACAATAAAGGAGAAATAAGGGCTCAAAGAATTCTCATTGAGTTCATCAAAGATCACCTTATCCCCTTTGTTGCATATTTGGGAACATCAAAATAAGTTTATGACAAATTGGTAAAATTATATGCTGTCAATAATACAGGTCAGGAAATAGCCTTAAGAAATCAAATTTACAAAACAAGGTTGTCAAACGATGACAAATTGGCCTAATACCTTGTGAAATCTTAAAATTGATAGATCAACTGAAAGGGCCTGGAGAAGTCATATCTGATTCTGAATTAAACCCTTGTATACCCAACTCTCTACCTCTATATTGGATTAGTTTTGTGACCGACATATATTCAAGAAAAGATACTCCAACGTTTGATGAACTATTGGATTTATGTGTTATAGAAGTGTTGTGGTAAAACACAACCCCCCCATTTTTGATTTGTTCACTTCAAATAATGGGGACTCTTTCTATAAAAATTTTGGCTAAATGCCTTTTAGGATTTTTATTAAGTTAATTACCCCACGATTTTCTTAATTTTTCATCTTCTTTAGATTCTTGTTTTGATTGCTTGGTTGAAATTGAATTTTTATAAGCTTCCCGTTGATAATTATTTTGCCTCATTTGGTCAACTGGTTTGTAAATGACACTCCTTTGAAGTCTAATCAATTATGTCGTTTAGGTTAAAAAATGTGTAAAATGTACAATATTTCATTTTTATAATTAAATTAGTTCAATAGTATATTTATTTTAAAAATTAACTCCTAGTTAGTTATTACTAACATTTTTTATTTTTTTACTTATACAGCCAAATCATGAAGCATTAGGATTTGAGTGGTTTACTACAATTTTAAATAAATTGCTAATCTCAAAAACCCAAAATTTCAAAGTGGCTGTAGTTTATGTTTTATTTTTTATTTTTGTCAAAGTAGCTATAGTTTAGATAGGCAAATTAGGCTTTAGATAAATTCATAACTTAACTAGACATCATTATTTTAAAACCAAAAGATATAAATAAAAAAATATATAACAAAAAAATATAAATAATATTTTTTTTTTACGATCGACAGATCACATTGGGAAATCTCAAATGAAATATTTTTAAAGAACTCCGATATACACCATCCTTCCGATTTGCTGATTGCAAAAAAAATCAAAGTGGCATAAGTATAACTTCATAATTCATTTGTTTGAGTTTCAAACTCATTCATACGAATGAGTGAAATGCGAATGAATATGGTATGTTGTATTAAGTTTAATATTAAAAAAAAAAAAATGTGATCACTCCATTGCATCGGGAGTCCTCAATTGATACAACCCCAACTCAAGGTTTCATGCGATGCAACATGGAGTCAAACCATTCGTGCGATGCGAGATGGAGTCAAACCATGATTTTTATTTTAAAGTCATTCTCACGTTGGTTATTTTGAATTGATTTGAATTCATGGTCAAGTACATTAACGTATGAGTAAAGAGGTAGGATAGTTTTAGTTTAATATTAAAATAGATATTTAATATTTAATATTAAATTTTACATTAATTAATATATAAAATATAATTAATTTAATTAAATTAGAATTTAATTAATAATTAGATTAATATTAATAAATAGTTGATTTAAATAATTAGTTTAGTTTATAATTAAAAATGAAATTAGAATTAATTATTAGATAATTAGAATCCAATTTAGGATTAGATTTTTAATTAAAACTCTGATTTTTAATCCAATAACAGAATTTCCAGATTTATGTCAGATTTGACCCATCAACTTTAAAAGTTCATATATTGAGTTATACTTGGCCAAATGAGGCCCATGATGGCTCATTGGAAAGATAAAATCAAGGAGAACATTTTTGAGGAGGTTTCACTAATAGATTTGGTCATTTATTGAGTCTAAAAATAGACAGAATATCTAGCTCCGAATTTGTAAAACAAAATCAAATCTCTGAGTTTTATTTTCTTCATTTTCATTTGTCCAATCATCTTCTAAGTGTAGATTCATTCGTAAATAATAGCCTTGGCCAATTAAAATCATCCAGAAATTAATAGAAAGCTTATATTTTATTTTCAATTATTTAATTAATTGCATTTGATTGGATTTGTTTTAATACCATAATTTGCATTTTGATTTTATTATTGCATCTTAATTTATCTTGATTTTTTTTGCAGGAAAACAATAGAAGAGATATTGAGAAAAAATATCTCAATCAATGAGAATGCTCCAGCAATTAAAACATTGGAATTTTGAGAAAATAAAATTGGATTGTACAGATTTACCTTTAACAATCTTTCCTCTCAAAAATTCCTTTAGAAACATTATAAATGACAAATTGTAGAATGTAAAAAAAGCTTCTCTCCTTTGCAATTCTAGAATTCTAAAAACACTTTTGTAATAAGGATTTAGGGTTGTAGGTGGAATGAGTGGAATCTCAAATCTAGAGATTATTGAGGTTTTCCTTTTACATTTTGAGTTATGTATAATGAACAGAGTTTGCACTATTGTAGCTCTGGTTTTGAAAGCAGAAGTTCAGGAATTGTAAAGGACTATTAGAGACCGGAGTTGGAGAAATGGATTAAATAAATTGGGATTTCGAATACTATTGTTTTAAATGCTGGTTTCATTTTATGATGATAGAACTGTGTCAATTTACTTACATATTTGTGCACTTTTGTCGGTATGGGTAATTTGTCTCAATTTTATGTTATTATTTATCTCTACTCTTATGGATTAAATTCTGATTTATGAGTAACTATTTACTCAGAAAACTGTCTTATAAAACTGCTTTGTTGAATAGTGATATGTTGAGAACTTCTTTCACATATTATTGTTTAATAATTCAAGTCACTGATTAAATGATCAAAATCATTCTGCGAACTTTTTCCTGAGTGTTGTTGATTGATTATGTCAGTTGACAAGTCTCAATATGATGTGTTTTGGTATCCATAATATCAGTTAATTGAACTATTTCATTAACTTGATATTCATTAAAAACAAGACATATTTGAATCCAAATATTTTAAATATCTTACTCTTGGTTGGGTTAGATCTATATCTGCCTAGTTGAGATAAGATTAAGATAGTTCATTTTGCTTGTATCTTAGAATAAGGTTGCATTTAGATTAATTTCTACATTCTTTTAAATCCTCTTCCCAAAGGGGCAAACTTTAGTAGTGGATTGGCTGAGCCCCAAATCAGCTTAAGAATCACTTTCTTGCCTGATCAGTAGAAGGGTTGATCTGATGTCTCTTCTCCATTTATGAATGAAAGTCATATTTTAAAGCCATTGGAGTTTGAGAGAAGGTAACTGGACCTAGTTGAACCAGTCGGAACCACCATTCTAAATGGAAAATGAACTGCTAAAAGGTCCGGACCGGGTGGTCATCCTCCATGTTGTTGCAGCGATTTTCAAAGCTTCAACATTTTGGCGCTAGAAGGTGGGCCTGAAACTTGTTGTCTATTGGAGTCTTTTCAATTTTAACATTTTATTTAAATCACGATGACTCCTCTTAAACTTCCAATTTGGAGTTGTATCCATGGACGTGCATCTTCCAATACTCCACCCGAAGTGGTAAGACTCTTGTCTCAAGTAAAGTTTAATGGTAAGAGGAATTCTTCTGCTTTTAATTATGTCTTTCAATTTATTCAAAATGTTTCAAATTATGATTTTCAAGGAATTGATGAAGACATTTTATGAAGAATTTTTATTCTCACATTTGCTGCAAAAGCTAGAAACTGATGTAGAACTCTTCCAGTTGCTTCAATTCATAGCTGGAATCAATTTGTTACAATTTTCATTTGTAAATTTGACGGCTATGATTATGAACAGGTATTTGAGGAAATTGAATATCTACGAAGATTTGAAAATGAGTATGTTAGAGATTTTAATATTCAATCTCATTTGAATTGTTTAAGATTTAAAGTCGAAGATAAACCTACATAAGAAGAATCACTAGATTGGTTTGAACACATTTTCTCTCTTCCTCCCATTCCCAATTCATATGAAATTAGTTCAAGCTTTGTTCCATCCCCTTCTAACAAAAATGAGAATTTCAATATGGAGGTGAAAATAAATTATGAGGAAGTGGTCTCACAAAGCTTGGAAAATATTTCTATCCAAATACAAGAAGACAACAACAACAATTTTGGAGAAAGAGTTGCATTGAAATCTGAAAATTATTCTGCATTAAATTCAAAAAATCAAATCGCAAATCAACAAGTGCAAGCAGCAATTAAAGTAACCAATAACACACAAACTACTATACAAATTTATGAGTTCTCTCATAACGAAAAAATGCCAAAATCAGAGTGACAAAGCAACCTTCTTTAAGAAAGCATGAGTAGACAAAGGAATGATCTAGAATCTGAAATTTACAATGAGCATAATGTACAAGAGTTCTCAAACAGAGACATTTTTAAATGCATTGTTTCAAATTCACATTTTTCCTTTTATTCTGATATTTTTATGGATGGTAATTTTCTCCTTCTTGTTAGAAATGATATTTTAGAAATAAAAAGGTTGACCTAAATGAATTACCAATAAGCTTTTATCAAGATAGAGAAAAAAATATTGATCATTCTTTTTCCATTCATGAACATCAAATTTTTATTCCTCCTTGTTTTGATATATTGGGTGAGATCGAAGGGAATTGTAGAGAATATTGTGAAGTCGTTTATGATAATTACTCTGACATTAGGGATGTTGATTTCTATTCTTCTCAAGTGAATCCTCATGAGAAAATTCAAATAACATTTGAGAATGAGGAACGTTTCAATTTTCCAACCAATTCTCATTCTAGAGTAACAAATTATCTTCATGATTTCAGCATTTGAGAAAACATTCCAATTTATGATTCATATCATGATCAAGCTCTCATTCCTACTCATAATCATAATTCTCTTTCTAATTCACAAGTTGGAAATGACAATTATTCAAATTCCATTATTCTGGCCAATCCTTGTGAAATTTTTTTTTATTTCAAAACAATCCCAATTGTGTTGTAACATTAGTTGTACCATTAGTTATTTTATTTTATTTTTGTTTCCTCACATATTTTGTTTAAAATCAGATTTTATTTTTGATTTTATATTTCAGATTTTTGATACTTTACGCTGGCATATTGAACACTTTAATAGTGAACACTCAATTGATACATTGCCCTATTGGGAAATTAAAGTTTCATACTATAATCATGAACATCAAAAGCTTCTATCTTCTCAAAGGCAGTGTCAACAAAAGAAGTATTTTTATAATCTAGCTAGCAATCTAATCCAATTAATAATTTTCTATTTTATTTGACAAATTTCCATCTATTTTTCATTAGCATATTTGAAAACTGTTTGGAAATTTTTCCTTCAAGGAAGATTGTTAATAGCTTAACATTTGTACATAACACTAACAATTTTTTCCAGGCCTTTGAATTTAAAAGCTCATATCCACAATCTGGCCTGTCATCTCCTCTTTTAAACATTTTCCAATCCTTAATGGAAACCCATCCAGATTTTTATGATCCAATTGGAATTCAGTTGGAAAAGACATTTCAAAAGAAGGTGATTGTAAATAAGCTGCTAATAATAACTATACATTCTGATTTCATATTTAGCTTTCTTACTTTAATTATATTTGTATTTCTATTACTAACATTTGAACTGTACATATATGCAGGAATTAAAATGAGAAAGTGGTTATATTGGAAATATGACTATACCTAATCATTTTCATGTATATAGTTAGCATAGGAGTAGAATTAATGTAGTTAGTTTGTTTTATATTCTTAATAGTTTTGCAGATTAAAAAATAAATAAAGCAAGCAATCAACCCTTCTGATATCATATACATGTTCAGGGAAATATTTTCCTCTCATCAGAAAATTTTTAATTCTTGCTTCCCATTTTTAAATCAAAATTTCTTGCAACAATACTTCTACCCATAACTACATCTCTGCCTATTCTGAATAATGTCTTGACTGAATTTAATTGAGTTTGCACTTGGCACCCATCACCTCAAAGCCAATTTTATCCATTTCGAGATGTCCTTGCAAGATTTTCTTCTGAAATTTATTTGTTAAAGGTTTTGAGGATATAAAGCTTCATGATCTCATTATCCCATGAAATATATGACTGTCTATTATAAGCTTAATTCCAATTCAATCATTATTAGTCAGTCTAACCTTTCATTGTAATCACATGAAGTTCATATTATTTTCTTCGAAATTTGTTAAAATGACCTTAAGGGTGTCCATTTTGCTGTGTGCACACATTCAAATTTGTGTTGATATTCTTCCACAATTGGTGGCTTTATCTCATTTTGATTTTTATCTTATTATCTCATGCTGCAATACGCATCATATTTATTTATTAAAGGCATTATTGGATAGTCACTATAACAAGACAAATTTTTCTCAAGTTAATTTGTAATGAAGCAGAGGTAATAAATTACTGTTGCAATTCAAAGGGAAGCATATTTTCATTTTTATTTCTGGTGAATTTTATGAATTTCAGATTTCCTGAACATGAATAAACAGATTTTATTTAGCTTGATTTCCCACTCTAATTTAGAATAAATAATGAGATGATTTTGAACAAAGTCAGAATTTTGATAAATTGAAGGAAGAATTTGAAAATTCATGAGGTAAAATCTATAGACAATTTCCTTCCAAGTACACATTTACAAGTTCATTTTCATCTATTATTAGTTTCTCTTTCCCTTAGTTTATTTTTTAATTCTTGTTCTGTTTTATTTGTAGGTTTTCATTTGTTTTCAAAACTTGAAGTAAGCAGCAAATCCATTTCAAATTTGCAACAGGTTTAGGGAAATTTTACTTGTGATTCATTAGAATTGGAGAATTCTTTAACTTTTCTTTTGTTCATTAGGAATCCCAATAGAAATTTGAAACAATATTGGAAGATTTATATTAGAAACATTTCAACTTGATATTGCTGATACTATAATGAATATATATTCACAATATTCCCATCCCGCTCATCTTCGTCAATTATTTCATTATTATATCACATCATCCATATCACAACCATTTGTATCGTAATATTTCATCGAAAGTAGCTCTTAGCATTTTCTGATAACAAATTGCTGATGTAAAACCACTGATGTGTTACCTCACTCGTTCTCTCATAAAATTCTATATCGCATTTCGCATATCGGAGGTTTTCAGTTGAATATACTTCCATCATCTTGAATTATCGATCTCCGATAAAATGACTTTACCAATATTGTGATGTCCACATAATTCAGGACCTGATATAAAATTTAAATCAAGTTCATAAGAAATATCACATCCATTCAATCACAATAATGGTAGGGGCATAATTTTAAAATTACTGATGTCTTGGATCCGATATGATATTAAATTCTTATAATAAATCTATCGAGTCCATTCTTCATCGCAATCAGCACATCAAGAATATTACATACTGTACTTAATTTTTCCGATCGTCGATTTCTTTTGATACCCAAAGACGGTCCCACCTAAGAGCCACGTCATCCATCACATTCTCGCTATCACTAGAAGCATATTGGCATTTCCAACATGATTATTTTCCAATATTCTGATATGCCGATATCGTAATTTCTTCATCGCATTTTTATTCATGGTCATATCACTATTCCGAAGCTACGATACGTGATATATGATATGCGACGTGCGAAGTATAAAGCACAATGTGACTATTCCCCAATCCTTGATACAACAATTATTCAATATTGTGATCGCTCCATCTCAACACATGTTCTCATATCACCAATTCACCATTGCAACTTCTGATGTGGTAGACTCCAATGCATCCCTCTATGCCATTAACATTTAATCAATATATGACATATCAACAAAGGTGAAATTTTGGCAGATTGAACTTTAAACATGATGAAGAAACATGCAACGCGAATCATCCGATAAGGCGTTGTGTTATTTTAAAAGCAATATTGGGTAACCACTATGGTACTAAAACAATTGATGACAAATTTGTAGCGTATTTAAATCATTTCGATTTCTCCTATATTTCATTTTTAAATATATAATTCCATAATTAATATGAAATTCAAGACTTTTCTATCCTCACATTTAAAGTTCATTATCTTAGATTTGGTCTTAATTCTGGACAATTTATAAAATCATGGAGTTTATATGAAACTTATAATATTTTGAGAACATTCATTACTGCAAATTTTCATTCTCATTTCTGATGCATTTGCTTTAATTTCGATTCCACTGAACACAAAGCATTCTCTTTTTTACATTTTACTGTTTGCTTTAGTTCAAATAAAATAAATAATGATTTTGGGTTATAAGATTTTGGTTAGTTTGACTTCATGTTTTAATATTAACTAAAAGAAGAAGTCAGCTAGTATTGAAGAAACTGATACCTTTCAGGTAAGATCAAATGCAATTATCCAATGGTAAGATTCATGTACCCACTTTCATTAATTTCCATTTCGATACTTTAGTTTCAGTTTTGTTTTTAAATTACGTTGATATAAAAGATCTATTTTGTAGCTCTTCATAAAAGCTTTCAATCCTCCGCCAAATCATATTTTGAAGTCCTATACTCTTCTCCTGGTTTTATTTCAAGAAGCAACGATAATCTTTGTTGAAACCGCTACACTAGGAAGTTTCTAAACCTTTAATCTGTTTCTTTAAAGCATTCCTTTTATTAGAAAATGATTAAGATGATGTTTGAAACAAGAAGATTGACACTCGATAGAAATTTTTCATTGTGGCTGATTTTTATCATCACTGCTATTTGAAGCCTAAAACGCTTACAACCCTGCAAAGTAGAATTTATCTAAATCTCGACATAAGAAGGAATGGTTACATGATTATTTTATTTTGCTTCATTTTGTTGAGACATTAATATAAACATTCGTGTTGGACTTTATCTTTCAAAACTTGGATTTTCCTTTTTGCTCTTACTTTTTATTTTTTTAGTTTTGTTTGTTGATTTCTTTTCTCATTTTAGCTTTTTTTTTTTTTTTTTTTTAGTTTTAATTTTGGTGACTTTGCCATGATTTATATGGAAGGCCTTCTTGTTACCTAACAATGATCGACATACATAAGGAAAAATTGTTAATAGTCTACTATTAACTTTTTCTTTAAATCTCTTAATAAAATTTGTTTTTCTTATTATAAAGGTAGACATACTTAAGAAAGAGATTACAAAACAAGAGAAGTTGAGAAAGTATCATAAAATCTGAGAAATTTCTTTTTCCATCAAAATTGTAATTATTTTGAGATTTCGATATTTTATTAAGATCTTTGAAAGTTCTATTATCAGTCAAGAAAAGTTATTTTTAACCAAGTAAAGACACTTTATAGCAAAGCACATCTAACTCTGAAATTTTCATTCTTAACTCTTAAGGAGTCAATGGTTCTCCATGTCCAAAAAAGTCTTATTTTTTTAGAGTGTAATCCAAAAATATATTTAAACTTAAAAGATAAGAGGTCTCATCATGAGCCTGCTTACCATGATCATAAGGGAAAAATAGGCTGACATTACCAATATTGCTAAACAAACCAGGGTAATGGCTTATGATTGCAAACAATTATAAGACAAGGGGTCTCATCACGAGCCAGCTTCTCCAGTCCAATTATAACCAGTGAATGTCATTGTCAACTATCTGGCTACCAAACTAGGACAATGGCTTTTAAGAACTAAAAAAAATAAATAATAATAAAACAAATACAATGGATTTGTCTCTAGGTCAATAATTCTTAAATAGATAGGATTCTGAATCATTGATGATTAAAAGGTAACCTTATCGAGACTATAGATGTTTTCTTACAGCAGTGGCTCTACCTGTGACAAATGAGTATATTTTGAAAGCTAAGTTGTAAAGTGACCCCTGCTTTATCTCTACAACTAATTATGGACTGATATAGAATTTTGAAATATTTTAATTTATGAGCAATTTTAAGAAAAATTACGATAAGATGATTCTTTCTTTTATTCAGATTAATGAACCTAGTCAAGCATTCCAAAAAATAATTTTCTCTTCTTTAATTATTTTTTACTTTGATCTTAGGAAAATTTCATCAAATAGAGATAATTGGTTCTTCTCCCGTGTGTCGCCATTGTTGTGGTAAAACACAACCCCTCCATCTTTTATTTGTTCACTTCAAATAATGGGGACTCTTTCTATAAATTTTTTGGCTAAATGCCTTTTAGGATTTTTATTAAGTTAATTACCCCACGATTTTCTTATTTTTTCATCTTTTTTAGATTCTTGTTTTGATTGCTTGGTTGAAATCGATTTTTTATAATCTTCCCATTGATACTTGTTTTGTCTCATTTGGTTAACTGGTTTGCAAATGGCACTCCTTTGAAGTCTAATCAATTATGTCGCCTGGGTTAAAAAATGCGTAAAATGTACAATATTCCATTTTTGTAATTAAATTAGTTCAATAATGAATTTATTTTAAAAATTAACCCCTAGCTAGTTATTACTAACATTTTTTAGTTTATTTATTTATTTTTTTTTTAGCCAAATCATGGAGCATCGGGATTTTAGTAGTTTACTACAATTTTCAAATAAATTACTAATCTCGAAAACCGAAAATGTAAGTGGCTGTAGTTTATTTTTATTTTTTATTTTTGTCAAAGTCGTCGTAGTTTAGATGGGCAAATTAGGCTTTAGATAAATTCATAACTTAACTAGACATCATTATTTTAAAACCAATATATATATATATATATATATATATATATATATATATAAAACAAAAAATATAAATAATAATTTTTTTTACGATTGGCAGATTGCATCGAGAAATCTCAAATGAAATATTTTTAAAGAACCTTGATATACACCATCCTCCCGATTTTTCAATTGCGAAAAAAATCAAAGTGGCATAAGTATCATTGTGAAACTTCGTAATTCATTTGTTTGAGTTTCAATCTCATTCATACGAATGACTGAAATGGGAATGAATATGGTATGTTGTATTAAGTTTAATATTAAAATAGAAATAAAAAATAATAATGTGATAGCTCCATTGCATCAGGAGTCCTCAATTGATTCAACCCGACTCAAGGTTTCATGCGATGCGATATGGAGTCAAACCATGACTTTTAATTTAAAGCCATTCTCATGTTGGTTATTTTGAATTGATTTGAATTCATGGTTAAGTACATTAACGTATGAGTAAAGAGGTAAAATAGTTTTAGTTTAATATTGAAATAGATATTTAATATTTAATATTAAATTTTAAATTAATTGATATATAAAATATAATTAATTTAATTAGTAATTAGATTAATATTAATTAATAAATTGTTTATTAAATAAATAATTTAGTTTATAATTAACAATAAAATTAGAATTAATTATTAGATAATTAGAATTTAATTTAGGATTAGATTGTTAATTAAAATTTTGATTTTTAGCCCAGCAACAGAATTTTTAGATTTATGCCAAATTTGACCCATCAACTTTAGAAGCTCATAGATTGAGTTATACTTGGCCAAATGAGGCCCAAGACGGCTCATTGGAAAGATAAAATCAAGGAAAATATTTCTGAAGAGGTTTCACTGATAGATTTGGTCATTTCTTGGGTCTAAAAACAGGTAGAAGATCAAGCTCCAAATTTTTAAAACAAAATCAAATTTCTGAGTTTTATTTTCTTCATTTTCATTTGCCCAAGTCTCTTCTAAATGCAGATTCATTCGTAAATAATCGCCTTGGACAATTAAAATTATCCTAGGCATCAATAGAAAACTTTTATTTTATTTTCAATTATTTAATTAATTGCATTTGATTGGGTTTGTTTTAATGCCAGTGTTACACTAAAAAATGTCACCATGACTATTTACAGTTGGTATGGCTCTATCGACAGTCATGCTATCCTCCTGGGCAAGTCTTATGCCTCTGCTCTCCATGTCAAACTCCAAAAAGAGAGAAAGTCTTTGTAAATGTGTTTATCTCTGGGTACGCAGATTCTCTCGGCCTTACCTGTGTATACGCACCTAATGTTCACAAAAGCTGCGTACTTGTACACTCTGTATGTAAAGGGGCAGGTGCGTACCCCTGTAAAGGTCAAAAGGCGCAAGTTTCACTCCAAAAAAGTTACCTGTGGTCATTTCTAGAGGCTTCTAGAAGTATGTTTGACGTGTCTGAAGCGCCTCCAGATGGTTCATGTACCCCTACCAAAGAGGAACTTATCCCATCAATAAGGGAGCTATCCCATCCAAAGAGGGGATTATCCCATTGATGGTGGACCTGATTAACTTCCTCTTGAGCACTATAAATACAGGCATTGGGCCAGAAGGAGGGGAGGTTGAAAGCTAAACATTTCTAAGGGTAGATGCTGCTGGAATTAGGACTCCCATTTAGAAGCTTGTGAGGAGAGATTGCCATCTTTGCTTGTTCTATTTGGAGGTGGGTGAACTTTGTCAAAGTAAAGGAGAACTCTTGATGGAACCTGGGAGGAACTTGCACAACACCAAGGCTCAGGTTGTAATTGTTCCTTTTGTTTCCTATTAATGCAAATGAGTCCATTCTTCTCAATAACTTGTTATTTATGAGTTGTTTCATGTACTCCTTGGTCTATGTGTTAAATATGTTTTATTTTATGAGATTATCAAGTGCTATTTAATCATTTGATTGTTAGTGAATGCAGGTTTCGAAGTGAAGGAGGAGCTCATCCGGATCAGCGAGGCTGGACTGCTACAACAGTGTTGGACTACAGGTAGGATCTAAACACTTGATTTCTTGTATAGTAAATGCATGTTTAGAGAAGGATTGCTCTTGTTTGACTTGTTTGTCACTAGAGAGTCTTAGGCTCCTAGGGAGGTTGGTTGTGTCCGCACTATCGACTCTTTCCGCCTGACAAAATGGCGACTCTACTGGGGACTCCATTGATGTGAAAGTTTTTTCCTTTGTATGCAACTTTGATCTGAGAAAAGTCATTTATTTTCTGGTTTTTGGCTCTGTGACTTTGTATTTGGGTGGGTTAGCTTAGGGTTAGATTGAATTTAGTTTTTCTTGGTTTTTTCAGTAGTACGCACCCTCTGAGTATTGTACAGTGCGTACCTGTACGCACTGTTGCTGTGTGCACAGAGCGGGCCCGCACCTGTCTTAACAGGTTGCCTGTGTACCCTGCTAAAAATTAAGAAATTTCCATTTTTTACTTTTTTCCTCTTAGATTTTTCTTTTTCTTAGTTTTTACTGCCCAGATCCATTAGTCTCTTGTCAAAGATCTTCACCTGAACTTGTTTCGATAGCATTGAGTGTTTTAGTGGATTTCATAGAAGTTTAAGCCCTAGGGTTTGATTTTTGAGTAGGTCCTATAGTGACTTTGGCGGTAGAAGTTGTCAAGCCTTAGATCTCTCTGGTTTTGTCAGCCTTCTTAGGAGTCGGACCTGTCATAAAGTCTTCCTATGAGAGCAACTTACCTTTGAGTTGTCTCTTTGGCAAATTTCGAAGTGCTTGTTGATTGAGTATTGAAGTCCATTTTACAAAAAGAACAAAAAGATTTGAGTTTTGTTTTGACTGGTCTTTTGATTCTGCATTAGCTGGTCCTTGGCTTGATTGTGGTCAAGTAAAACAACCTAGAATCATCCTTGTAGGCTTTTGCCTCGTTAGGTTTGCTTAGAGTAAATTTCTTTTTGATTTGCTTGTGAGTCAATTGTTCATAGATTTTATAGCTTTTGAGATTGATTTTCGTTAAAATAGATTTATATGCTTTATTAAATAAGAGGAAATACAAAAACATCTCCTTTGAAAAGTTTTGTTTCAAGTAGCTTTGAGGGATTTTGAAAGAAAAAGAATTTTTCGTGCACGTAAGGAGTGGTCATGTTTGTATGCTTGGAAAGATAAAGGGAATTGTTTCTTTGATTGTCTTTACTAAGAAAGTTGTTTTCTATAAAATTTGCATTTTCCAACTCTCTTAGTTAGGAGTTTCATTGAAAGAGAAAAGTAGCGTAAATCATCTTAGGTGCATCTTTGTAGTGGTTTGAGTCGAGTCTACACACCATTAGTTTCATTTCCACTACCTTTTGTCTTTAAGAAAAACCATAAAATTAACGCTTAAAGTAAAATAAACTTAGTAACTTTTATTTACTAGGGCTCTGAAACACCAATTTAGATCAGGCTAGTGTCTTGGAGTAGGAGAGTAATTAACTCTCCAAGACAACAAAACCAAACAAGTAGCTTATCTTGTGATAGAACAAATCCAATTGTCTCATTTGTACTCTGGGAAAGCTCCTCTTAAAGGAGAAGCACGAGCTTGTGTCCGAACCAGTGAGGGGATCAATCCTCCCTCGTTGGGAACGACGCCAGACACGCACGTATTACAAACGGTAAACCTCGGATTAACCATTGTCGAGGAGTCAGGGGTCTCTTGTCGGTAAACCTTGGATTATTGTCAAGGAACCGGTAAGGGGATTGAGCTTGATACTCTGCCCTTGCGTGCTGTCGGAGTGTAGACTGTTCCCCCAGGTGCATTTGTTGCGGTTGGTAACCTTAGTGACCATTATCTTCAGGATTCTACCGAGGTGATGGTGGAGGGAAGATCCCACTGTACCTGGAGCAGACGTCGGCTAGACTCACTTGGATTTTCCGGGGGGTTCACTTCACTCGAGACGGTTAAAGTGGAGGAACTTGTGCCGATCTATTCATTAAGAAGGTTGTCGGGGTAGCTGTTCCACCCGCCACTTCTGTACTGAATCTGGCGATGTTGGGTTTCATCTCCAACTAGCGTTTTCGGTTTGGAAGGCTACTGTTTGTGCTTGGTTTAACGCCCTAGATTCTTTAGGCGTGTGATTCAAATTTGTTTGGTTCTTTAGCGACTTTAGGTGGTTTGATTTGAGATTTTACTATGTTTTCGTGTGTGGTAGTTAAAAGTTTTTAGCTGTGGCGGAATTACCGAGACAGTCCCGTAGACTTCGGGGCAAGTCACCTGAGATTGTCACCGGAACTGATTTGTTGAGGAAACTCCGTAGATCACTGGGTGGATCTCCTGAAAACGTCTCAGGTCAATACGAAAGATTGAAGGTCCTTGTAACTCCTCCTAGTGGCAGTAAAGTAGGTTCACCTGAAGAAGGAGAATCTTCCTTGGTAGTCCATCCAGATTACCAAAGTCTAGAGACAGGTTATAATCCTGAAGCTGTTATAGTTTCTGAGCTTGTTGGTAGTTTTTCGTCTACTAGTGATACAGGCGAAGAACCTGAAATATCTGAACCTGTTACTCTGACTTCTAGTGTTCTAGATTCACCAAGAGTAGAACGAGTTATCACTGAAAATATTCCTACTGGTCTGATTGCTATTGAAGAACTTGCTCCAGAGGAAGAAATAGGCGTCTCTAACCTTGAAGATCAACTTACTATTGAGCTCAGGGAGTGTGAATCTATCTTTTACAGTCCTCCTAGAAGTACTACTTGGTACCTTTCGTTAACCAATTATTTAGACAACTCAGGGATAGGTTTTTCTACACCTCGTACTCCTTTTCCACCTGGAGGTATTTATACTCCTGTAAATATGTCTGGTCAATTGTCCGTGTTTACCCAAACTCCTGAATCTTTCTTACACGGCGGTCCTTCTGTTCCCACCGGGTATCAATCACTTTCTGGTACCTTTGCGGGGGCATCTCCTCAACCCATTGATCATGGGTTATTAGCTGGAAACAATGGTAACATACCGTTGGGTGTAGGAGACATTTACATGATGTCAGGTTCAGTTCCCGTTTCTCAACCTCAAGGTGGCCAATTACCGCCTGGGGGGCAGCCTCAATTAACCCCTGGGGGGCAACCTCAAGGTACACAAATTGTGTCTGGGGGGCAACCTCAAGGTCAGTATGTACCTATGGTGCAATACATGCCTCAAGGTCAACCCCAGCCTCAATATGTATCCCAGGGTCAACCTCAGTATCAATATTTACCTCAAGGGTATCAACCTCAAGGGTATCAACCTCAAGGTCAAGGTCAACCCCAGTATCCGTATTTACCTCAAGGTTATCAATCTCAAGGTCAACACTCGAGTCAAGGTTATCAACCACCTCAAGGTCAGTCATATGTTCCAGGTATGGGAACTGTACCTTTCAGTTATCAATCCTATCCTCAATCCGGTTATGGATCTCAGTATTCTCAACCTGTTACGGGTCAATTCCCCGAAATGATGGTGTGGGATCCATCACAGGGTCAACAGGTGTTGCAGCCAAGTATACAGTTGGTACCTCAAGCTGGACAACCCGTAGTTTCTGGTCCACCCCAGCAACCGCAACCTGTCCAGTCAAATGTTCAAACTTCTGTAACTTCGGTAGTTACTCAGCAGCCAATTGCACCTAGTACTCCATCTCAAACGGCTGCTGCAACTACCACTACATCTGCCGCACTTACTTCTGGAGTATCGACAGCTCCGGTTTCTACTGTCTCTGCAACCACTCCTCAGACATCTTTACCGTTGTCTGGATCTACGATTCAAACCACGGTCCAGATGCCTATAGGTTAGCCTGGTATAAGTACGGTTGTCACTACTCAACCTCAATTTGTTCATCAACCATACCAGGGACAGTACCAACATGGGCAAGCTGTCCAGCAGCCGGTTTACCAGTATCAACCGTATCCTGGGTACACTTATCAACAACCTCAACAACCCCAGTACGGTCCGGTTAATCCTGGTTTTCCAGGAGGATATAATATCCCTAATGCGATTCCTATTCCTAGTTATCCTGGATATCCTCCTCCTGGGACTGGTCTTGTGACCCAGATTTTTAGAGATCCTAACCGGCAATTACCGTTTATCGCAACTTTGGATTTACCAGACTTGACGCGCCTAACGAACGATCCAATTCAATATCTTCCGTTTTGGCCGCCTATGCCAAATAAGTTGCCCAGTGATATACCCAAGTTCGAAGGTAAGCCTGGAGAGGATCCGTCCAATCATGTGATGACTTACCACCTCTGGTGTGCTTCAAATTCTATCTCGGATGATTTGATCCGCTTACGTCTTTTCCAGCGTACACTCATTGGTCTCGTGGCCAAGTGGTACATTGAGTTACCACGGGCCTCTTTTTACAATTTCAGCCAGTTAGCTACCTCGTTCTTAACTCACTTTCAGTTGCCGGTCAGATACGATAACGGCACGGAGTTATTAACTTCACTAAAACAATCGACGTCCACGTATATTTCTGATCACATTCATGAGTGGAGACGTCGCAGAAGGTTAGTAAAAGTTTTTATTCCGGACCAAATCTTAGCTGAATGGTTTGTTAAATCATTATTACCGAAGATTACTGAAGATGTAGCTAAGGCCGGAGTAGTTACTGAGGAGCAAGTCATTGCTCAGGCGCAGTATCTTGACTTAGTTTATACTCAGTCAGGTACCTTACACGAGAAGAGATCTTCCAAAATCGAATCAAATCGCTGTTGCTCCTTCGGGATCTCATGCCTCTGATGGTATGATTGGCATCGTGAACACAAAGAGCAAGAAGAAATCTTCCAAGACTTCTACTACTCCTATAATCACCTTGCCTGATTCCCCGACAGGAGAGTCTTCTCCTCAACTTTCCACCGATATTCACGCTGTAGAGTCATCTACGGCCAAATCAAAAAACGGTGGAAAGAAGAAAGGAAAGAAGAAGGCTAAAGCAGACAAAGCTCCGAAGGAGAAAACGGAAAAGTCGGAAACCAATGACGAAAAGCGCAAACCTCGATATCCTTGTCTTATTTGTGAAGAGGATCATTTTACAAGAGATTGCCCTCATCGGGCCGAGGTTGTGAAAATAGTCAAAGGTTCTCCCACTCCTGCTGTGTTAAAAGATCCATTTCCAAAGCAGGAGAATAAGATGATAGGTTCTTCCTCGACTGCCAGTGAAGAACCCATTTTGATGGTGTCTCATGTGAGGATTGCGACTCGGTTGCAAGATTATGGTAGTAAGAATCCTGTTGATGGTAAGGAAGCATAATCTTCTCACTCTAATCCATCAACCTCAGCTCCTGGTTCCGATCCACTACAGATCGAAAAACCTAACCCGGACTTAGTAATCAAACCGCCCGCCAAGGGTGTACTTCGAAGGTCTGCTTTCAATCCACATGCGAGAGCGGCCCCGAATTACAACATTGTTGAGGACTTAGTTGTTTTACCCTCAGCAATGTCGGCTTTAGAAGTGCTGCAATCATGCCCAGCACAACGAAAATTACTTTTGTCGGCTATCGGAGCTATTGATGTTCAGGACCCGAATCTGATAATCTTCGATCTAGAAAATAGTACACCGCGTCTACCCCATCAAATGGCTTTCCAAATTCCAGTGATAGTCAAAAACAGGCCTATTCATCGGACTGTGATTGATGAGGGAGCTTCTACGTGTATTATGTCGATTCAATGTTGGAGATTGCTTGGTTCTCCTTCGCTGAACCAATCCCCGACCATCCTTAAGGCCTTTGATGGCCGTGGGTTCCGTCCGTTTGGTATTCTACAGGAATTGCCTATAGGGGTAGAAGGTAAAACCGTTAGTCTGGATGTGGATGTGGTTGATGCCCCTCTAGACTACAACCTTCTTTTGGGTCGAAGTTGGTCATATGCTATGACAGCGGTCGTTTCAGCGGTCTTCAGAGTAATAAAGTTTCCACATAACGGTAAGATCGTGACCATTGATCAGCTGACATACTTTCCATCTGACCCAGCCTCTTCAGAGAGTATCCAGCATGTCAGTAAGACGACAATCCCTTATAGAGACGTTGGCGTAGGTTTAGTTAAAGATTCCGGTTTACTGGGAACTTTTCCTTTCCCTCCAATCAACGCAGACCCTTCATTTGCATCAATTCATATGATTACATCAGACACCATTATTTACGATGATCCTTGGATTGTCCCATCTGAATATGAGATAGACTCATTTGGTGATGCTATGCCTTTGAGTCCATATGAAATTGCTTATGAAGCCGTCATGTCTTTTACCGACTCGCGTTCAACCCAAATCGACCAAATGAATGTGGCCAGTGAAGAATCACTTTTCACATCAACCTCAGAACGAATAACGTTTCCCGAAGTCGTGTCATCTGACGAGCAACTTCGCGAAATCCTAAGTGTAGACGATCTACCATGGGAAGATCTCCATCACAGATCTTCGTTTTTACCTAAGGATGATGCTTTTGAAAATGATTTTTCATTTATCTTTACCGCTGAATATGTCAAAGATGCTCAGAATCCAACGAAACATTCTGATTCAGAGCTGAATTTAGGGAATATTTCTCGCACTATTCCCATTGACATTTCAGTGAAGCCCGAAATTGAGGAAAACATTCATATAGGTGCCTCATGTACAGAAGATGAAATTCGAACTTACAAGGCCCTATTCCAAGAATTATGCGATGTGTTTGCCTGGTCTTACGAGGAAATGCCAGGAATCGACCCTGCCATTGTTGTTCATGAAATAAAGACCTACCCAGACGCTAAACCCGTCCGGCAACGGTTGCATCAGATTCACCCTCGGAAAGCGGCTGCGATTAAAGCAGAAGTCGAGAAGCTGTTGAAATCAGGTTTCATTTATCCAATCCCGTTAACGGATTGGGTATCGAATATTGTTCTGGTTAACAAGAAACAAGGAACAATAAGAATCTGTATCGACTATAGGGATATAAATCGAGCTTGTCCAAAAGACAACTATCCTACGCCTTATATCGATCAAATTATTGATGATTGTGCCGGAAGTGAAATGTTTTCCTTTATGGATGGTTTTTCGGGCTATAATCAAATCAATATTCTACCTGCCAATCAACCAAAAACGACATTCATTTGTCCATGGGGAACATTTGCTTACTGCAATTACCTTTTGGGCTTAAGAATGCCGGAGCCACTTTTCAACGGGCGATGTCTTACGCATTTCATGACATCAAGCACATTGTGCAACCGTACCTCGATGATTTGCCTGCTCATTCTTTACATCGAGCTGATCACCTTGTCCACTTACGAGCAATCTTTATGAGGTGTAGGCATTATCGAATCCGGTTGAATCCACACAAGTGTGTATTCTGTATAGAGACGGGTCGATTGCTGGGATTTGTTGTTTCAAAAGCCGGCATTCGTGTCGATCCCTCGAAGGTCGAAGCTATCATCAAATTGCCTCCTCCTTCGAGTTTGCGCCAACTCCAAAGTTTGCAAGGGAAAGCAAACTTTTTACGCTGATTCATTCCAAACTACGCCGAGGTCACTAAAGGTTTTACACGGTTGTTGAAACAGAACGCTCAATTCTTTTGGGACGAGATTGCCCAACAATCTTTTGATGCACTTAAGCACGCGTTGACCCATGCACCGTTGTTGCATCCTCCCAACTACAACCAGGACTACTTCTTATACCTCGCAGCTTCGCATTCCACCATTGGAATGGTGTTAGTTCAAGAAGATGAATTCAGAGCGGAACATGTGATATATTATCTTAGTAGGACATTAAACCCCACTGAGCTAAAATATTCGCATGTGGAGAAATTGGCTCTGGCAGTCATTCAAGTTGTCCAGCGTTTTCGTCACTACATTCTTCTCCGTAAAACTACAGTTATTTCGGATTGCAACCCTATGATTTATATTTTGACTAAACAACTGCTAGGGGGCAAGTACTCTAAATGGATCGTTATTCTGCAAGAGTTCGACTTGGAGTTTGAGAAGTCCAAGTCTAAGAAATCCTTAGTTTTTGCGGAATTGATGTGTGATTTCCCGCGTGCTGACACAGAAACTGTGGCAGAGGAGTCCATTGCGGACGAATCTTTGTTTCTTATCAGTACTTTAGATCCGTGGTACGGGGATATAATCATCTATCTCCAAACCCAAACCTTTTGGTCTGAAGCTTCAAAGTCGGAACGTCGAAAAATTTGGTTTCAATCCCAGCAATACAGGATTATTGGAGATACACTTTATCGCCGGGGGGCAGACTTAGTTTTTCGACGTTGTTTAACTCACGAAGAGGCTGAGAGGGTTTTGAATGATTGTCACTCTAGAGCATGTGGCGGTCATATGTCTGGGTATGCCACAACTCAGAAGGTGTTGCGCGCTGGCTATTTCTGGCCGTCCATGTTTAAATATTGTATCATTGCGGTTCGGAAGTGCCACAACTGTCAAGTGTTTGATCGCAAGATGCGCGCACCACCTGATCCTCTCCATCCTATAATTTCCGTTGGTCCTTTCGCCAAATGGGGTATCGATTTTATTACTTGTAACCCTCACTCGGCCGGGGGGCATGCGTATATCATCCTCGCGGTTGATTATTTTACTAAATAGGCCGAGGCGATACCTACATTCGACGCAAGCGGCAAAACAGCTGCAGTTTTCATATTCAATCACATTATAACTAGGTTTGGTGTCCCATAAGCAATCATCACTGACCATGGGAGCCATTTTCGAAACATCATGATGACTGAGCTTACAAGCCAGCTTGGTTTGCGCCACGATAGCTCTACTCCTTATTATTCGCAAGCCAACGGTTTGGTTGAGTCTATCAACAAAGTTCTGGTTATCATGATCCGACGAATCATTGGTATTCATCGGTCGAATTGGCACAACATGTTATTTTCAGCGCTATGGGCATACCGAACTTCAGTGAAAACTTCAACAGGGTTCACTCCTTTCCAGCTAGTTTATGACTTGGAAGCTGTGTTACCCATTGAATGCGAAATCCCATCACTTCAAATGGCTGTCGAATTACTCCCAGCTACTTCCGAAGAGGAGAAACATTTATTATACTTAGCTCAATTAGATGAGACTCGACGTGACGCTGCATTGGCAATCGAGACTCACGCGAAGCGAATGAAAGCTCAGTATGATAGAAATGTGACCCCTCGGAGTTTTTGGGAGGGAGACCTAGTGCTGTTATATGATCAAGCTAACGATAAGCTAGGTGCTGGAAAATTCGTTCCTATGTGGCATGGACCCTACATTGTAAAGCGAAAGCTAGCAAAAGGGGCCTATGAGCTGGTAGATTTTGATGGGGACTCTTTGGGTAAACCCAGAAATGGACTTTACCTAAAGAGGTATTATGCTTAAACGGTGGGTATGGAGATTTTTAGTTAGGTTAGGTTTTCTTTCTAGCTAGTATGTTTGTTAGTTTAGATAGTGTGCTTAGCTTAGAAAGTGTGTTTTTCGTCGTTATTCTGGCTTATCTTGGTTTTACTCTTGATATTGCAGATGTCGACGCCTCTCCAAACGTACATTGGATTTGTCGATGGTGCTTGTCGTAGTACACGAAATATCTCTTCCGCAGCTTGGGTTATCTATTCGCCCTCTGACGAGTTAGTTTCTATGCATGGGGTGAGCCTCGGTCAAACGACAAACAACATTGCAGAATACAGTGCAGTGGTTGAATTATTGTCTGAATCTATTTCATTTGGAATTCGACGTTTGATAGTGAGGTTAGATTCTGAACTCGTTGTATTACAGCTTAATAGAATATATGCCATTAGAAATCCCGTGTTATTAAGGTTGTTTTTGAGAGTGCTTCTCTTGGAACGTGAATTTGATTACATTGAATATCAGCATATTCCAAGGTCTTTAAATACATTAGCAGATGCAATTGCTTCTCGAATGTTGGACAGACATTTATGATAATCATGCAAGTAAATTTAAAAAACATTTCATCACATATGTTAAACAAAATGAGCCGGTAATAATGATATATATATATATATATATATATATATATATATAGATAGATAGGAATGTGTCAAAAATATACATCGTCTTCGATCATAGGTTGAAAAACACCTTATGATCGGCAAAAATGATAAGTACAAAAAACCAAAAATGTCATATGTGTCTACAAAAGTGACTAGCCAATCACTGGTGGTGCTCTCTATACGAGACCACTGCCCGCGCTACCCTACGCAAGAACCTCCTAAAAGGTCCAAGGACTGCAACCACATAGCGCTGAAGTCGAATGGGAATGTCATCTATGGTGGTCTCTGGTATATCCGCCGTCAGACGCTCTAGATCCTGTTCCAGCTCGGCTAAGGTCTCTGCGGCCGCATCCTGTGGGGCTGGTGCTGGTACAGCTGGTACTCTCCTCTCAAAAGCCCGGAGGTTGGCTGGACGCCATGGACCTACATCTGCATTTTGAAAATTTGTGCTGTCAGTTTTGAGGCGATATATAAAAACAAAAAAAAATACATAATTTGAAAACTCGTGAAAAATGAAATACCTCTGCCATCCCACTGTTCTCCCTGTGGAAGAACCATGTCCAGATCATTCCGAAAATCCATTCCGGCATAAGGGAAGTCCTGAATAGCAAAGACCTGGCTCTCTAGCCAGTGAAAGTAACCATCAGGAAATTGAACAACTGCTGCTCCCTCATCAGGATGCCGGGCCATTACCGCAACCCATCTCGTCAACTTAGGCTCCCGAGGAGCCCCAACTGGAACTGTAAGATGCTGGGGGACCAGCATTGGAACTCTCTCTAGGGCAAAGCTCATGACTAAAGGCCCATATCCAAAGGTCTTCAGTTGTCCTCTCTTTTCCCTGGTTAGTTGGCCCTTCAAATTAACCAACACAGCATCGTACCAGTTGAAAATGGTGCCTTGGAAGCAGTCTATAGCCATCCGCATTTGGGACCCGGTGGCTTGGTGCAAAGCGGCCGCGCCGCAAAGTCTGGTAACAGTAAAGGCTATCACCATAAGTTTAGGTCGGGATATGTACTTGCTTTCTATCCCCTTCTCATGGTTTTGATTGTTGCACCACTCTAGCCGGAGACTAGCAAGGGATTGGCCACCCGGCCTAGTCCCGAATAGAGAAAGTTGCTCGCCCCTGTTAGGCAAGCCAGTGAGAAAATATATGTCGGAGGGCTCTATCTCGAGCTGGTGCTCTCCGATGTAGAAACATTGCTCTTGAATGTTCCACCTTTCAACCAGCCACTCAAGGAATGGCACCTGGCCCCTCATGCCAGGTATGGCCCAGTATTTGTACAGTCCGCATGCTTTTAATGCATCAATGGAAGGTTGATGACCTATCGCGGCCAAATCAATGTCCTCGTGCTCTCTTTCACGCCAATCAAGCATGGTGTGCTCCCTGCACATCATAAAACATCAGTTAGGATCCATAAAATTTAAAAATTTTGGTCTATTTTGGAGGTATGAGGGTTTCAATTTGCGTTTTGCGGGGTACGCACCCCGGCCTTTAGGAACAGAGCGTCTGGATGCAGCTGCCCTTAAGGCCAGGTGCGTACACCCCGTAATTTTCCCATTGAGAAAATATCGGGGTATGCAGGTCAGCAGTGCATGACCTGTGTACCCCGAAGTGCGCATCTTGAAACCCCGAGACCCCCAAAAAATCAAATAAAAGCTTAAAAATGAATTCTAAACGGATAGAAATCAAGAGAGGGGTGTTGTAGAATACCTGGTGAAACGACGTTCGATTCTGACGGTCGGATTCTCCGCAATCTCCACGGGAAGTTTCTTGTCAAAAACCCTTTTCTCAACCTCAACAGTAAAATGGTAAAAATGACATGGTAAAAAGTCTTTTTATAGGTTTTTTGGATGAATGAATGCTAAGTTTGTTTATTTTTCACCATGAAAGGACATTTTTCAATGTATTTTTACCCATCTTAAACAGGTATGAGTAATGTGTCATTTTTGTGCAGGACAAAAGGACTTTAGAGTAAAATCATCATTTTTCATGAACCAAAACATCAGCGTCATCTTTTAAGCTCTTTTCTGACTCCTAAAATATGAAAATATCGCCGAGCGTTTCTTTTACACTCGTTAAAACAGAATTAAAAGACGGTCCCCTTATAGCTCTTTTCTGACCGTAAAAACAGGAAAAGATTGCCGGGTTTTTGTCGTTTCAAACTTGATATGGAAATAAAATGACGTGTCCTTGATCGCTTTTTACTTTTCAGGTCAGAGACACTAATCATGAAAGTACTCCTTGGTCGCAAGATCAAGCGGTTCTCCCAGGTATTATTTTATACTTTTTCGGGCTTGGGGGACACAAATTTACGAAAAAGTTCAACCTAGAGTCTTCTTAAGTTTTTCAGACTCTCTAAAATTGAAAAACGCTGAGTTTCTCCTATACTGGGCTCGTTAAAATTTCACAGTAAAGGACCTGTTCAATTACAAACAGGAACGAACCACTCCTTCCTAGGGTTCGAATCAAAACTAGGTTGGACTCATCCGAAGGATGAGCTTATAATCAAGCATATGTTATCCTCCTCAAGCTTGTTAAAAATAAAGAGGTACTTGCCAGAAATGGTGGGGGAAAAGAGAGAAGAGTGAGCCTATTTGTTATCTTTTGTCTCAGAAGAAACTTTATTACCACTCTTGGATACGACACTTTTCATTCACCTGGGTTGGGAAATCCTTTGCCTCACAGTTGATCAAACCACATTGAAAGTCTTCAGCCGGGTTCCGGGGATTAACTTTGAGTCATTCGTCACCAAGCCATCTGTTGTGTCGTTATGTGTTCAAGAGGTCTGCAAGCAAAACTTTCATCTGCAAAATACTTGTCATCCATTTGACCATCCCTGAGTCAGTCCTTACAGCAACATTTATTCAACTTGAACAATGATTTCGTGTTGTGGGCTTGCCTGCAACGGGTCGCTTTCTATCGACATCAGCACATTATCTAGAAAGATGACTTAGAAATCGTCAGTACCTTGAAGTCTGCATGCATCAATGGCAGGTTTCTCGCCTTTGACGTCAGTTTACATCATTGACTTTCGATCGAAGGATTCCGTGAAATGTTCGACATCAACTCATTCATTCACATCTCATGGATTGTACTGGGTACTTTGAGAACCATTGACATTACTGGTGGTCTCTCTCACACTTGTTAACAGTTTACATCATCGAATCGTAATCAAGTGGTTTCTACCATGTTCGACATCAACTCATTTATTCACATGGCTAGGATCGTACCAATTCGGGAAGTAGAAATGAAGACCCTGGATCTAATTTCCACCATCCAGGCTGCGAGGAGTTTTGTATTCATTATCTAAGTAGACTAATCATAAATAGATGGATGCGCCCATACTGTGTCTACAAAAGTCTATGATTAAGATGTACTGCAAGATCATTCATGTATCAGAGTAGTTAGTCTGTTAGTTAAAGTTTTGATCTGAGTATGGGAATGCCTACCTCGGCGATGATATAATCTTATACATGTATTTTGTGTTGAAAATTGCAGGTTCTGACCAGGCTCTCCACGAGTTAATCCTTGAAATGATAAAGCGCTTCACCCTTCCTAGATAATACAAAACCCTAATCTACTACAGGCTTCGCACTTTAGGGGGCAATCTGTTACACTAAAAAATGTCACCATGACTATTTACAGTTGGTATGGCTCTATCGACAGTCATGCTATCCTCCTGGGCAAGTCTTATGCCTCTGCTCTCCATGTCAAACTCCAAAAAGAGAGAAAGTCTTTGTAAATGTGTTTATCTCTGGGTACGCAGATTCTCTCAGCCTTACCTGCGTATACGCACCTAATGTTCACAAAAGCTGCGTACTTGTATGCTCTGTATGTAAAGGGGCAGGTGCGTACCCCTGTAAAGGTCAAAAGGCACAAGTTTCACTCCAAAAAAGTTACTTGTGGTCATTTCTAGAGGCTTCTAGAAGTATGTTTGACGTGTATGAAGCGCCTCCAGATGGTTCATGTACCCCTACCAAAGAGGAACTTATCCCATCAATAAGGGAGCTATCCCATCCAAAGAGGGGATTATCCCATTGATGGTGGACCTGATTAACTTCCTCTTGAGCACTATAAATACAGGCATTGGGCCAGAAGGAGGGGAGGTTGAAAGCTAAACATTTCTAAGGGTAGATGCTGCTGGAATTAGGACTCCCATTTAGAAGCTTGTGAGGAGAGATTTCCATCTTTGCTTGTTCTATTTGGAGGTGGGTGAGCTTTGTCAAAGTAAAGGAGAACTCTTGATGGACCCTGGGAGGAACTTGCACAACACCAAGGCTCAGGTTGTAATTGTTCCTTTTGTTTCCTATTAATGCAAATGAATCCATTCTTCTCAATAACTTGTTATTTATGAGTTGTTTCATGTACTCCTTGGTCTATGTGTTAAATATGTTTTATTTTATGAGATTATCAAGTGCTATTTAATCATTTGATTGTTAGTGAATGCAGGTTTCGAAGTGAAGGAGGAGCTCATCCGGATCAGCGAGGCTGGACTGCTACAACAGTGTTGGACTATAGGTAGGATCTAAACACTTGATTTCTTGTATAGTAAATGCATGTTTAGAGAAGAATTGCTCTTGTTTGTCTTGTTTGTCACTAGAGAGTCTTAGGCTCCTAGGGAGGTTGGTTGTGTCCGCACTATCGACTCTTTCCGCCTGACAGCCAGAAATTGCATTTTGATTTTATTGTTGCATCTTAATTTATCTTGATTTCTTTTTGCAGGAAAACAATAGAAGAGATATGGAGAAAAAATATCTCAATCAATGAGAATGCTTCAGTAATTAAAAGATTCAAATTTTGAGAAAATAAAATTGGATTGGGCAGATTTACCTTCAACAATATTTCCTCTCAAAAATACCTTTGGAAACATTATAAATGACAGATTGCAGAATGTAAAAAACGTTGTTCTCCTCTGCATTTCTGGAATTATAAAGGCACTTTTGTAATAAGTATTTAGAGTTGTAGGTGGGAGGAGTGGAATCTCAGATCTGGATATTATTAAGGTTTTTCTTTTACATTCTGAGTTATGTATAATGAACAGAATTTGCATTATTGTAGCTCTGGTTTTGAAAGCAGAAGCTCAGGCATTGTAAATGACTATTAGAGACTGGAGCTAGAGAAATGGATTCAATAAATTGGTATTTCGAATACTATTGTTCTAAATGTTGGTTTCATTTTATGATGATATAATTGTGTCAATTTACTTACATATTTGTGCACTTTTGTCAGTATGGGTAATTTGTCTCAATTTTATATTATTATTTATCTCTACTCTTATAGATTAAATTATGATTTCTGAGTAACTATTTACTCAGAAATCTGTCTTATAAAACTGCTTTGTTGAACAGTGATATGTTGAGAACTTCTTCCACATATTATTGTTTAATAATTCAAATTACTGATTAAATGATCAAAATCATTTTGCGAACCTTTTCCTAAGTGTTGTTGATTGATTATGTCAGTTGAGAGGTCTTAATAGGATGTGTTTTGGTATCCATAATATCAGTTAATTAAACTATTTCATTAACTTGATATTCATTATAAACAAGACATATTCAAATCCCAATATTTTAAATATCTTGCTCTTGGTTGGGTTAGATCTATATGTGCCTAATTGAGATAGAATTAAGATAGTTCCTTTTGCTTGGATCTTAGAATAAGTTTGCATTTAGATTAATTTCTACATTCTTTTAATTCCTCTTCCCAAAGGGGCAAACTTTAGTAGTGGATTGGCTGAGCCCCAAATCAGCTTAAGGATCACTTTTTTCCCTGATCAACAGGAGGGTTGATCTGATGTCTCTTTTCCATTGGTGAATGAATGTCATATTTTAAAGCCATTGGAGATTGAGAGGGGGTAATTGGACCTAGTTAAACCAGTCATAACCACCATTCCAAACTGAAAATGAGCTACTAAAAGGTCTGGACCGGGTGTTCATCCTCCATGTTGTTGCAACAATTTTCGAGGCTTCAACAAGAAGAAACAACATTGAAAGCTGAGGATGACATCGAACCCAACATTGAACAATCTCAAGATTTTTCTACTAAGTTAAAGAAGAAAATTTGGAAGATTTGGAAGATTTGAACCTCATAAAAAATACAAAATCAACAACAACAATCATTCACATGGAGATTGAGACATGTCCAAATTGCAGTTCTTTGGTTGCAATGAATATGAACACTATAAAAGGAATTGTATGACAGATCCTATGAACAAGAATAACAAAAAGAGGAAAGAAAAAAGTGGAGCTAACATTATAGAAGAAGATGAAGAAACTGAGAAGCAACCAAAGACTGAAGATCATAAGGACCTCTACTATTGAATAATTCTACTTTTACCAAATTTACAAGAAGTTTGTCTTGTTTTTATTAAAAGATGGTAGTTACAGTAACAATTGCATTTACATTTGTAGAAGAGTGTTGGGATTTGCAAATTATGGCATCATGAAAATAAGCATATAAAATTGGAAGAATTAACATCTACACAGTGAATTTCACCTTATCACAAAAGGTTGGAAGCAATCATCTAATCATCTAGCAATCAAGAATAAAAGGATTTGGGCCATCAAGAAATTTGCAGTTACTATAGCAATTACAATTTTATCTAGGTGATCTAGAAACAATTACTTATTAGAAAAAAGGACTACGAGGATATACTATAGAAGAAAAATCATTAGCAAAAATCAAGGCCATTATGTAGCATTATAGAAGTTTCTACAATATGATATTTTCATAGTAACATGAAAAAAGTATATTCCACTAGAAGAACATGAATGCCACATCAAAGAAGCATAGAAGTATGAAGGTAGGAGATAGTCTAGAAGTAGCATGAAAGCATAATTCAAGAATTTCTCATCATAAGGAAGGCACCTCATCATTCATGGCAATCATTTTCAAAGAATATTAAAGAAGCAATTCGTTGAAAAAGAAGTCAACTAAATGGCATTATGAAAGGAAGTACGCCTATCTTTGAGAAGGTTCTTTATTAGAAAAAGACCCATGTCTTTAGATAAAGTTGAAGGAAAGGATACATATAGATCATAAATATACTCAGGAGCATAAGCTTGATATGTCCTGGTAATGTAGGAAAGTTGAGACTCTTCCATATTGTTGCATAACAAATGGGAAGGACAATTGTTAATATTGATCATCATCCAATACGGTCTCTTGAAGAATGCGAGAAAGGAGGTAATGTCGACTTTAGATGGAGCTAGAAGCGCAAAGTGACTCGAAGAATCTTACAACTTGGAATTTGGAGTAACATCACTTGCTTTGGCTACTTTGATAATGAGGAATGACACTATAATGTTTGGGATATGGTATGACTTCTAGGGAGAATATATATTAGAATTTTTTACACTATAATGGGAGGAATTGCAACAAATTGATACAAGAATTCATGAGATAGTTTTTTGACCACTTAAGGATGTGATGGGTTCAATATTGGTCTAGAAGATGTTCATCCTCCTTGGTTGAAAAGAGGGAGATATAATTGGATATACATTGATTGTTTCACAAGTACTATTGCTTACAGAGAGACTATTGATGACCAGTGAAAGATGATATAATTTGAAAAAGGTATGAAGGAAAAACCTCGTCAGGAAGTAAGAGTATGTGAAGGGTTTTGTGATCAACGTTGAAATAATTTGGCCTAATATGATGTTTGACAAACTATTTAATTAATTTTATATCTATGTGAAGATTGACAAAGGTCCACGGAGGCCAAATCTCTTTATGAGATGATCCAAGGTAGGAGACTAGAAGCTATAGAAAATATCCACAGAAGAACATGTAGCTGATGCTTTTATGAGTATTTTTTAGACATGCTTAAGCTTATGGTTGTTTCTCCCTATTTGAGAGGGAGTAAGGATTACCTCCCTACTTAAGAGGGAGTGATTGTGGAGACTATATTCTCCATGTATCATGCATTATGGCCAAGACTAAAAGTCATAATATTAGTGAAGGAACTGGTAGGGAGAATGATGGATTGGATAAGAATTTGGGACCGATACTCCTTGAGGAATAATCTCCAAGATAGGAGCAGACTCAAGGACCACTACTCTTTGAGGATTGGGAATCCAAGATATGAGTAGTCATGAGGACCAATATTCTTTAAGGATGCGGTGATATCCAAGATAAGAATTATCATGTAAGGGCATACGTGGTGAACATTCAGATGGAATATGCGCCTTTAGAGGCAGTGGTGGTGTCCAAATTTATGCCTTCTAGCATTATGCTATGAACTAGTGGAGAGATAGGGCTTCTCAGTCAAGGCCTTTCTATTTTTTAATTGACAACACTGGTTATGATGATGCTTGATGGTGCTTATCAATCCTAAGTATTCTTATGAGAATATTTCAATTTGAGAGTATCCTTGTATCCTATTGAGTCATTATGAATACCTCCCTAGTTAAGAGGGAGTGTTGGAAAATGTAATTACGTTCAGTCATCATAATTATCATTGTACCTATGTCATTATATATTTCATGTCAAAGAAAAAGAAGAAAAATAAATTATTATTCTTTGCATTAGTCAAAGCATGCTCTTCATGCTTTTAGGGTTTATTGAGTCAAAAGAAAACTTGTCATGGGTCAAATTCCCATTTGGACTATTTGTAAGAGAATAAAAATATTTTATTTTGAGTCAAAAGAGTAAAGTTGTCAACCACAAGACCAAGTCAACCCTCCCTAGATAAGTTGGCCCTAGAAGGGATAAATTCAACCTCTTGGACAATTATAAATATAGTGCAAATCAACCTCATTTAGACATCACATCGCAACTTCAATTTCTGTGCAAGATGTTGAGAAATGTAACTAGTATCTTTCTTCATAGTTGTTGTCTTATGTAATTCCTATATATTTTTCAAAACAAATAAAAATAAAAATTATTGTCAAAGAAAAATAATTTATAAGCATGGGCTTCATGCTGCATTTATTTTGTTTCTAGGTCAAAGCACACATTGAGTTCTTCTAAGGTTTATGCCATGTGTCATGGTCCTTGTCATTACGTCATAGACACTTCTTGGGCTTTTTATATCAAGAAAAAAATTGTAATTAAGTCAAAAATGTATTTTGTGCCTCCACCACCAAGTCAGCCTCATTAAGGGAATTCGACCACACAGAAGGAATATATATAGAAGTGTAGTTTGACCTATTTGAGAATCCATACAAGTAAGTTTATATATGCAATAGAAAGAGGAATAAAGAAGTGTGAAATACCTGAAAAATAAGGAGAAACATTGAAAAGAAGGAGACACATGTCAAGCAAGAAGAAGCAGAAAAATTCTCTCTTTTATGTCATAGGTGCAATATTGTGGGTTCTAGGAAGGAGCCGAAATCGTAGGACTATAGTAAGGCCAAAATTCTAATGTAGTAGAGCTAAAATTCTTGATTGTTGTAGTATTGATGCAATATTGAATAATTTGATTGCAAATACTATCTTGGGAGGTTGACTTGGTGGATTGGAAGAAGTCTTTGTCTTGGTCAAGGGCCTTGGTTGTCTCATTTGATTTGGTTCTTGTCAGACCGGGAGGTAACTCCTCAAAACAAACCATGATATTCATTTAGGTTGGTCATTATTATATACATGAGGGAGAGACTGTTCATTTCATCTCCCAGTGACTCTTCATCTTTTCTATTATTTATTTACATTAATTACAGTTGTTCACCCAATCCCTATGATTAGGTGTCAACATTCCCCCCCTTAATCTGAAGGGATGTTGGTGAGTCCAAGCATCATTCTGAATCTTTCAAGCTTTTCTCTTCCAAGCGCTTTGGTGAAGATGTCTACAATTTTCTCATTAGTGGAACAATGGCGGAGATGGATTGTTTTGGCCTCAACATGATGTTGAATCAGATGATATTTAGTATTGATGTGCTTCGTTGGATCATGGAACTTTGGGTTCTTTGCCAACTTTATTGCTGAGGTATTATTAATCATGAGTGGAGTCGATTGTACTTGTTTTACCTGCAAATATTCAAGAATTTTCTTGAGCCACACAATTTCTTTTGTTTCCTCAGCTGCTGCCACATATTCTGCCTCTGTTGTGGAATCTGTTGGAACTGATTGTTTGCGTGATCTCCAGGAGATAGTTCATGATCCAAGAATCATAACATAACTTGAAGTAGATACCCCAGCTTCTTTGTCTCCATTGAAGTTCGAATCAGAGTATCCAATCAAGCTGAAGTCACCCACCTGTGTATACTTGATTCCAAAGTCTTGAGTTCCCTTCAAGTAACTTAGAACTCTTTTTGCAACAGACCAATGTCCCTCACAAGGCTTTTGCATAAACCTGGAGAGGATTCCAACAACAAACGAAATGTCTGATCTGGTAGTAGTTAGGTAGTTGAGACTTCCTACAAGCTGTCTATACTTTGTTGCATCCTCAAATTCTTTTCCTTCAATGGACGTGAGCTTTAAGTTTTGTTCCATTGGAGTATTAATAGGATTGCACCCTTTCATGCCAAACTTGTTCAACAGATCTCCAATGTACTTCTTTTGAGAAAAGAATATTGACTTTGGATGTTGAGTTACTTCAATACCAAGATAGTAATGAACATAGCCCAAATCATTCATTTCAAAACCTTTCCTCAATTACTTCTTTATGGATGAAATGTAGCTTTCATTGTTCCCTATCATCAAAAGATCATCTACATATACCACAATATATACAACTGTTTTTCCAACCTTCTTGACAAACAAAGTTGCATCATCAAGATCATAATGTTTGAAATTGAGTTTCAGAAGATGCTCAGTTAGTTTTTCATACCAGGCTCACGATGCTTGTTTGAGGCCATACAAGGATTTCACAAGTTTGCATACTTTATGTTCATGTCCTTTCATAGAAAATCCTTTAGGCTTGGACATAAAAACATTCTCTTTTAGATCTCCATTCAAGAAAGTAGTTTTTACATCCATTTGATCGACTTTCCAACCATTCTGAGCTACTAGGGCAAAGAGTGTCCGGATGGTAGCCCATTTTGCTGTGGGGGAAAAAGTATCCTCATAATCGATCCCTTCCTTCTGTGCAAAACCTTTTTGCCACAAGCCTGGCTTTGTGCTTGTCAAGTGAGCCATTAGATTTATACTTGTTCTTGTAGACCCACTTGCAGCCAATTGGTTTGGTTCCTAATGGAGGATCAACCAGCTTCCAAGTGCCATTCTTTATCAGGGCATCATATTCCTTTTGCATTGCTTCTTTCCATTCCTCATGATAAGCAGCTTCTTTGAAGGAAGTTGGTTCAAAATCTGTAGACAAATTCAATTCAAAATCATAAGAAACATCCATATCAACAGGTGAATCAGAGTCATCTACATCACCTCCATTTTTCCGGTTTGAATTTCTAGTTCCTGTCTTTCCAACCTCATCAAGATGAACACTTTCAAGTGCCTTTGTTAGCCACTTTGGGGGACCTTTCTCAGATGGTCCAGGCTGCTCTGTTGATTGAGTTGGGATTGAATCAAGATCGAGTCTCCCAATTCTATCAATCACATCACTTAAAGTATCATCCGTTGTTGGAGTTTCATGCAGGGGAGAGAGTGCTTCAGAAGAAGATTCCATAGGTTGATCTAGTATAGGAATCCCCCCTTCAAGATGTGCAATTTGATTATCAAATTCTTGAAATGATTTTGCATTTGCGAATCTATCCAAGTGATCAAGTTACCGCTCAACAACATTGTCAGTTTTGGATGATTCAAGAAAGATTACATATTTAGATACAACAAAATTTTTATTGACTTCATCACAAAGACAGTATGTTTTGGAGGTGTTTGAGTACCCCCCGAAGATACACTTATGACTTCTTGCACCAAGTTTGTTTCTATGTACCTTTTGTATCAAGGCATAACATGTGGAACCAAAGACCCTGAGATGCTTTATCGAAGGAATGTGCCCATACCACATTTCATAAGGAGTCTTGTTTCTAATAGCATTAGATGGACATCTATTCTTTACATATACAAGACATAGAATTGCATCAGCCTAAAAAATCAATTTTACATTTTTGAAAAACATCATGGAGCGCACCATATTTAAGATTGTCCTATTCATTCTTTCAGCTACACTGTTCTATTGAGGATTATAAGGCACAGTTGTTTGATGTTTGATCCCATGTTTGCGAAGACAGTTTTCAAATTCATTTGAAGTGTATTCTTTTCCATTATCAATGCGAATAGAGGCAATATGAGATTGTGCATCATTTTCAATCCATGTATGAAAGTTCTTGAATGTTTGAAAAGCATCAAATTTGTTCTTCAATAAATAAACCCAATGCATTCTGGTGTAGTCAGCAATAAATGTCATCATATATTTATTTACATTTGTAGAAGGAATAGGAATTGTACCACATAAATCTGAATGAATGAGTTCAAGTTTTCTATGTGCTCTGGAGTGTGAATCATGAAAGGACTGTTTTCTATGCTTTCCTAAAAGGCAAGCATCACATTCCTTAAGCGTCCTAGGAATTGTAGGCAAACCAATAACACCATTTTTCTTCAACAAGTGGAGGATGTCATAGTTCAAATGTTCAAATCTAGCATGCCATAATAGACTTGATGGAAGTGTACCTTCTTCATAATGAGAATTGTATGAGAAATGTTGTGCACGAGTAGAGGTACCCTGCATCTTGAGAATCCTTTCTTCTTCTATCCCTGTCATGACAAGTGAGTGATCAGATGCTTTTCTCACCTCAAGCTTGCCATCAAACATATGAATAGAGTGACCTTTCTAGCAAATGTGGACCAAGGAAAACAAGTTTCTCCTCAGCTATGGGAGATATAGAACATGATGCAGAAGAAAGTTTGGAAGGCCACACAATTTAAGCCTGATTGTGCCAAGCCCTGATGGCTTGAGTTTTGATTGGTCTGCAAAGTATACTGCTCCATCAACATTGTCAGTAAATTATTCAAAAAAATATTTTATATGAGTCATGTGGCAAGTTGCTCCTGAATCAAGCAACCAATCATTTTTCCAAGAAGCAAGTGAAGCATTAAATAAGTCTTCATTTACTCCAATATTACATTGTGCCACAACATAATGAGCGGATTCAGGTGCTTTACCTTTTTCTGTGTCATTAGTTTTACCTTTGGGTTGGTTTTTTTGCTGCTAAATTTTGTCCCAAGGTAACTTGCATGTGGAGGCATCATGTGATCCATTTCTTTTGCAGCGTATGCAGTGCAAATCTCACTTTTCTCCTTGAGAGTGTCTGCCCCCCTCGCCTTTGAAATTTCTTCCTCTTCCTCTTCGACCACCTCTTCCTCTGGAAGAATCTTGAGAAAGATTCTTTTCTCTTTGAGCAAGACACACAGCCTCTTCAGAAGATTCAAGGGTTGTCTTCTTTCCAAAAGATTTCTCTCTTTCAACAAATTTTTTCACAAGAGAGTCAAAGGTAATATCTTTGAGATTTCCATTTGTTTGCAATGACTCAAGATAATTGGAGTAAGTAGGATAAATTTCCTTGAGAAAAGTGATTAGAGGAATATATAATTCAACCTTAGTGGCTTTGATATCATGCATTATAGATTTTACTTCGGATGCAAGAGCAAGAGGATCATTATTTTTTTATTCAGAAGTGAAGAGTTTAATCATGAGTTAAACAACTTCAAGTGCAGAGTGTGAGTCATAGAGTTCCTTGAGTTGTTGTAAGGCTTCGAAAGCATTTGAAAATGGAAAAATATGGCGGCTCACCTCTGCACTTACTGATGTTGCAATCAATGCATAGGCCTTGTTGTTCTTATTTTCCCAAATGGAAAACTCCTTGTATGAGGTAGGTTGTTCTGGCTCTTTGTCTCCATCTCCAACACACACTCCTTTCCACAACTCATTGAAAATGAGGGTTTGTTTTGCTTTTCTGGACCACTCAGGATAGTTCTCCTTGCCAGTGAGAACTACTCCCACAATAGATATGATTGAATGCATTGTAAAATCTATGTACTATGGGAAAAGAATACTTCTGTTGCAAAATTTTACTCCTAAAAGAAAATTGATTATGACATATGGAGACATAGCTATCACTATACAAAATTTAATACCATACACTGCAATATCATTCAGCGTAATGGCATTCACCATTCACCGACTCTAATATTCAATACACATATACAATGCAACAACAACACAACATTGCAACAATAGTGATATATCCCACAACGATATATCAATCTTCACCTAATTTGAACCAAAAATACCATGCCAGAACACAACATTGCAGCAACAAGTACAATATGATATGTAAAAAAAAATCGGATTTATTTATATGGAGGAGAAAATTTGTATGGATAGGGAGCGGTGTATGGAGGAGCGAATTTACTGATATTGCAAGTTAAGAGGGGCAGTGATAGCTCTGATACCTTCGTATGGAAGCATCACAGCGTGGGAGGAGGGTGTGTTGTAGAAGGCAGTGTTCAATGAGGAGCAGCATTCAAGGCAGTGATATTCCACATCGGTGTTCACCACAACGACATTTACCATTACCAAAAACTGTTAGAATTCGACATTCACCAATTTATTCAACGCACCACTCAGTGTTGAATGCAAAGAAAATAAAACACATAGATAATTCAACACTCTATCCGAACACACAAAGGGATAATTCAAAAAAATTGTAATGCGCTGAGGGTAAAGGATGTAATACAAAAATTTGTGACAGTATTATAGAGATTTTACAAAGATTTGATAGAGATGACACTCTACAAAAATTCAAAACAAAGGCAAGAAGGAGTTACAAATTAAAGAGGGAAGCCAAAAATGGCACTGACTCTGATACCATGTTAGGCCAGGAGGTAACTTCTCAAAACAAATCATGATATTCATTCAAGTTGGTCATTATTATAGACATGAGGGAGAGACTATTCATGTCATCTCCCGGTGACTCTTCATCTTTTCTATTATTTATTTACATTAATTACAGTTGTTCACCCAGTCCCTATGATTAGGTGTCAACAGTTCTAAAGGAAGAGAAGATCATTTTTGGGTTTTCCCCTAGGAGAGGGGGTTTTCCCTGGCTGAGCCTATATCCTATGTCCTTATTGTTTTGATCTTCATGCATTTAGGTTTTGATAGTTGCTTGATGATAAGAGGATAAACGAAGAAATAAGAGAAGTTAATAAGACTGTTAATATATCACAAGTAATAATCAAGATAAGAAAAATCTTTCTGGTTTTATGATTTTCGAACATTGTATGAAGCTAATGTAAAGAAGAAGGAAAAAGGCAGCTTTACGATCAATAACTCTCATCATATTAAGAAAGGATTCAAGAGAAGGTTTCAAGGTAGATCATAAGAGGAAGTGAAGTCTTAAGAGAAATAAATTATTAAGAGTTCTTATAAGAAGGATATCTAGACCCCTTTCATAAGAGTAACATTGACAAGTTTATATATGGCCTTATCAATGAAATATGAGAACAAAATCCAAGGAGCCTCTAATTTTAGAGCATGGAAAATAATGATGGACCTCCTCCTTGCAAAGAATAACGTATTGGATTTAGTACAAGGAAAAAAAGGAACCTACATATGATGCTAGAAAGGAAAATTACAAAGAAACTAACATTATTTCCATGAACCTAATTGTGGATGGAGTTAAATACAACTTGATTCCGTACATATACATGTTAGATTATTCAATAAAAATGTATGAATCTCTCTCCAAGTTATTTACAATTAAGAATATTGAACAAGTGGCAAGTTTAAAGAATTAAATTCGAACATAAAAAATGACAAAAGATGATACAATATCTTCCTATTTTGTAATAATTGCTAATATAGGAGATGAACTACAAAAAAATGATGAAATAGTCTTTGCATAGGAACTTGTGATTTCTGCCCTTATAGCACTACCAAAGTATTGGAATGCCTTTTCAGTTGTAATTAGTAGTTGGAATAATTCTCCATCCTCCAAAGAAATGTGGTCTGCCTGTATACTAGAAGAAACTCGTGTTTCCATGATAGGAGGTAAGAAAGAAGATAAAGAAAATACCTCAAATGCCTACTCTACTCATTTCAAGAAGAAAGGAGGAAATAAGAAATTTAAAGGGTCAAAGAAAAATCATAGGAATATTGACCTCTCTAAAATATAATGTTATCATTGTCACAATATGGAACATTATAAGAATCAATGCCTCGATAATCCTAAGAACAAGAAGAGGGAAAAGGAACAAGTTATAGTTTCTACTGATGATAATCCTCCAAAGAAGTCTAAAAATGAGGATTTTGAAGTCAAAGACTTACTCTGTTAAGTATCATATATCCTTTACTTATAATATAGGCCATTGTTTTGTTTCTTGTAGAGTTTCTCTCATGTTTGACTATAAGATCAATCTTTTTTATTTCTATGTTTTATATATTTAATATGTTTTGTTAGAAATCTCTTAAGTTGTTTTGATGAGTTAAAGGAATCCCTCACAAGACTATATTGAAGTAAGATCAAGAGGGAGCTTGTTATAACTCCAAATCTCACTCTTGAGGTTTGTGATGCTGCACTCATGGCCTAGGGCAACCCCTCCTTCCAGACTTGGTCCAAAATTTAAAAAACAGTTTTTTATTCCCTATACACAACATTTCCTTGATCTAAACGAGTGTGTACGTGGGTCTGTGTATACCCAACCCGCGTATATGTCTTAAAACACTTAAAAAAAATAAAAATCCTTAATTCAGGCAGAGATCGTTGGTTTTACCTGTTGATTACCTATTAGTGCCCGTGGCCCAACTGTTCCCAATGAATTCCCAACTGAAAAACTACTTTGGGAGAAGTATAAAAAGGCTTCAATGGGAAGGCCTAAGGGAGGAGAGAAGAAGAGAGAAAGGTTACTATGCTAAGATTTCCTTGACCAGGTCTGAAGATCCTAGTGCCTCCTGCACTTCCCCCCATTTACAGGAAACCCTTGTTTCCTTGTGTGATGATGTCTATCTACTACTTGAGATATCATGGAGTAAGTCATGGAAGGAGTTTCTTAAAGGCTTGAGACTGGATGAATCCGGAGGACGGTTCCGCTTGGAGCCTGCGAAAGGACGAATCAGGTGAAATTATTCCTTTCTGTGCTTTATTTTTCTATAATAAAAGAAACACTTGTCTTTGTTCCTGATATAAATCTTCTTCATGTTTATGAGATCCATGTTATGATTCATATATGAATGGTTGTTTAATTGCATAACTAACTACCTCTCAATATATTATGAAGATGATTTCTTTATGATGTTTAGTCCATATACAATTGTACTTTCTTGAATTGATTGTTTTGCAGGTTGAAGGAGCAAAAGGAACTCCAAGAGGGTTTGGACCCTGGTGGGATCTTCTCAAATGAAGGACCCCTAGGTACGCCCTGTATCATATAGTTTGCTTATATTAGCATTATGGCTGTATGGAATGTGTGTTTCTATGTATATAAAACCTCTGATATGCTAGGGTATCAACCCAAGACCCTAGGGGATTTTATCCCTTAAAAGAATTGGCGACTCCACTAGGGACAACAGTATTATTGTTCCTAGTTTGGGTTTATTCAAGCCAATCACGGCTCAGCTATCTGTTTTCTTTCTATTACTGTGTAGTCTGTTCCTGTAGGAACTTGAATTGTAAGTTTAATCAGTTTCTTCATATTGTTTCTTGTTTTTTCTTGAAATCTTTTATACACACTGTTTTTCCTGTTTATAGAAGCGTATATACGCTAGTTTCCTTAAGTTAACCCGCATATACACAGGTTTCCTTAGGCTTAGTCATGTATACATGCAACTGTACATAAATATAGTAGCGTATATCTTGTAATTTTCAAGATTTTTCAAATATTTTTGTTTCTGAAGGTCTGTCTGCTGGTCTGGTTCAGTCCTGAATAGTTACTTTCCTGTGTCACTTTTTAGTTTCATAGCAAGTATCTGATTTCAAATTCTCTCTGATTTTGGAAAGTATTGGTCTTATTGGTTTTATTGCAAGCGTCATCACTTTTGTTAAGCACACAAGATTTCTTGTTATTAGTCTTGGCTGCTCTGTTTTGTCAAGGCAGAAAGGTTGATCTTTGTCTTTGTGTCAAATCTTGTTTTGGTGGCTTTTTTGGTCTACATGTCAAAACTATATCTTTATGACCATCTTCTTTTCTTGCTTTCCGAAAGCTTTTGGCTCACACTTTCTTGAAAGTTGTCTTTTCAATCTTTTGGTCTTTATTGCCAAGCTCTTGTTGCTGCTTTTTGATTGTTAAGAGCATTTCGAAACACAATTTTGTTGAGTTATCACTTGTTTTGTGTTGCAAACTCACAAAGTGTTTCATTGCCTATTCTTCGATCATAAAGTTTCAGTCTTGTTGAGAGCACTTTTGTAAAGTCATTTTTTGTTTTTATTTTGAAGAAAACTTCTTGAAAACTTGGTTTTGCTTTCTTGAACTTTGTTTTGATTTAGTTTCTTTTAGTGAATGAAAGTGCATTTTTGTTTGTCTTGAAACTTGCTTTTATTGTGGAGACAAAAATGAGCATTAGCAACTCATATTCCATCTAAACATTTTAAGTGGAAATCATATTGATAAACAAGTTACTTTCATTTCTTAATTTAAGAGTAGTTTTGAGTTTTGCATTAGCATGTACTTATTGCATTAGGATAAATTTGTGCATCCTTTTGGGCATCCATAGTTTTGTTAATTTTTGTGAGTGTGAAGCGTGAGTAAAAGAAAAGAAAAGAAAAATTTGTTGATTTCTTTGAAGTTCCTCTGAACCTAGTAGAAATTTCTTTCATCGAAAAATTAAAACAAGTGCATTTGCATATAGTTTAGTTTTTATTAATTTCTTTTGCGTCAAAACACCACTAGTTTCATTTCTGCTTATCCCAAGACTTAAAGAACAGCCCATTTAAAAACAAGCGCTAATTAAAACATACTAGAAATTTTTATAATTGTCAAGTTAGACCCAACAACAAGTTTTAGGATATTTTAGGGCCTTGGATTAGGCGAGTGGAGAGATAACTCTCAAAGGCCATTTAAACTGTCAAACATAGGAGTCTGAATAGTGAGTGAAAATCCAATAGCGTTAGGGAGACCAGGAAAGCTTCGGATCTGGGAGTTAAGCACGAGGGTTTTTGATACCCCCTCTCCTAATTGTTGGATCTTACCTCAAGACTGTTCCGCCTGGCTTCTGACACAAGTTGGTAACATTAATTGCTACTCCTAGGGCTCTACACAGGAGGCTGCAGAGGGGAATCCCGTGGCACCTGAGGTTGACGTTTTATCACTCTCAACGAGACTACTGGAGGGAACCCTTCTGAAGCTTGGGGGCTTGCACTGGCACAAGTTGTTGTTAGGAGGTCAGCGTAACTTCCTCTATTACCTTCGCTGATAAGACTGGGTCGTCATTATCCCAGACTATCTTAGGAAGGCCCCTTACTTCACTTTCTTGTATTTTGGTGTCCAATCCTCATCACCCGGAGTGGAAATACTCGAATTTTTTTTGATTGGCTAATATATTTTAGGGACTTTTTAGTGTGTGCTCTGTGCTCCTAGTTGGCCTAGCTTTCAATTTTTTGAGTCTTTAGCTAGATCTTAATAAAAAATTCAAAGTGGCCGACCAATCACCTAGATGATCACGAAGACTTTATGGTCTTTCGCCACCAAGTTTAGAGCCTTCTCCTAGAAGGGGCAGAGGTTATACTGCCGGTGGGTTTCATCCTGTGGTAGCTGATGCATCGGGGATTGATCCTCCTTTCGGAGGCATTAGTGTTCAGAATAGGCCTGGTACTTCCACAGAACAAGAGAGGAACACTCTGGTTCTTTCTCGAGTTCTCTTTCAGACGAAAGATAACATAGAGGTAGAAGAACTCAAAGAGTCGTTAGCGGCTTTGAATTCTCCCTACCTTCTAGTTATCCAGAAGTATTACGATATGTTGGGACTCTAACGCATAAACCGTCAAGTCCAGGTCACATTACGCACTTACCATCGATGACCACTACTGGAAGCATGGCTTCTACTACAAGTGCTACAACTATGTAGACTCCAACATCAGTACAAGGGGGAGGAACTATTTTCATTCCCTTTGCATCTTCATTTAGGTATTTTTATAGCACATAATTAGTTGGGTCTACCTCCATTCCTTCTACGAGTGGAAATTCCCAAGCAAATGCTTTTAGTACTGGATTCTTCCCATTTGGCACCCATTCACAGGGTATTCCATCAATTCCGTTTAGTGCCTCCACATCCATGGTGGGTGGATCGGCTTCATTTCAAGGTTTTCCTTTCAGAAGTGGTCATATACCACATTCCAACCCGACAGTAGGATCTATGCCTTTTTCTTCTACAGGACAAAGTAGCAATCCTTTATGAGGTTGGACTAACCCTGCGATTAGTGGCATGGGAACTGAGAATCCGTTTTTTGGCCAACAAGGGAATGGGCTGTACTCCACAGTTAGTTCATTTTGAAGTATTCCTCCCTTATCTTTTGCTTGGAATCCTTATCAAGGGTTATCAACTCCTTATAATCCTTTAGGAGGAAGCTTCGTCGGTTATGGAGGTTTTGCAGTCGGAGTTGGTAAAACTCCGAGTTTCGCTAGATCACAAGGCTTTCCTTTTGGTTCAGTTGGTTTTGCTGGATACTTCAGGAAGCCTGGTGCCTTTCAAAATCCAGGTCAATATTTTCAAAACTTTGGGAGCTCTGCCCAGTCAGGGTGGAAACCCCAAGGTCCTCCTAGGCTTCCTTTTCTGGCAACTTTGAACTTGCCAGATCTCACAAAATTAACAAATGATCCAATCAAATACAACCCGGCCTGGGCTTCAGTCCCAACCAAACTCCCTTCGGACATTCCAAAATTCGAAGGGAAGGGCGGTGAAGACCCAGGCGACCATGCAACCACATTTCGTTTGTGGTGCTCATCAAACTCCCTTATTGATGACTCGATTAGGTTGAGACTTTTTCAACGCACCTTGACTGGTAATGCAGCCAAGTGGTATATAGAGTTTCCAGGGGGCGGCTTTACATCTTTCACTGACTTAGCTAATATTTTCTTAAATCATTTCCAGTTGCCTGCCCGTTATGATGGCGAAACTGAACTTCTGGCCACTTTTTGTCAGGACACGGTAACTCACATTTCTGATCACATTCAGGAATGGAGACGGAGAAAGAGGCTCATTAAAGCCGAAATTCCTCCAGAATACCATCTCGAATGGTTTTTGAAATCTTTACAACCTGAAATCTCTAAGGATGTCTCCATGTCCAGAGTCTATTATAAGGAGAAAGCTATTTTTAGGGCCCAGCAATTAGAATTGATTTACTCTGTCTGGGATCCTACAAAAATCTTTCTAGATGCTCGTGGATCTAAGGTTAATATAGGCAAGTTGAAGCCAGGTCCCCATGTGGATGGTATCGTTGGATTGGTAGACACAAATGCGGTGAACGTGTTGAGCCAATTGTAGCAATTGTCTTTGCAAACTGCTCCTAACAACCAAGTCACATCGTCTAACCCTTCGTCTTCCCAACCCTCTTCGATTAATGCCGTCCAATCTGATAACCCCAAAGGAAATCAAAATTCCAATGGGAAAAAGAAAGGACGAGGTAAGAAAAAGAGTCAGGATGGGAAGGATGATGCAAATAAATCTGGCAATAATGCTGGTGGTGGTGGTAATGAGTCTAGAAAGAAAGTCAAGTTTCCATGCAAGTTATGCAATGGAGACCATTTAACTCATCTCTGTGTTATGAAACCAGCTCACAAAAAGATAGAAAAGAGAGATCCACGCCTTAGAATTCAGCCTCTTCGAGGGGGCAACCTCCTTTACATTACATAAATGAACAATTCTTGGAGGATACAAATGAAAAGACCTCCTTTCTATATATAGGAGTCTAAGGGGTTATAACATAATCAGAGCTGACATAACAATAATAATGTAAGGGCACAATAATAACAATAGTGGGCTTCTATGGGGTACATTAGTAACAATATGGGAACTACATGGGTACATCAATATAATAAGTGGGTTTTACTAATAACAATAAGGGGTTACACTAGTAGTATAGGGGCCTAACATGCCCCTCTCCTTCAAAAAGCGTTGTCCTCAACGCTTGAGTAGTTCTTGATGCTTTTGTATAAAATTCTTGTCCTCCCATATGGAATCTTCAGCGGGTAAGTTCTTCCACTTGATGAGATTCTCTGAAATTGATCAATTTCGTAGCTGTCAGGTTCTTGTTTCTGTGACTGCTCCAGGTTCCAATATGATTTTTCCTTCCTTTTCAATATCTGGCAATGTTGTTTGAATTGGGATCTTTTGAAACTTTTGAATAAGTGGCCATACTTCTTTGTCCTTCTTCCATTGATCCCTTGCTTCGTTTATCCAATCTGGTTGGCTAATAGAAATAGCACAAAACAATGCTTCCACATCCTCATCCTTGAAGAGTCTTCCCATTCGGTAAGGTCGCCATTTTTTAAGTGCATGTAGTATTGCCAAAATTTCCTTCTCATAAATATCTTGCTTTAGATGTATCAGTAAAAATACCCGGTCGCCTACATCAAAACATTTTTCACTATGATGTTGATCTACTTGTTGTTTCATTTGATTTTGCACCGAAGTGGCGTTATCCTTTAAAAGTTGGAGAACTTGTTGTTGATGCTCGATGTGATCTTTCACTGCTTGAACCTTTTTATTCTTGATATGTCCTTCTATCTTTAGATTTTGAAGAGTGGTAATTTCTTCCAATCCTTTACAGGATATGGTCGGATTCATTTCTTGACGCTCGATGTGATCTTTCACTTCTTGATATGTCCTTCTATCTTGATAGTTTGAGGAGTGGTAATTCCAACCAGTGAATTACAAGATATGGCTGGATTCATTTCTTCTTTCTTGATTTGATCTTTCACTTCTTGCACCTTTTTCTTCTTGATATGTCCTTCTATCTTGAGAGTTTGAGGAGTGGTCATTCTTGCCAATAGGTTACAAGATATGTTCTGATTCATTTCTTCTTTCTCTGGGGTCAGGTCCTGGCATATATCCTCTTCTTTTGATGTTTCTTGATCTTTTTCTTCCTCCTCTTCATACTCTATGTAAAATAATTTCTTCTCAGCACACTTATGAACTTTAGTGCATTTGCTGTCACAATTGTAACAAAGCCCTTTTTCTCTTTTTTCTTCCAATTGTTGTGGTGTAACCCTTGTAGGTTTTGGAAGGATAGGAGAAACAACACGTCCATCTTTAAAGTTGTGAGGGGTAGAATTCCTTGTTGCCGTATTTTTACATTCAAATATGTCACAAAGCCCTTTTACTCTTTCCAATTGTTGTGGTGTTGCTCTAAAGAAGGTGTTTCTCTTTGTATCCTCATAATGTGCTATCATTTCCTCCGTGAGAATTGACCATGTAACAAGTTTTTTACGAGAACAAAGCCCTTTATACCATAAAAATTGATCTGGTTCTAAATATGACGATGCAATACATACCTTTTGTAACTGTGGTACACCATGTAGATCAAAATATTGCTCCATCTGAAGTATCCAATTTACCGGATCCTTGCCATCAAACTTCCTCATCTTGCTTTTTCTTGATTTTAGGACCTCGATCTTGAAACGACTGTAACTCTGTACTTGCGTATATTTAAGTTCTAAAATTGCTACCTATAGTAGCCCTCTGTGTCCTATTTCCAATGTCACCAGTCTGATCCAAATTGGATTCTCCAAAAAAGAGTTATGCACAACCTCCCAAGATGACCTGATTATAGACCTTTCCAGAAGAGCGAAGTTGTACGATGTGCCACGAGTTACTGTTTCGACCTTTGGATCTGAAAACCACCCACAAGAAACTACAGTCCATTATCTTTTTGTAACTTATTACGAAATTTCAATCCGATGCTCAGAAGGAACGTTATGACGATTTTCCCCAGGTCACCTGTTTTGAGTGTAATTCAAGAGTCTGCAAAAAGACCAACTTCCTCAGATCATATCTCCGAAAATATTGTGCGAAAAGCTCTGAAATTCGGCCCCAAGGTTCACCACAATTTATTCTCAAATGGGTTTTTTCTGCAGCTTCTGAAACGTCACAGAAAAAACGTTATAGCGAAAATTCCATGATGACCTGTTTGGAGCAGCGAAACCCTAGAATCCAAAGCTCTGATACCAAATGTTATGAAACCAGCTCACAAAAAGATAGAAAAGAGAGACCCACGCCTTAGAATTCAGCCTCTTCGAGGGGGAAACCTCCTTTACATTACATAAATGAACAATTCTTGGATGATACAAATGAAAAGACCTCCTTTCTATATATAGGAGTCTAAGGGGTTATAACATAATCAGAGCTGACATAACAATAATAATGTAAGGGCACAATAATAACAATAGTGGGCTTCTATGGGGTACATTAGTAACAATATGGGCACTACATGGGTACATAAATATAATAAGTGGGTTTTACTAATAACAATAAGGGGTTACACTAGTAGTATAGGGGCCTAACACTCTGCCCCAAGATTCAAGACACTCAGTACTTGTTAGGACAACAAGGAACTTCTAGTTCTCAAGCTTTGCTAACCAACCCTTTTCCCCAAGGGCAGCAAATGCTTGCTGGCGTGAGTTCAAACCCTGCTACATCTGCAGGGGGCAACCAAGAAGGGGATAAATCTTCAAATGTTTTCATGATGGGTTCTCACACTAATGTGGCCACACGGTCATGCGATTATGGTGAAGGTGAAACTTCCAAGGATAAAACAGTTCCTGAAACTAACAACCCACTTCATATTAAGCGACCCTCTGTCGAGACTATACCACAGGTACCGAAAGGTTCTGCTAAACACGTGACTATCAACCCTAATATTAGGGCAGCCCAAAATTACTCCATTATTGAGGATCTGGGGTAGAGTCCATGTGCTATGTCCACTTTAGAGGTGCTCCAGTCATGTCCTGCTCAAAGACGTTCCTTGCTATAGGCAATGGGGGTAGTGGATCCAAATAATTCTTTAGCTCTCAATTTTGATATGAATAATGTCAAAAAGAGACTCCCTCATCATATGGCTTTCCAGATAAAGTCTACCTACTAGAAAACTAATATTTTTCAGATGGTTATTGATGAGGGAGCTTCCACGTGTGTCATGTCTATGTCATGTTGGAAGGCCATTAGGTCACCTTCGGTTATTCCTTCACCTACCCTCTTGACAGTGTTCAATGGTCATTCTCATAGGCCATACAGGATTATCCCGGCCTTTCCTATATGTGTTGGGGGGAAGGTCATTAATATTGAAGTAGAAGTCATCGATGCTAACCTAGACTACAATCTCTTCTTAGGAAGGAACTGGGTATACGAAATGGACGCCATAGTTTCAACTCTGTTTCGTGTCATTCGCTTTCCTCATGAAGGGAAAATCGTTAAGGTTGATCAATTGGATTATTCTCCAGTTGACCCTCGAGCAACTTCAGACTCTATTGTTCCATTAGTGGATAACCCCCATCCACCTACTGAGAATCTAGGATTCAGGATGTACTCTTCATTGATGGGTATCTTCCCCCTCCTAGGGCTATAATAGATACAATTTCATCCTCCAGGGACCCTTTACGGAAAGAGTTTGTTCAAGCTCATTATTTTTTAGATCTTGGACCATTATCTTCATCTGTGACCACATCAGATGATGGCAAGGTGGGTGGAATAGAATCTTATATGTCTGCAGCAGAGCTTAGATGTGAATCTACTAATGACCCTGCAGACGATCATCCTACTCCTTCCTCAGAGAAAGAGTTAGATGGTGATGTGGCTCATATTCGGACCCTTGATTCCACTTCTGTGTTGGATTGCTTGGATATTGTTTTTCCATTTGACAAAGCGCTATTCGAAGCGATGACGGCTGTAGATTGACCTTCGAAAGATTTACATCATCGTTCACGTTTTTGTCCTCCCTTGCATGAAGTCGAATCTAGGTCCTCCAGGCTGACTAGCGATGTTTGTACGGTTCCTTTGGCTCCAACACAGTTATTCACCGAACGAAGTATATTGATTGATTCGATAATAGTACCGATAAACATCCCTAGGAGCAAGTTGGCAAAGGTCCCCGATCGGCTCTACCTTAAGAAGTACTTTGCTTAGTAATTAGGCAATGGCTCCTTTTGTACATTTTGTATATTGGTACATTTCTCATCGAGAGTTTTTAATATCAACACTTTTGGTCTACTGTGGCAGGTGTTGATGGATGACTTGGTCTATTTGGATTCGCCGATGGTGCTAGTCGACACACTCGAAACCTCGCTTCCGCAGCTTGGGTACTCTACTATCCAACTGGTCAGTTGATGGTATCAAGGGGAGTATGCATTGGTCGCACGTCAAATAATATGGCTGAGTATACTTACGTCATTAATTTACTATCTGAGGCAATTTCTCACGAAATCGACTCATTGGTAGTTTATCTTGATTCATAATTGATAGTGTCACAATTGAATAACATTTATCGGGTAAGGGATCTATGTTTATATCGCTAGTATTTAAGGGTGAGGTTGTTGCAAAGATCATTTACTTATATTAATTATTTTCAAATTCTAAGATCTCATAATTGGTTAGCTGATTCTATCGCTAATCAATCATTAGACTGGCACATCAATCATTCATCACAATAAAATCAAGCATAAAAAGTCGAACTGTATATATATGTATATATGTATATATATGTATATATACATATATATACATATATATACACACACACACACACATATATATATATATATATATATATATATATATATCATAAAACATCTCGAGTGTACAAAAGTCTGTCCAAAAATAATATACAAAATTGGGACTCAAATGCCCATAATCATGTCCATCACATCTAATGCCCCGGCTCAGGATGAGCAGCTAAGTAGGTAACTATAGCATTGGCCACATGCCTAAGAGTGTGAACCCAGTCTCGTGGCATGCCTACCACATGACACTGCATATCTTCAGGGAGATCCCCTATGGCTGCCATCGGTACTCGGTGAGTTAGTCTCATCAAGTACCGCTGAACTATGTGTAGTAGTCACTCTGTATCTGCAGCCGCCTCTTCAGCCCCTCGGCCGCGATGTCGATGTCGTGGGAACCCATCGGGTCGTACCGGCCCAATATCTGGAACATGATCATCATATTAGTCATTCAAATCCTATCAAAAATATTTTTTGAAATTTATTATTATATTTGAAAAATAAAAAATAAAAAATCAAAAAAATCATAAAAAAAAACACTTACCTATGTCGCCCCATGCTGCGGTCGGTGGTAATGCTAGATCGGGATCCTCTCAGAAATCCAACCTAGCATAAGGGTAGTCATCTACGGCGATGATATGTTGCTCCCACCTCCCCACCTCCTAGACGTTTCATCAAGTCAGCCCACCTGCCCATGCGTGGATCTCGTGGGGTGCTGATTGAAACTGGAACTCTAGGACGAAGTGTTGGGACCCTCTCAAAAAATAAAGAGCAAAAAATAGTCCCATATCCGAAGTTTTTGGTCTGCCCTCTCTTTATGGAAGTAAGCTAGATTTTGAGGCTGGCCAGAAGAGGAGTACACCAGTCAAATAGAGTGGTCAAATAGTCTACCACCAAGCTCATGGCTGGCTATGAGGCATGGTGCAGAGAAGCTGATTTGTTTACTCTAGCTATAGTAAACATGATTATCCTCAGCGATAAAATCACCATATGTTTGATTGGAATTTGACTTCCAACCTTCTCTGGATGTCCCGGGAAATATATATGTACGTAGTCCTCGATCAAGAGACTTCCTCATGTCCTACCCCTGGAATGTACTACCTCTCCCCTTCGGGAAAGGCCTGTGATGAAATAAATATCTTCCACTTCTATCCTGAGTGGCATCTGGTCAGTCATAAATGCATCATCCTCGATACTCCAGTAATCAATGAGCATCTCAAGCAGACGCGTGTTTTCTTTCATATTTGGAAATTTGAAGAATTTTAGCAAACCACATCCTCGTAAGGCATCCAAAGAATTAGGATCGTTCATGACCTCATCATCCACTGAGGTATGCTCTCTTTCTCCCCAAGTGACTGGCATCCTAAAGAAAAATATTTCAGACCATTAGTTTTTTTGTTTGAAATGTTTGCGGCGTATACGCGGTCCATTTACACACAGTCATGTGTAGGACCCACATGTACGCGGGTTTCATACTTCCAACCCGCGTATACGCCGCAGTGAAATTTTTGACAAAAATTTAACGGTAAAACATAAATTAAAAATTCTAAAACTAGTCACAATTGATTGCAAGACAAGTATAAGAGTTACCTGGGGATTTTCGAAGAATCTGAACAGTTGAATTTGGAGTATGAAAAGTTTGCTCCTTTTGCTCCAATTTTCTGCTCTCAAACTCAAATGGTGAAAATGGTGAGTCCAAAAGCTATTTTATAGGCTTTGAAAATGCAAAATTTTTTCAAAACTTAATTTTGTTTGGTCTCATTTAACTTTTAACTTGGGAGCTTGGAATGTCGAGAATGGTTTGACTTTCAAGACATTTTGGACGTTTTTTCGACGATTTCGAGATGGTTCCATGACTGCTAACCCGTCATGGAAGGTATCGTTTTCTCACTGGCATATAGGTTAGGGAAGCCATTTTTTCGTTGCATTATCCATACTAGCCTCCATTTGTCGATACATTTGCCATAGGGTCGATCCCATTGTGTTATGGTTCATAAACCATCTTCACTCGCCGATTCTTTAAATCATGACACAATGGTAGAAGCCATCCTTTACATGGGCACCGTAGTTAGCACCTCACTGACCTTTTTTGCCCATGCTACTCTGATCTGAGTATGCTCGGGAGTCCTCTGTAGTCCCACCATGACTTATGCGATGAAGACTCATTCCTTTTTGCTTCTTCGCTTCGTTCTGGCCTTATACCCTAAAGGCTCCTTTGTCTTGAGTTGTACTACTTCATTGAATTTTGACCATTTGCACCTTTTGGCCTTGAGCCGACTTCACTTGGACTCGTGTTTAAGCCAACTTTTGAGCATGACGACTGCAAAATAAAACTTGAATACCTTTGACTTCTGCAACTTGACACACCTTGACCCGTGGAAGGAACACACCTTTGAGTGTCATTGACCAGTTTTCACCTCCCTGCATCAAGCATAGGAACGTTCCAATCCTAGGAACTAGATCATCTATTTCACCGACACTAGTTCTTTCCACTGTACTATAGCATTCTTTTATTATTTCTCCAGCTTAACAGAAAAAGACAAAAAACTATATATTCCAAAAAGAGCGAGAACGGGACAATATTTCCATTTATTGTTGGCAGCTAGAGTCAGTCATGTCGCCCTTGAACAAAGCACTCAAAAAGCAAAGTCTCCTCCATTTGGGTAGGATTTAGTTTGACTTAGGTACGCCTTAACCTTGTTATTGAGTCAATTCTCCCCCAAATGGTTATCTCTTCCAATCATATGGAGGGTTCTTTCATGCCTCCTACATGATGAACTTATACATAGTCATCATATGTTGCCACATAGTCACATTGAGTCGTGCTTTTGTTAAAGGGAAGTTAGCCTGAGTTAGCCTCTTTGTGGTGTCTCTTGACTCATTTTTCAGTCGGCCATCCCTGGTTGTCAGTATTATGTCTATCATGACATCAGCTATATTGGTCCTTTACTCGTGCCAGTTTGAGAAGGTCTCCATTGACTTCTTGCTGGCAGGTCTTATCCTTATCGGCAACAACATCCTGCTCTAAGGACAGACCTAGAGCTGCACCCTGGCCCTATTTTCATTATTGATAGGTCACCTTGTGCTCAACATCGATCAGTGTTATGGGTCTTTGACTGAGTGGTTTCCCTTGTGTTCGACATCAGTTTACATTATCACACATTGGGATTCGTGCAATACCGTGGTTTCCATTTGACCCTATTGGTGGATACCTTGCCTCTGTGTCAACTTTTATTATTGGTTGGTTCAGAGGGTTTCTGTCGTGCACTAGCCACATTTTTTGTACGCCGGAAACGTACTTCGGTCGGGTTACTACATCTTTTTCGTCTGATTCCTTCCACATTATTGGCCTACGGGTTACACTCATGCTAGATTGATGAAGGATGCCTTAATGCCTTCCTTCTAGCGGATCTTTCCCCATCGACTACAACTCATTGCTCTGGGGCAAAAATCTAGAGTCCATTTGGCAGTACCTTGGGATTTGCAGTCATTAGCGGCAGATCCTTCACTATCGACAGTGGGAAATCATCATTGTCTCCTGATTGATAGATTCTTACAGGTGTTCGACTTCAGCTCATCCATTCACACTTGTTAGATTATACTAGGTACCTTGACACTCATTATCATTATCGGTGAGTAGTCTCGCGTTCGTTAACAGTATACAGCAATGACCGGTAATCAAATGATTTCTCACATGGTCGAATTCAGATCATTTATTCCCATAGTGTAGAAATGTACCACGGCGGTCGGTGAAGACCTCAGGTTGTATCAGCATTCATTGGTTCACTTAATAGTTGCTCCTGTTGCTACTAGTTGGTACCACTACACCTTATATGTTGCAGTCATTCATGGCGACATTTTATATGCTAGCACCTGAGTTTGCAGTGTAGTACCATCTTACTCCATCATGTTCATTTGGTAATTTTTGGGACCAGTCTTTGATATCAGTGATCCGCTTCATCCTTCAGCATCATTGACATTCTTATATGTGACATTTAGACATGTACTTGTTCGATCGTGATCAGGTGATCCATTATATATTTTCCAGTCTTTTATACCTGTATACTTAGTGTATCTGATTGTACTTGATATGCGGACATGTTGTACTTTCTTTGAGAATGGATATGCCCGCCTCAGACAATGTTTCTTTCTAATCTCCTTTTGTGGCTTGGCAGACTGAACTCTGGTGAAGTCCTTCTCAGTTTTTGACAGATTTCCTTTCCATGTACTTGCTTAATACATTTCAGCCATCATGTACCCCTTCTAACCTCATATATTAGGGGGCATCTGTTATAGCTCTAAATCTCACTCTTGAGGTTTGTGATGCTGCACTCATGGCCTAGGGCAACCCCTCCTTCCAGACCTGGTCCAAAATTTAAAATACAGTGTTTATTCCCTATACGCGACATTTCCCCGAGCTAAACGCGTGTGTACACGGGTCTGTGTATACCCAACCCACGTATATGTCTTAAAACACTTTAAAAAAATAAAACTCCTTAATTTCAGGCGGAGATCACGGGTTTTACATGCTGATTACATATTAGTGCCCATGTCCCAACTGTTCCCAATGAATTCCAAACTAAAATACTACTTTGGGAGAAGTATAAAAAGGCTTCAATGGGAAGGCCTAAGGGAGGAGAGAAGGGAGAGAAAGGTTACTATGCTGAGATTTCCCTTACCAGGTCTGAAGATCCTAGTGCCTCATGCACTTCCCCCCATTTACAGGAAACCCTTGTTTCCTTGTGTGATGATGTTTATCTACTACTTGAGATATCATGGATTAAGTGATGGAAGGAGTTTGTTAAAGGCTTGAGACTAGATGAATTCGGAGGAAGGTTCCACTTGGAGCCTGCGAAAGGACGAATCAGGTGAAAGTATTCCTTTCTGTACTTTATTTGTCTATAATAAAAGAAACACTTGTCTTTGTTCCTGATATAAATCTTCTTCATGTTTATGAGATCCATGTTATGATTCATATATGAATGGTTGTTTAATTCCATAACTAACTACCTTTCAATATATTATGAAGATGATTTCTTTATGATGTTTAGTCCATAGACTGTTGTACTTTCTTGAATTGATTGTTTTGCAGGTTGAAGGAGCAAAAGGAACTCCAAGAGGGTTTGGACCCTGGTAGGATCTTCTCAAATTAAGGACCCCAGTGTTATAGACATTTTTGTGCCTTACATCTCTAAGCATGAAATGTCCATAAACCAAGGGATCCTAAGTCCCTAAAAGTGTTGTTCCTACCCCTAGAGGAACAAGGTCAACCAATTACAGCTTCTCCCAGAAGTTCTCCACCAGAAACTGCTCAGAATCAGTCAAATCAGGATCATTTCCACTGCTCCACTAGCTAGCTGCGTTGCATAGCACCCCAGTACACTAGCTAGGTGCATTGAAACGCACCTAAATGCACTACCAGGGTGCGCTAAGCGGGAAATGACAAATGGCAGTGTCATTCCGCGAGGTGGACAGACAATGGAAGCTTCCAGAATCTTCCCCAATGACACTGGCCTCACTGAGTTCGACCAGAGATGAGTAAGAGGCTCTCAGTCTCCAAAGTGGAAGCAAGAACTGACAGAGAGAGGCCACAAGTCAAATCATAAGCTGACTCATCCTCTTTGCATACATCTATATATGGATCCCTCATCCCAGAGATCCGGAGGCTGGAATTTTGTACTTTGCAGAGAATTGCTGTTGGTTTTGAGATAGAGATCAGTGCATTGGGTGATTTATGCTTTGTTGGAGGTGAAGAGGGGATTCCTTTGCTGGGGGGTTGATGCTGGATCAGGAAACATCGGTTGTAACTCCTCCTGGGCCTTCTTATTATATCAATAAAACTAGTTTAGTTTCTCCTACATGCTTGTGTATCAATGATGTTCTGTTATATTTGCATGTTTAGCTTAAATCTGATCCTAAGCTATTTATGAATGTAAATCCATGTCTTTGTGTAGTTTTCCTCTTCTGTGATCTTGCAGGAACTTGATGAAGCTGGGTAAGTGAAGGAGCAGGTAGCTGGAAGCTGTCAAAGAGGAGAGAGATTGGATCAAAGGACTAGCGCAAGACACAGGTTAGTTCATCCTATTCCTCTTCATTTACAGTTCAAAAAGAAGAATACGAAAGTATTTTTCCTCGTTTGTTGCTAAGGCACTGTCACACCTTAGTGGGATAGGGGCGTTCTGAGTAGACACTTTTCCCATCAACACCCAGGTACGCCCCTTATCGTATAGTTTGCTTATATTAGCATTATGGTTGTATGGAATGTGTGTTTCTCTGTATAGACAACCTCTGATCTGCTAGGGTATCAACCCAAGACCCTAGGGCAATTTATCCCTTAATAGAGCTTCCCCACTTTTCATAAAAGATAAGTATTTTGTTCTATATTTCCTTTTTCATTATTTATTTCCTTTATATATCTAGCTTCATTTATGTTGCTTGTTTATAATCCTTTCTTTTATGTTTTCCTTGGAAGGAAAGTTTGCAGGTATACTATAAAGAATGTTTACAATAAGGATTATGGCTAGATTTATAGGAAGACTCCATTAGAAGAAATAATATTTGTTGCAGAGGGAGCCCTTCAATAGGAAACCCTACAAGGTTTTTAAAATAAGAAACTTGTTAAGTTATGGTATGTTCTATGCTTATAGCAGTTTACTTATCTTTCTTATTATTATCTATAGATTAGAAATCACATGTACATAAAGTAAAGTGTAGATAGAACATTAAACGATCGACAGAAAACAAGTCAAGACAAGAGACACAAGATTTGGCGGCTAGCCAGGGACAAACCCCAATGTGGGGAAACCCTTTGATCAAATCTTCATTTATCTTCAATAATCCAACAGAGAGAAATAGTACATAAATCTGATTTACATCAGCAGTAGCAAACCCTAGAACAACCAAACGAGGGCAGATAATATCTTGCAAACCGACCGTCAGATCGGCTTGATTCCACCACCAAAAAATGTGGCCTTCAGAGGAGATCAAAATGGACCTACAACGTAGTTTTGAGGAGGGATTCTTTTGGTAAACACTGGTCAAACTTTGGTTCTACAATTGCAGCCCTAAATTCTGCACCTTCCTTCCACACGTGTGAGAGAAGAGTCTCTTTTTCGTAGTAGGAGAAAAGCCTATTTTCTGCGTAGAAGAGAGAGAGAGATGTGATGAGTGAGTGAGTCCAAATGAGGAAAAGACCTCTTGTTTTTATACAAAACTGTTGGGCTTCTGAGCCTACATGAGTTGCTGGTCGGCTTGATAATTATTCCATAATCAAAATAAATTCATATCTCCATAAATACTTATCGGAATCGGATTATCTTTAGATAAATCCTACACCTCTCGATGATAGGAATCTAATAAAAATATTATTAGCCATGAATAAGATGACCCACATGGAGTTTGGCCCTAGTTGCCAATTTTAACACTCCTTCTCAAGTAGGGAGAACTCCATCTGCAATCTGTTTGTCGGTTGCTACTATTCATGCATAAAATGCACTGCCCTATACAACTTGACCCCTGCTCTGCTCTGCCTATTTTGATCTGTTATGTTCTGCCCTATTCTAATCTACTTTGTTCTGCCTTGTTTTGATTTGCTCTACTCTACTCTGCTTTTTCCAAATTATGAAGAGGAAGAAATGATTGAGGATGTATCATACTGACTCAAAGTCAGTCTCAGAGTATGTACCAGTAGTCCTAGACCAGTCTCAACTGACCCAAAGTCAACATCATAGTGGGTACAAATCCTACCACTAGTCCCAGACCAGTGTCATCATCCACTGACTCAAAGTCAGTCTCAGAGTGCGTACCACTGGTCCCAAACCAGTCTCAACCGACCCGAAGTCAACGTCATAGTATGTACCACTCCTACCACTAGTCCCAGACCAGTCCTTCACTGACTTGAAGTCAGTCTTAGAGTATGTAACACTGGTCCCAGACCAGTCTGAATTGACCCGAAGTCAGCATCATAGTGGGTACAACTCCTACCACTGGTCCCAGACCAGTATCATTGATCCCAGATCAATGAAGGTCATCCTAGCATAGGGATTATGGTAGATACAACCATGTGTCCATCGGTAATACTATGGTCCCTATCCTCATTTCCCTGCTCATTGATCAGATGAGAGGTACTTCCCATGAGTCCCAGACTGCATGGGTAGGATGCCTCGACAGGAGAACTTAATCAATCCTATCCTCACAGGAGAACTAATCAGCCTGCTACACAATCACCATAGAGAACACATCATCCAGGCCTCACAGGAGAACTAATCATCCTGCTACATAATCGTCATGGAGAACACATCATCTAGACCTCATAGGAGAACTAATCATCCTGCTACATAGTTGCCACGAGGTGTACATGTACACCACTAGGGGATAGTGAATCACCCTATGGTCATATGTCGCTCCAAGAAGTACCCTGCACCCCCCCGGAGCTCCCAGAGCTCAATGCATCATATAGGACCCTCATCAGAGGGTCTTTGAACAAAACCATGTTGTTCTCTGAAAGTCAGGAATTTGACTTTCCCTAGGGGATTTGTCAGAAATTCGGCGACCTATTCATCTGTACCGATATGTTGGAGCCTTATAGCTCTCCGCTGCACCATATCTCGAATATAGTGGTACTTGATATCAATATTCTTGGAGAGATCATGAAATACGAGATTCTCTGACAAATAAATCCCACTTTGGTTGTCACATAGGATCATGGTGGTATCTAGTGTAAATCCAAATATCTCACTGAAGAGATTTTGCAACTAGACTGCCTCACAGGAGGCCATGCTAGCAGCAATATACTCTACCTCGGTGGTGCTCAAAGCCACCGACTTCTGATTCCTACTCATCCAGGATATCGAAGCAGATCCCAAGGTGAAACAACACCCAAAAGTGCTCTTACAGTCCACCACACTGCCTGCCCAATCAGCATCAGTATATCCAAGTAGTCTCACATCTTCGGAAATGTATCTTAACCCATAAGTGATTGTGCCATGAAGATATCTCAACAGATTGTTGGAAATAATCCAATGTATGTGGTGAGGTTCAACCATATGTTGAATCAATGTGTTGACTGCAAAACATATGTATAGATGGGAGTTCACCAAGAACATTAAGGCTCCGATGAGTTGACGATACTGAGTGGCATTTCGTAAAACAGGTCCAACAACACTACCGGTTAACTTTTTGAAGTCAAGCTCCATCAGGGTAGTTACGAGCTTGCAATCCACCATACCGAATCTTTCCAGAATCTTCACCACATATTTTCCTTGAGATAGGAAATTTCCCCTGGCTTTTGCCAAACTTCAAGTCCTAGGAAATAGTGCATCAGTCCTACATCCTTCATTTCAAATTCAGAAGCCAACTCCCTCTTACATTTATGAATGAGAGGGTCTGCACCTGTTAGGAAGAGGCCATCCACATACAGCACCAGTATGAGAGGTTTGTCATCTTCAACCTTAAAGTAAACTTTAGGATCGACTTCACTCTTAGTGAATCCCAACTTCATTAAGTAGCTATCGATCCTCTCATACCATGCTCGGGGTGCTTGCTTCAGCCCATAAAGGTCTTTCTTCAACTTGCATACATGATATTTTCGATCATAAATCTAAAATTAGTCAGGTTGCTCCATGTAGACCTCTTCTTTGATCGAACCATGCAAGAACGCAGTCTTGACATCCATCTGATGTAGGCTCCATCCTTATGAAGCCGCAAGGGCTATGATTGAGCGGATGGTGGTATATCTGGAAATAGGTGCAAATATCTCGTCATAGTCTATACCTTCCTTCTCAAAGAAGCCATGAGCGACAAAATGAGCCTTATATTTTTCCATACTTGCATCTGCTGCATGCGTTTTCTTGTAAAGCCATTTAGAAGTGACAACTGTCTTGTCTTAGGGTCTGGGAACTACTTCCTAGAAATCATTATTCATAATAGACTCATATTCTTCGATCATAGCATCCTTCCATACTTGATGCTTGACAGCATCTGATAATGATGAAGGCTCATTTTGTATGATCGTGCTCATGATGGTCAGGTATCCCTAATACTTGTTGGGTTTCTTACTTTCACGGAAGGTTCCTCGGGGTGCAGTGTGTCCTTCAGCATCATCGAGTAACCCCCTAAGCCAAGAGGGCATCTTCCTAGAAGAGGAAGGCTTAGGTGGATCAATAGGATCCATGGGTTCTTCCAGATCAGGCATTGATTCATCATCCTTTTCTTTCGGTTCCCTAGTGTCAGCTTCTTGATAGCTCCTCAAAGTTGGAGGATTTTCCACCTTGTTGAGAGCCATATCTTCGTCAAAGGTGATATCATGACTAATCACAACTTCCCTTTGACCGGCTACATAGATTCTATAGCCCTTAGTATTTTCACCATAGCCCACGAAGATTCCTTTCTTTCCAGATGCACCCAATTAATTCCTTTTCTCTTTTGGCACATGAAAATATATAGGGCTTCCAAAAATTATAAAATGAGTTACGTCAAGTTTCTTACTGGTGAACATTTCTTTAGGAGTCTTGGAACCCAATGCTTGATGAGGGCATCGGTTTTGTACATATACGACGGTGTTTGCAACTTCAGCCCATAGAAACTTCAGAAGTATTTTATCATGGAGCATGGCACAAACAACTTCCACAATCATACGGTTCCTCCTTTCCACCACACCATTCTGTTCAGGAGTATATGGTGTAGTAGTCTCCCTCTTGATGCCAGCCTCTTTACAAAAGTCATGAAACTCGTTGGATTCATATTCAGTCCCATTATCAGTACTTAAGATCTTGATCTTATTTTCAGTTTGATTCAAAATCAAGGCTTTTAAGTGTCGAAACTGGGAGAACACTTCATCCTTCATTTGCAAGAAGTATATCCAAGTCTTGCGAGAATAATCATCTGTAAAAGTGAGGTAATATAAATATCCTCCCAAGGAGTTCACAAGCATCATACTAAATATGTCTGAGTGAACTAACTATAATATATTGGAGGTCTTGCTTTGGCTTGAGGGGAATGGTCCCCTTTTCAGCTTTCCTTCAGCACATCCGGGACATACACCTTCTTGCTCTAATCTGAACTCGGGCATCCCAGTCACCATTTTTCTTACATCATGTTATAGAAATAATTGGGCACTTCAACCCCAAGCTTATATGTTGATAAACTAGGGTTGTTCAACCCCTAAAGGTGTTGTTTCATACCCTAAAAATATCATGGTCAACTGATTACATCATTCCCCAAATGTTCCACCTAAAAAACCATCTAGAATTGGCCTAAACTGGACCATACTAACTGCTCCACTATCAGGGTGCGATGCATACTGACTTCTACACTAGCCAGGTGAAATGCATACTGATGAGGCCTTTTGTAGGGTGCGATGAGTGAGGATGGATAAATGTCCGAGACAGTTTGTTAAGTGGATGCTCATGGAATCTTCTAGAAACTTCTCCTATGACACTTGCCTCTCTGAATTCACCCAAAGATGAGTAAGAGATCCAAGAAATCTCCAAGTGGAACCAAATGAAACAAGTGGAATGACACTAATCAAAACCCAGAGATGACTCACACCCTTGCACACATCTATAAATGGATCCATCATCTAAGAGATCGAGAGGCTGGAATATTGTGAATTGCAAGGAAGCGCTGATAGTTTGTATTTGAGAAAGAGAATTGTATTGTTGGGTGATCTTGATATTTCATGAGGTGAAGAGGGATTTGATGCTGGGAGGATGATGCTAGATCAAACAACTGGGTTGTAATTCTCCCTTATATTTTAATAAAGGCCTTTTATTTTTCTACCATATCACTGTGAAATTGTGAGTGTTATTATTTGTGAATGCCAATATATGTTCATTATATTTCTGATTCTGTAATGATTATGATATAATAGATCAAGATGCTTTGACGGTTCTTTGTTAATGTGTTTCTACAGGTACTCTCCAAGAAGGATAAGTACAGAGAAGAGTTGCAAGCTCTGTCAAGGGGGAGAGAGATCAAGCAAGGAGTTAGGAGGAAGATCCAGGTTGGTTCCTTCATCTTTCTCTTATCTATTATACATAGAAGAAATCATGAATTGCTTTAAACTGTTGTTTCTAGGGTAGCTGCCAAACCTAGAGGGCTAGTTGCTCGAAAAGACACTATTTTCCCCCAAAACAAATTGGCGAATCCACTGGGGATCGAATAGATGTTTGTTTGTTGTTATTGTTTGTTTTATAAACTATAGACGGAGCTTGAATTCAACCAAGTAGCTTTCAAACTTCTCTTGCTTTGCAATTGCATAGTAGATGAATGCTACTGCAGTGAATCTCCGGTTTATTTTATGAATTAAACATTTGACTTACAAGCATTCTAGATGCCCTTTTGGTAGCTCAGTAACCTCTCAATATCATTCCTCTGTACTTTGTTCTTTACTGTCCATCATAGCTCAACTTAACTCACTGAAATAAACTGCAAATTTTAGCCAAAACCCATTTCAGTTGTGCTCCCTGGCCCATCGCACTGTCTATCACTGTAAACTAGTATGAATCGCACTTCTTGAGTGTAGCAAGTGCGATGCATCCCTATTTCTGTGAAGCCTAGGTGCGATGACTAATTGAACCTATTTCCATTCTTGAAATTTGGGGTTTTTGTCCTTGTTTTTCAGCTCCGTTTAGTAGTTTTTGCTGCTTATGTACAATACCTCATTACTGAAGCCTACTTGCATCACATAGATCAGCCTCCATTGATTAGGATTAGTAAATGTTTTTATGTATTTGTCCATCATTTACAATCCTTTGTCGAAAAGTTGCTTAAATAGATTTTTCGTTTTGGTACAAAAAGTGTCGTAACTGTCGTTTTGTGTCGAAAAGAGAAGTGTCATTGAGCCTTCCTTCCCTGGATAGTCGATTAAGCTTTTTGTCATATATTTGATTTCTTTTGGTGATATTTGAAGTGCTGAAAGAATTTTCTATTCGAAATTGAAAAGTGTTGTTTAGTCTTCCTTTCTATTTTGAAAAAGAAATTGTCGAAATGTCGCTTTGAGTAAAATATTTCAGATCCTTTGCTATACTTAGTTTTCCTTTTTGGCATTTTTCACATTAAGGGAAATGAAAAAAAAAACATGCATTTGCATTTGCATTTAGTTTGTGTGCGAAAAATGATTTAGGAAAATGCGCTAGTGTGTACTCTTTGCTCTTTGTTTGAAAGAAATCGTAATCTTCTTTCCCTAGTAGCTAAGATTTTCATTGATCAAAATAAACAACGATTGTTTATCATTGCAGATTGCATTTTTAGGAATTCCAAATCAACATCACACGGTGAACCATTGAAAGGAAAAATTTAAACAAGATCAACTCTAAAATAAATTTCAATGAACTTAACAACGCTTTGGAAGTTAACGCAACACATCTAGAGGTCTAGGCTAGAGACGTGTTCTAGCATCGTAAAATCTAGTAATTATCGTTTTCATTGAAGGTTGGGTGATTCCTCCTCCTTGATACAACAAGTGCTAGCACGAACTTGTTCTTCCTGTACCATCGCGTATATATTGGGAAACCACAATAGGCTTATATCCTTTATCCATAGGAATTCGAGTCTACCGCCCTATTGATCGCAATGCACTGAACACAGCATTCAGAAAGATTGACTGCCGTACATAAGTCCTTGGTAATTTCTCTTTAATTTATCACCAAGGTGTATTTTGCAGTTTTGCGATTGGTTTGGTAATACCTCTGTCTAGATTTCTAGAGTAGTCACATTCATTCCTTTTCGACTCTTTAAAAGAAAAGGTCCATATAAGCACTTGTCACTTCAGGCTTATTAAAAATCGAAGGGGACTAGAGGCATTTTTAGCTTTTTCTCGATTCTTAAAAACTAAAAAAGCAAAGTTGTGTCAAAGCATCATTAAAATTAATTGAATTTGGAATAATATTGTTGTTCCTTCGTTGATCTTAGATTGAGATAATGGAGTCCACCAATCAAGGAATCCCTCTGGAGGGGAATCCTAGTCCTTTTACGTTTTGGGGAAATATTGGTGCTCCTCATATGGCCACATTGTCCCTTCTGGGACTTACTATTGGCCTACCAGTATGGTTGTTCTCAACCTCTATGGTTCAAAATAACGTGATTCCTCAGCAATCGAATTAGCATCCAGTTGATAATAAAGTTGACCCTTCGCCTTCTTCATCGTTTGTTTCTCCCTCCCCTTCTTCCTCTTTGCTTGGTGAAAGTCATGATGCTAATAACCAGGTGGCTAAGAAGAAGAAGAAAGGTAAGGAGAAGAAGAAGAAGCCAATTTAGCAAGGGGGCAAACAAGCAACCATAGATTTGGATGCATCAGCTGGTGAAAATCCGCATATTAAAGCTCCTAAACCCAGATTTCCATGCATAATCTATAGACGAGACCATTTTCATCGAGATTGTCCTTGCTTTCCATAGATCTTGAGAGAATGGTCCCCCCATTCACACCACCCGATGTCATCAACCTCTGCTGATCATGTTGATAATACACCATCAACTAGTGATAGTGAAGTTCACGGACAGAAAGGAAAGGTCAAAGTTCCATGTAGGTTATGTGAAGGGAACCATACCCTTCCTCGTTGTCCTTTTCTGGATGAAACCAAAAGAGTCTTTGATAACCATCTTGCTTCATCGTAGCGACTCCCATATGGATATAGGAAACTCTCCCCAAATCCTTTACTAGTTGAAAAACCCACTGACTTAACTGAACCGTCGGTCGAAACACCTATCACTAAAAGTGAATCTTTTGAGTCTATATCAGACCAAAGTCAACAGGTCAAGGTGACAGTTGACCTAGTGTTATCGACATATTTTGGCACTGCAACCCCAATCACATATGTCCATAAACCAAGGGCTTCTAAGTCCCTAAAAGTGTTGTTTCATACCCTAAAAGAGCAAGGTCAATTGATTACAGCATCTCCCAGAAGTTCTCCATGAAAAACCACTCAAAACTGGTCAAAACAGGACCATACAGACTGCCCAGAGCAAAGGGTGTGATGCGTCTCACCCGCCACATGCAAAAAGTGCGATGCATACTAGAAAGCCCTTCTGCAGGGTGCGATGAGCGAGAGCAGACAAATGGAACAAGCGGTTTGCTAGGTGGATACCTTGAGAATCTTCTAGAAACTGTTCATTTAACACTTGCCTCCCTGAATTCGCTTAAGGATGAGTAAGAGATCATGAAATATCCAAGTGGAACCAAGAACTATTAGAGAGATGACACTAATCAAAATCCCAGAAGCTGACTCACCCCCCTGCAAGTATCTATATATGGATCCCTCATCCCAGAGATCCAAAGGTTTGAATTTGGTAATTTGCAAAGAGGTGTTGCTGGTTTCTCTTTGAAGACATTGTTGGGTGATCTTGCTTTGTATGAGGTGAAGAGGGCTTTCAAGCTAGGAGGATGGCGCTGGGTCAAACCAAGTGGTTGTAATCCTCTCTTCTACTACTATTATCAATAAATCTATTTGAGTTTTCCTCCATATTCTTGTGTATCTCTAAATATCGTGTTGATATATGCATTTGTATGGTCAATATATATCTGATCCTATATTGTTTATAGTGATAGATCTCTATGCTTTGATGTTATTATGCTGCTATGAATCTACAGGTGCTCTTTGAAGCGAAACAAGTAAGGAAGTAGTGGCAAGATTATGTCAAAGGGGAAAGGAAACAAGCAAGGAGCCAAGCGAAAGATTGAGGTTGGTACTCTCTGCTTCTTTTTCATCTCTCTCTCGTAAAGGAAAAACAAGTGACTTTAGTTTGTTTGTTTCTAAGATAGCTACCCGTCTCAGTGGGACTGACAATTTTGAATAGACACCAGTTTTTCCAGTAACAAAATGCCGACTCCGCTGGGGACTGATTAGTTTGATTGCTTGTCTCTATTTGTTTGATTCATAAACCACAGACGGACCCTGAAGTTAATCCAGCTAGCCTTCGAACTGAATTTGCTATGCAAGTGCAAAGTAGATCAAGCTACTTTAATCAATCTATCGGTTTGTTTATGAACTAAACAATTGACTTGCAAACATCCTAAGTGCCCTAGAGGTAGCTCAAGTAACCTCATTAGATCAGCCCCTATACTTTGTATTTACTGACTATCATTAGCTCGGCCTAAATCCTTGAACTAAGCTGCAAACTGTGACCAAAAACCAAGTTAAAGTCCCGTCCCTAGACTATCACACCTTCTCTTCTTGGAAATCTGGATGCATCGCACCTCTTGTGTGCAGAAGGTGAGATGCATCCTTGTTTCCCTGTGTTACAGGTGTGATGATCAGATAAGACTGTTTCTGCCTCCAAATTTTGGTTTTTTCTTCACCGTCTTCAGCTTTACTCAGGAGTTTTGTTGTCTGTGATCAGTAGACCACCGTTGAAAACCCCTTCCTTTTCATCATCCAACCTCCATTGTACAAAGATTTGTGAATGTTTTTATGTATTTTTCTCCATTCATAGTTCTCATTTACAAAATAGTAACTTAATCAAACTGTCATCTTTTGATTTGAAAGTGTCGCACATAGAAAATTTTAGGGGTGAATGTTCGCCCTTTGGTAAATTAAGGGGTTCTAAATTTTTAGTGGGCGAATATTTTGTATCATAACACATTTTTACAAATCACCTCAAATAGCCCACCTTATTTTAAGGGAGAGGGTAAAAAAGGTAAATTTAGCCCTTGAAGCTAGGAGTTACAACCTTCCATTCGCCCATTTTCAAGAATAGGTTTTATTTAAGTGAACCCTATGGGCCAAATACCACATTTATAAAAGAGGTATGGTAAATTAATAAAAATATAAATAAATGAGAGGTATGGTAAATAAATAAAACTTTTTTTATATTTACTCCATAAGTCACCTTATATACATGCAAGGGTGTAAACAAATAAAAATATAAGTAAAGTGGAGGTATGGTAAATAAATAATACTTCTTTTTATACTTACTCAAAAAGTATGGTAAATAAATAAAAATATAAATAAACTAGATGTATGGTAAATAAATAAAACCTCTTTTTATATTTAGTCCATAACCCTCGTTCTATTTATGAAGGCTCAAGAAAGAGGTTTTATTTAAGTGAATCCTATAGACCAAATACCATATTTGTAAAATAGGTATGGTAAATTAATAAAAATATAAATAAACGAGAGGTATGGTAAACAAATAAAACATTTTTTTATATTTACTCCATAAGTCACCTTATCTAACACTCAAAAAATGCGTTATATTTAGGTGAAACCTATGGGCAAAATACTATGGGACAAATACCATGGACTAGATTGTTATTAATACCATGCAAAAAAACATTATTAACCCTAATATTAGTATTAATAAAAATAAAAATGGCACATGGTATTGACCCATGGTATTCACCAAAATGGCACATGGTATTGACCCATGATATTCACCTGGAATGTAGCCTATTTAAATGGGGGAATTAAACCAGCATAGATCCATCTTTACTATGGATCTACTAACCCCCGAGAGGTATCAAATATTATTTAGGTGAAACCTATGGGCAAAATACTATGGGACAAATACCATGGACTAGATCGTTATTAATACCATGCAAAAAAACATTATTAACCCTAATAATAGTATTAATAAAAATAAAAATGGCACATGGTATTGACCCATGGTAATACCATGGTATTCATGTGAGCATAGACTATTTAAAGGGGAAATTCTATCATCTTAGATCCATCTTAATTCTGGGTCTACCAAGTGCTCAGAGGGATAAATAGATTTCTTCCCCTATGAGTGGTAGATGTGGAGTTAAGATGGATATAGGTTGGTTGTTATGATAATGAAGATATTAAATAGACTTAGGAAATTATATTGTAAAAACATCTTAAGGTGAATGGTTAAAGCATACACATTGGACAAGTATATTTGTATACTTCTATTTTAAACTGAAACAAATCTAGGGATAAAAGGAATGGATTGATTACACTAGTCATCCTTCTATAACTTTCCAACATATGCTGGAGTAAACATATTGTAATTTGGGTAATTTATCTAACTGCAAACAGGAAGATACTTGTGTATTGGCAGGGTGGTTACAAGGTCCCTAGAAGTGATGAATTTGAATTTTTCTTGGTTTTATATATAGTATTAGGTTTTTCTCATGCTTTTTGTGAATGACATGGGTGAATTTTATCCTACACCCACTAGGTATCGATATGTAATTTCAGTAATTTTGATTTCAAAAGATATTTTAAAGAAATGTAATGATTTCATTTGTGTATTCAATAGACACAATATTCTAATGGAATTCTGCATTTGTGGTTTACGTATATAGATTCCATGGAGAAGTGTTAGTGGTGTGACATCAATTGTCCTCAAGCAGAGGCTTTAGTTTTACTCTTTTTGGAAGCAATACTTTCTTCCAACATTTTTGAGTGTTATGAAAAATTATAAATTCCTAATAGTATTCAATTATGGGTTCAAGAGAGACATAGTATTCAATTATGGGTTAAAGAGATCCACACTAAATGATCTATCGGCCTTATCTTCACTTAGTTTAAGACTATTCACTTGGAGAGCCTGCATGTGCCCCCACTTCAAGAGCATAGTAAAGTCATGTAGAACTTAGAGAAGCTATATTTAAGCTTTTAGTGAAGGATGGAAAAATGCTTGGGTTCAATAACAACAAGTTGAGCATTAAGCTTCCAATAATGCTAGATTTTAACCTGGAGAACTTTTGTGATTTGGAGGAGATGCCCCCTCATATTTGTGACACATCTTCAGTTGTGAATTGGATTATTACTAACTGTCATTTCCTTCAAAAGTTACCTAATGACTTGGGGAACCTCAACTCTTTAAGAATGTTAAGGAAGGAAAGAAGGTACATTATGCTAAGTTCTCTTATGTTTTTCAAGTTTTTCTTGGATATCTACAATGTTTCAGGTAGGAAAGTACATTCTCTTAATGATAATTTGTCTTGATAGAAAGGCCCAATTTCAAATTCTAATGCTTTCAAAAAACATTTTATAACTGTAATGTTTCTAAAAGGAAAGCATATTTTTTCAATTTAAGTATCATGATTCCATATTCCAACTTATTTTTCAGTAACCCATTAGGCTTTGTAGCTTTGAATAAATCCATGTCTTTTGATAAGATCCTCTTCCAAATTAGAACACAGTTTCCTTTTGGCAATAACCACATACAATGTTTTGATTTTGCTATTGAGAAAATAAAGGTTGTGAAACAAGATTGTGCCATACAAGGACTTGCTTCATTGATTATGTATCAATTATGGCTCTTGATGTAACAATGTCTTCATTTTTTTGCTTGAAAATAGAGGTTACGCTTTACTATTTCACAGAATTTCTTACAATCTTTCCATAAGTATTGATTTGTAATCTTAGTCACTGAGGGATGCTAGTAATGACAAAGGTAATATTCCATGGTTTGAAGTTACCCTCTTACTAAATATTTAAATGTATCACCACAATTTAACTGTTAGTTAAAGGAATTGTATTTGATTTGTAAACAATTCATTGCTTGATTTATAGATTTTGATTCTTTCCCTTTTTTATTTTTTTCTCAGATTTGGTATGAGATATCTTCCAATATTTGGGTTCCCTAGTTTCCCCACCATAGCTATGAGGGTTAGATGCTATCATTAAATATTCTCAGAACATTACAACTTTTCTAGTAAGTGTACTTTGAAACATTTTTGTTGCTTTTCCATGGTGTTAATGCAAATAAGCACTACAACTAGTGCCATTATTTAGATTAAGTGCCAAAATCTAGGTGGTCTTGTAATGATGGAGTGATTGTTTTCTAGCCACTAAGGCCATATGAATTTTTATCTCTTATGTTGTCCTGAGATATTCAAATTCAGAATAAGAATTGAGGTCTCATTTCCGCTGTAGATTGCAGTCCGTTTCTTGAACATAATATATAGTAGAATATATTTTACTAATCAACTGTGGATGTGATCCCTCGCAGGAAAGGAAATTCAAAGTGACTTTGATTTCACATTGATTTGTCAAAACATCCACACAGGAAAGGAGATTCAAAGTGACACTGATTTCTCACTGATTTGTCAAAATAGAGGCAAGAGAAAAGGAAACTTTGTATTCAACAATGCTCTTAATTTCATATGTACATGCACAAACATATTAGTAGAAAATATTGAAGGGTTTCCTAAGTAATATTTTCCATTCCACTACATTCTTTACAACTTGTAAATAAATAACTCGGAACAATTCATTACACTACTTGTTATTCTTTATTAATTAGTGGTTAAGATTTTGATATTGAACTGGCTAAGATTTTTCTTCCTTCTGTGAAATTGTGTGTTCTATAATGCTTCTTTTCCATTCACTATGTATAGCATATAAAGTGTGTCTAATGGAGTAGGAAGATTGGAAAGTCTTGTGATCCTTGAACTATGTTACAAGGCAGAAACCCAACGGGTCAGGGTAGGTGCATCCCCACAAAGGGGTCACAAATACCAAAGTTGGTATTGGCTAGTGCCTTGAGCTAGAAAATTTCCTTTACCCTTGTATTAACAGTGAATCTGGAGAGGATTATAATATCATCTTTATAAGATTTATATTAGTTAAGATTGATGAATAAAATTCATGAGACATGAGCTAGGATGTCCTTGCAAGGTGGTTGTTGATTATTAGAAGCTATGATGACCATTATGTCAAGCTAGGTGGTCGCTCTCCCTTGATCGTGAGCATGATTGTGATCAATATGGAAGACTTCATAGTCTGGATTGATTGTTTAGCAATGATAATTAGTGGGCTCATTCGCAAAAGCTTTTATTTCACTAATCCTTTTTATAGAGTTGTCAGATTCAATTTCCAAAGGTTTTAATTACACTATAGAGTTGAGTTCTGAGAGAGTTGTGATTCACAATGTTAAGTATAGCAGCTATGACACTTGAATGAAGACAAGCATAGTAGATGTATCAGACTCTGTTATATGCTTACCTGCATATTATAAGGGACTTGGTTTGCTTTTTTATAATTTTGTAAAAAAGTTCCATTTCGTGGAAATGTGAAAAAAAAAGTGATATTGCCACCATGTGGCTCTTGTCATATATGGTTTTATACTTTTTCAAAAAATTCTCTAAGAGTTCACAATGCTAAGATTCACTAGGACCTTATAGAGTTTTATTATTTAGTGAAAGACTCACCAAGATCTTACAAGATTTTATAATTGAGTAAAATATTTGCCATGCCTGGTGAGAGATTCACCAAAAAATTATATATACATATTATATTATTCATAAAATTACCTTCCATTTTTCCTATATACCATGGAGATTCGCCCATTTATTATACAAATAAATTTGGGGGGGTTCTTAAAATTTTCCCTGGTGTCGCAAGTGTCATTTTCAGTCAAAGGAAAGAATCCTTCTCTTTTTGATAGTCGATTACACTGCTACTCTCGTATTGGATTTGGATTAATAGTATTTCAAGTGTCGAAAGAAGTTTTCAATTCAAAATCGTAAAGTGTCGTCTTGTCTCCTTTTCGTTTTTTGAAAAGAAAATCGTTAGTATTGTCGCTTTGAAAGAAGGAATAATTCATATTTGTACTTAGCATTTATTTTGTCATTCACAAATTAAGCAAGCGGAAAACAAATACATGCATGTGCATTTTCATTTAGACTGCTTGTTGATTTTGATTTAGGATGGTGCATCTAGTGTGTGCTCTCTGCTCTATGTTGAAAGGATATTGTTTTTCTTTCCTTAGTATCTAGTATTTTCATTGCAAAAAGAAGAGTAAACGACTGTTTATCATCTTAGATTGCATATTTAGGAGTTGTATATCTACATCATGCGGTGAACCTTAAAGGCAAAATTCTTAAGAAAGATCAACTGTAAAATAAATTCAATGAACATAAAAATGCTTTGGAACCTAACGCACAACATCTAGAAGTCTAGGCTAGAGACGTATTTCGGCATCGTAAAGCTTGGTAACTGTCGCTTTCATCGTAGGTTGGGTGATTCCTCCTCTTTGAGATGACAAGTGCCTGTACGGACTTGTGCTCCCACGTATCGTTGAGTATATATTGGGAGACCACAATAGGCTATATCCTTTATCCTTAGGAAGCTGTGTCTGCCACCCTATCGATCGCAATGCATTGAACATAGCATTCGGGGAGATTGACTGCCATATTGTAAAAAGTATTATGCAATTTTTTGATTGGTTTGGTAGTCCCTCTGTCTAGATTTCTAGAGTAGTCTCTTTCATTCCTTTTTAGACTCCTTAAAGGAAAAGGTCTACTAAGCACTTTTTACTTCAGGTTCATTAAAAATCGAAGGCGACTAGAGTCATATTTAGCTTTTTCTCGACTCTTAAAAATTGAAAAAGCAAGTTGTGTCAAAGCGTCTAAAATTTATTTTAATTGGAATAACATCATTGTTCCCTCATTGATCTTAGGTTGAGAAAATGGAGTCCACCAACCAAGGATTTTCCCTTGGGGGAAATCCTAGTCCTTTCTCCTCTTGGGGAGATGTGGGTGCACATCATATGGCCACATTGTCCCTTCCAGGACTGACAATTGGCCTGCCAGTATGGCTTTTCTCGACCTCTATCATTCAAAGCACCGTGATTCCTGAGCAATCGAATTAGCAACTAGATGATACTAAAGTTACCCCCCAAACTTCTACTTCGTTTGTTTCTCCCTCTCCTTCTTCCTCTTTGCTTAGTGAAGATAGTAAAACTAAAAACCAAGTAACTGAGAAGAAGAAGAAAGGGAAGGAAAAGAAGAAGAAGGAGCCAACGGAAAAAAGGGGGTACCGTACATCGTCTAGCGAAAATCCACACACTGCACCATCCAAACCCAAATCTCCATGTGTCATCTCCAAAGGGGACCACTATCATCAAGATTGTCCTTGCATCCCATGGATCTTAAGGGATTGGTCTCCCTGCTTGCACAATCCGGTGTCATCAACCTTTGACGATCATGTTGAGAGTACACCGTCAACTAGTGAAAACGAAGTCACTGGATAGAAAGGAAAATATAAATTTCCTTGCAGGCTGTGTGAAGGCGATCATGCCCTCCACCATTGTCCCTTCCTGGATGAAGCTAAAATAATCTTGGATAACTGTCTTGCATCACCGCAGCGACTCCCTCCTGGATACAAGAAACTCTTGCCGAGTCCATTGCTAGTTGAAATTCTGACTGACGCGCCGTTCTTGTTGGTTGAAGTGCCTATCATTGAAGACAAACCCTCTGAGTCCACATCGGACCAAAGTCAACAGGTCAAGACGGAAGTCGACCCCATCTTATCTTTAGAGGATTTACCTTCAGATGATACAGTCACCAAATAGAATGAGAACGATAGCTTTCAAATTCTTTTTGTAAACACAGACTCTGATGAACATTGGGGCAATCTACCCATTCCTTTACCACAGGAAGGAAGTTCGTCAGAGATGTACCCGACCATTTATTTGGTCCCACCTCCAAGCAACCTAGTTGTCTCCTTGGAATCTACTAGGCAGACCTCGTTTACCATCTAATGTACCATTCCGAATCATAGTGCAAACTTACAAAATGGTCATGGTTGGTACCATCATAGAAGAAGGGGCTTCTGTGAGTATCCTTTCCTCAACTGTTTGGAAAGCACTTGGTTCGCCATCGCTTTTGCCTGAGATGCGATATCTGATAGGCTTCGACAAAGGAACTAGTCGACCGTTAGGGATACTTCCAAATTTGCCTATAATTTTGAGAAGGAAAACCATTTATCTAAACGTGATGGTAGTCCAAGGACCTTTAGATCACAATCTTCTCCTTAGGCATGACTACATTTATAACATGGGAGCTATTGTTTCCTCACTCTTTTGAGTGATGTGTTTTCCACATGAAGGAAGAGTGGTCTAGCTCATAGACCAGCTTTCATTCCCCGGTTCGCTCATAGCTAATAGTCAAATGCCATCCCTAGCAGGCCTTTTTGCACAAGGAATGTCTCATCAATCTCCATTCCATCCACCTGATGAACGAGAGTTATTCGGTGGTTGTGTCTGAAACCCAAGGGGCATGCGCCCTGGTATGCTTCGGCAGGAAAAATTCAGGTATAGGGTAGGTTTCTGTGGAGGATATATGACTGGTCTGACACACCCGTCCGTTGGGAAAATGGGATTAGACTAGAATAAGATACCTCCGTCAGAAGGTATGCCTTTCCCAATAAAGCGAGTGTTTTGTCTGCAAATTGAACGGTAACCTGGGTATGCTTTTCCTGACAGAGCAAGTGTTTTGTCTGCAAATTGAAGGGTAACCTGGAAACTCTACTTCACTATACCTGGGGGCATGCAAACCTTTTTGCGTGAAAGTGAAAAGCGACCATTTATTTTCCTAGTTTTTAGATTCTTAACCCTTTAAACAAGTAGGATTGGTCGTTCCTAGCTTACATAATAAAAGGAGTCGGAGCATAGTTTTGAATGGTGCAAGCTCCCTAAAAAATGAACCTATCGATGAGACATACTTATTATGCAACTGACACAAGCAGTTTTACGCAAAGTTTAGGCTCGTTAAAAATTAAACCTAGCAATGAGCATATGTTCCACCAGAGTTTAAGCTCATTAAAAAATGAACCCACTTTCGATAAATAACCATTGTGAACGCATTATCATCAGCTTTTGAGCCTTGGTTGTGTTCTTACTATCACCTCCACTCTGTTTTAGCCAATCGTTCACCTCCATTTGATTTTTTACCCCTTTTGAGGAACAACTGTGATGAGTGATTCTGTTAGCCATATTCTTAACACTGTTGTGATTGGAAAGTTCCAACCCTTACCTGGAACCAGTTGCTACCTGAAATATCACTCTTTCCTAAAAAAACGAGTCTCCTTTGAGCTCTTTTCATCTGACTCGTAAAATATGAAAATATTTTTGAGCAATTGGCCTCTCCAGCTCGTTAAAGTGATTGGGAGTTCCATCCCTCCTCTAGATTTTAATATTTTTGGACCTGAGGGATTATTACACAAAAAGATCGAGTGTTTGTCTTGTTTGGCTTGTTAAAACTATCGAAAAGTCATCCCTTTCACATTGTTTTATACTTTTTCAGACTTAAGGGATTATACTACGAAAATGGAATATGGGAGTTTTCCTTTCCATCTCTTTTCAGACTCTCTAAAATTGAAAAGGACCGAGTTATCCTTGTCGTTAAACTCGTTAAAACAATAACGAAAAACTTGTCCATTCATACAAGAGCAAGTTTCACTGTCACTAGGCTCGTTAAAACATAGCGACAGGTTTGCCCGAAAGGAAAACTATAGAACAAGCATATATTATCCTCCTCAAGCTTGACAAAAATAAAGAGGTACTAGTCAGAAATGACTGGGGAAAATTGGGAAGAAAACTTGAAGAAACTTTATTGGTAGCAGGTCGCTCTTGAACATGACACTTTCACTCCATCACCATGATTGAGTCGAGTTGGGTTATGCCGTTCACCAGTCATATCACCATTGGTCCACTGTACCATCCACTTTTGGTTTTAATGCTACCAATCCATTTTAGTGTCACCGATATGTTCAAGAGAAGTCGCTCAAAGAATTCACCTACCCAGCTTGTGTTACATCCGCTGCAATACCTTCACACTTCATTCTTTCATGACTGCCAACCCTGAACCTTGTCTCATCAGATCGTTTTCACCTCTACAAAATCATTTTCTCCATTTCGTGTCATAGATGTGGGATCCATCAATTCCCTCCTATGATGGGTCACTTCTTGTCAACATCAACTCATTATCCAAGAAGCCGACCAAGGAACAACCCTTTCAGTACTTTGAAGCTTGCATACCTCAATGGCAAGTTTCTCATTTCCGGCGACAGGTTTACATTAATGTCCTTCGACCAAAATATTTTGTGTGGTGTTCGACACCGACTCATGTATTCACACCACGCGAATTGTACTGCAGTACCTTGAGGGTCACCATTATCATCGGTGGTTCCTCTCCCGCCTGTTAACAGCTTACATCATTGGCTGGTAATAAGGTGATGTCCTTCCATGTTTGACATCAGAACATCTTTTTCACATGGATCGACTTGTACTTTCGGGAAAATATTGAACTAGTTTTGAAGACCCCAGATCTAGTTTCATCCATCCGGGCTGCGATATTTTTGGGAAAATAAAGACATCAAATGTACATCATTGCTACACAGATAATCATCCAAACTAAGCGATGATGGCTCTACCAAAATCATCAGTCTGCACACAGACGGTTGTCTGTCCTATGTACATGAAAATGAATTTATCAAGCTGAGAATGGGAATGCCCGCCTTAGCCAAATCATGAAAATATTATGAAGATAATGTATTGTATTGTATCTTATTACAGGTCACCTTCCAGTTTGAAAAACCTTGGATCCTCATTATAAATCATTTCACCCGACATCAAAAGATTTACGACCTCATGCTTTAGGGGGCAATTGTTATAGACATATTTGGGCACTACAACCCCAATCACATATGTCCATAAACCAAGGGCTTCCAAGTCGCTAAAAGTGTTGTTTCATACCCTAAAGGAGCAAGGTCAGCTGATTACATCATCTCCCAGAAGTTCTCCATGAAAAACCATTCAGAACTGGTCAAAACAGGACCATACCTACTGCCCAGAGCAAAGGGTGCGATGCATCTCACCTGCCACATGCAAAAAGTGTGATGCATACTAGAAAGCCCTTCTGTAAGGTGTGATGAGTGAGAGTATACAAATGACACAAGCAGTTTGCTAGGTGGAGACCCTGAGAATCTTCTAAAAACTATTCATTTGACACTTGACTCCCTGAATTCACCCAAGGATGAGTAAGAGATCATGAAATATCCAAGTGGAACCAAGAACTATCAGAGAGATGACACTAATCAAAATCCCAGAAGCTGACTCACCCCCCTGCAAATAGCTATATATGGATCCCTCATCCCAGAGATCCAAAGGTTGGAATTTGGTAATTTTCAAAGAAGTGTTGTTGGTTTCTCTTTGAAGACATTGTTGGGTGATCTTGCTTTGTATGAGGTCAAGAGGGCTTTCAAGCTGGTAGGATGGCACTGGGTCAGACCAAGTGGTTGTAATCCTCTCTTCTACTACTTTAATCAATAAAGTTATTTGAGTTTTCCTCCATATTCTTGTGTATCTCTGAATATCGTGTTGATATATGCATTTTTATGGTCAATATATATCTGATCCTATATTGTTTATAGTGATAGATCTCTATGCTTTGATGGTATTATGTTGTTGTGACTCTACAGGTGCTCTTTGAAGCGGAACAAGTAAGGAAGCAATGGCAATATTCTATCAAAGGGGAAAGGAAACAAGGAGCCAAGCGAAATACTGAGGTTGGTACTCTCTTCTTCTTTCTCATCTCTCTCTTGTAAAGGAAAAACAAGTGACTTTAGTTTTTTTGTTTCTAATATAGCTACCTGTCTTAGTGGGACTAGCAGTTCTGAATAGACACTAGTTTTCCCAGTAACACCCAATGTTACCTTCAAAAGATCATACCCTTCGTGAAGAGAGTAAGAACGATACCATTCAAATTCTTTTTGTTACTTCAGAGTCAGATGAACTTGGGGGAAATCCACTTATTCCTTCACAACAAGAGGAAAATCCCCCAGTTCCCACTACTCAAGGGGTTAATTCAACTGTTTATTCGATACCCCCTCCAAGCAGTCTAGTCACTTCCTTTGATTGGAATTGACTAGCAAGATCCTGCCTTCCATCTTATGTTCCTTTTCGGATCATAGTACAAGTTTACAAAATGATTGTGTCTGGCACTATCATAGATGAAGGGGCATCAGTGAGTATCCTTTCCTCAGCTACTTGGAAAGCGCTTGGTTCACCATCGCTTATGCCTGTTATACAGAATTTTTTAGGCTTTAACAAAGGAACCAACCAACTGTTAGGGATCCTTCCTAAGTTACCGATAACTTTTGGAAGGAAAGCCTTTCACCTGAACGTGATGGTAGTCCCAAGACCATTAGATTACAATCGACTCCTTGGACGTGATTATGTTTATAACATGGAAGCTATTGTTTCAACACTCTTCCGAATGATGTGTTTCCCGCATGAAGGCAAAATTGTCACCATTGACCAGCTTTCATTTCCTAGTTCAAGCATAGCTCTAAGTTGATCATCATCCCTAAATGGTCCTTGTACATTAGCAGTGTCTCATCAACCTTCATTCCATCCACCTAATTACCACGAGTAGTCTAGTGAATGTAATGAAGCTTAGGGGGCATGCACCCTTGTCTATTTGGAAGACGAACCCAGCTAAAAAGTAAGTTTCCCTATAGAGATAAGTTTCCCTGTAGGTTATGTGATTGGTTTGACACACCATTCACCTTTGTCTGTTTGGTGGCGAAGTCAAGGAAGTGTTTTTTCTGCTCCGCAGATGAAACCATCCTGTATAACCACAGTAAGTTTCCATATAGCTACTAGAGACTCTCCTTTTCACCATGCTGGGGGCATGCAAACTTTTCATTTCTTTTTTCATTTTCTAGCTTTTTATCTTTTTCATTTTCTAGATTTTTTAGCTTTGTTGTTTCTAGCTTTCTTAGTTTTGAGCTTGCATAGAAATAGAAACTAGACTGAGCATGGTTTCTGCAAGGTTCAAGCTCGTTAAAAAATGAACCCGCCTCCAACTGAGCATAGTTTCCGCAAGGTTCAAGCTCGTTAAAAAATGAACCTGCCTCCAACTGAGCATAGTTTCCGTAAGGTTAAAGATCGTTAAAAAATGAACCCACCTCCATCCTTTTGGTCGATCATACGCTTCCACCTGGTTGTTTACCCTTTTGAGGAACAGCTACGATGAGTGGTCCTGTTAGCCAACCTCTTCACATCACCATGTTTTGAGAAGTTTCAAACCTACTCGGAACCAGTTGCTACCCTAGACACCACTTGTTCCTAAAAAACGAGCCTTCTTTAAACCCTTTTTAGACTCGTTAAATATGAAAATATTTTCAAGAAATTGGCCTTTCCAGCTTGTTAAAGTGATGGGAAATTCCATCCCTCCTATATATTTTAATCTTTGTCAGACCTGAGGGATTATCGCATTAAAAAGTTTGAGCGCTTGTCCTTTTCGGCTCGTTAAAGTGATCGAAAAGTCATCCATTTTGTATTATTCTAATATTTTTTGGACCTAAGGGATTATGCTATGAAAAAGAACTTCCAGAGTTTCCTTTTCATCCCTTTTCAAACTCTCTAAACATGAAAAGGACCAAGTTATCCTTGTCGTTAAACTCGTTAAAACAATAGCGACAAACTCGTCCATTCCTGGATGAGACAGAGTTTCCTTTTCGTCCTTTTTTCAAACACTTTAAACATGAAAAAGTCCGAGTTATCCTTGTCATTAAATTCATTAAAACAATAGCAACAAACTTGTCCACCCAGACAAGAACGAGTTTCACTGTCACTAGACTCACTAAAACATAGTGACAGGTTTGCCCGAAGGGGAAATTATAGAACAAGCATATGTTATCCTCCTCAAGCTTGACAACAATAAAGAAGTATTGGTTAGCAATGACTGGGGAAAAGGGAAGAAAACTTGAAAACTTTATGGTAGTAGGTCGCTCTTGAACATGACACTTTCACTCCATCACCAAGATTGAGTCGGGTTGGGCTGTTCCATTCACCAGTCATTTCACCATTGGTCTTTCACACCATCCATTTTTGGGGTTAACGCTACCAATCCATCTCAGTGTCACTGATATGTTCAAGAGAAGTCATTCAGTTGAGAATTCACCATCCAGTTAATGCCTCATCCACTGCAATACCTTCAACCTCCATTTTCATGACTGTCATTCCTGAACCTTGTGTCGTCAATCGTTTTCACCTCCAGAAAATCATTTGCTTCGTTTCGTGTCGTAGATGTGGGATACATTAAGGCCCTCCTATGACGAGTAACTTCTTGTCAACATTAGCTCATTATCCAAGAAGTTGACTTAGAAACAACCCTTTTAGTACTTTGAAGCTTGCATGCCTCAATGGCAAGTTTCTCACTTCCGGTGACAGGCTGACATCAATGGCCTTCGACCAAAAGATTTTGCGTGGTGTTCGACATCGGATCATATATTCACACGACGTGAATTGTACTATAGTACCTTGAGGGTCATTATCATTATTGGTGATTCCTCTTGCATTTGTTAACAACTCACATTATTGGCTAGTAATCAGGTGATGTCTTTCCATGTTCGACTTCAGAACAACTTTTCACATGGATCGACTTGTAGATCGGGCGAAGATTGAACGAGTTTGAATACCCCAGATCTAGTTTCATCCATACGGGCTGCGATATATTCAGTAATATAAAGACATCAAATGTACACAGAAGTTGCACAGATGGTCATCTAAGCTAGGGAGGATGGCTCTACATATGAAGAATCACTAGTCTGCAACTGCAGACGCTTATCTATTCTATGTACATGAAATGAATTTATAAAGCTGAGCATTGGAATGCCTACCTTAGCTAGATCATGAAAATTATATTTTGATGATGTATTGTATTGTATCTTATACAGGTCACCTTCCAGTTTCGAAACCTCGGATCCTCATGTTAAATCATTTCACCCAACATCAAGATTTACGACTTCATGCTTTAGGGGGCAACTGTTATAGACATATTTGGGCACTTCAACCCCAATATTATATGTCGATAAACTAGGTCTCTTCAACCCCTAAAATTTTTGTTTCATATCCTAAAAAGATCATGGTAAACCGATTACATCATTCCCCAAAAGTTCCACTTGAAAAACCATCCAGAATTGGCCTAAACTGGACCATACTGATTGCTCCACTATCAAGGTACGATGCATACTGACTTCTACATTAGCCAGGTGTGATGCATACTGATGAGGCCTTTTGTAGGGTGCGATGAGCTAGTATGGACAAATGTCTGAGACAGTTTGCTAAGTGGATGCTCATAGAATCTTCTAGAAACTTCTCCTTTAACACTTGCCTCTATGAATTCGCCCATAGATGAGTAAGAGATCCAAGAAATCTCCAAGTGCAACCAAATGTAACAAGTGGAATGATACTAATCAAAACCCAGAGATGACTCACACCCTTGCACACATCTATAAATGGATCCATCATCTAAGAGATCCAGAGGTTGGAATATTGTGAATTGCAAGGAAGTGTTGATAGTTTGTATTTGAGAAAGAGCATTGTATTGTTGGGTGATCTTGCTATTTCATGAGGTGAAGAGGGATTTGATGCTGGGAGGATGATTCTAGATCAGACAACTGGGTTGCAATTCTACCTTCTATTTTAATAAAGTTCTTAGAGTTTTCTGCCATAAAATTGTGCAATTGTGAATGTTATTATTTGTGAATGCCATTATATGTTCATTATATTTCTAATTCCATAATTATTATGATATAATAGATCAATATGCTTTGATGGTTCTTTGTTACTGTGTTTCTATAGGTACTCTCCAAGCGGGATAAGTACGGAGAGGAGTTGCAAGCTCTGTCAAGGGGGAGAGAGATCAAGCAAGGAGTTAATTGGAAGATCTAGGTTGGTTCCTTCGTCTTTCTCTTATCTATTATACATAGAAGAAATCATGAATTGCTTTAAACTATTGTTTCTAGGGTAGCTGCCAAACCTAGAGGGCTAGTCGCTCGAAAAGACACTAGTTTTCCCCGAAACACATCAGGTAGAGATTTTTATTTTGAAGGTGAGAAAACCTATGATGCCATAGTTCAGACTGAAGAAATGTGTCACAAGACATGACACCTAGAAGACTTCCTCTGACCTGATATAATGAATCAACTTGAAACCCAAGAGTGAAGGCATCTTTAACATTGTTTTTCCATATACGTACCTTGCCATCACTGAAGTTCACCTTGTAGCCTTTGTCTTCCATTTCCGAGATGGACACCAGGTTCTTTTTTAGGTCAGGTACATATAATACATCCTGTAAGTGGATCGTATTACCTTGATTCAATTTAAGAGAGACACTGCCTACACCTTTCATGGGATATTTCATATTATCTCCAAGGAAAAATTTCCAGGTTAGTTTCTTTCTCTATCAAATTATGGAGAACTTCTTTGTAACCAGTGAAGTGCCTTGAGGCACCACTATCAATGAGCCAAATTCCCATTGAGTCTAAAGGAGCAGAGGTAGATAGAGCAGCTGGTAGATAATATTCATCCTGCTTATTTTCAACAATGTTGGATTCATACCTCGAATTTCTAGCCTTCTTGAAGGGTTATCCTCTTCCTTGATTATCAACACTCCTTTTACCTTTGCTATTGAATTTCCATTCCTTTGATTGCCATGTGAGGGATTTTGATCAGTGTCCCAATGTGAGTCCTTTCTATCAGGGAACTCCCTTGCATAGTGACCTGCTTTTTCGCAAATGTAACATTGTCCTTTTCTTCCACCCTTAGTTCCAACCTTTCTTTTTGATTTAGTCCCGTAATTTTTCCTTTTCTTAGCATGAGAAGAAAAAGTAGCAGGAGGACCTTTAGGCATGGGAATTTCTTTCTCTTCAACCCTTGTTTCTTCTTGAATGCATCTAGCCATTAAATCCTTGAAACCAGGAATTACATTATTGTTCAGAAGAGTAGTCTTGAACACGTACCATTCAGATGGTAATCCTCTAAGAGTCATGAGTGCCATTTCCCTATCAGTAATAGTCTCCCCAATAGATAGGATATCATTCCTAATCTCGATTATTCTTAAGAAGTATGCTTGCATACTCTCATCTTTGCCCTTCTTAATTTCCTTCAGCTTATTCCGAAGAAAAAAAACTTGATTTGCATCATTAAATTTAAATAAACTCACCAATCTATTGTAGATTTCCTTGGAGGTGTTCAGGTCATAGATGTAGGCCACCAAGTGCTTGTTGATAGAGTCCCCAATGATCTTCTTTTTTTTTACTTCACCGGTTTTCCATTTGTTCTTAGCAGCAGTGGTTGCATTAGATGGAGGCTCAACAATATTGCCTCTCACATGGGCCAACACTCCTTGATCTTCTAAGGTTAGATCGATAGAGATCTTCCACCAGTGATATTCAGCTTTCTCACAGAGCTTGTCTTTGGTAGGAAAGAGTGTTGAGGACCCCATAGTTCTTTTATGATAGCCTTGCCAATCTTCTCTTCGGTGATTTCTCTTGCTCTTGCTTGGGCTTTGTCTTCACCTCAACTCCGATACCATGTTAAGTTATGGTATGTTATATGCTTATATCAGTTTAATTATCTTTCTTGTTATTATCCATAGATTAGCAATCACATGTACATAAAGTAAATTGCAGATAGAAAATTAAACGATTGACATAAAACAAGTCAATACAAGAGACACAAGATGTGGAGGCTAGCCAAGGACAAACTCCAATGTGGGGAAACCATTTGATCAAATATTCCTTTATCTTCAATAATCTAGTAGAGAGAAATAGTACATAAATTTGATTTACATCAGCAGTAGCAAACCCTAGATCAACCAAACTAGGGCAGACAATATCTTGCAAACCGACCATCGGATCAGCTTGATTCCAACACCAAAAAATGTGGTCTTTAGAGGAGATCTAGATGGATCTATAGCGTAGTTCTGAGGAGGGAGTCTTCTGGTCAATGCTAGTCAAATTTTAGTTCTGTAGTTGCAGCCCTAAATTTTGCACCTTCCTTCCACACGTGTGAGAGAAGAGTCTCTTTCTGCACAATAGGAGAAGAGCCTCTTTTCTGCACAGGAGAGAGAGAGAGAGAGATGTGATGAGTGAGTGAGTCCAAATGAGGAAAATACCTCCTGTATTTATACACAACTATTGATGTTTGAATAGATGTGAATGTTGGGATTCTGAGCCTACATGAGTTGCTGGTCGACTTGATAATCATTCCATAATCAAAATAAATTCATATCTCCATAAATACTTATCAGAATCGGTTGATCTTTAGATAAATCCTACACCTCTCGATGAGAGGAATCTAATAAAAATATTATCAGCCATGAATAATATGACCCACATGGAGTTTGGCCCTAGTTACCAATTTTAACAAAACTTAAGGGATGTGTAATATTACAATACTTATAGAAAGTATTCATTATAAAAAGGTTTGATCATTTTACCTTTAAATGATCTATATTACTAACTCGTTCACATATAGGTTTTTTATATAATCATAAAGATTCTTATATTGTAGGATTCTTAATCTCTATATTAAATCAACCTTTATTATACTATCTATCTTCTTTTTTCTTTGGTAAAACCCCAACCTTTAGGGTTCAATATAAAAACCCTAGCCTTTAGGGTTTGTTGATGATATCTAGAACATATCATGAAACCCTATATTTTTAGGGTTTGATAAATTAGGGTTTATGAAAAAAACCTTATAATAGTCAATGTAAAATCCTATGAATGAAACCCATGTTTTCATATGGTTGGAACCCTAACAAGGTTTAGGTTTTGAATATCTAAGGTTTATTTTCTTGTTTTAAGTTTTGATAACCTTAGAAGCTCTCATTGTGATAATATGTTATTGATAAAGTTAATTCCACGATCTTCTACATATATATTTGTGTGCTCAGCTGTAGTTGTTGTTGATATTTGCAGGTACATAGTTTACGAGAAGTTATAAAGAAATATGGCTACCTCATACTTGGTAGTGGCCTTATGATGTTGATGAGCATGACGAAAATAGGGAGTTGTAATAATCCCAATTACATTTAAGTTTACATTGTTGATTGAAAGGTGGCTTTGTTATCGTATGAAAAATGATGTTTTGGAAGATTGAAGTTCTTCGATGATGATATGATGCAAAAGAAAGAACCATGTAGCTATAAGAATACAGTTGTTGATGATGGAATTATTTCCCTAAGTTGAGAGGGAGCTTGGATGAAGGAAAATATATATCTAATATAGTTAAGAGAAAGAACATGATCTTGGAAAATATCAATAAAGGAAAAGAATTGAAGAATAGTCAAGGGACTGTTGATGGTTGGTATTGATGTGTTGTGAATACGATTGAATTGTTTTGAGAAATGATGAAGTTGAGATTAGTGTTTCTATATAATTTGGAGAAGGAATCTTCCATCAAGATTTTATTGGATACTATGATGACCTAAGAAACATCAGAATGGTTGAGGACCCTGAAGATTGTGTTGGCATATTGATAATAAGAACCTATATATTGAAGTGACTGAGACTACAATATGTTTAGTAGTTGATGTGTTGATCTATCCATGAAATTTTGAAGAATGTTTGGATTGGTGGATATCTCTGATTTGGTTGAAAGGGAGAGATGAGGACCATACAATTTCCTGTACGATGTTACTTGGGAGAGATGAGTACCATAAAATTGCATGTACGATGTTAGTATTGAGATCTCATTTGTTATTTGGCCTTGATGATGTCTGGATCGTGGTGTGGGAGGGTATCTTGGTCATGCGAAGCTATGTTGTTTTGTTTGACCTTGATGATACCTAGATCCCTGAGGGTTGGTGTCTTAGCATAAAGGCCTAGATGGTATCTATGTCTAGTTGGAATGACACCAGGGTTGTAGCTTGATGGTACCTATAGTGGCATGTTGCCTTGATGACGCCTTATTCCCTAATAATGCCTTAGATCCTTGTATTAGTGACTTTGAAATTACACTTGGGTCCTTAAGTTGATGGATCCTATAAATAGTGTCATTGACACTTAGATCTTTGACGTGGTGGATATGTTGGCAATTTTGGTATCCCTAGCATTATGTATGTTGTACTCTTCTTGGAACATTTCAAGTTGAGGTCAGACTTATACCAGTTTAAAAATTATGAATACCTCTGTAGTTAAGATGGAGTGTTGAAAAATGTAACAAGTATTGGTCTTCATAATTGTTGTGTTATGTAATTCCTATGTATTTTCCAAAAGAAAGAAAATTAAAATTTATTGTCCAAGACAAATTATTTATAAGCATGGGTTTCATGATTCATTTATTTTTTTCTAGGTCAAAGCATCCTTTGAGTGCTCCTAGGGTTTATGTCATGTGTCATGGTCCTTGTCATTATGTTATAGACCCTTCTTGGGATCTTTAAAACAAGAAATAAATTTGTAATTGATTCAAAAATGTATTTTGTGCCTCTACCAATTCGGCCTCAAGAGAAGATAAGTCAACATCATTAAGGGACCACATAGAAGGACTATATAGAAGTTCAATTTAGCCTATTTTGGGATCCATCCAAGAAAGTTTCAATCTATAGTTGGAAGAGGAAGAAATAAGTTTGAAATACCTAGAAAATAAGGAGAATCATAGAAAATATGAAGGAGGCACTTGTCAAGTAAGAAGAATCCGAAAATTCTCTCTTTTATGTCACACATGTGAGATTCTGGGTTGTAGGAAGCAACCAAAATTGCAGGACTACAATAAGGCCAAAATCCTGATGCAACATGGCCAAAATTCTTTATTGTTGCAATATTGATGAAGTTGATTGGAAGGACTAGCAACATGGCCAAAATTCTTTATTGCTGCAATATTGATGAAGTTTATTGGAAGGACTATCTTGGGAGGCCAATTTCGCAGATTGGAGGAAGTCTTTGTCTTGGTTGTCTCATTTGATTTGGTTCTAAAGGAAGAGACGATAATTTTTGGGTTTTCCCTTAGGAGAGGGGTTTTTCCCTAGCTACAAGCCTATATATTGTGTCCTTGTTGTTTTGATCTTCATGCACTTAAGTTTTGATAGTTTCTTGATGATAAGAAGATAAAATAAGAAATAAGAAAAGTTAATAAGATTGTTAAGAAATCACAAGCAATTATCAAGATAATACAAACATTTCTTCCTTTATGATTTTGTAACACAAGAGAGAGAAGGAAAACCAACGAAAGTCTAAGGAAGAAGAGCAAAAGTAAAAGAAGAGAATGGGAATTTCAAAGGAGAGAGAATATTTTGGTTTCTGCCCTAAAATTTTCCACACGTGTGATATTTCTGATCTATTGCAGGGCCAAACATTTCAGGGTTATTTCAGGGTCGAAAAATTCAGAGTTTGAATAGATTTTGAAGGTCTTGATCAACGTTGACTTTGTTGGATTTGACTTGCTTGAGGAAGGATTAAAGGAGGGATGATTGGGTCTTGTGGGAGGTCTTGGTATTGGATTTCTTACTTTGATCTGATTCTATAAGAAGAGAAGTTGGATGGGTTTTCCCTCTTGTGGGGTTTTTCCCTGGCTTGGAGTTGATATCTTTGTGTTCTTTGTCTCTTGTGATCTTCATGGTTTCATGTTTTGGTAATTATTTGATGAAATAACAAAATAAAATAAATAAGAATCCAACAAATATTCATAAGCAATTATCAAGTAAGAGAAATTAACACTGATTTTCTAACCTATTGGTTTCTCAACACTTGCCACCCTTGGGATCAAAAAGAAAAGTTGAAAGATAATTAAGACTTGATAATCAAACAATGATGATCATTAATTCACACCATGTATTAAGTAAGTTTTAGAATAAAATGAACTACATCAAGAGTAAACCTTGGGATAAAGGGAGAATATGAAGAATTATAAGATCTGGACCCAATAATTAACCCTACCCTTCTCACATTTGGAAAATTTTAGGCAGGTAGTGTGCATTAAAATAAATCCAAAGTGTAAAAGTGTTCTTACAGCAAAAGGGGAAGGGGACATAGAGTTAATTAAAAACATTAATCCAAAGATAGTTTAATCCATTAAGTAAAGAGGGTGGTGTGTCACACGGAATGAGTCGATCTTGCAGACAACATAGACCTTCCTAGAATCTAACGAATCTAGTGACAAGCAAGCCAATCAAAAAGTATCTTTCTCTAAATATGCATTTATAAACAAAGGCAAACAAGTGTTTTTAGGCCTACCTTCGGTCCAATGCAAGTTTGTGGAAGCCTCGCTCCTTCGATCCGAATGAGCTCCCTCATTGCGAATCTGCAAACACAAACAAGCAAACAAATTAAATAGCACCTGAAAAGCCAATATCATAAAGCATATTTAACATGAAGATCAAGGAATTCATGAAACAAATGACATAAGACAATCTGTTGAGAAAAATGAATCTAATTGTATTAATTCAAATCAAAGAAGAACTTTACAACCTATGCCTTGATGCTGTACAAGCTCCTCCCAGGGTCCAACAAGAAGCCTCCTCTACTTTGACAAGTTTCACTCTCTTCCCAATGAAGCCAAAAAGGTATGTGATCTCTCCTCTCAAGCTTAACTAGGAAGTCTCAATTCCACCAGCATTTACCCTAAAAAATGTTCAGCTTCTAACCTCCCTAGAAACCAGCCCAATGCCTTAATTTATAGTGCAATGGATGGAAGTTACCAAGTCCTCCTTCAAAGGGATAAAGCCCTCCGTCAAAGGGATAGCTCCTCTCATCAAGGGATTAGCTCCTTCTCTTTTGGGATGCATGAACCACTTAAGAGCGACCAATCCATATCAAAATTCCTTCTAGAATCATCTAGAATTAACCCAAAGTGAGCTTTTTAGAATAAACTTGTGCCTTTTTGACTTTCACAGGGGTCCACACCCACTCCTTTAGGGACAAAGCGGGCAGGTCCGCAGTTTTTGTAAACAGGGGGTGCGGGATCGCAGGAAACAGTGAGAGAAAGTGTGGAACCAGATATTTGTTGATTTTTAATGTCTTTCTCTCATTTTCAAAGCTTGACTTGAAGAGCTGAGGTCTGATACTTGCTTAGGAGGATAGTACAAGTGCTGATAGACCCATACTGACTGCAAATAATCATGGTGACGATATTTTTGTGTAACAGATTGCCCCCTAAAGTGCGAAGTCTATAGTAGATGAGGATTTCATTTATCATTTAGGAAGAGTGAAGTACTTTATCATTTCGAGGATCATCTTGTGGAGAGCCCGGTTGGAACCTGTAAAAACATTCAATGCAAAATATATATATGATATCATATCATTGCTGAGGTAGGCATTCCCATACTCAGATCAAAACTGACTTAGAAAACTAACTACTGCTCTGATACAGGAATGATCTTGTAATACATCACAAGTATAGACACTTGTAGACACAGTATGGATGCAGCCATCTGTTTATGAATAGTCCATTATATAATGAATACAAAATTCCTCACAGCCTGGATTGTGGAGACTAGATCCAGGGTCTTCATTTCTACTTCCTGAAATAGTACGATTCTATCCATGTGAATGAATGTGTTGAAGTCGAACATGGTAGAAACCACTTGATTACCAGTGAATGATGTAAACTGTTAACAAGTGTGAGAGAAACCACCAGTGATGTCAATGGCTCTCAAAGTACCCAGTACAATCCATGATATGTGAATAGATGTGTTGATGTCGAACATGTCACAGAATCCTTTGATCGAAGGTCAATGATGCAACCTGTCGTCAAAGGCAAGAAACCTGCCATTGAGGCATGCAGATCCCAAGGTATTGATGATTTCTAGATCATCTTTCTAGATAATTAGCTGAAGTCGATAGAAAGCGATCCGTCGTAGGCAAGCCCACAACACGAAATCATAGATCAAGTTGAAGAAATTTAGTTGCAAGGACTGACTCAGGGATGGTCAAGATGGATGACAGATATTTTGCAAATGAATGGCTTTATTGGCAGTGACCTCTTGAACACATAATGACACAATAGATGGTTTGGTGACGATTGACCCAAAGTTAATACCCAGAAACCAGCTGAAGACTTTAGAATGTGGTTTGATCAACTGTTAGGCAAAGGATTTCCCAACCCACGTGAATAAAAGTGTCGTGTTCAAGAGTGGTTACAAAGTATGACAAATAGGCTCATTTTTCTCTCTTTTCCCCCACCATTTCTGGCAAGTACCTCTTTAGTTTTGACAAGCTTGAGGAGGATAACATTTACTTGATTATAAGCTCATCCTTCGGATGAGTCCAACTTAGTTTAAATTCGAACCCTAAGAAGGAGTGGTTCGTTCCTGTTTGTAATTGAACAGGTCCTTTACTGTGAAATTTTAACGAGTCCAGTATAGGAGAAACTTGGCGTTTTTCAATTTTAGAGGGTCTGAAAAAACTTAAGAAGACTCCAGGGTTGACCTTTTTCGTAAATTTGTGTCTCCCAATCCCGAAAAAGTATAAAATAATACTTGAGAGAACCGCTTGATCTTTACGACCAAGGATTACTTTTCGTAATTAGTGCCCCTGATCCGAATAAGTAAAAAAGCGATCAATGACACGTCGTTTTATAACCAATATCGAATTTGAAATGACAAAAATCTGGCAATCTTTTCATGTTTTTACGGTCAGAAAAGAGTTGTAGGTGGATCTTCCTTTTAGTTCCATTTTAACGAGTTTAAAAAGAAAAACTCGGCGATCTTTTCATGTTTTAGGAGTCAGAAAAGAGCTTAAAGGTGACTCTAAATGTTTTTTCGTCGAAAATGATAGATTTCGCCTGAATAATCCATTATCCTGAACAAAAATGCAAACATTACTCATACCTGTTTGAAATGGATAAAAATGCTGCAAAAATTACCTTTCTAAAGTGAAACATAAACAAATTTGCAATTCATTTATTCAAAAAACTTATAAAAAGGCCTTTCGTCAATTCATTTTTACCATTTGAGATTTGGGTGAGAAAATAGTGCTTTTGTTCAGAAACTTCCCGTGAAGATTGCGGAAAATCCAACTATCGGAATCGAACGTCGTCTTCTCCAAGTAATCCACATCATCCTACTCTTCAATTTCAACCGTTTCAATTTTTGTTTTAGGGTTTTATTTAATTTTTTGGAGGGTTTTTAGGCTAAAAACCGGCGTGCAGGGGTCCGCATGCATAACACTGGCAGCGCGCAGAACCCGACTTTTTCTCAATGGGGAAAAAGTCAGGGGTCCGCACCTTTGATGAAGGCAAGGTGCGGACCCACGCACTGTCTCTAATACAGAGGGTGCAGTCCCCGTAGTAAGGGTTTTTAACCCAAAAATTCTCAAATTTGACCCAAACGATTTAATTTCTTGCATTCTAATTTGCCTTTTTATTGAATGTTGAGTGTACATCATGCTAGATTGGTGTGAACATGAGCATGAGGACGTGGATCTTACCATATTGAATCACCAACCTTCGATTGATGCATTGAAGGCATGCGGCTTGTACAAATTCTGGGCCATAACTGGCATGAGGGCCCAGGTGGATTTCTTACAGTGGCTGGTAGACAGGTGGAGCATATAGGACCAGTGCTTCTTCATTGGTGGCCACTAGCTCGAAATTGAGCGGGAAGATATATACTTTTTGACTGGTTTGCCTAAGAGAGGTGAAGACTTGACTCTATTCGGGACTAGGCCAGGTGGCCAGTCTGTCGATAGCCTCCGGCTAGAGTTCTGCAACAGCCAGGCTAGAGACAAAGGGATAGACATTAAAACCATATCCCATCCTGAGCTCATGGTGATCGCTTTTACTGTCACTAAACTTTGCGAGAGTTCCGCATTACATATTGCCACCGGATCCCAGATGCGGATGGTAGTTGACTGCTTTTGAGGCACCATCTTCAACTGGTGCGATGCTGTGTTGGCCAATGTAAAAGGCCAACTGACCAGAGCCAAGAACAGACAACTGAAGACCTTTGGTTATGGGGCTTTGGTTGTGAGCTTTGGTCTGGAGAGGGTCCCAATGCTGGTCCCGCAACATCTTACTGTTGGAGCTGGGCTTCCTCAAGAGCCCAAACTGATGCGATGGGTTGCAGTTATGGCCCGTCATCCGGACGAGGGGACAGAGGTTGTTCGATTCAAACCTGAGTATTTCCAATGGTTCGAAAACCAGGTTTTTTCTATTCAGGACTTCCCTTACGCTGGGGTAGATTTTCATGGTGACCCAGACATGGCTCTTCCACCAGGAGAGTAATGGGATGACTCAGGTAAAATAATTTTCAACATTTTCCTATTTAATTTTTTTTATCTCGTCCCAAAACTGATAGTAAAAGTTTCAAATGCAGATGTGGGTCCACAGCGACCAGCCGCTCTCTGGCCTTACAAGAGGAAACAACCAGTTGCAGCCACGCCAGCCCCACAGGATGAATCAACAGAGACCTTGGCCGAGTTAGAGAGTCATCTAGAGCACTTGACCGGAGACATTCCTGAGACCAGCATAGATGACATTCCACGTCGACTTCAGCAATATGTGATTGGTGTCCCAGGACCTTTTAGGAGGTTCCTTTGCAAAGTGGCCCGTGCAGTGGTTTCTTATCGAGATCATCACCAGTGATAGGATGATCGCCTATTGTAGGCACATATGACATTTTTTCTTTTTGTACTTATCATTTTTTCCGATCATAAGGTGTTTTTCAACCTATGATCGAGGACGGTGTATTTTTGACACACTCCTATATATATATATATATATATATATATATATATATATATCACTATTGCCGGCTTATCTTGTAAATCATGTTATGGAATGTTTTCAAATTTACATGTATGATTATTGCAAATGTATACTTAGCATTCGAGAAGCCATTACATCTGCTAATGTATTTAAAAATCTTGGAATATGCTAATATTCAATATAATCAAATTCACGTTCCAAGAGACGCACTCTCAAAAATAATCTCAATAACACTGGATTTCTAATGGCATACACTCTATTAAGTTGTAATACAACGAGTTCAGAATCTAACCTCACTATCAAACTCCGAATCCCAAATGAAATAGATTCAGATAATAACTCAATCACTGCACTATATTCGGCAATGTTTTTTGTTGTTTGACCGAGGCTTACCACATGCATAGATACCAACTCATCAAAGGGCGAATAGATAACCCAAGCTGCGGAAGAAATGTTCTGTGTATTACGACAAGCACCATCAGCGAAACCAATGTATGTTTGGAGAGGCATTGACATCTGCAATATCAAGAGTAAAACTAAGATAAGAAAGAATAATGACAAAAAGCAATCTCTAAGCTAAGCACACTTTTTAAACTAAAACATACCAGCTAGAAAGAAAACTATCCTAACTAAAAATCTCCATACCCATTCTTTAAGCATAATACCTCTTCAGGTAAAGACCATTTCTGGGTTTACCTAAAGAGTCCTCGTCAAAGTCTACCAATTCATAGGCCCCTTTTTCTAGCTTTTGCTTGACAACATAGGGACCATGCCACATAGGAACAAATTTTCCAGCACCTAATTTATCATTAGCTTGATCGTACACTAAGACTAGATCTCCTTCCGAAAAATTTTGAGGGGTCACATTTCGATCATACTGAGCTTTCATGCATTTGCCATGAGTTTCGATCGCCAATGCAGCATCACGTCGATTCTCATCTAATTGAGCCAAGTATAACAAACTTTTTTCCTCTTCGGAAGTGGCTGGAAGTAACTTGATGGCCATTTGCAATGACGGGATTTCACATTCAATGGGTAACAAAACTTCCAGACCATAAACTAGTTGGAAAGGAGTGAACCCTGTTGACGTTTTTACTGAGGTTCAATATGCCCAAAGCACTGAAAATAGCATGTTATGCCAATTCGACCGATGAATCCCAATGATTTGTCGGATCATGATGACTAAAACTTTGTTGATGGATTCAACCAAACCATTAGCTTGTGGATAATAAGGAGTTGAACTATCATGACGCAAGCCAAGCTGGCCTGTAAGTTCGGTCATCATAATGTTTCGAAAATGACGCCCATGATCAGTGATGATCGCTTGTGGAACACCAAACCTAGAAATTATATGATTGAACACGAAAATTGCAGCTGTTTTGCCGTCTGCCTCAAATGTAGGCATCGCCTCAGCCCACTTTGTAAAATAATCTATTGCAAGGATGATATACGCATGCCCCCCAGCCGAGTGAGGGTTACATGTAATAAAATAGATACCCCATTTTGAAAAAGGACCAATGGCAATTATAGGGTGGAGAGGAGTAGGTGGAGCGCGCATCTTTTGATAAAAAAATTGGCATTTGTGGCATTTTTGGACCGCGTTAATACAATCTTTAAACAAAGACGGCCAGAAGTAGCCAGCGCGCAATATCTTTTTGGCTGTGGCATACCCAGACATATGACCGCCACACACTCCAGAGTGACAATCATTTAGAACCATTTCAGCTTCCTCGTGAGTTAAACAACGTCGAAAAACAGAGTCCACCCCACGGTGATAAAGTGTATCTCCAATAATTCTGAATTGTTGGGACTGGAAACGTATTTTCCGCCGTTCTGACTTTGAAATTTCTGCTCGAAAGGATTCAGTCTGGATATAAATGATGATATCCCCATACCACGGATCTAAAGTACTGATTAGCAACAAGGATTTGTCTGCAATGGGCTCCTCCGCCATAGTTTCCATGTCAGCACGCTGGAAGTCACACATTAACTTCGCAAAAACTAAAGATTTCTTAGACTTAGATTTTTCAAATTCCAAGTCGAACTCCTGCAGGATGACAATCCATTTAGAGTACTTGCCCCCTAGCAATTGCTTGGTCAAAATGTAGATCATAGGGTTGCAATCAGAAATTACTGTAGTTTTACGTAGTAAAATGTATTGACGAAAATGTTGGACAGCTTGAATAGCTGCCAATGCCAATTTCTCCAAATGTGAGTATTTTAGCTCAGTTGGATTTAAAGTTCGACTAAGGTAATATATAACATGTTTAGTACCGAATTCATCTTCCTGAACTAAGACCATTCCAATGGTGGAATGAGAGGTGGCGAGATACAAGAAGTAGTCCTGGTTGTAGTTGGGAGGATGCAATAATGGTGCATGGGTCAACGCGTGTTTTAGTGCATCAAAATATTTCTGAGCTATCTCATCCCAATAGAATGGAGTATTTTGTTTCAACAACTAGGTAAAACCCTTTGTAACCTCAGCGTAGTTAGGAATGAATCGTCGTAAAAAGTTTGCTTTCCCTTGCAAACTTTGGAGTTGGCGAAGACGCGAAGGAGGAGACAATTTGAAAATAGCTTCAACCTTCGAGGTATCGACGCGAATGTCGGCTTTCGAAACAACAAACCCCAGCAATCAACCCGTTTCTATGCATAAAACACACTTGTGTGGATTCAACCTAATCTGATAATGCCTACACCTCATAAAGATTGCTCGTAAATGGATGAGATGATCAGCTCAATGTAATGAATGAGCAGGTAAATCATCGAGATAGGGTTGCACAATGTGCTTGATGTCATGAAACGCATAAGACATGGCCCTTTGAAAAGTTGCCCCAACATTCTTGAGCCCAAAAGGTAATTTGCAATAAGAAAATGTCCCCCATGGACAAATGAAAGCCGTTTTTGGTTGATCAGCAGATAGAATATTGATTTGATTGTATCCAAAAAAACCATCCATGAAGGAGAATATTTCACTGTCGGCACAATCATCAATGATTTGATCGATATAGGGAGTTGGATAATTGTCCTTTGGACAGGCTCAATTAATGTCCTTATAATCGATACATATTCTTATTGTCCCTTGCTTTTTGTTAACTAGAACAATATTCGATACCCAATCCATTAATGGGATCAGATAAATGAAACCTGGTTTGAGTAATTTTTCAACTTCTGCTTTAATATTAGCAGCTTTTCTTGGGTGAATCTGACACAAACGTTGTTGGACGGGTTTAGCATCTCGGTAAGTCTTGATTTCATGAACAACAATTATGGGGTCAATTCCTGGCATTTCCTCATAGGACTAGGAAAACACGTCGCAAAATTCTTGAAATAGGGCCTTATATATTTGAATTTCATCTTCTGTACATGAGGAACCTATATGAATGTTCTCAACAATTCCAGGCTTAACCGAAATGTCACTAGGAATAGTTCGAGAGATGTTTCCCAAATTTAAATCCGAATCAGGATTTTTCATTGGATTCTGAGGTTCCTTGACATATTCAGTCGTAAAAATTGATGAAAAATCATTTTCAAAATTCTCACTCTCGGGTAAGAACGAAGATCTGTGATGGAGATCTTCCCATGGTAAATCATCTACACATAGGATTTCACGAATTTGCTCATTAGAGTGAACAAGTGCGGAAAAAGTTGTTGAATCCGAGCTTGATGTGAAAAGTGATTCCTCACGGACCACATTCATTAAGTCAATTTTGGTTGAAGATAGGTCAGTAAACGATTGCACGGCCTCATACGCAATTTCATATGGACTCAAAGGAATAACATCACCAAATGAGTCTATTTCAGATTCAGGAGGTACGATCCAAGGATCATCATAAACAATGGTGTCTCACGAAATCATATGAATGGTTGCAAATGAATACGATGCATTGATCGGAGGAAAAGGAAAAGTTCCCAATAAACCGACATCTTTAACTAGTCCTACTCCAACATCCTTATATGGGATAGTCATTTTACCGACATGCTGAATGCTTTCAGAAGAGGCTGGGTCGGATGAAAAGTAAGCCAGCTGGTCTATTGTTACGATCTTTCAATTATGAGGAAACTTTATAACCCAAAAGACCGATGAAACGATAGTTGTCAGAGCGTAAGACCAACTACGACCCAAGAGAAGGTTGTAATCTAGAGGGGCATCAACCACCTCCACATCTAGATTAACGGTTTTTCCTTCAACCCCTATAGGTAAATCCTATAGAATGCCAAAAGGATGAAACCCACAGCCATCAAAGGCCTTTAGAATTGTTGGGGATTGATTTAGTGAAGGAGAACCAAGCGATCTCCAACATTGTATCGACATAATACATGTTGAGGCTCCCTCATCAATCACAGTCCTATGAATAGGCCTGTTTTTTACTATCACTGGGATCTGGAAAGCCATTTGATGAGGTAAGCGCGGTGTACTATTTTCTAGATCGAAAATTATTAGGTTCGAGTCCTGAACGTCAACAGCTCCTATAGCTAACAAAAGTAACTTACGTTGTGCTGGACATGATTGCAGCACTTCCAAAGCCGACATTGCTGAGGGTGAAACAGCTAAATCCTCAACAATGTTATAGTTCTGAGCCACTCTCCCATTTGGATTGAAAGCTAACTTTCGAAGTATACATTTGGCGGGCGGTTTGATTACTAAGTCTGGATTAGGTTTCTCGATCTGTAGTGGATCAGAACCGAGAGCTGAGGTTGATGGGTTAGAATGAGAAGATTCTGCTTCTTTACCATCAACAGGACTTTTACTACCATAATCATGCGATCGAGTCGCAATCCTAACATGGGACATCATCACTATGGGTTCTTCATTGGCACTCGAGGAAGAACCTATCATCTTACTGTCTTGACTTGGAAAAGGATCCTTCAAAACAACAGGCATTTTGGAACCTTTGACAATCTTCGCAACCTCTGCATGATGAGGGCAGTCTCTTGTAAAATGCTCTTCGTCACAAATGAGACAAGGATAATGAGGTTTGTGTTTTTCATCATTGGATTCCGATTTTTCTGGTTTCTCTTTTGAATTTTTATCTGTTTTATTTTTCTTCTTCCCTTTCTTCTTACCACTAGATTTTGATTTGCCTGTAGATGACTCTACAACGTGAATATCGGCGGAAATCTCCACGGAAGAATCTCTTGTCGGGGAATCTGGCAAGGTTATGATAGGAGAAGAATTCTTGGAAGACTTCTTCTTACTTTTGTTGTTAACCATACCAAACATACCCTCAGCAGCATGAGACCCTGAAGGAGTTGTAGCGATTTGATTTTGCTTAGGAAGATCGGGGATTTTCTCGTGTAACATAACTGACTAAGTATAAACCAAGTCAAGGTACTGTGCTTGAGCAATTACTTGCTCCTCAGTAACGACTCCGGCCTTAGCTACATCCTCAGTGATCTTTGGCAACAAAGATTTTACAAACCATTCAGCCAAGATCTGATCCAGAATAAAAACCTTCACTAAACGCCATCGACGTCTCCATTCATGAATGTGATCTGAAATGTAAGTGGACGTCGACTGATTTAATGAAGTTAGTAATTCCGTGCCATTTTCATATCTGACTGGCAACTGAAAATGAGTTAAAAATGAGGTAGCTAACTTACTAAAGTTATAAAAAATGCCTCGCGGTAACTCAATGTACCACTTGGCCGCGAGACCAATTAGAGTGCACTGGAAAAGCCTTAGATGGATTGAATCATCTGAAATGGAGTTAGACACACACCAGAGGTGATAAGTCATCACATGGTTCGACGGGTCCTCTCCTGATTTTCCTTCAAACTTAGGAATATCACTAGGCAACTTATTCGGCATTGGCGGCCAAAACGGAAGATAATTAATGGGATCGTTCGTTAGGCGCGACAAGTCAGGCAAGTCCAAAGTTGTGATAAATGGTAACTGACGATTAGGGTCCCTAAAACTCTGGGTCATGAGATCAGCCCCAGGAGGACGATATCTAGGATAACTAGGAATAGGAATTGCATTTGGGATATTGTATCCTCCCGAAAAACCAGGATTAACCGGACTATACTGGGGTTGTTGAGGTTGTTGATATGTGTACCCAGGGTACGGTTGATACTGATAGACTGGCTGCTGCACAGCAAGACCGAATTGGTACTGTCCCTGGTATGGTTGATAAGTAAATTGTGGTTGACTTGTGACAACCGTACTTGAACCAGGTTATCCTACAGGCATCTGAACCGAAGTTTGAATCGTGGATCCAAATGGAGGTGAAGATGTCTGAGGAGTAGATACAGGAACAGTAGAAATCAGAGTTGTCGATATTCCAGAAGTAGGTGGGGTAGATTGAACAGATGTTGCGGCAGTTGTAGCAGTCGTTTGAGGCGGAGTACAAGGTGTACTAGGCCCAGGCTGAGAAACTACCAAAGGTACAAAAGTTTGAATAGTAGACTAGACAGGTTGCTGGGGTGTACCAGAAACTAAGGGTTGTCTAGTTTGAGATGACAACTGTACATTCGGTTGCAAGACCTATTGAGTTGCGATGGATCCCACACTAAATTCATTCTGAGGTACGGACCCATAACAGGTTGAGAATATTGAGGACCATAACCGGGTTGAGCGTAGGGTTGATAATTCAAAGGTACATTTCCAATTCCTTGAACATATGATTGACCGGAGGGTGGTTGGAAACCTTGGTTCGAGTACTGACCTTGGGGTTGATACCCTTGAGGTGTGTACTAATACTGGGGTTGGCCTTGAGGTACATATTGATACTGGGGTTGACCTTGGGGTACATATTGAGTTTGGGGTTGACCTTGAGGAACGTATTGTCCCGTAGGTATGTACTATCCTTGAGGTTACCCCCCAGGTGCAAATTGGGTACCTTGAGGTTGCCCCCCAGGCGATAATTGAGGATTTTGAGGCTGCCCCCCAGGCGGTAACTGGCCACCTTGAGGTTGAGGATTAGGAATAGTACCTGACATCATGATAATATCTTCTACACTCAACGACTTAGTACCATTGTTTCCAGTTAATAACCCTTGTTCAATGGGTTGAGGAGATGCTCCCGAAAAAGTACTAGAAATGACTGATACCCAGAGGGAACAGAAGACCACCACACAAAAAGGATTCTGGTGATTGAGTAAACATGGACGACTATCTTGACATATTTAACGGAGGATAGTAACCTCTAGGTGTTGGGTGATAAGGAACACGAGGTGGTGAAAAACTTAACCCTGGATTTTCCAAGAAATTAGTCAAAGAAAGATACCAAGCACTGCTCCTAGGTGGACTGTAAAAAATTGATTCACACTCCCTTAGTTCAATAGCAGGTTGATTTTCAAGGATAGGGATGCCTACTTCTTCTTCCAGAGTAGCAAGTTCTTCGATAGCTATAAGTCTAGAAGGAAGATTTTGGGTAATTATTCTTTCTACCCTAGGTGAACCAGGACCACTAGAAGCTGGAGAAGTAAACCCCGATGTTGGAGTAGTAGCAGATTCACTTTCAGGTTTGGATATTTCAGGTTCCTCACCTATATCACTAGTAGATGAAAAGCTACCAGTAACTTCAGAAATAGACACTGATTGTGGATTATAATCTGCTACTAAAGCTTGAAAATCAGGATGTACCACCAAAGAAGACTCTCCTTCTTCAGGTGACCCAATTATACTGTCTTTAGGAGTTACTAGGGCTCTTAACCCTTCAAGCTGGCTCGATGAAAACTCAGGAGGTTGGCCCCGAGTCTACGGGACTTCCTCGGTAATTCAGCCACAATTAAAAAATTTAACTACTTCACACGCAAACAAAGTAAAATCTCAATGAAAACCACCTAAAACCTCTAAAGAACCAAAAAAATGTGAATCACACGCCTAAAGAATCTAGGAGATCAAACACACACAAATAGTAACTTTCCATATTGAAAACACTAGTTGGTGATGAAGCCCAACGTCGCAGAGTTCAATACAGAAATGGCGGTCGGAACAATTACCCCGGCAACCTGCTTAATGAATAGACTGGCACAAGTTTCTCCACTAAACCGTCTCGAGTGAAGAGAACCCCCCAGAAAATCCAAGTGAATCTAGCCGACGTCTGCTCCAGGTACAGTGGGATCTTCCCGCCACTATCACCTTAGGAAGAATCCTAAAGGATATGGTCACTAAGGTTACCAACGGAAACAAGTATACCTGGGGGAACAGTCTACGATCTGATACGCATGCAAGGGTAGAGTAACAAGCTCAATCCCCTTGAAGGCTCCTTGACATAATCCAAGGTTTACCAACAAGTGACCCCATGCTCCTCGACAATGGTTAATCCGAGGTTTACCATTTTTAATACGTGAATATCTGGCATCGCTCCCAATGAGGAAGGATTGATTCCCACACTGGTTCGGACACGATCTCGTGCTTCTCCTTTAAGAGGAGCTTTCCCAGAGCATAAATGAAACAATTGGATTTCTCTCCTACCGCAAGATACAACTACTTGTTTGTTTTACTGTCTTGGAGAGTTAATTACTCCCTACTCCAAGACACTAGCCTAAGCTATGTTGGTGTATCAGAGCCCTAGAAATAAAAATATTACTAGATGAATTTTACTTTAAGCGTTATTTTTATTGGTTTTTGTTTAAGTCAAGAGGTGCGGAGATGAAACTCGTGGTATGAAGACTCGACTCAAAATCACTAAAAAATGCACTTAAAATGATTAAACAATCTTTTCCCTTCAATGAACTTTTGGCTAGGAAAGAGTTTAAGAATGCAAATACTTGTAAACACAAATCTTTCTTAACAAACAAATTAAAAGAAGAGCTTTTTGTCTTTTCCAATGCACTCAAAACGAGACAACTAGTTATTTTCACAAAAATTTCCCTTTTCTTTCAAAACACTCAACCACTACAAAAACAAACTTTTTCAAAAGAGATTTTTTTATTTTTTATAAAACACTCAAAACTATGGAAATGACTAACTTTGAGATCTATAAACTATAAAAACCTATTTGAAGTCAATGCTTACAAGATGTTTTTTTTAAGGATGTTTTACTTAGCTAGATGTAAACTAAGGACCAATTTATTTAGAATCACAAATCAGTCAAAAAACAACCAATTTCATTTTCTTTTTAAAAAATGAAATCCAAACTTTTAACACAAGCTTTTTCGAAGTTTTGTAAAGAGAAAACACAAAGTGGATTCCTCAACAAAGGTAGATTTTGCAAATGGTCAGACTCATAAGAAGGCTGGTAAAAACCAAGGTGATCTGAGGCTTTTACAGCTTCTAAGTTCAGAGCTACTACAAGACCAAACTGAAAACCAAACCCAATAATCAAAACCTCTAGGAATTTCACCTAAAACCCTAACACCAATGAAATTAACCTAACGAAAGCTTCTGAAAAGTTATATGTAGGTCTGGGTAGGGGATAATAACATCTAAACAAAAACTAAGCTGACGAACAGAGAAAATCTTAGGTTTTCCAAAATTTTAACAGGGTCCGCAGGCCCGTAGTTAACACAGGTACGGTACCGCTCTGTGCTAAAAGCAAAAGTGCGGATAGGTCCGCACTGTGTCAAAAGCCTAGGGTGCGGTCCTCTCCCAAAGTTATGAAAAACAAAAAATTCCTAGATCTACTAAATCTACCCAATTCCACACACAACAAGCCAAAAACAGAAACCAAAACACAGTTTCTCAGGTCAAAGTAAAAACAAGGAAAAAATCAAGTCCCCAGCAGAGTCGCCATTTTGTCACACGGAATGATTTGATCTTGCGGACAAGATAGACCTTCCTAGAATCTAACAAATCTAGTGACAAGCAAGCCAATCAAAAAGTATCTTTCTCTAAATATGCGTTTATAAACAAAGGCAAACAAGTGTTTTTAGGCCTACCTTAGGTCCAATGCAAGTTTGTGGAAGCCTCGCTCCTTCGATCCGAATGAGCTCCCTCGTTGTGAATCTGCAAACACAAACAAGCAAACAAATTAAATAGCACCTGAAAAGCCAATATCATAAAGCATATTTAACATGAAGATCAAGGAATTCATGAAACAAATGACATAAGACAATTTGTTGAGAAAAATAAATCTGATTGTATTAATTCAAATCAAAGAAGAACTTTACAACATGTGCCTTGATGCTATACAAGCTCCTCCCAGGGTCCAACAAGAAGCCTCCTCTACTTTGACAAGTTTCACTCTCTTCCCAATGAAGCCAAAAAGGTATGTGATCTCTCCTCTCAAGCTTAACTAGGAAGTCTCAATTCCACCAGCATTTACCCTCAAAAATGTTCAGCTTCTAACCTCCCTAGCAACCAGCCCAATGGCTTAATTTATAGTGCAATGGATGGAAGTTACCAAGTCCTCCTTCAAAGGGATAAAGCCCTCCTTCAAAGGGATAGCTCCTCTCATCAAGGGATTAGCTCCTTCTCTTTTGGGATGCATGAACCACCTAAGAGCGACCAATCCACGTCAAAATTCCTTCTAGAATCATCTAGAATTAACCCAAAGTGAGTTTTTTAGAATAAACTTGCGCCTTTTGAGTTTCACAGGGGTCCGCACCCACTCCTTTAGGGACAGAGTGGGCAAGTCTGCAGTTTTTGTAAACAGGGGGTGCGGGACCGCAGGCAACAGTGAGAGAAAGTGCGGAACCAGAGCTTTGTTGATTTTTAATGTCTTTCTCTCATTTTCAAAGCTTGACTTGAAGAGTTGATGTTTGAGACTTGCTTAGGAGGACAGTACAAGTGCTAATAGACCCATACTGACTGCAAATAATCATGGTGACGATATTTTTGTGTAACATGGTGTATGAAATTAAAAAATAATAATTTAAAATTAGATAAATTTAGTTTCACGAGAGAACCTCCATGTGATTAGAGCACAAAACAAGATATCCATACAAGAGTTCAACTTAAGATAAACTAGGGTGTAGTTAGGGAAGAAACTCAAAGATCTACTAGTTGACTTCAATAATAAACATAAAATAAGGAGCATAAAAGGGGGATCAAGAGAAAACTAGGAGAGGAAATAGGGATTCATGTTAGGATGAAGGAAATTATGTTTTTTATTAATAATTTAAATAAATAATTTATGAGATCCTTGGTGTGAGTATGACATGTGAATGGGTGAATAATAAATTTTTTATATTAATAGTTATTTTTGCATGAAGTGACAAGTGTCACATATGAAACCTATCATATAAGAAGGAGCAAGCTATGGGAGGGGGAATTTGCAGCCCTACCGTTGGATGAATTGAATAATGCTATTGTGATAGTGACTACTAAGTCTATAGTGATTTTGGTGTACTGGAAGCCATTAGAGCTGGAACTCTTGAGCCAAGAGTTCTCTCCTCGACTTGATAGTATTATTCCTCTACTTTATAGCTCCATTGCAACTCAGGGGTGTGCGGGGAAGAAGAGTACCTGAGGAGTAGGCTAGGAGGTCAACTAGTGAGTCAGAAACTTTTTGTTATGACGTAAAATCCTTCACATGTGTACGTGGAAAACAACTAGGGAGGGCAAGAGCCAACAAAGTTGAGATATTGAATCCACCCCTTTGGTGCATAGCATATTGGGTTTCCATACAGTTCTCTTACATGATTATTTATTGTATATATTTATCAAAATGTTAGAAGTGAAGGTTGTGACGTATAATGTAACTTTATGGACTGTTGAGTATGTTCCTTAAAATTATTATGTGATTCACATATTGGATGTGCCTTTAATTATTAGTGATTCTCATGTTGGATATTGCTAATGGATGATTATTTAAAAAAAATATATTTATTTTCTTATTATTTGAAATACAGTAACTTAGACGACACCACTTATTTGTTAATAAAATATGAGCATGGTTCCTTTTATCTAATAAACTTTTGATATTATCTTGAATTTGGTTTGTATAATGAAATGAAATTTACAAAAAAATAAAAATAAAAAATAAAAATAAAAAATAAAAAAAATCAATATGTACATATGTGAAAATGGCATCATAGGTAAGGTAGGTCCTATGCCGTCACCCGAAAGGTCTGAAATTTTTACTTGAGGTATGTTGATAGTGTTGGACCTGCCAAAATTTAGGGGATCTCCCCGATATGAAGTCCCAACTAGACCTCACACCGTTTCGAGTAGGAGTCCCAAAAGTGGTTGGTAATGTAATGGCTTGATCGCGGTAGCGCGCAGAGGAAAGTTGATAACTTTGGATGAGAGAAAGTGTGTGACCTTATGGAGAGTCAAGTGCGATGCATGAAGGTTCTAACACACAGAGAGGAAAATGAAGTGTACCCCTTAGAATCCTGTAATAGTACGCAACTTAAAAGGAACACATGAGAAAAATGACATCACAAGCTAAAATGTAGAATAGTCTACAAATTAAGGTGATGAGTTAATCCAACAACACACATTCAACAAGATATATAAAAATGCATACAAATTAGTTCATAAACATATGCGTAAGTTAAATAACATACATTTCAAACGCAACAAGAATAGTCCTACTACATTAACAACATATGCATGAAAGTGTGTTGGCTCTGATATTATTATTATAAGTGAAACTTCCATCCATACATACACCATTGATGACCACTAGCCCCAATAATGGAACATCAATAACACCTGCTCCTCCAAAGAAGTATAATCACTTTACACTATGGAGAATCCAAGGCTCTTCACAATAATTCCAGGCCTTCTCTAAGCCTAAGCATAGCCAAAATATTGGCTCCCAAAATCCCTTTCTATGAGTTATGAGGTTCTATTTATAACAAAGGGTGGGGTGACCCTTGACAATCCCCTTTGTGACTCTTTGACTTCCCTCATGACTCTTCAACTTCTTTACTAAATGACACATTACATTACATGGTGACTTTTCATATTCCAATATTGGCACTTGGAATTTCACTTACAACATATTTACAAATAATATTACATTTTCCACATGTACCCATACAAGACAAAATGGGATAGAGAAAACCTAACAAGACACAACACTATGATTCTATATTTTGGGGGAAGTCCAGCTCAGCAACATCCACTTGGTGCTTCTCGATCACATATCGGTGCCAAGCTTGATACTGTGTGATAGTGTCCCCAAATTGTTTGATGGTGTCTTTCAGGAAGTGGACTCTTGCCTCCATGGAATATGGGTATATGGTCTTGGAACCTGTATCCAACTCGTTCTGAAGCATGAGTAGCATGGTTTGACCTTGACAGGACCACCGACGCACTTTTGCAAGTTGTGTGCATTTAGCTCCAAGTTTTCTCTGATGGCCTCTCTTCTTAGCTTCTCCACGTACTCATTGATCTCTAGGTAGACTTGGTTCTTGGGTTTAGCATTGTTGAGGGAACCGATTGATGGGATCATGTGCTTTCTCACTATGACATCCACACTATTAGACAACCGCACATATGAGGCATGTATGTTATCGATAAATGGGGCGAGTTTCTCATAGTTCTGGATCAACATTCATAACTTTGATTTCTCTAGCTCTACCTAAGGCTTCATCTTCTTTGCTAAGTCAAGTGGGGCCCCTTTGTACTACATTTTCCACTCTTATATAGGGGCGATGGAATCATGTATGTTCTTGAGAGTTTGAACAAACTCTTTGCTCCACTGTTGTAGGCCATGCACACAAACAACAGCTTTATGCATGCTGACAAATCCATCATAGAGCTTCCATATGGTCTCACCAAGTGTTCATACTTTAGTAAGTATCATTGTCCTCATCTTCCCTAATGTGGAAACTGCATTCTGCGTTGATACTCTGAAGTGTTCTGCCTCTTTCCCAACATCCTTCAAGTTCTTTACTAGTTGTTCATTCTTGGTCGTCAGGTACTAAACATTTGAGCTTGTTTCTCTTGCATATGCCAAGATGGCTTGGGAAATGGAAGTTGGATGCTTCCTGATGTCCAACACTATCACCCTTTCCTTGATGAATGTAGGTGATGCGTGATCATCTAGAAAGTGCTTCCTTCGTGCCTATATAATCTTCTTCTCCAGCTCATCAAATGATAAATTGTACACATCCATGATTGGATCATCATCAAGGAGAACAACATCTCCTTGCTCGTTCGGGAATGGTTCTGACACTGGTGGTGGTGGAGACTAAGAGATGACTTGTGATGCTCTTGACATAAGGTAAATCTCTTCATTCTATGGCTCTCAATCCTAATCCATGTCTGTCACTTCAATCAATTTCTCAATCTACTAAGCAAGCTCCCGATCCTACATCTCTTCACTCTCTTCCTCAACTCCCGGTTGTTCTAGCTCATCAACTGGTATGGGAATTGTTTTCTTTGTCATTGCACCTTGCCTTTATTATTATTCTTGTTTCCTTCTCTTTTCTTTCTCTCGTCCTCAAATCTTGTTCCTCCTTCAACTTATTCTCCATTTCCTAAAGCTTCATTTATGCTTCCTGCAACCTCTGATTTTCTCTCTTCCTTAGATCTTCTCTCTTCATTAGCTACTCCCTCTTTTCTTCCACTACCAAAGATGCCTTCTCCAGGATAGTATTTTCCTTCATCTAGCAACTTTTCTCTCCCTATGGGTTCTCAATAACCTTCCTATTTCCTTTGTCCCGCACTAGATTGCTACCTTCTGCCACTGTTGTTGTTTCTTTCGGAGTTGCTGTTGTATATAGAGAATCCTTCAAAGCTTTTTCTATGCTTATTAACTCATTGAGTATGGAGGCATTGTAACAATACCTCCAAGGGTCCTCCTCTGGCAAATGAAATGTCCCGTGGATCCATGGAAAGTACACTCTCGTATAGTGGTCCCTGAAAATACCATGGGGATCATACAAATTAAATTCCTTGGTTATAAACTCAAATTTTACAATGTCCTTAGCCTCGAAATCCACATCTTTCAAGCTCTTAATCTCGTATAATCTGATCCATAAGGGAAGAGGGGGCATTGGCACTTTATTCTTCCTATGCGGTCCTACTGACAACCTTGTAGCAAGGTGGTATGAAGATTCTTGCATGATCATATTTCCAATGGCATAACTTGGTAGGACATGCAGAGGCTTCTTTCCACCAAACACTCTGATGAAGGTGCCACCTAATGAGGAATACCAATCTGGAATGCTTACTATTGCATCCATTGCTTCTTAGGACATGCAAGGTGAATCCTTCTTTAAAGATAAGCTTGTACAATGGGATGATAAAATGGTCAGTTAGCCTTGGAATCACTCCTCGATAGCTACAATTGGAATGAAACTTGCAATAAATGTTGATGAAAGTCTCTTTTGGTGTCTATGTTTATCTCATGCCAGGGAACTACTACTGGGCATAGATTGCATCCGGTAGGTATGGAGACATGTAAAACCCTTATTTCTCATTCTTGGGTAGATTCTGAGCCTTAGCCACATGGGTCTTCAACTAATGAGCCAACAAATATGACCAGTTGAATGGCCTCCCATCATTCACCAATTGGTCTAGTAAGACCACCCACCCTTAAGGAAAGGTTTCTTTTTTCTCTTGACCATATATTCTGTAGGAAAATATGATGGTAAGACTTCCTAAGGGACATTTTCTTGTAAACATGGGTAGGTGTCTGTCTAAACTTCAATGACTCTTTCACCCAGTGCTTGACAATATCTCTCGTGGAAACATATCTATGGGTGGCATAGAAGAGTGAGTCTATGCACTTCACTGACTCAGGAAAGTGATACACCTACTGAAATTTCTCTTCCATGAAATTTGCAAGCTCTCTCCCGCTGGCACTCCTCAATGTCATAGTTTGTTCATCCATATGTGAGAGAATCCAGCTAATGATGTCCTCATATGAGAAGGTCAGGTACCTTCATGCAACCTTGTATAACCATGACCATTGGATGTTAAGATGAAAATGTTAGTCCTCTAAGTCTACCTTGAAGTCCTCTGCAAAAGTTTTCTTGATCTGATACCATGTTAATGTTGTACCCTTCACAATGAAAAATTGAGTATCTCCATTTATTGGAAAATCCACTGATATCTTCTCAACTGATTCCCTAGTATTGCTCTCAATAGTTTCCTTTGATGCATCTCTCCTAGATTCCATGTTAACTGTAACTGTTAGAGAGATGCTCAACAACTATTATACTTGTGGGATAAAGAGGACACTCATGGAAAAAAATGTCAGCTAAAAGAAAAAAAACTTCAAGACAAAATCAAGCAGCAAGTCGGGCTCATGATGGGAAGGATTTCATAGTTTTGGCTAACAGAGGTCACTAGTTGACTATGTGAACTGCACACTACGTAGTCCCAACGGTTAGTCAGGAAGCTTGATGAGTGAAATTGAGCAATGCGTAGTTCAGTCTGGGCTAAGGACGAGGCGTAGTCTCAGTGGCCAAGCTATGAAACTAGCTCCTGGAACTATGTAGCGTGCAATTGGGGCTAGACCAGGCTAGGCTCTGTTTAATTCTAGAATCCAAGCAAGAGGTTTGATTCTCCATATTTCACAAAGCTAGTAGCTGTGCATATTGAGATTTGGGCACGGGGACCCAGACCTGCCCAAGTGGAGAGTGAAAAATAGGTAGATATGAAAGATGGTGTAATTCTGGGTGTAGATCTAACTAAGTATTGATGCATGTAAGTAAAACATGTGCATCAATTAAATAAACTGAAGGAAAACAAAGCATGTGAGGAGAGTCGCCGCAACGGCCACTGTTGGTGAAAAAATGAGAAAACTCATGCGACACTTGGGAAAGGCAATCTATAACCTGAAACAACAGTTCTACAAGATAAAACAAACACCAACAGTTGTGCAAATAAATAAGTGAAATAACACTCTCACAATCTAAACAACAAAAAGCGACAAAAGATGAGAAAAGAAAAACTCACCCGGAAAAGCGACGACAATTGCACCGAAGGCTCCTTGATCTCCTCGAGAATGCTAGAGATCTAAGATCGAGTGTGAAAATTAGATCTAGAGGTGTCAATTAAATAGATTTGGTTAAGTTAGGGTTTATGATGTGCATGCCTAAAATCAAGGAAAAAGTGACACTTGGCGGTAGTTTCTAAAAATAATGCAAGTGCCTCCTTTGTGTTACTAAAAATAGAGCCCTATTTTTTAGTGATGCTTTTTTTCTTTTTTTCATTTGTACTTTTTCATGAAAAAATGCAATGCATTTCTCAAAAATATTGTACAATTTTGGGAAGGGCTGGGTTACTCTCCGACTCATGCACTATGTAGTTTCTAAGCATAGTGAGGTTTTCACGGTTTCTAGGCTTAGTGGCTCTAGGTTTCCTCTCTTGTCTATGTAATTTCCCAGCTCAAGGCTGGTTTCCATTCAGTAATGTGCATTTTCTGAGATCAAGGCTCATTGGCAATCGTGAATAAGGCCAGTTTCCCCCAAGAATTGCGTAGTTCTTAGAGGCAAGCTCGAAACTTTTAAGGGACCAAGTCAGGAGATCTAATTGTGGGTTGGAAAATGAACTAAGTGGGAAAACACAATCCAAGATGAAAATAATAAGGCTCAGTCGAAGCACAAGTACATGGATTAGTGCAAGATGAGTTGTTGTGTTATAGAAGGAAGGCTCCAAAATCGAAGCATAGGCAAAATTTTGCAGGGTGGTTGTAGTCACTACAACAACATACTATTATATGTCAGCACACATCTCTTGAAATTTCACAATTTGAAACATCCCATAATACATTCTAGTGAATATGTCAAACTAATCTATTTGAAACTAATTTTAGGAGTAGTCAAGAACCCTATCTTCTATAGGGCATCTATCATTAAAGTATAAAGAACCAATGTCTACAATTTTGATTGCATTTACCTAGAGAGATTACCTCCACCTTCACAAAGTTTCACAATCTGAATATCCTTGAAAATATGTTATAGTAAAAACTCCAAAGTGACCTATTTTAGATGAATTTAAGGAGCATTCAAGAACCCCAACTTCGACAAGACATATATAATAAATTATAATGAATAATGTCTCAAATTTCTATCATATCTACCTAGCGGTCATGCCTCTACTTTCTCAAAACTCCATGGTTTGAAACTTCCCAAAAAATAAGTTATAACGAAAATCTTAAAATGACTAGCTTGAAGCAGATTTTAGGATCAATCACAAACCCTAACTTTCACAATGAATATCTTGGAAAATATAGCAAACCAAGATCTCGAATTTTAACCATTTGAAGCATCCCCTAAAAAACATTACAAAAAAATGGCAAAATGACTTGTTCACTCCACAAATTACATTTTTTCCCACACACAATTTCCTTCCAATGCTTTCTCCTTTTATGCATAATCATAACCCTTCATGAAAGGACTTGTTAATTCAAAAAGTCACATGAGTTCATTAATTAAATAATTGATTTCTATTTGTATTTCACTTTTCCATATACCATGAGAAAATACCTGGGATTCCTAAATCATGGGTTTATAACCACCATCAATGGGTTTGAAACCACCAATTCACTTTCTGACTTCTCCATTTTCATGTGAACCCTTTTTTACTATACTTGGATACTTTTATATAATATGAATGATATAAATCCTTTGATGTCAATGAAATCTATGTTCAACATGAAGGAGAAAAACCCTAGGATTATATTCTTTTAGAGAACAAACACAAAAATAAGTTGAAATTAAAGAGAGAAGTAACTATGTTCCTCAAGAAATGGATATTGTAACAAAATATAAGCCTCTTCTATTGAGAAACCTCCTTTTAAAATAGAAAAATTGTACAAGATGAGATGAAATGATCCTAACATTAGGTTTTCGTAGTGTATATATATAGGAGAGAAAGGGTACAATTATAATTAAAGGGTTTAACTAACATCATTGATATAACAATAGAATATAACTCAAATCCTATGGTTTTAAAGGGGTTTTTGTCTAGGGATTACATTGAAACTCCCCTAGAAATAACATAAACCATTAGAAGTATAAAGATAGAGCTTCAAAGTTATAGAGAAAACAATGAAAATATTATCAAATATAAAGTAGAACACAATGAGTTGGATGTTGCTCCACTGCAAGACCTATTAGAAATTTAGAAACACATACAACAAGAACTGATATTGAGAAATATAGGAAAGAGTTCTTCTAGAAAAAGAATTCACAATGCCAAGACGCATACATCAAGTGATGACACACTAACAAATAACTATCATAAAAATGCAATTTCTTTAGATGAATCATCTATTAATGACACAGAGCTTGCCTCTCACAAATATAGGGAGAAGAAGCATTCCAAAGACCTTATTCATGAGGAACTCACAAAGGTGAAGCCACCTACCTTTCATGGTTATTTGAAGACAAGTAAAGAATATAATGCATGGTTTCTTGGGTTGAAGAAATTATTTCAAATTCACAACTACTCAAAGAATATGAATGTTAGGGTTCCTATCTCTAATATGAATGGAAATACTTCAATTTGTCGAGAAGACCCTAAGAATTTGAAAAGCAGAAGTGAAAATAAATTTACTTAGAACCAGTAAGAAATACTTCTCATAGAAATACCTCTCGTAGAAATAACTTTCAAGTATTGGAAAATGTAACTAGTTTCGACCTTAATAATTGTCAATGTACTCAAATCATTATGTATATATTATGTTGCAAGAAAAAGAAGAAAGAAAAATATTATTTTTGAGCATACGTTTCATGCTCCACTTTGATGGTCATCTAGGTCAAGCATGCTCTTCATGTGAAAATTTACAAGTCTAATTGCAACAATTGGAAATTTATTCTTCTAATTGTAAATTAATTATGCAATTTATTTGCTACGACAAATATTGAATAAAACACACTGCAAATTTTCACCATAAAAAATATTATAGAAAATAAAACATTGGAAACTAATAAAATGCTATCACACACACATAAAAATGACACAAATATTTTTGGACAAATTTCCCTAAAAAACCCAATGTGGGAAAATGAGTGCAACAACTGAGGGTTTTATTATTATGCAGCAATGAAATTATTTGAGTACAATCTAGATGTTAAAATATTGGTAATCCGTAGCAAGAAATATGTTATATATATATATATATATAATCAGGATAGACCCAATGACTAAGTAGAGCCGATTTGTCCCGTATTAACCACAGACGAAGTGAAAACGCCCTAGGGCCACCTACTCCTTGAGCCTAATAAATATAGGCTACAACAATTTTATCTCTCTCCACCGAAAATCTCGGCTACTGGATCCCTTTGAAGGCTAGTCATCCAACCTCTCCACATACCCTTTTGTGTTGCTTCTGCACAAGTCCCACACATGTGTGGCTAGAAGCACCCTCACAACAAGCCGTCTTGCTTGTCTTTACTACTGGAAGTGACTCTCTGGCACTCTAGAAAATCTTCCAGGCATCTGGATGTTGAATCAATATTCCCTACAACTAAATCTAACTTCACATGAAGTTTTCTACGGAGACCTCTACGTGACCTCTTTGTGTAATACTCTGTCACTTGTTGCTGCTCATTGGAACTGGAACAATTCCTTTGGATTCACTGTATCTGCCCCATCTACATCCCTTCTAGCTAAAACTCTCTTCCTCTACTCAACCTTTGAAGATGGGTAGCTCGACTTGCCAAGGAACTTGCTCTTTTTGTGTATTCTCCATCAACCCCATCAACATACTCTTATAATCTCTAGTTGAGATTTGAACGACCATGATTAAATCTTAATTGATGGTTGAGATCATCTCTAGGTTGATCCATGTGAGTTTCTATAGAATTCTCAAATTTCTCAATTAATTCCCATTAATTCATCTATTTCCGTAAGATAGACTTAGGCATCTTTTAATTATCGACCAATTAATTTAATTGATCTATCTCTAGGTGGAATTTCCAAAAACGATTTATGGGTTTTGGAGATCTCCTATGTTTTAGACTGTCCACAAAATTTGAGACGATAACAACATATGATGCTATGAAAACTAACACCCTCTGTTGGCTAGGAAGGTGTTTTAGTGTTACACTACTCCAACACCTTGTCTCTACATCATCCTACCATAGATATTGTTGATGTCTGATAACTTTAGCTACCGACCACTTCCCATCAATCACTGCACTAACTATAATTCATTTTCCACTTCTTGTAGTTTAACTATGCCGCATTTGTGCTATTGCTGACACTACACTATACAACTAGTACTACATCCAATTCTCCATCTGCACTGCAACCCAATTGACACTCCCCCTCATTGTTGCTACTACTACTTCAACTAAGAAGTATTGAAAATAATAAATCAATTGTGATCAAATGATGAAATTGTCTCCTAAGTTTCTAACTGCTACTAGCCTCTCAATTGTCCATTAGGAAATCCACACTACTGCTGAATTTGCATTGTGCCTCCTGCACTACTATCAACACTGCTTTGTGCTTCTTAACATCTGACTACAACTAGTCTGCAACTGTCACTTTGGAATTGACTACACCAACTAACATTGATCCTAACACTACTGAATATTATGTACCCCTATAACAAGGGTAATGATCCATTTGAGTAAACTACAACTGCTTCTCCTCTATGAAACCTTCCCAACTCTACACAACTTTGGAGTCTAGAACTCGATGTCTCCTCACTTATATCCTGGAGGTATAGCTGCATACAAAGAAAAATTTTCCTCCAACATGGAAGACAATTGGTCTACCTCTACAGAAAAGTTTTCCTACTCCTGCTACTCCTTCTTTTACTTCTTCCTCTAAGGCCACTTAGTGTTGTAATGACCAAACTAACCACACTTCAAGAATTTGATCTTCAATAGATCCTTGTTTTTCTCTCATCCTTGCGAGTATTGTGCTTGACTGGGACCTTTTTCTTTCCCTTTTGATGCAAGGGAGACATTTTCTTCCCCCTTCACACCCTTCGATCCTATACTGCTATTACCGATGATGGAGCTCTTTATTAGAGATCGCCTCATCTACTCCTATGTGATATCTACCCACATCCAGTCACACTCAGGAAATTGATCTCATCCCAGAATGCTTTGGGCAAAGGTCTCCCATTCCTTGGTGACACTGTTTAGGGCTAAATGCAAAAGTTTTGTAGCTAGACGCGACTCTCCTATGGTTGCAACCTCATCTAGGATATCCTGAATTCAAGTGAGATAGGGGCTAATGCCTTCACCCTTATGCATTCAAAAATTCCTCAAATTTTCCTTCAGGAACATCTTTCGCTGCTTGAAAAAGGTTCTAAAATAGTGAGGCAATAACATCCCACATTTCTTTGGTTGTATTCTTGGCCGCAATGTGTGAGACTATATGATATTGAATTCCATCGAGAATAAAATGCTTTTCCTTAGCCATCTCCTTATTGTAATTTTGATTAGTGTTTGTAGGTACAACTACAAATATTTCTATGTACATCTTCAAACCATGCTCATCTAGAAGGAAAACCACCCCGACCTTGTAGATACAATAGTTCAGTGCACCCTCTAATGTGTCCTGATCTCAAAGTCCTACTGAAGTCATCACTACAAAAACTAAACCTAGGACAAAAATCTCCCTCTTTCACCTGCTTGACTGCTAGCACTGCTACACACACTCCTTCCTTGAGCGAGAAAATATGCTTGCTGCTACTACCTGCTGCAACTAGAAATTTTGGATTTTTGAAACTAGAAACCCTCTAAGAGAAACTCCCCCTGTGTATGAAACTTCCATTCCATCCGGTGCTAATTCTGCTACTACAAAATCTTACTACGCCTAGACAAGGTATTTTCTCTATGAAAAAAACTGAGTTGCTCACCCACTGCATGCTAGAATCACTTCTAGACAAGTTCAAACGTTTTTGGTCCCCTGCTCCAGGAAATCAAAACCATGTCCAATAATTTTCACTTCCTATATAGGCTGTGAAATTTGTGTCGTTGCTCACTCTGAGCTATGAAATTCTCCCTCTTCATCTTTGAGCCTCCTGTCTGCCAACTATGCTTAGATACCATGTGAAAATTTACAAGTCTAATTGCAGCAATTAGAAATTTATTCTTTTAATTGTAAATTAATTATGCAATTTATTTGCTACGACAAATATCGAATAAATCACACTGCAATTTTTCACCATAAAAAATACTGTCGAAAATGAAATGTTGCAAGCTGAGAAATGTTAGCACATACACACAAAAATGACACAATATTTTTGGATAAATTTCCCCAGAAAAACTCAATGTGGGAAAACTAGTGCAAAAGTTGAGGGATTTATTATTACTATGCAACATCGAAATTATATGAGTACAATCTGGATGTTGAAATACTAGCAATCCACAACAAGAAATCTGACAAAAATATTAGACATAATTTTTCTCTTTCTCCATTGACAATCCTGGCTATTGGGTCCCTCTGAAGGATAACTATCCAACCTCTATGCAGACCCTTCTACATTAATTTTGTGGAGGTCCCACACACGTGTCTAGAAACACCCTTACAACAAGTCTTCTTGCCTAGCTCTGCTGCTAGAAGTGACTCTCCAACACTCTAGAAAATATTCCTAGCCTCTGGATGTTGAATCAATCTTCTCCATAGCTAAATTGAACTTCCTATGAAGCTACCTATGCAAACCTCTGCAAAACATCTCTATGGAATTCTCTGTCACTTGTTGCTACTCATTGGAACTAGAAAAATTCCTTCAGATTCACTGTCTCTGCTCCTTTGCATCCCTTTTGGCTCGAACTATCTTCCTTTGCTTGACCTATGAAGCCGAATAAATCGACCTTCCTAGGAACTCCCTCTTTTGGCTTATTCTCCATCAACTCCATCGAACTATTATTATAATAGCAAGTTTAGACTTCAATGATGATGATTAAATATTAATCAATGGTTGAGATAATCAATAGGTCAATCCATGTGAGTTTCTAGATAATTCTCACCTTTCTCAATTAATTCCCACTAATGAATCAGTTTCCCTAATTTAGACTTAGGCATTTTTAAATTATCGATGAATTAATTTAATTGAGCTATCTCTAGTTGAAATTTCGTATAACAATACCCCTTACTTAATATTACTATGCATACCCAATCTTCAAAGTATCTTTATGAAAATGGGGTGTAACTTTTTTTTATTTTTCTCCAACTCCACTAAACTAAAAATAACTCTCATCATCATATTCGTTTCATTGCCTCGAATCTAGTGGTATAAAATTTCTTCATTCAACCCTCTAGATTGAAGGATAAGGCATCTCAAAGGACCAACCTTGCCACCTCATCCTTCTACCACATGGAAATTTACCACTAATTCGCATGGCCAACCGGGCTCTTAAACTGGTTGGGTTGGTTCCCCTACTTCCTCACTTGGAATATCTCTTATCACACTTCTTTGTGCTTCTGAGCTTCTGGTAGTGACTTGACCTATCTAGTGGGGCCTCTTTCCATATATAGGCTACCTCCAACAGTGCAAGCCCTGCCGCACACTCGCCTTACGTCATCCCGCTTCCACTTACCTGACGCTCTTAGGAAACATACCTGGTTAGCCGTTAGAGTCTCGCTACCAGGCTTACACGTGAGGTGGGTCCACATGAACTCTTGTCATTGGTTTACTACTCCACCATTGACCAACACCATGATCCATGCCATGTCACCCCAATAGACCCTTCCCGAGGCCTTCACTTTCCTCATCCTTAATACCTCAAGTGTGAAATGTCCAAGATGACATCAAATGGCATCATTTCATGCTTTGCATCTCGATGCTTACTCTCAATTCATCCACATTTTCTTCTGGGTTGGGGCTTTTGAGCCACCTAGCCAGTGGGCCATCCTTTTGGCTAATGATGTGATGGTTGGGCACACTTCTTACTCCCTGGTCATCTTGGCACACCAACGTGGCGGCTTCGGCTACCGTTTCTTTTGTTATCCCGGGTGGGGTTTCTCCCTCACACATTCCTCTCTCCCAGTCAGTACATGTGTGGCGATTCTTGCACATCATCCTACTCCTTTCACCCCACTCACTTACGCTTGTGCTCTCATAGATGTTCCAAGGTGAGCCCATCATAATTTCCTATCAAGGGGACTACCACCGAAAATAATATGACCAGCAGGATGGCATTTCATCCAGCTCATCTCGGCTGACAACATCTTGGTAGATCCCATCAGTACATAAAACTAACTTTCGGGTTCTACCTTTTAGGCTCTCACCTTCGTACCATGTCGACATTGCTTTTTCTAATCATGATGGAGAGGAGTCAATCCGTGCTAATGGGAAGCATACACATTTAAGGTTACACATAGTAATGGATAATATTGCTTGAGTTAGCTTATAAGTTTAGGGATAAAACCTTCCTGCGCTACATTAGAGCTTATAGTTGAACTCTAACATGGCCCAAATAGGGAAAACCTTGCCCAACCTTATGTGATGTGTTTGAGTCAGAATTTAAATGGTCGTCATGAGAGCTTTCTCCACCTCTACGACTATCACCTCTCATTAGTCATTTCAACCATGATTCTGCCTTAGAGGTCTTACAGACCTCCAAATCAACACCAATGTTCAATACTAGAATTGATGGATTATTAAGGTGCCCTAAGGTACTAGCCCTCTTGAGCTTGGATGAAAGCCACTCTAATGATTTCTTGTCCCTCAAACATTCCTTGGATCAAAGCAGGGGAATCCTAGGTATGCGTGCATAGGCGCTCCCACACCCACTCTCCGTTGAGGGCTTGTGTGAACTCTAGAAGGGCTCCACCTCCCTTACCATACACCAAGGGCTTCTTGTTTCAGAACAAGATTACAAGAAGCTCTATGGCACCTTTCAAGGGTTTCCAGGGAATTTGGCTATTGGCATGGACTTATGTTTCTCATCACTAGATTCCCTAGGGAAAGAATGGAGGCTGTTGTTGGGTGCAGGAATTACACTTATGCAAACTCCTCAACACTTAATTTGTCAACCCTAAGGATCCATAAACTTAGAGACAAAGCACAAGAAATGCCAGAGATGGTATGAATCTTCTTAATATAAATCCCTACTTTCTTTAAAGGAAAGATTGTAGAATCAAATTAAAAAGAGAAAAAGGCAACTTGAACCATCAAAATAATCTAAGACTAGAACAAGGAAGAATGCATCTGCAATAGGGAATTATAGATAAAGGGAAATCACTCTAGCTAATTATTGTTTAACTACTGAGTGTGTGTTTTCCTTTAGTAGAGACACTTAGCAGTCTCATCATATGGGCCCTTAAACCTACTCCTTTAGAGATTTCCTTCTTGCACTAATTTGTTTTGTACTATCGCAGTTTGCTTGCACTAGTGCAAGAACAAAGATTTATGCTGAGGGTATAAATGGTGTCTTTACTAAAGTCTTTTTACTTCATGCAAGGGCTTTAACTTTTCTAGGTTCAAAGCACTTAGATCTCGTGGCAAGAAACTAGTTCTTGCACCAGATCAGAGCTTCCTACACTTAGCATTTAATTCTTAAAATGAGTGCTTAATTATTGCAAGTGCTATTATATTGTTAAATCAACTTGCACACATAAAAAGTGATTGTTTCTGATCTTGAGAGAGTACAGGAATAAAGAAAAAATCAATATACATTTATCCTATCATAAGCATTTAAAGAAAGAAAGAAGATTGTGGGAAGTAGACTAAGAAGGCTTGCTGCATCACACCAATGTGCACTGGTGCAGGTTCATTTCTCCTGCTTGGACCAGGCAGAGAAAACCAATCAAACAGAATTGCAGAAAAGGAGATATCACACCAACATGCACTGGTGTAGGGTTATTTCTCTTGCTTGGACTAGGTGGACGAAAACCAATCTGAAATCAAGTGCAGGAAAGGGAATTTATCTACTTCACACAACAGAACCGCTTTCACTCAGACAAGAATGCATGTGCTTAAAATTAAATCACACTTGAAAATGTAAACATAAATTACAGGAAAACGGGAAATGGGGTAAACGTTGCTCAGTACTTTAATCAATTCATCAGCTCAAATACAGAAACACAATTTGTGAAACATGAGGCGGAGCTCCCTTTTATTAATTCACTGAGGCAAGTACATACGTTAATACATCATCCAACCCAGATTCAGGCGATAACAACATACAGCAACCTGTTACCGCCTCTCTGGCTATGTCTTTGTTCTATTATACTATCCAAAACTTTTTTAGCCCTATTCATATTCTACATTATATAGATCTTTGGCCAAAGGCCAAAATAGATCATTCAACTGATTACATAACCAAATGCAGAATTTAGCTTTTCGACCTTCAAAATTAGACAGTTAGCAAAACTAGCTGTAGCCAATCTCCAGCTTTTGTCCTTCAAAAATTCGATCTCAGCTGCCTTTGGAACAATCTTGCTGTCGTGGTTGAAGCTACTCAAAACGAGGCAGTGATGAAGGAGGTTCAGATCTATTACAAGGATTTGTTGTGCTAGAAACAGGGCAAGATCTGATCCTGCACTATGATCGGCGGTCACAGTAACTACTCTAACTACCAAATAAACATTGGAGATATCGATAAGTTACAAAGAGTGATTAAAAATAAGAAATCATGTAATAAATGATTAATTAATGCTAAGTTAAATTAAAAGTATGAAAAATAAAGTTTATACGAAATATGTCACCATGCTTGGACTGGTGCAAGATGAGGGTGTATAAAAGAGGTAATAGTGGTAAATGGTTATGATTTAGGAAGGAGAAAATGGAAAAAAGAGAGAAAATTAGGGGGCTAACATCCTCCCATCCCTAATTTGTTGTGTGTCCCCACACAACTCTTTACCTTTGCAAAAAACCTTCAAAACTTTGAGAATTCCAGCTCAATCCTGCTCCGACATACTAACATCAACCTGCAATGTTTCAGACTTCTTCTTTCTGATGTTCTTTAGTTTCTTTGTCACCTTTTTAAGTCGCTTGAAACATTATGCAACTCGGTACTTCCAAACTCTAGCTTCTCCTTTCTTTTTCTAGATCTCCGTAGTTAATTCTTCTTTACTTTGTTCTTTATCCTCCTGCGCTTTAGCTATGAGTTTTTCTAAGTTTTTCACTTGAATCTCTAGTTCAACTATTTGAGCAGTAGGAGTTACCAAATCTCTTTCTTCTTCTGTCTCAACAGGGGCTATGTCTTCCTCAGGGACCTTAGTATCCCTCATGGTTACATTAGGAAATTCTTCTTCTTCTGGTTATTCTTCTTGCACTGGTGCAGAAGGGGATTCAATGTCCTATGGGGACTGTGGTTCTTTGCTTGCACTAGATTTTTCATTCTTTTTCCAGGACCTTTTAATGAAATTGGCCAACAGAGTGTCATCTTCGACATCTACAAATTTTTCTGCGTCCGCAAGGACTGATAGGTTGTCTTCTTCGGGGGTATGTGCCTGTACTGGTGGCGTAGAAGGAGTCTCTTCAACAAGTGCACTAGCTGCCTTCTTATTTGGAGATGGGGCCCTTTCTCCTTTTTATTTTTCAGGTCTTTTCCTTTTTGCACTAGTGCAAGAAGGACTACCCTTTACATTCTTACTCAGACCCTTGCTTGTGCTAGTGGGGTCCTCTGTCTCCTTTCCAGCAGTTATCTTTTTATGTAGCTGTTTTAGCAGTGCCTCCTAGGTCATGCCTTTAACTTATAATTATTTCTGGACGGAAATATTTATCACGTTGTGGTGATATAACTTATTGTTGGCCTAGTCTACTCATTCTTCCCACACACCCTTGGCCATTTTTTCCAATCTCTTAAGAAAAAATAGGGGAAATTCATCCTCCACTGGATGTGTCGGGCAGCTTCGAAATGCTGCAACATCCTAAAATGGTACACAAAAGTGCAGAAGTACCTTCCCTCATAGGTTACGAATTTCTGTGGGATGAAAAGGAGGTCCTACTACTGTCCCAGCAGGACACTACGTGGAACTCCTTCCTTCCAATCTACCTTCATCTTCTTGTCGACGACGAAATTTTGCCATCGCTTCCTTTCTAGTTTTTGATTTTCAAACCACTGCTCACCATTATTTTCCAAGCCTGTCGCTGCTGCTATAAACTCTTACGTAACCTCAAATTTTAGAGGCCCAATTTTTACTCTGCCATTTTTGAAACTTCTAGTAAAATGTAAGGCCACTTCACTGTTGTGTCTGTCAAAATTTTGCAAGAATTGAAGAAAGCCTGAGTCTCATAATAGTGCAAGACTATTGCGATACTCAACAGTCTATTCTACTCTACTGAGAGATGAAGGTTCACTTCAAACAGGCGACATCGTTGCTTAATGGTTATGAACAGTTGAAAATTTACATGCAACACTGGGAAAATTGGTTCTTATAGATAGGGATCCACTATCCACCATCCCTTCCATATTATCACACATTCATTCCACTGAAATAGCCATGGATGCACGACATCTTTGAGATCATGCCGGATTGGTACTTGCGGTGACGTTTTAACGGCTAGGTGAGGTAATCATTACGAGTGAAGGACATCTAGGATTGTGGTAGGAAGGGGCAATTATATCCAAGCAATGGATAAACACTTCCGCACTCCTTCATAATTCAAAAAAAGAACTTAGCATTCATTACAAAATGATCATGATTCTTAACTTAAAAACACCTTGTACTTTAAAAAAATTTCTCCTAGTTAATATGATAGCACAAGTACTCATCGACTAAGTGAAAGGACTTCTTATAAACTTTCATGATGACCACTTTCCTATGATGTATGCTATGAAAAGATCAAATTGTACTATGTTTCTGACATGGTGCATGCTTGCACCGCTTAAACTATGTTATTTTGCTGGTACCATTCTGCTTTGTTAAATTCAGAAACTAGAGCCAAACTCCATGTGGTTCATATTATTCATGGCTGATAATATGTTTATTAGATTCCTCTCATTGAGAGGTGTAGGATTGATTTAAAGATAATCCGATTCCGATAATTATTTATGGAGATATGAATTTATTTTGATTATGGAATTATTATCAAGCCAACCAGCAACTCATGTAGGCTCAGAAGCCCAATAGACGCATCTATTCATCATCAATATTTGTGTATAAATATAGGAGGTATTTTCCTCATTTTCACTCACTCAACTCATCACATCTCTCTCCCTCTCTCCTACGCAGGAAAGAGGCGCTTCTCTCCCATGCAAAAAAAGACTCTTCTCTCACACGTGTGGAAGGAAGGTGCATAATTTAGGGTTGTAACTGCAGATCAGAATTTTGGCCAGCTTTGACCATCAAACTCCCTCCTCAGAACTGTGCTGTAGGTGAAACTGGATCTCCTCTAAAGGCCGCATTTTTTGGTGAAGGAATCAAGCTGATCCAACGGTTGGTTTGCAAGATATTGTCTGCCCTAGTTCAGGGCTGATCTAAGGTTTGTTGCTGCTGATGTAAATCAGATTTATGTACTATTTCTCTCTGCTGAATTATTGAAGATAAAAGGAGTTTTGATCGAAGGGTTTCCCCATATTCGGCTTTGTCCCTGGCTAGCCACCACATCTTGTGTCTCTTGTCTTGGCTTGTTTTCTGTCGATCGTTTAATTTTCTATATGCACTTTACTTTATGTACATGTGATTGCTAATCTGTGGATAATAATAAGAAAGATAAGTAAACTTCTCTAAGCATAGAACATACCATAACTTAACATGGTATTGAAGCTGAGTTGAAGACAAAGCCTAAGTAAGAGCAAGAACAATCACCAAAGAGAAGATTGACAAGGCTATCCTAAAATAACTATGGGGTCTTCAACACTCTTCCTGGCCGAAGACAAGCTCCATGAGAAGTCTGACTATCATGGATGGAAGATGTCTCTCGATCTAACCTTAGAAGATCAAGGAGTGTTGGACCATGTGAGAGGCAATATTGTTGAGCCTCCATCAAATGCACCTGCTGCTGCCAAGAACAAATCCCTAAACCAGTGAAGTCAAAACAAAGAAGATCATTCGGGACTCTATCGACAAGTGCTGGGTGGCCTAAATATCCTACCTGAACACCTCCAAGGAAATCTACGATAGACTGGTGAGTTTATTTAAAGTTAATGACACAAATCAAGTTTTGTTTCTTAGAAATAAGCTGAAGGAAATTAAGAAGGGCAAAGATGAAAACATGCAAGCATATTTCTTAAGAATCACCGAGATCAGGAATGATATCCTATCTATTGTAGAAATTATCTCTGATAGGGAAATGATACTCTAAACCCTTGGAGGATTACCATCCAAATGGTATGTGTTCAGGACTACTCTTCTCAACAATAACGTAATTCCTGGTTTTGAGGAATTAATGGCAAGATGCATTCAAGAAGAAACAAGGGTAGAAGAGCAAGAAATGCCCATGCCTAAAGGTACCCCTACTACTTTTTCTTCTCATGCTAAGAAAAGAAATAATTCTGAGACTAAATAAAAAAGAAAGGTTGGACCTAAGGGTGGAAGAAAAGGATGATGTTACATTTGCAATAAATCAGGTCACTATGCAAGGGATTGCCCTGATAGAAGGAACTATCATCAGGACGACGATCAAAATCACTCCCATGGCAATCAAAGGAATGGAAAATCAAATAGAAAAGGTAAGAGTGTTTGGAATCATGGAAGAGGACAGCCATCCAAGAAGGAAAGAAATTCCAAGTATGAATCTAACACTGTTGACAATAAGCATGATGAATATTATCTACCAACTGCTCTATCTACCTCTGCTCCTCCAGACTCGCTGGGAAATTGGCTTATTGATAGTGGTGCCTCAAGGCACTTCACTAGTTACAAAGAAGTTCTCCATAATCTGATAGAGAAATAAACCAACCTCGAAACTGTCCTTGGAGATAATATGAAATATCCTGTGAAAGGTGTAGGCAATGTCTCTCTTAAATTGAATCAAGGTAATACAATCAACCTATAGGATGTATTATATGTACCTAATCTCAAAAAGAACCTGGTGTCCATTTCGTTTATGGAAGACAGAGGCTACAAGGTGGCTTTCAGCAATGGCAAGGTATGTGCATGGAAAAACAATGTTAAAGATGCTTTCACTCTTGGGTTTCGAGTTGATTCATTATATTAGGTCGGAGGAAGTCAGGTAAGTGTCATGTCTTGTGACACATCTCTTCAGTCTGAACTATGGCATCAGAGGTTTGCTCACCTTCACTATAAAGCTCTACCTGATGTAATAAAAATGGTGTCTGGGATTCCCAAGTTCAGATTAGAGCAAGAAGTTGTATGCCTTGGATGTGCTGAAGGAAAGTTGAAAAGGGGACCATTCCCCTGAATCCCAAGCAAGACCTCCAATATATTGTAGTTAGTTCACTCAGACATATCTGAGGCTGGAATTAAGAGGGAGACTACTACACCATAAACTCCTAAGCATAATGGTGTGGTGGAAAGGAAGAATCATACGATCATGGAAGTTGTTCGTGCTATGCTTCAAGATCAAAGACTTCCGAAGTTTCTATGGAACAAAGTTGTTAACACCACCATAGATGAGACAGTGCCTGATGCGGAAGAACCCATGGATCCTATTGATCCTCCTTCACATGAGCCTTCCTCTTCTAGGAAGAGGCCTTCATGGCTTGGGGGGACACTTGATGATGCTGAAGGACATGCTGTACCCCGAGGAACCTTTAGTAAGAAACCTAATAGGTATCAGGGATACCTGACCATCATGAGCATGATCATACAAAATGAGCCTTCATCATTCTCAGATGACGTCAAGCATCAAGTATGGAAGGATGCTATGACCGAAGAATATGAATCTATTACGAAGAATGACATCTGGGAAGTAGTTCCTAGACCCCAGGACAAGACAATTGTCACTTCTAAATGGCTTTACAAGAAAAAGCATGCAGTAGATAGAAGTACGGAAAAGTGTAAGGCTCATTTTGTTGCTTATGGTTTCTCCCAGAAGGAAGGTATAGACTATGACAAGATATTTTCACTTGTTGCCAGATATACCACCATCCACTCAATCATATCACATGCGGCTTCACAAGGATGGAACCTACATCAGATCGATGTCAAGACCGTGTTCTTTCATGGTTCGATCAAAGAAGAGGTCTACATGGAGCAACTCGACTGATTTGAGATTTATGATCGAAAATCTCATGTATGTAGGTTGAAGAAAGCTCTCTATGGACTGAAGCAAGCACCCCGAGCATGGTATGAGAGGATCAATAGCCACTTGATGAAGCTGGGATTCACTAGGAGTGAAGCCGATCCTAACCTTTACTTTAAGGATGAAGATGACAAACGTCTCATACTGGTGTTGTATGTGGATGACCTCTTCCTAACAAGTGCAGACCCTATCATTCACAAATGTAAGAGGGAGTTGGCTTCTGAATTTGAAATGAAGGACCTAGGACTGATGCATTATTTCCTAGGACTTGAAGTTTGGCAGAAGCCAGGGGAAATTTTCCTATCTCAAGGAAAATATGTGGTGAAGGTTCTGGAAAGATTCGATATGGTGGACTACAAGCTCGTAACTACCCTGATGGAGCTTGACTTCAAAAAGTTAAGCTGTAGTGCTGTTGGACCTATCTTACGAAATTCCATCGAGTATCGTCAACTCGTCGGAGCATTAATGTTCTTAGTGAACTCCTGTCCTGATGTTTTGCAGTTAACACATTGAGTCAATATATGGTTTAACCTCACCACATACATTGGATTGGTGCCAAGAATTTGGTGAGATATCTTTGTGGCACAATCACTTATGGGTTAAGATACAATGCCGGAGATGTGAGACTACTTGGATATACTGATGTTGATTGGGCAGGCAGTGTGGTGGACTGTAAGAGCACTTCTGGGTGTTGTTTCACCTTAGGATCTGCTTCAATATCCTGGATGAGCAGGAAGCAGAAGTCAGTGGCTTTGAGCACTGTCGAAGTAGAGTATATTGCTGCTAGCATGGCCTCCTATGAGGTAGTCTGGGTGCAAAAGCTCTTCAGTGAGCTATTTGGATTTACATTGGATACCATCGTGATCCTATGTGACAACCAGAGTGGGATTCGTTTGTCATAGAATCCCATATTTCATGATCGCTCCAGGAATATCAATATTAGGTACCAATATATTCGAGATATGGTGCAGCGAGGAGAAATAAGCCTCCAACATATCGGTACATATGAACAGGTCATTGACATTCTGAAAAATCCCCTAGGAAGTCAAATTCCTGACTTTCCGAGAACAACTTGGTGTTGTTAAAAGACCCTCTGATGAGGGTCCTGTATGATGCATTGAGCTCTAGGAACTCCGGGGGGGTGCGGGGGAATTCTTGGAGTGACATATGACCACAGGGTGATTCACCATCCCCTGGTGATATACAAGTACACCCCACGATGACTATGTAGCAGGATGATTGGTTCTCCTGTGAGGTCTAGATGATGTGTTCTCGATGACGACTATGTAGCATGATGATTGGTTCTCCTGTGAGGTCTGGATGATGTGTTCTCCATGATGACTATGTAGAAGGATGATTGGTTCTCCTGTGAGGTCTGGATGATGTCTTCTCCATGACGACTATGTAGAAGGATGATTGGTTCTCCTGTGAGGTCTGGATGATGTGTTCTCCATGACGACTATGTAGAAGGATGATTGGTTCTCCTGTGAGGTCTAGATGATGTGTTCTCCATGATTACCATGTAGCAGGATAATTGGTTCTCCTGTGAGGTCTGGATGATGTGTTCTCCATGACGATTGTGTAGCAGGATGATTAGTTCTCTTGTGAGGCCTGGATGATTTGTTCTCCATGGTGTTTATGTAGCAGGATGATTAGTTCTCCTGCGAGGATAGGATTGATTAAGTTCTCCTGCCAAGGCATCCTACCCATGCAGTCTGGGACTCATGGGAAGTACCTCTCATCTGATCAATGAGCAGGGAAATGAGGATAGGGACCATAGTAGTATCGATGGATACATTGTTGTATCTATTGTACTGCCTATGCTAGGATGACCTTCATTGATCTGGGATCAATGATACTGGTTTGGGACCAGAGCTAGGAGTTGTACCCACTATTACTCCGACTTCAGGTCAGTTGAGGACTGGTTTGGGACCAGTGGTACACACTCTAAGGCTGACTTTGAGTCAGTAGAGGATGGTATGATACATCCTCGTGACTTTCATTGATCTAAGATCAATGATATTGGTCTGGGACCAGTGGTAGGAGTTGTACCCACTATGACACTGACTTCGGGTCAGTTGAGGACCGGTTTGGGACTAGTGGTACACACTCTAAGACTAACTTTGAGTCAGTAGAGGATGGTATGATACATCCTCATGGCCTTCATTGATTTGGTATCAATGATACTAGTATGGGACCAGTGGTAGGAGTTGTACCCACTATGACACTGACTTCGGGTCGGTTGAGGACTAGTTTGGGACCAGTGGTACACACTCTGAGACTAACTTTGAGTCAGTGGAGGATGGCATGATACATCCTTGATCATTTCTTCTTCTTCATAATTCGGAAAAAGTAGAGCAAGGCAGAGTAGATCAGAATAGGGCAGAACATAATGGAGCAGGGCAGGTAGAATAGAGCAGGGGTCAAGCTATATAGGGAAATGCATTTGATGGATGAATAGTAGTGACCAACAAACGAAGTACAGATGGAGTTCTCCCTAGTTGAGAGGGAGTATTAAAATCATAAACTAGGGCCAAACTCCATGTGGATCATCTTATTCATGGATCATAATATGTTTATTATATTCCTCTCATCGAGAGGTGTAGGATTGATCTAAAGATCATCCGATTCCGATAAGTATTTATGGAGATATGAATTTATTTTGATTATGGAATTATTATCAAGCCAACCAGCAACTCATGTAGGCTCAGAAGCCCAATAGACACATCTATTCATCATCAACATTTGTGTATAAATACAGGAGGTCTTTTCCTCATTTTCACTCACTCAACTCATCACATCTCTCTCTCTCCTGCACAAAAAAGAGGCTCTTCTTTCCTACGCAGAAAGAGACTCTTCTCTCACACGTGTGGAATGAAGCTGCAGAATTTAGGGCTGTAACTGCAGATCAGAAGTTTGACAAGCATTGACCATCAGACTCCCTCCTTAGAACTGTGCTATAGGTGAATCTGGATCTCCTCTGAAGGCCGCATTTTTTTGTGAAGGAATCAAGCCGATCCAATGGTCGGTTTGCAAGATATTGTCTACCCTAGTTCAGGGCTAATCTAGGGTTTGTTGCTACTGATGTAAATCAGATTTATGTACTATTTTTCTTTGTTGAATTATTGAAAATAAAAGAAGATTTGATCAAAGGGTTTCCCCATATTGGGGTTTGTCCCTGGCCAGTTCCCACATCTTGTGTCTCTTGTCTTGGCTTGTTTTCTGTCGATCATTTAATGTTTTATCTGCACTTTCCTTTAAGTACATGTGATTGCTAATCCGTGGATCATAATAAGAAAGATAAGTAAACTGCTCTAAGCATAGAACACACCATAACTTAACATTCTTGCATTATTATATAGGATGACATACTTGCACTAGTGCAAGCATAATATCTAGAAAAAAGAACAGGGAATTTAAGTGAAATATAGGTTGGACTTCCAACATGGCTTCCTCAACTTATACTAAAAATTTTCTTTGCCCTTTCTTGATGCTTCATAGCATATCCTTTTGCTATTTGTGCACGAGACACTACAAAGAATTCATGAGGGAACAAAGAAGTGGGAAAAGGGAAATTTCAGAATGGGAAGGAATTCTGTTATAGGGATTCCAGGAATAGTACCACAAGGGGATAAACAGAAGTGGGATAGGAAAAAGAATTCAAGGGTAAAGTGGGGTTTTCATGAAATGGACAGGGTAAATTCAAAAGAATATGGGAAGGTTAATCATTCTGGGATTGAAGAAGAAAACTGAGGGAATATTACGCAAGTGGAATATGAAGAAAGGCAGAAAATTTTCTGGATGTTCTGCCTGCACTAGTGCAATAAAAATAACTGCAACGAAAATTAAGTGTTACTTGAATAAAAATATCCATGCTAATTACCCCAATTGTATAAAGGTCGGTTCTGTTGAACCTGCTTTTACTTGGTGGTCTCTAGCATCTCTAAAGATCAAACAACATTCTCTTTTTATTAGAAATTTATGATCTTCTTGCCAGCAAGCTGGTTTTAAGGGTGATCCTTCTATAATCATGTCAACGTACTGATTTTCATAATTACAGGAAAATATTTTTTCTTTACTTAAAAAAAAAAATTCGGTTAATTTTTTTTTTAAGAAGAAGAACTCATGTTTTCAAAAGGTTGGTATTACCTTCACCACTACATCCTGAATTTCTGTTGGACTTGTTGTGTAAAATATTTCCTGGCAAGTGGTTGAAAATACTTCTTTAATCTGTGTCCATTTACCAAGAATAATGAATTTTGTCCATCAATAGTTTTAACTTCTACTGCTCCATTATCGAATACTCAGATCACTTCATAAGGTCCCATCCAACGTGTACGCAATTTCCCTTCAAAAATTTTAAATCTAGAATCATAAAGGAGTACCCAATCACCTGGTTGGAATTGATTTTTCTAAATAGACTTGTCATGCCACCTTTTACGTTACTGCTCAAATAGTATGTTCTATTGAATAGCATCCCTACGAAATTCATCTAACTCATTTAATTGGAGAAGACGTTGTTGTTGTGCTTCAGAGAGATCTAGTCCTAACTGAACTGTAGTTCTAAAAGTTTTGATCTGGAGTTCAATTGGTAACAAAACTTGTTTTCCGTATACCATCTCATATGGTGTATGTCTCGTGCTATTTCTCCAAGTGGTTCTGTATGCCCACAAAGCTTCTGGTAATCTTTCAGCCCAGTCTTTCCAATGCATATTTACTATCTTTGTAAGAATGGACTTGATCACTTTGTTTGTGGATTCCACCTGGCCATTTGTTGGCGGGTGATACGGCATAGATTTCCTCTGTCAGATCTTGTATTGCTCCATCACAGCTTGTACCAGATTAGAAATAAACTGTGGACCATTGTCAGAAAATTTTTCTCTAGCCACACCAAATCTAGTAAAGATTTCAGTAAAAAGAAAATCAACAACAACTTTTTCTGTAGCAAAGGAAACAACTTTAGCTTCTACCCATTTTGTAACAAAATCTGTACAAACTAAAATATGATTTTTACTTAATGACGTTGGATTTATTGGCCCTATAAAATCAATAGCACATTTTTCAAACGACTCAATCGTAACTTGGGGGTATAAAGGCATTTCATTCGTTTGATTAGGCTGGCCCATTCATTGACAGCTATCACATCGCCTAACATACTGTTTGGCATCCTTAAACAAGGAAGGCCAAAAGTAACCAACACATAATACTTTATATGCAGTCCACTTATCATTGAAGTGGCCTCCATAAGTTTCATCATGAGCAGATTTCAATATGTCAAACACTTCCTCCTCTCTTACACACCTATGGATAATCAGGTCTGGACTAGTGTAAAAGAGATCTCCTTGAATCCAGGAGTATGCAACACTTTTCTGAATAATATTCCACTTTTCACGAGCGGACAAGTGGGTTGGTGTTTTCCCAGTAACCAAGTAATTAGAAATGTCAGCAAACCATGAAGAATCTATTGACATAGCAAAAATATTTTCATCCGAAAAATCATCATTAACAGGAGTTGCTTCACCAGGATTATCTAATCTATAAAGAGAATCTGCTACAACATTAGATTTTCTTGGTCTATCAACAAAAATAATATTAAATTCCTGCAACAATAGTAACCACCTAGTCACTCTACCGCTAGTCAATGGTTTGTTCATCAAATATTTAATTGCGGAATGATCAGTATCTACAAATACTTCATATCCTGTAATATAGGGCCTGAAATTATTAATTGTAAAAATTACAACTAAAAACTCTTTCTCTGTAACTATATAATTTAATTCAGCGGAAGACAAATTCTTACTAATATAATAAATAGCATATGATTTCTTATTTTCCTCTTGTCCTAAAGCTCTGCCAATAGCCAAATCTGAAGCATCAGAGGAAATGTGAAAAGGCAGGGACCAGTTAGGACCTCTCACAACTGGTGCATGTACTAACTTTTCCTTCAATGTTTCAAAAGACTAGTGGCAAGCTATGGTCCAAGAAAATTCACTATCCTTAGCTAGAAGTCGGAAAAGAGGGGCAGCTATCTTAGAAAAATTTTCAATGAATCTTCTATAGTAACCAGCATGTCCTAAAAAACCTCTTACTTCCCTTTGAGTTTTGGGTGCAGGAAGATGCAGAATGATTTCAATCTTTGCTAGATCAACCTAGATACCTTTACTAGAAATCAAATGGCCAAGTACCACTCCCGCTTTGCACATTAATATACATTTCTTGTCACTCAAGGTGAGATGGGCTTCCTGACAATGAAGAAGTACTTTCTCCATATTTTTGAGAGCTTCCTAAAAAGAATCACCAAACACAGAAAAGTCATCCATATAAATTTCTACAAATTCTAGATCAGCAAAAATGGCCAGGACTTCCCTTTGAAAGGTAGCCGGGGCATTACATAAACCAAAGGGAAGCACTTTATAAGAAAATGTACCCCATGGACATGTAAAAGTAGTTTTATCCTGATCTTCAGGGGAAATTTGTATTTGGTTATAGCCACTGAAGCCATCCAAAAAGGAAAAATATTTCTTTCCTACAAGGGTATCAAGCACCTAGTCAATGAAAGGGAGAGGGGAATAATCTTTGAGAGTGGCTTTGTTTAATTCTCGATAATCAATACAAATATGCCATCTTCCATCTTTCTTAGGTACTAGAACTAATGGAGAGACCCACTGACTGTCGGAAATAGGATAGATAAAAATGGCATCCAAGAGTTTTTGTACTTATTCCTTCACAATATCTCTTAGAGCTGGATTCATTCACCTTTGGGGTTGTCGGACAGGCCGGGTTCCTTCTTGAATATAGATATGATGTGTACAAGTTTAAGGAGGAATACCCTTCATATCTTCATAGCCCCAAGCAAAGGCACTAAGATGGTTTTGCAACAAATTCACAAGCTGCTCTTGATGAGATGAGTCCAAATCTGAACTAATATGCAAGGATTTCCCAGGGCTAATCTCAACAAGAGTAGTATCAAGCTCAGGAGTACTCAAGGGAGTGGTCAAATGCAGCAATACAGAAGAATGAGAATCATGATTATCTTGAAATCTAGGCTGAAAATCTAGCTCAATGGCTCAAAATTAGGCATAGTGTCTAGATTATTCAAGAAATCTTGAATCTCATCTTCTTGTGAAGACCCAGTATAATGATGGATAAGGGAAATGGGTTGAGTCTCCTCATCACTGCTTTGATCCAACCATAAAGTATCTTGAAGGTCTTGAATGGATCTGGCAGGGGGGTATAAGGTAAATTTCTTCCTAGAATCTCCATACGAAATATACATATCACCAGAACAACATCCAATATATGCATCGACCATAGCAAGCCATGATCGACCCAAGATCAAGGGATGTCCTCCTACTAGGTTCTTTGGTTGAAGCACAATGAAATCAACAAGATATTCCCAAGAATCTAATGAGATGATCACACCATCTAATACTCCTTTTGGCTTAATTTTAGATCTAGCTGCTAATTCAAGCACAGTGGGAGTAGGGCGAATATGAGATAACCAAAGTTGATCCATGGTTTGCTTAGTCATGACATTAATGGCTGCCCCCAGGTCTATAAGAACATTTGAGACAAGGACATTACCAATCTGAACTGATACAACAGGGTTTCCGAGATCAATATATTTTTCCATAGACACACATCCTATCATCAACTCTGCTGCCCTACCAACAAATTGAATGGTTTGGGGTTCCAATATCTTCCTCCTGGGTTTCTTAAGACAGAGTTCCTTAATAATCTTGGTAAAATTGGGGATCTCTTTGATGGCTTGAATCAAAGGTATCTTAATGAAAAATTCTGAAGCTTTGATGCCAAGCTAGTCTCAGAAATAGGCTCACTTCTTTGCATTACTAGCCTCTCTGGGAAGGGAGGCTGGTTGGAAGAAGATGGCAAGGATTCAGAGGGTAAGGGCTGCTTCATGACAACTTTCAAAGAATGGTTAAGAGTTTCCTCTTCTCCTTTATTTTCAACAATCACTATAGGTTGCTTCTGATTTTCTGATGTTACAGTCCTTCCTGATCTTAATTGAATATCATGAACCCCAACTGGAATAGAGTGGTACTCGCACGGTAAAGGTGGTTTTGTTACATAGATCATTTGCACTGCTTTATTATTGTTAGGATTGGGCATAGGTTGAGTAGGGAACTGAGGAGGTCAAAAAGATGGAGGTAAAGGAAACGATGGAGTATACTAACTCAGAAGTTGAGGCATTGAATAAGGTGTATGCGTAGATGCATATGACTGCATAGGCGGCTGGTAAGAATATGGAGAATGAGTTGGCCCTCTCCAACCTTGTTTCCATGGTTGAGAAGGTTGCCCATGTTGATATTGATTCCCATACTACCACTGTTGATTAGTGTTAGGATAAGAATATGCATGTGAATTATAACCAAAATAGTGTGGAGAAAATTCAGGAGCCATACCTGCACCTACATGACGCCAATTCCTTCTTGCTCCCATAACATACAAGTATTCAGCTTCAGGCTGTCCCCCTGTAAATATAGCTTTAAGTCCTGGTATATAGGGACATTTTTCTGTGACATGGTCTTTTGCACAAATAGCACACTTATTAGTTTCTTTCAAATTAAGAGGACACTCTTTAGGAGGATGCTTGTCTCTACATTTAGGACAGAAAATGCATAATGACTCTTGTTCCTTCATGAGTTTTTGCTGAAATTTTAAAGAGTCCAACCGTTTGGTAACAATATTCATTATATCAATTTTCATGTTTTCCATTTTATTTTCTAGTCCAATAATCATAGCATCAGTAGATTCAGTGTTTCTATTTCTATTTCGAGTTGTTCTACCAGATCTATATTGATTTCTTGAAAATTTCCTACATAATTCACAAATTTGTTCAAAAGTTTGCTAAGAAATATCACCTTGTCCTAGCAGATTTAAATTATTTCTAGCATTATCAGTAAGTCCTCTTAAAAACAAGGTTCTAATAGTACTGGGATCAAGCTTAAGTTTTGACCTTTGTAAAATAATCATAAATCTTTCTAGGTAATCTTCAAGAGTTTCATCATTATCCTGTATGATTGTAAAAATCTCATCCTGCATGTCCCAAGTTTTGCACTATTCTTGGTATTTAGACAAAAACACTCTCTTCGTCTGATCCCAAGAGGTTATAGTGTTTCCTCCTAACCCCATAAACTAGCGTAGAGCTGAGTCCTTGAGAGTAACAGGAAATAATCTTAACTTCTGAGCATCAGTTGAATAATCATAACTTCTACACAGAATATCAAACTCGAATAGAAAAGAGCCAAGATCTTCATGAACTTTACCATGGAAATGAGGGACAACTGATGCTGGAATATTATTCATTTGTGCCACAGTATCAGGATCCATAATTGGAAACACAAAAGTGGATTATTCTCCACTTACCTGGTTTTCACCAGTCCCTTCCACATGATCTTCATGTTCCGCCATTGTTTCTCTTTTACTTAAACCGCTCTTAACAGGCTGAACCACACATGAGTTGTTGTCACCAGAATCCAGGTGGACTGTTCCTGCGTGATGGGTTTGAATTGGATTGGGCATCCTTCTTACAGAAGGAGACCCAATATGAGAATTGTTTTCAGAATTCTTTCGGCCCTTAGTGGGCTTCGAACCCTTACCTTTTCTAGGCATTCATTTCAAAAAAATAAAGAAAAATAACAAACAACTTATAATAAAAAATGTTGTCATAAATCAATTAACACCAGTAAAATTCCTTCAAAGAAGCTTTTCCAAACAATACTGCAAAAATAAAGGAAAAATTACCTCTATTGTATAATCAAAAAATTCTTACCAAATCAAATCGCCTCCCCGACAACGATGCCAAAATGTTGGGTGCAAGAATTACACTTAAGAAAACTCCTCAACACTTAATTTTTCAACCCGGGGGATCCGTAAACTTAGAGACGAAGCACAGGAAATGCTAGAGATGGTACGAATCTTCCTAATATAAATCCCTACTTTCTTTAAAGGAAAGATTGCAAAATCAAATTAAAAAGAGAAATAGGCAACTTGAACCATCAAAATAATTTAAGACTGGAACGAGGAAGAATGCATTTGCAAGAGGGAATTAAAGATAAAGGGAAATCACTCTAGCTAATTATTGTTTAACTACCGAGTGTGTGTTTTCCTTTAGCAGAGACACTTAGCAGTATCATCAGATGGGCCCTTAAACCTGCTCCTTTAGAGATTTCCTTCTTGCACTAATCTGTCCTATACTATCGCAGTCTGCTTGCACTAGTGCAGGAACAGAGATTTATGCAGAAGGTATAAATGGTGTCTTTACTAAAGGATTTTTACTTCATGCAAGGGCTTGAACTTTTCCAGGTTCAAAGCACTCAGATCCCATGGCAAGAAACTAGTTCTTGCACCAGATCAGAGCTTCCTACACTTATCATTTAATTCTTAAAATGAGTGTTTAAGTATTGCAAGTGCTATTATACTGTTAAATCAACTTGCACACATAAAAAGTGAATGTTTCTGATCTTGACAGAGTACATGAATAAAGAAACAATCAATATACATTTATACTGTCATAAGAATTTAATGAAAGAAAGAAGATTCCATGAAGTAGACTAAGAAGGCTTGCTGCATCACACCAACGTGCACTGGTACAGGTTCATTTCTCTTTCTTGGACTAGGCAGGGAAAACCAATCAAATAGAATTTCAGAAAAGGAGATATCACACCAATGTGCACTGGTGCAGTTTTATTTCTCCTGCTTGGACCAGGCAGAGAAAAACCAATCTGAAATCAAGTGCAGGAAAGGGAATTTATCTACTTCTCACAAAGGATCCACTTTCACTCAGATGGGAATGCATGTGCTTAAAATTAAATCACACTTGACAATGTAAACACAAATTACAGGAAAATGGGAAATGGGGTAAACGTGTTGGGTTGGTTGGGAACTAGCCAACCAGAGCGTTTCCCCTTCAAATAAAAACATTTCTCAGTACTTTAATCAATTCATCAGTTAAAATATAGAAACGAAATTTGTGAAACATGAGGTGGAGCTCCCTTTTATTAATTCACTGAGGCAAGTACATACGTTAATACATCATCCAACCCAGATTTGGGTGATAACAAAATACAACAACCTATTACTGCCTCTCTGGTTGTGTCTCTGATCTCTTCTACTATCCAAATTCTTTTTTAGTCCTATTTACATTCTACATTATATAGATCTTTGGCCAAAGGCCAAAATAGATCATTCAATCGATTACATAACCAAACACAGAATTTAGCTTTTTGGCCTTCAAAATTAGACAGTTAGCAAAATTGGTGATAGCCAATCTCCAGCTTTCGTCCTTCACAGATTCGATCTCATCTGCCTTTGGATTGATCTTGATGTCGTGGTTGAAGCTGCTCAAAATGAGGCGGTGATAAAGGAGGTTCGGATCTACTGCAAGGATTTGTTGTGCTGCTAACAGTGCATGATCCGATCCTGCACAAGGATCAACGATCATGGTAAGTACTCTAACTACCAAATAAACATTGGACATATCGATAAGTTACAAAGAGTGATTAAAAGTAAGAAATCATGTAATAAATGATTAATTAATGCTAAGTTAAATTAAAAGTATGAAAAATAAAGTTTGTACGAAATATGTCACCATGCTTGGACTGGTGCAAGATGAGGGTGTATAAAAGAGGTAAAACAACAGTAAATGGTTATGATTTAGGAAGGGGAAAATGGAAAAAAGAGAGAAAATTAAGGGGCTAACAGATGCTAAAAATGCAAGGTTGAGATGCCCCTAATGCAAGGGTAGAATTCTTTAAGGTTGCGTGAAAGAGTTTCCCTCAGCATCAACACATATGTCACATGTCGGTGTACAGTCTAGCAACTATTATAAGATGTATATGTGCATAAAATTCTATGGATGTATACCCTTTCAACATGTGTCCTCTATGGAACCATTATTTATTAATAAAAGGGGTTCTTGTGCCAATATTTGTCATATTCTTGGTTCATATCTTTGTAGATATTTTTAGTTACTTCAAGGATTTACTATATATGTTATTTATTCATCCACGACATAACATATTGGTGACTCTCTTAAGCACACCATTCTAACCCAAAAAGGGTATATAATAGACACTGCATCTTGTACTATTTAGAATCCTAATGATATAATGCAGTCCTATACTTTCTCTACTTTAGCATGCCCAAAATACGAAATGCAACAAACATTTGATTCAGTTACAGATACCATTTCAATCCAGAAATGCAAACATATATTTATGGCCATTACAGATACATGAGAGCACTTATCTTGTGATGTTTGGGCAACTAAGTTTATCTATTAAGATCACCAACCCAAGTTACATTACAACAACAAGGAACATGTGAAGAACATTTGTCTATGAGAATATGATCTCTTCATGCACATTCTTAGCGCTTGAAATTTCACCTCAGGCTGAGAAAGGTAAACCTCAAGGTTACATCAAACCATTCAGCCTCGTAGCTAGCCCTACGGGGCAGGAGAAGGCTCTCTCCGGTCAATCTCGGTAAATTTTCAATAGGAAGAGATGACCAATCAAGGTAACACTGATATTAGGCTAGTAAACTGATTTGAAGATTGATTTGGGGGTTTCTTGGGGTTTTTGGTGGCAAATTGAGGAGCTGCAATTTAGGGTGCGGGGATTTGACACAGTTTCTGCAGGGGGGTCTTTGGGGAAAGGTAGGAGCTTGTGTAGATGTCTTTAGATGAAGTGGATGATCAGGAAGAGAGATAAGAAGGCTAAAGAGAGAAAACAATGGATTTGAATTCTCTTTAGACAGTAGAAAACATAGAAATTAAACAAATTTGAAAGCAGAGCATGGCAAGCATAAATTCTAACTTTATCACTTCATTTGTTTAATATGAAGCATTATAGAAAGGAAATGAATCACATAACAAAGCTTACAATAACATGAAGAGACACACCATCAACACAATGAGTCCACAAGAATCCCAAAGATGACTGCAAAACCCTGGTCTTCCTTAGCCAAAAATTGCAGAGATACAAGTGAAATATACAATGATAGCTTCTCCCTCAAGAGTCCAACCATGAAAATGAGCATGAAAGTACATAATATAGATGATCTAACCTCTTTCCCTGCCTCCATGGGTCGAGCTCACTATCCTAGGAGCTATTTGAACAACTTCTAAACTAAGCACTACAAAATAGGCAGTCAAAACAACTTGCCTCTAAAAACTTGGAAACCAGTTCATACAGTCAATTTTACCCTTTTACATGAGAGAAACTTCTAGAAGAGTAAAACAAGGGTAAAAGTATCCAAAAAGTGCCACAAGTAAAGTCAAAAGGACCACCATCGACCTCAGAAAGTCAAACTGGAGCTAAACTGCAAATTCTGGGCTGAACTGGTCAAATCTGGCACAAATTCCTCAACGGGTCGCGCACATCTTCCTCAACGGATCGCGCACTTTGGAGCCCTGTTTGGAGGCCTTCCCGGTGTCAGAATGAGTTGCAGGATAGCTCGTTGGAAAGGTATCTGAGTCTAATTTCCCACCCAACCGGAATTTTTGGATTTTGAGGTCATTTGACTAGTCAAAAGTCAATTCTCCCAAGACTACTTCTGCAGCTCAAAAAAGGGGCAGAAAGTCAAAATTTGGCTGTATTTTGACCTTTTGGAGGCCCAAAACTCCATGAAAACTTAAGGTAATGCATAGGAATGTCTAACGTTGCATGAAAAATCCAAAAATGTTGAGTTTTCACAAAATGGAGCTACGATGACAAAGGGTCTCACCGGGGGTGAGACCCGTTGAGAAGCCAAAACCTGTAAATTGCCCAAAAATGTCAAAAATGAGCCAAAACTTCCAAAAAATTTTGTGCTTGGTGCTGTGAAGAGGCTAGTGGGTGTCATGATGAGTGAGAGAAGCCTCGGCCAAGATGCGGAGGGGGTTGGTCTTCTTCTTCCTCTTAAGAGCCTCGGTCAACCTTCTTTGGAACATTTTCATCTTTGCTTTACAAACGTGCATCCTAGCCCAATAGTGGTTTTTCATGTTCCTTAGCAGATTTTTCTCTTGGTTGGCCTTAGCCAACAGCCTCTCCAAGTGGGCATTCTCCTGAATAAGCAATGACTCGCGGTCAACAGGCAATGGGTCACCGGGCCTCCTACGGTTTAGGACTCGGTCACTACGAATCCTCCAAATATCATCAAGTGCCTTCTCCTCCTCCAGCTGTGTGTTCCGCTGCTCTAGATAGGTGATGGTCCATTGGGCCCCCTCAAGTCTCCGCTGCAAAACATCATTCTCGGCCCTGAGCTGCTGAATGATCTCCTTTGCCTCTTGGCTAGGATAACTGACCTCAAGATCAATCACCGGATCCTCATGAACCATGGGATCTTTGCCCCTCTGCAATACCTGTGCTGGCGAAGAAAAGAAGGCCCCTTCCACCTGCTGTGGAGATAACACTCGCTGCTCTGAAGATGAAGGCGAGACCCCTTCCACCCGCTGTGGAGATAATACTCGCCTAACTGCTGCAAATAAGGCCCTTGGGCCTTTCTGATAGGTGACCATAGGAGTGGAGCTAACATGTCGGGTGATGGGAGCATCAGGCTGCTGAGATGGTCCTCCCTCCTCATGAATAACCTCCTGATGTGGCTGAGGTGGCACTGTGAAAAACTCACGGGAGATGAACTCCTCCCATGAGATACCCTGCTGAGTCAACTGATGAGAGACTATAAGCTGGATCAAACCATAGTGACAAAGGCTCCTGTACTGCTGGGTCGGGGTCTTCCTCTGCAACATGGGCACCATCCTCTGAATGTTCTGAAACAGGAAGACCGGGAGGTTCATCATCCTCACCCGGGTGAAATGCATCAACAGGCGAATGTGATATGAATACACCTGTGAAAATCTGCCCTCACATGTAAAATAATGCATGATAATTCTCATGAGGGGGGCATACTCATTCCGAAGAAATCTGAATGGGAAAACACCTGTCAATAGTCTCACAAATGATGGCCAGACATAAGGCTCAAAGTGAACAAAATCAAGTAATCTGCACTTAGGCCACACCTCACCCACATTTGGTATCCCTGTAGCCTCTGAGATCACCTCGGGTGTCAATATGAAATTCACCCCTGCAAGAGTGACATGTCCATCATGGAGGTTTAAGAAAAACAAGCAGGCCAACTCTCTATGATGCTGAATCTGAGAGAGCCTCTCACAAAACTGATAGCATGACATATACTGGAACAATTCAGTGCCAAAGGACAAGCCTGTAACTCTGCCAAAGAAGTAGGCTCCTCCCTCTTATGATGGCCTCCCTTACCTCCTCTACGAGGCCTCCTCTGTTCCTCAATCTCTGTAGATGATGAATGGTCATCACCTTGCTCATAAGTCTCGGTATCTGACATGGTTTTGGAGCAAGGTGGGAAAACTGAAGGACAAATTGAACTGCTGCCTCTACCTGCAAAAGTACTGAACTCTATGTTTTTTCAAGGGGAAAAAACATGAGGGGAATGTTAGGGGAGGGAACTTCTTAATGAGTAATGGGAATATATGAAAATAACAGGGAATTTTCAAGGGAAACTTTACAAATTGTCATGCATATAGGAACACATTTTAACATTGGGAAATCATTTGTAAAGAACATCTCATATGGGACAAAAACATGTATGATAATGAACATGGAAGGGGCATACATGTATCAATAGGGACATAGGGACACCATACACCAAATTTGCTTATAGGAGTTCATGTGTGTCATAAGGCAAATTTTTGCTGTTTTTGTTCTTAAGGAGTACATGCACATTGTTTTCACATAGAGGGAAGGTTTTCATGTACAAGGGGATGTCAAGGGTATATAGGGGTTATGTACATGCCTCTAGATGTACAGCAGCATTTATTTTCACATGACTCTTTCTTTATTTACAAATGTATCTTTTCTTTTTGTTTTATTTTTTGCATGTGTATGGTAGAGGGAATTAGGGTTTTGTGTGCTTGTGAGAGGGGTAGGGTTTATAGCTTAGGGATGGGGGAAAAAGTCAACATTTTATGTACAAATAATATGGGACAGAGATGCAAGCATGAATATGAATGAAAGAGGAAAAGAGGGAAGGGACCAAATGGGACAAAAACACTTGAAACAGTCACAAAACCCTAGCATTTTACAAACATTAGCAAGCAGCCATATTAATATATTCATTTGCAAATTTAGAAGATGAAATCATAGCATACATCCTTATTTTCACCACCAATATCAACAACCATGCATTAAGAGCCTACCTCTACCGATTGAGCAAATTTGAAGTGGCTGAAGGAATTTGATTGAAGTTTTGGTGGCAGACAGTTGAACGGGTCGCGCACGCTCCCCAACGGGTCACGCACAGCCCAACGGGTCGCGCCCGTTATAATTTTACACTGCCGGAGTGCGCTGGACGGGTCGCGCACCGCCCAACAGGTCGTGCACAAGCCTGGACGGGTCGCGCACCTGCAAACTGCCTGAAACCGTTGCAATTTTGCCTCCTTCGCCTATCACTTTCTCACAATCTCTCTTGCAAGCTTGAAATGCACAATGAGAGTGAAAGGAGGGAAAATTACCTTTTATAATCTAATTTGAAAAAATTTCATCCATAAACGCACTTTATAAAGTCTATTTTGACACTTTTTTAAAACACTGATTTTCTTGGTTTCCTTTATCCTGAAGTTGAATTTTTGAGTGCTTTGACCTGATTCTTTTTGCAGGTAGATCATCTGAAGGACTGTGGCAAGGGGACCAGGGTTGTTGCTGCCTTTTTGAAAACATTTTGGAAATTTATTCTTTTTACAAAAATTATCATGACCTTGGCTTTAAAAACAGGGTTTTTAAATCCAAGGTTGAAAATGAACTGTACATGATGAAAATTTCAAAGGAACATGTTTACCATCCTCCCTCTGGCTTGCTGGTCACTCAAGGACATTCAGAGACATGACCTTGCTAAGACAACTGACCAAAACCCTAGACCTAGAATTTTGACATTAAGACCAAACAAGAGCAGCTTGACAAACTCAATGACTGATATGACCTGATCCAGCAAAGCCAAGAGGGGTATGAATAGACCAGCTCCTCCATCAGGATTATGGCATGCCTAACGGGATGCAAATTTTGACACTGATGAGACACATACTAATGCAAATTCAAAGAGCTTTGATCACTGATGGAGGGCTTTCAAGACCGACACTAACATTGGCTCCAATGGGGATGGTATCTCCTTGGAGGTACCAAGAACCTCAGACCTCTGGGAGAGCAGACCAGTGCCTTTATCATTGGGCAATGGAGTCAACTTATTCACATGTGACCAACTTGAAAACAACTTTATTTGACTTAGACAATTGACTGAAATTCAACACTATCTTGGACACTAACTCACTAAATCTATACAGAAAATGAACTGACATGAAACAACTTGTAAAACCCACACCAACTAATCACCATTTTCAGAATTATAACCTTCACCACGGGCCCCAAACTGAAGATGGAAATCAGCTTCACACTTGCTGCAGAAAAAAAAAAATGACATGGTATTTACAATGAGAGTGATTAGAGCAGAAAATGCTCAAGCATGATACCTTTTGAGCAGCCGGCCATTCACCGACCCTCCAAGACATTCATCTTCGTTCATTTTTTTGAGAAGGAAAGCATTTGGACCACGGTATGCTGCAATTTTATAAGGACCCTTCCATAAGTTGTCGAATTTTCCATGCTTCCCTTTATCCTCATTTCGGGCATCCCACCGTAACACAACATCATCAATCTGAAACTCATCTGCCTTTGCCTTTTTGTCATAGATTCTCTTTATGCGCTCCTGCAACTTAAGGGAATTCTGGTGGACTTCTTCTCGTGTCTGCTGCAAATGAATCATTTGACTGATCCATCGTTGCATAGGATCCTCCTCACCACTAGCTTCTTGAAACAACTTGGCCACCGGGACACTAAGTGAAGTAGGAAACACTGCATCTACTCCGTAAACAATTTCAAAAGGTGACATACCAATTGACTTCTTTTGACTTACCCGATCAGCGCATAGTGCATTTATTAACTTCTTATGCCAGCTCTTCTTGTTTATTTCCAGCAATTTCTTTATAATATTCACAAGGGATTTGTTTGAAGATTCGGCCAGCCCATTACCTTGCGGATGATAAGCGGTTGAATGCCCCAAACTGATGTTATATTTAAAGCAAAAATCAACCAACTTCTTTGATTTGAATACAGCTGCATTGTCAGTAATCAAATTTTGTGGACAGCCAAAACGTGACAAGATATTATTTTCAAGAAAGGAAATAATTACCAAATCTGTGGCCTGCCAGGTGGGAATGGCTTCAATCCATTTTGTGAAGTAATCTGTAGCCGTCAAGATCCATCGATGCTGCCCAAAAGATGCAGGGTGGATTTCGCCAATAAAATCCAAGCCCCACTGCGGGAATGGTGCGCTGATTTCAACCGGCTTGAGAGGCAATGGCTGTAATTTCTGTTTTCCTTGAAAAATTTGACATTCATGACAGCTCTTTACCGCTTTATATACATCAGAAAATAAAGAAGGCCAATAGAAACCAGCTCTCAAGATCTTATTAGTCGTGGTCTTCCAAAATAAGTGACCCCCACAGTCACCTTTATGGAAATCATTCACTGTTGTTTTTGCTTCCTCTTCGACCAAACAGCTCAGCAAGATGCCACCGGGATCTTTCCAATAAAGTGCAGATTTGATAATGCAAAATTTGGCAGCCTTAAGCTTCAATGTTCTAGCTTTGTTTCTAGGCATGCCAGGAGGTGCAGATAAGTTTTGAAGCACATAAACTATATCAGCATACCAAGGAGAAGACACAAAAATATCAGACACTTGTAGAACTGAATTCTCTTCGTCTTCATCCGACAAGGCAGCAATCAAATTTATATCAAGGACATGAAGGTTTGCTTCAGCCATCAACTTAGCTAGACCTTGACCTTTAATCAACTTGGTAGGCTTAATTTCAACATCATATTCTAAAAGTGCAGCAATCCACTTACCCCTTCTTCCTTCCGGCTTCGTTTGCACTAGAACATCCTTCACAGCTGCATTGGGAACATATGCTAAAACATGAGAATTCAATATGTAAACTCAGAAATCTTTCAATGCTTTGATCACGGCCAATGCTTGTTTCTCAATGATATTATAATTCAGCGCTTTGTCTCTTATGATGCGGCTGAAAAAAGCTATGGGCCTCTCAACTCCATCTCTCTTTTGCATCAATACAGCTGCCAATGTATGCTCAGAGGCGAATGAAAACAAAATAGAATCCTGTGTATAATCCGGGCTAATCAATGTTGGGGCTGAAGATAAGATTACCTTTATCGAATTAAACGATTTCACCGCCCCTTCGGTCCATTTGAGCTCGCTGTCCTTCTTCAGCATATTTTTTATCTCTCTAAGATGTTCAGCAAGATTGGGAATGAAACGACGCAGAAAATTCAACTTACCATTGAAGGACTGAATTTATTTCTTGCTACGGGGTTGTTCCACTTGCTGAATTGCTTTTACTCGTGCAGGTTCTATACGAATGCCATCTTTAGAAATGATATGGCCCAACAGCTTGCCTTCACTCATAGCAAAAAGACTCTTCTTTGGATTCAATGAGATGCCATATTTTCTGCACTTCTCAAACACCTTAGTCAAATGAATCAAATGCTCTTCATCTGATTTAGAAAACATGGTCAAATCATCAAGATAAACAACCAAAAAGACATCCTTCTCCTTTGCAAAGGCCATGTCCATTGCCCACTGAAATGTAGCACCCACGTTTTTCAAACCAAACGGCATCTTGGCATAATGAAATGTACCCCATGGAGTGGTGAATGCTGTCTTATCACGGTCATCTTCGTGCACCAAAGTCTGATTATATCCGGAGTAACCATCAAGCAATGACATCCTAGATGCCCCCACAACCCGCTGCAATATGTGATCCATCTTGGGCAGCGGATAATTGTCCTTTAATGACACTTTGTTCAGATTTCTAAAGTCTATACAAGCGAATCTCACCGGTTTTCTTCCTCACGGGCATGAAGTTTGAGATCCAATCGGAAAACCGGATTGGCACTATGATTCCGGACTTATACAACCTGTTGACTTCTTTCTCAATCAATGGCAGCAATTTAGGATTAATTCTTCTCAACTTTTGCCGGAAAGGCTTTTGATTTGGATTTATGGGAATGGTATGCTGAATAATACTTGTGTCATAAGTTTTCAAGTCTGAATAATCCCATGAAAAAACATTAGAATACAGAGATAATAATCTGATATACTCTTGCTTTACCTTAGGCGACAATGCTTTCAAAAGCTTTACCATCTTTGGATTTGCAGCTGTCCCAAGGTTCACATCTTCAACTCCTTCATTCGTTGGCCTCAAAGTTGGCTTGCGGGCCACATCTTCCTGATCAAACAATTTTTCTAAAGGAATCAATCCTTTTGGAATGTGATTGTCTTTGAGCTGCAACACATCCATCTGATTCACTCCCTCAGCTTCCGTATCTATTGAGATGTCTTCGAACTTACCCTTAACTTGCAGAAAATCTTTGATTTCTTCGTCATCTTGGAACACTTGCCAACACCTTTGGTTATCTGGAACTGTAGGACGATGTTTCACGTATATCTCAAACTTATTGCTGGAATTCATGGGTATTTTCAAATTACTTGCCGCCCTAGCCAATGCATCCGCAACACCATTTTGAATCCGGGGCACACATGTCAAAGTATGTTCAGAAAATCTTTTCAAGATATCTAAAACAACATTTCTATAAGCTCTCATGCGAGGATGTTTGGCCTGAAATTCACCTTTCACTTGCTTGATAACTAATTCGAAGTCGCCATATACTGCTATTTTCTTTGCCTTTAACTTCAGAAGGATTTTCAAACCAGCAATAAGAGCTTCATATTCTGCCTCATTATTCGAGCAATCAAATGCCAATTTATAAGAACATACCCGTACCTTGCTTGGAACTTGATCTTGGGCTGAGAATGGGCTTCGAATCCACACACCGATACCAGCACCATCACTGCCCATTGCACCATCAAAATCCATGGTCCAAAGACCCTCTTCATCATCTTCTAAGTGCTGAAAATCTGATGTTGTTTCATGTTCTGCTTGCTGCCCATTTATTTCTGCATTTGGCTTTATGACAGCAGACCTTTCTTCACTTTCCTTCCTCAAAACTTCTCTGAAATTTTCTGAAATGTCTGGTATATCTTCTACTTGAACTAACTGACTATCTACCTCATTGAAATTTTCCGCAAACAAAACAAAAGATTCTAAATCTGTCTGTACATAATTTACAGGATGATTCACGGGCTTTTCCTTACTAGTGATCATGTATTTCATCTTTTGTTCTCGATATAACTTCCTCATTTGACCGAAAACTGGAATTGAAGCATATGAAAAATCAAGCTGAATTGTACCTTTGAGTTTGGCTCCCCATGACCTCGACAACAACATGCCAAATCGTGGAGGAATGTCCGCCACCACCACATCCATTAAAACATTCTTCGCTGGAATTTGATCTAGACTCACCACTAAGTCTTTGATCAAACCAATGCATCTTACCCGGCTAGAATCAAATGAATACAAATCATGGTACTTCCTTGTGATGTCAAGCCCCAGCTTCTCCATGATTGTTTTCGGCATCAAATTATGTGAAGCTCCCGAGTTAAACATAGCATTGTGCAACACAAACTCATGCAATCGCAAACTAATATAAAAAGGAGGAATGTCACTCTCGGGAGACTCACCATTCAAAGCTGGCCCAAAGATTAACTCCGGCTGATCATCTTGTACATTCACCATGTCTAGCATTGGATCAAAATTCAGCAACTTGGAAATTTGGCCTCGGTAAGTGGCATTCTTCATGACCTCGGTTAAAGGAATAGATATCTTCACCTTTGCAATTTCATTCTCCAAACTGAAAACTGGAAACTTCTCACCTTCCTTTGCCAGATTATCTCTCTTCTCAGCTTTATCCTTTGGTGCATTTGATGGCTGGTCCACTTTAGCTGCTGATGACGATGGAATTGTTGAGGGACCAACTATGTCTTTACCTTTTGAAGAAACTAAATCATTTTTTGCTGCAATGTCTTTCTTTTTCTGCACGGGATTTATAGGAATGGTCCGGCCTCTCAATTTCCTTTGTTGTCCTTGTTGTGCTGATAATGCATTCAAGTACCCTCTTTGATATTCGTCAGATTCTTCTTCAAGTATTGTATCGCTTGACAAAATATAATGCTCATCTTGGGGAAAGACAGAATTACTCACCAACTCATCTTCTTCCGTGATATATGTAGGCATATCATCAGGGGTGAAGAAATGATTTTCCTCGCCAACATTGTCACCCTCATCTTCAGACTCTTGACTAACAAAATTCTGCTGAAAAAGGTGGTTTCATTTGCTGTTGAACTGCCATGTCTTGTGCCTTTGTTTCACGCTGCTTGATTCTATATTGTTGCTGCGGTTGACCTCTGAAATTGGGATTACGAATCTGAGGCTCCGGCTTGTCAATAGTCATCTTTTCAAGTGCCCTCTTTATCTGCTCAACCTGCTGAAGAACCTGATTTAATGTAGATGCTTCCTCCTTGATTGTAACTCGCTTTTATGCCTTCATCCTTGCTCTTTTGTCATTCAAATTTGCCTCAACGCTGACAGCAATTTTCTGCATCTCCTCCAAGGTAGGCGGATCTCTATCTCTCAACGAATAAGCCATTTCCGGATCAAAACCATCCGGGAACTTAAGAAGTGCTGATTTTCTAGATGGCCTCAAATCATCGGGAATAGCATTATAAACTGTATTGAATCTGATTATATAATCTTGAACTGACTCACCCGGATTACGCTTGAGGTTGTTGTATTCGGCATTGATTTGAAGCGGATCCTTTCTGATTTCCCACCGATCTAAGAACTGATTTTGAAGTGCCTCCAAAGTAGTGATGCTGTTAGCTGCCAACCCTCTGAACCATTTCCTAACTTCTCCTGCAAATGTTTGCACGAATAACTGCATGGTAACATCTTCTTCATCTAACTCATATAGATCAAAAAATGTGGTCATCTTGTCGATATGCTGCTGAGCTGTAATACTTTGTGGAGTGCCATCAAACATGGGGATTTTACTTTGGTAATCAGCAAGCATATCATGAAGATTTGTAGGTAGGACCAATGGGGCAAACCGGGCAGCCATTGCTCTAGGTGGGGGAGTAGGATGTGTATGTGGAGGAGGAGCTGTGATAGCAGGGATTATAACAAAAGGAGGTGTAGTTTGTGGAGTTGGAGGAGTCGGAGGAGTAGGAGAAGAAGGCGGAGAACCAACTGCTGATTCAGGATATGTGATTATAGGTGAAACTGAAACATAAGGAGGATAAGCTTCTTCGTGTGCCGTGATAGAAGATCCAATATGTCCAGAGATATTTTCAAGGAAATCAGCAAGAGTAGTGGCTTGTATACATGTCTAAAGATGTCTTAAGATGAAATGTTCAACCAACTTATTATGTCTTTCAAACTCAATAACAACTACAAAATCAGGGTCAAGGACTAAAGAATCGAGTGCACTTTCAGACTTAGCTTTAAACAGCGATAACTCAAAGCTTTCGTCAAATTCTAAATCTTCAAGATAATCAAAAATAGTTGGACATGAATGAGATCTGAAAATGGTTTTGGGATCTGTAGCCAGCTTGTTTTCTCAGAATAACTAGGAAAGAAAAAGCATTCAGCCTGTGAAAACTCTCAACCTATCATCCACGGCTCAGAGTTAACAAATACATGGGGATAAGATGTCAAAGAAGTGCTATGTTCACAAGCTCACGGAAATTGACTGAAGCAGCGTTTATCTACTTGCGCTGATGTAAAACAAGAGCGTTTTCGAAGGCTACCTGGCGTAACTTCAGGTTCCGTCTAAGACCTATGAAATAACACGTCAATGAGCAAACGATCAGCTTGTTCTCCCCAGTAAGGTCGCCAGTATGTTAGCACTTGAAATTTCACCTCAGGCTGAGAAAGGTAAACCTCAAGGCTACATCAAACCATTCAGCCTCGTAGCTAGCCCTACGGGGCAGGAGAAGGCTCTCTCCAGTCAATCTCGGTAAAATTTCAATAAGAAGAGATGACCAATCAAGGTAACACTGATATTAGGCTAGTAAACTGATTTGAAGATTGATTTGGGGGTTTTTTGGGGTTTTTGGTGGCAAATTGAGGAGCTGCAATTTAGGGTGCGGGGATTTGACACAATTTCTGTAGGGGGGTCTTTGGGGCAAGGTAGGAGCTTGTGTAGATGTCTTTAGCTGAAGTGGATGATCAGGAAGAGAGATAAGAAGGCTAAAGAGAGCAAACAATGGATTTGAATTCTCTTTAGACAGTAGAAAACATAGAAATTAAACAAATTTGAAAGCAGAGCATGGCAAGCATGAATTCTACCTTTATCACTTCATTTGTTTAATATGCAGCAGTATAGAAAGGAAATGAATCACATAAAAAAGCTTACAATAACATGAAGAGACACACCATCAACACAATGAGTCCACAAGAATCCCAAAGATGACTGCAAAACCCTGGTCTTCCTTAGCCAAAAATTGCAGAGATACAAGTGAAATATACAATGATAGCTTCTCCCTCAAGAGTCCAACCATGAAAATGAGCATGAAAGTACATAATATAGATGATCTAACCTCTTTCCCTGCCTCCATGGGTCGAGCTCACTATCCTAGGAGCTATTTGAACAACTTCTAAACTCAGCACTAAAAAATAGGCAGTCAAAACAACTTGCCTCTAAAAACTTGGAAACCAGTTCATACAGTCAATTTTACCCTTTTACATGAGAGAAACTTCTAGAAGAGTAAAACAAGGGTGAAAGTATCCAAAAAGTGCCACAAGTACAGTCAAAATGACCACCATCGACCTCAGAAAGTCAAACTGGAGCTAAACTGCAAATTCTGGGCTGAACTGGTCAAATCTAGCACAAATTCCTCAACGGGTCGCGCACATCCTCCTCAACAGGTCGCGCACTGTGGAGCCATGTTTGGAGGCCTTTCCAATGTCAGAAGGAGGAGCAAGATAGCTCGTTAGAAAGGTCTCTGAGTCTACTTTCCAACCCAACTAGAAATTTTGGATTTGGAGGTCATTGGCGCAGTCAAAAGTCAATTCTCCCAAGACTACTTCTGCAGCTCAAGAAAGGGGCAGAAAGTCAAAATTTGGCTGTATTTTGACCTTTTGGAGGCCCAAAACTCTATGAAAACTTAAGGTAATGCATAGGCATGTGTAACTTTGCATGAAAAATCCAAAAATGTTGAGTTTTCGCAAAATGGAGCTACGATGACAAAGGGTCTCACCGGGGGTGAGACCCGTTGAGAAGCCAAAACCTGTAAATTGCCCAAAAATGTCAAAAATGAGCCAAAACTTCCAAAAAATTTTGTGCTTGGTGCTGTGAAGATTCTAGTGGGTTTCATGATGAGTGAGAGAATGCTCGGCCAAGATGCGGAGGGGGTTGGTCTTCTTCTTCCTCTTAAGAGCCTCGGTCAACCTTCTTTGGAACATTTTCATCTTTGCTTTACAAACGTGCATCCTAGCCCAATAGTGGTTTTTCATGTTCCTTAGCAGCTTTTTCTCTTGGTTGGCCTTAGCCAACAGCCTCTCCAAGTGGGCATTCTCCTGAATAAGCAATGACTCCCGGTCAACAGGCAATGGGTCACCGGGCCTCCTACGGTTTAGGACTCGGTCACTACGAATCCTCCAAATCTCATAAAGTGCCTTCTCCTCCTCCAGCTGTGTGTTCCACTGCTCTAGATAGGTGATGGTCCATTGGGCCCCCTCAAGTCTCCGCTGCAAAACATCATTCTCGGCCCTGAGCTGCTGAATGATCTCCTTTGCCTCTTGGCTAGGAGAACTGACCTCAAGATCAATCACCGGATCCTCATGAACCATGGGCTCTTTGCCCCTCTGCAATACCTGTGCTGGCGAAGAAAACGAGGCCCCTTCCACCTGCTGTGGAGATAACACTCGCTTCTCTAAAGATGAAGGCGAGACCCCTTCCACCCGCTGTGGAGATAATACTCGCCTAACTGCTGCAAATAAGGCCCTTGGGCCTTTCTGATAGGTGACCATAGGAGTGGAGCTGACATGTCGGGTGATGGGAGCATCAGGCTGCTGAGATGGTCCTCCCTCCTCATGAATAACCTCCTGATGTGGCTGAGGTGGCACTGTGAAAAACTCACGGGAGATGAACTCCTCCCATGAGATACCCTGCTGAGTCAACTAATGAGAGACTATAAGCTGGATCAAACCATAGTGACAAAGGCTCCTGTACTGCTGGGCCGGGGTCTTCCTCTGCAACAAGGGCACCATCCTCTGAATGTTCTGAAATAGGAAGACTGGGAGGTTCATCATCCTCACCCGGGTGAAATGCATCAACAGGCGAATGTGATATGAATACACCTGTGAAAATCTGCCCTCACATGTAAAATAATGCATGATAAGTCTCATGAGGGGGGCATACTCATTCCGAAGAAATCTGAATGGGAAAACACCCGTCAACAGTCTCACAAATGATGGCCGGACATAAGGCTCAAAGTGAACAAAATCAAGTAATCTGCACTTAGGCCACACCTCACCCACATTTGGTATCCCTGTAGCCTCTAAGATCACCTCGGGTGTCAATATGAAATTCACCCCTGCAAGAGTGACATGTCCATCATGGAGGTTTAAGACAAATAAGCGGGCCAACTCTCTATGATGCTGAATCTGAGAGAGCCTCTCACAAAACTGATAGCATGACATATACTGGAAACAATTCAGTGCCAAAGGACAAGCCTGTAACTCTACCAAAGAAGTAGGCTCCTCCCTCTTATGATGGCCTCCCTTACCTCCTCTACGAGGCCTCCTCTATTCCTCAATCTCTGTAGATGATGAATGGTCATCACCTTGCTCATAAGTCTCGGTATCTGACATGGTTTTGGAGCAAGGTGGGAAAACTGAAGGACAAATTGAACTGTTGCCTCTGCCTGCAAAAGTACTGAACTCTATGCTGTTTCAAGGGGAAAAAACATGAGGGGAATGTTAGGGGAGGGAACTTCTTAACGAGGAATGGGAATATATGAAAATAACAGGGAATTTTCAAGGGAAACTTTACAAATTGTCATGCATATAGGAACACATTTTAACATTGGGAAATCATTTGCAAAGAATATCTCATATGGGACAAAAACATGTATGATAATGAACATGGAAGGGGCATACATGTATCAATAGGGACATAGGGACACCATACACCAAATTTGCTTATAGGAGTTCATGTGTGTCATAAGGCAAATTTTTTCTCTTTTTGTTCTTAAGGAGTACATGCACATTGTTTTCACATAGAGGGAAGGTTTTCATGTACAAGGGGATGTCAAGGGTATATAGGGGTTATGTACATGCCTCTAGATATACAGCAGCATTTATTTTCACATGACTCTTTCTTTATTTACAAATGTATCTTTTCTTTTTGTTTTATTTTTTGCATGTGTATGGTAGAGGGAATCAGGGTTTTGTGTGCTTGTGAGAGGGGTAGGGTTTATAGCTTAGGGATGGGGGAAAAAGTCAACATTTTATGTACAAATAATATGGGACAGAGATGCAAGCATGACTATGAATGAAAGAGGAAAAGAGGGAAGGGACCAAATGGGACAAAAACACTTGAAACAGTCACAAAACCCTAGCATTTTACAAACATTAGCAAGCAGCCATATTAATCCATTCATTTGCAAATTTAGAAGATGAAATCATAGCATACATCCTTACTTTCACCACCAATATCAACAACCATGCATTAAGAGCCTACCTCGACCGATTGAACAAATTTGAAGTGGAATGAAGGAATTTGATTGAAGTTTTGGTGGCAGACAGTTGAACGGGTCGCGCACAGCCCAACGGGTCGTGCCCATTATAATTTTACACTGCCAGAGTGCGCTGGACGGGTCGCGCACCACCCAACAGGTCGCGCACAAGCCAGGACGGGTCGCGCACCTGCAAACTGCCCGAAACCGTTGCAATTTCGCCTCCTTCGCCTATCACTCTCTCACAATCTCTCTTGCAAGCTTGAAATGCACAATGAGAGTGAAAGGAGGGAACATTACCTTTTATAATCTCATTTGAAAAAATTTCATCCATAAACCCACTTTATAAAGTATATTTTGACACTTTTTTAAAACACTGATTTTCTTGGTTTCCTTTATCCTGAAGTTGAATTTTTGAGTGCATTGACCTGATTCTTTTTGCAGGTAGATCATCTGAAGGACTGTGGCAAGGGGACCAGGGTTGTTGCTGCCTTTTTGAAAACATTTTGGAAATTTATTCTTTTTACAAAAATTATCATGACCTTGGCTTTAAAAACAGGGTTTTTAAATCCAAGGTTGAAAATGAGCTGTACATGATGAAAATTTAAAAGGAACATGTTTACCATCCTCCCTCTGGCTTGCTGGTCACTCAAGGACTTTCAGAGACATGACCTTGCTAAGACAACTGACCAAAACCCTAGACCTAGAATTTTGACATTAAGACCAAACAAGAGCAGCTTGACAAACTCAATGACTGATATGACCTGATCCAGCAAATCCAAGAGGGGTATGAATAGACCAGCTCCTCCATCAGGATTATGGCATGCCTAACGGGATGCAAATTTTGACACTGATGAGACACCTACTAATGCAAATGCAAAGAGCTTTGATCACTGATGGAGGGCTTTCAAGACCGACACTAACACACATAACAAAGATGCATTGTTAGACTAATTCCAAGGATCCAAACCAATTCATTCGGGCCTGTGAATCATCCCCTTGCACAATGTTAGTGGTTATAGGAGCCTAAAACAACATGAATTATGCAATTATAACATGAACGGATCTCCATGCTACTCACTGCCAAGAAAGTAATCAATACACTCATACTATTTGTGAGAAACTTTGGTTGAGAATCACAAACAATGCTAGCTCATGAATCATAACTTTATTGCTAGATCACAACAAGTCTTCAACAGGCCCAAGAAATGCATCAATTAGCCTCTATAAGTAATGAAACTCAATGTAAGGTTCAAACATGAATAACATCGGCTCACATTAGAATATGAATACTTATCACTGGCCATTTAAGAACATGAAACACACATATTCATTCATTCATCCTTACATGGGTCATAAAAATCCATTCAACAAATAAACACAAGTGAGAAGACTTGTCATGCAAACAATTAGCATATCAATCATCCATATTTCAACATGAAAATATTACAATTTTACACACAAGAGAACTTATCTTGGATTATAATGAAGGTGAAATTGAGTTCAGGACTTCAACTCTCCACCCAACCAAGCTACTTTTGTCACCCTCGAGCTAGATTCCAAGGGTATGAGGTGGTATTCATCGAGGGAATAAACACTAATGTGCCAGCTGAAATAGGGATTCCGGAGGTTCATCTTCCTCCACCCACCAGCGACTCAACAACTCACCAATGCACAAGGAGTTCCAGAGGCCAACTGCATCTACCCTCCATCTATCTAATGAAGTACAAAAAATACTCAGAGAAAACTAGAGGCTTGCTGCCTCTCCTCTATTTTTTGCTGCCTCCTGCAGCTCAATCCCCTTTCCTCCAGAATTCGAGCTCTCTCTTTCCACTCAAGTCTGGCATCTAGTTCTCTCTTTTTTTTTTTGCTCGTTTCTCCTATTTCAATGCATCTCCCTTCCGGAATGAATGAGAATGTGCCTTCATGTCTCCCCCTCTCCTCTCTTCTATTTTTTTTTTGTGCTGCTGCATAGTTCCATGCCAATACTTTGTCTCTCATTAATTTACTATATTTTTGTTGTTTGTTTCTCCTTATTGTGGCCAAGCCAACATGGGCTTGTCCATGTTGTTGCAGCCCAATTAATTTCCAGCAATAGTCCTATTCCATAGACCATCCTTATGCATTAAATGCGCAACAACCATCCTTTAATGGTTGTCATATACTTCAGAATTTTTCTCCCTTCAACAAGTAAGCTAAACTTCCCAAGAAACTGACCTTCTCAGACCTCTTGGGATTTGTGTCCCTTACTCACCACATTTAATTTTTGTAATTCACTTTTTCTTTTAATTCAATTTAGATGATAAGATTACATGGCCAAATCAATCCATTCATGTCTAGCATGTTACAGACCCCTCCCACATGGGGAACATTGTCCTCGGTGTACTATGTCCCTATACACAAGGAAACATGCTAAATAAAAAAAATACATATTGTCTTTGGATATTTATTTTTACAACTCTTTACAACATTTACATATATTTAATTTTTCTGGTTCTCTGCAATTTCCCTGTCCTTTTGCTACACCAAATTCATCTTGTATTCTTTCCTTTGTTCTGGAGGGTAGTATGCCTCCAATATATAGCACTACGCTTCCTTAAATTCTTGTTCCTTCTACTAATAGTTGTTGAATCATTGCTTCCTGATAAAACCCAATTTGCTTTTGATTCCAATTAGCTATGCTCATGACCAAGAAACCCAATTCATTTTTTGACCTTCCCTTCTCTTCTTTTCAGTCCCTTAGGCAATCCGACTACTCTCATTTCATGCATTCAATCACCTTCCAAGTTCTGGAATCCCCTTCTCTACTTCTCAGTCCCTCGAGCTATCCATTCCTTAGCAAGGATTCCTCACATCGAAAGGATTTAACATTCAAGGCACATCCTTGCCTTCAAAACTACCATATGATCATAGCATGCTTCATGGTAATCAATTGACATCATTACTATTAGTGTATTACAACAACCCCATTCTCGAAATATTTAATCAACATTCCATTGCACATTTTGGTATCTTTCAATTGCAACTACTTATCTTGCAGTCTGGTCCATCCACCCAACTAGGTGATTTCATGCTTTCCTCCATCATAGCACATATGCCTCCATAAGTTCCATCATTAAGGATATGTGATAATTTTAAATCATAGCTCATTAACAGTTCATTCGTGAGGAAAAATTGGAATTATCCTTCAATACCTACCATGAAAAACCAGGTTAGAACATAACCCAAACCATCATAGATCAAATCATTGAATTTAGATTCATAAAACAAAATCTCAAAAATCATGAAAAATTGATACTTACCTTGGTTTTCTTCTTGCTGCTTGATTTACATACACTGAATTGGTAGCCAATCAGGCAAGCACCTTATGCCTTCCTTTCACTTTAACCACTTACACACACCATATTGGTTGCCAGTCGGAAAGCATCCAGTTCATTCTCTTCACTTTAACCACGTACACACACCATATTGGTTGCCCATTGGAAAGCATCCAATTCCTTCCCCTCACTTTAACCACGTACACACACTAGATTGGTTTCCTGTTAGCAAGCATCCAATGCCTTCTCTTCACTTTGACCATGTATACACACATAATTGGTCTGATGCCTTCTCTTCTCCTATCTTTGATTCGAAGTTTACTAAGTAGCTCATTGTCCTAAAGATGAGCACTTAATCCCAATCGCTATCTGGTGATTATGAGCACCACCAACTAGGTAGTCTCTTGTCGACATGAATATAGGTGTGTTTCACACCTGTGTAGGCCCAGGTAGTCCCATACCTTCCTGTGTGTGGCACTACACATTATAAGATGCCAAACAATCCCATACATGTCTAAACACTTTTTCACATATATAATACATAGGCCCAAATAGTCCCATACCTTCCTGTGTTGAACACACAAACACAACACTCAAGTCTAAATAGTCCCATACGTGCCTGACTTGAACACATTGTACATCACACACGTATACACATGGTACGACACAATGCACGTAATACAACTTTACCCCATTCCCATGCACATGTACAATAAAAGCACATATACACATAACATATCACATTACAGAATATCACAATAATCCAGATACCACCTTGTCTCCATGAATGTGAACTGGGCCATACTACCTCATTTTCTTTTCCCATGTTCTTAACCTTGACATGGGCATACTGTAAGGGATATGTTCACATAGTTATAGATTAGTAGAGTGATCTTTTTTCCCCAATAAAATCCTCATCACAGTGGGAATCTTCTCGTGCCATCCATATCCTTGAATAATTTTTTAGCAGTCATCCTTTCATTTGAATGACCTCTGACAACCCTATCAGAAACAATGGCATTTTCATAGGTATAAACATATATATCAATCAAAATGAGCATGTATGCCATATACCACCATCCACCAACATAATCATGGATGCATCATACAAGTATCCATCAACATAATCACATATGCAATATATAAGTATCCATCAACATAATCATGTATGCAACATATAGGTATCCATCAGCATAATCATGTACACAACATATAAGTATGCGTGAAAATACAGTCAAGGGTTAAAATAACTCCCTTACTTCTAATTTCTTGGTTGTACATATCTATGTCCATTATTCTCATGGACCCAACCAGCTCATTAGGCTATTATATTACTCAATCATGGCCACAATAGCCATTATCTTATGCTAAATAGGTCCAAGATTTAGATGGCTCCCTGATTGAAGCTAATTATGCATCATACAACCTTTACATATCGCTATTGTTTTTATTCTTACTTTATGTTTTGTTCATATTCATTACCTAATAACATTCCATCTTACCTGGAACTTTAATTGGCATGTTATCCTTCCTATCAAGAACTACCCTTTTGAGGATTTCGTGGCCTTCCCACAACTCCCACTTCCTTATTCCAAGATCCTCGACCATTCCATTTGAAATTTAAGAATGGACAACCAATGCAAGATTAAAAACAAAGGCAATCATTACAAAAGGACACAAATTTCACAACAATAGTCATTCTCAAAATCACAATAAAACAACATCATAAACAAGACCAAAACCAACATGAGAAAAAACCCAAACCATCATGGCCATGCACAAACCTAAAAATCAAAATGATACCAATCCACAACGTCAAGAATTTAAAGCCACAACACACAAGCATTAAATAAAGTAGTATCTAAAATTCAACTCAATCTCCATGAGTATAGCATTCATGGAATTTTTTGCCATCATACAAGTGTGCATATGTACACCTATAAATCAGTTCAAGGCTTATTTACAAGGATAATAGAAACCTTGAAGTCCATTTTTCTTTAAAAGTTCACAAGGAATAATTTTCAACATATATCTTTGTCTTTCAAGGGCTTTGGGAGATTTCTCCCATTTTTTTCTTGAAATTTTCATGTACAGATCCATGTCCTTGTGGCTCATGGGGTTTATTGTCTTCCTTCTTTCTCTTCTTGTGAGGGCAATCCCATTTCCAATTCTCTTCTCCATAGCAGCAAGAGGAGATTATACTCTTCTCCTTTTCAGCCTCACGAGGCCTATTCCTACTATTACCACCCTTCCTTTTGGGGGATTCAACTTGATGTTTCATTTCCTGTAACCGCTTTTGCAACTCATCATTCCACTTAGCCAGCTATTATTATTTCCTAGTGAGTTTCCTAAGTTCTTCCCTATATATTTAACTCATCTTCCAAGTCTTTGAGCTTAACCTCCAAATTCTTGAAGGTTCTCTTCTCTTGGAGGGATGTCCCTCCTTCTCGTTCTCAACGGACTAGGTCTATATCCTATTGCACAATGCCATGATGCATGTTTCCTTTCGCTACCACTAATTCTTGCTATGTGCTTCCACATACACTCTGCTATTAGCTCATAAAATAAACTAGCACATGCCAGTTGTCATATTTACCATTTAGGTCAAGTATGGAATCATGCAACTGTTACACATCCTTAAGAACGTCATTAATCCCATGTCATAAACCAAGACACAAGTTATCACATACATAAGTTTGCTTTTCAAAATTTAGCAATACATGTGTATTGATATTATTCATAATCATCATCATGTTGAAGCAAAACTAGTGTTCAATCATTGACCCATACTAATAACACTATTTAATATCATCCTCTCTACTGAGGCCACACTACTATTTTTAATCAACTTCTTAGACACCAAAATAATTTGACCTTCTTATTAAGGTCAACAAAAAACATGGAATCTACAACTTCAAAGGATTAGTTAGAAAAATATCATGTTATATTAACTTTTAACATGTAATTGTCATATTCACACAGATGCATAAGAGGACCTGCATGCACTCAAGTTAGCACATTTCGTAACATTGCCCCAATCAACACGAACTCTACTCATGCGATTGTTTAATAACTAACCATGACCTTATTTCTATAACAAATACCTGCAACCAATTAGTTATCACTCATTTGGCTTTCTAAAAATTGCACAACGTCATACCTCCAATCTCTTGAGGTACTTATATCATAAACGGGTCAGTGGATATTCCCATCCAATTATCATATCTATACATATATATGTATACAAATTCAACAGTAGAAGCCATGCCAAGAAACACAAGTAATCATGAGATCATGAAAGAATTCACATGCACAAAAATTTCAATTTAAACATTAATCACATGTCTCAAAATCTAGGACCTACATGTGTGCGTTTTTCATCCCAACATAATGTTAAAAAGTTAGAATTTATATGCACATGTACATATATGTGTGTGTGTGTGTATGTGTGTGTGTGTGTTTACAATCATGCCTTCACAAGAATTAAACTCGGCCTTAACTATTATCAACCTCATTCTTTAAACAAGAAAGGAATTAATCATGAAGAACAAGTGCTTACAAGGAAAAACATAGAAACCAACACATGAAAGAAACAATGTTGATGCCAGCCATCGATCACATACATTGCGAAGGCATCTACATAGTAACATGTTGAACATCCATGCAATTAATATGCAATTCCAGTTGACACTATAAGAAGGATACCACCCTCCTCACATCAAAGCATTTGGGATTCATCCCAAAACCAAGGATCCATGCATCATTATCATGCAAGTAGAAGATTAATTACAGACCAAATTTTAACACCTAAACATTAACTTAGATAATTTACTAAATATTTATTATTAAACCCCATTTTTTGTGAATTTTTATATCACTTACCCATTATAGAGCCCATCCAGTCTAAGTGTTAAACCTTGATTCTTTGATACCACTCTGTAACAACACCCCTTACCCAATATCTAGAGTAGGAGTTGGTCACCATGCATACCAATCTTCAAAATATTGTTATGAAAATGGGGAATAAATTTTTTATTCTTCTCCAACTCCACTAAACTTAGAATAACTCTCATCATCATGCTTGCTTCATTGCCTCGAATCCAGTGATATAAAGTTTTCTTCATTTCACCCTTCGGATTGAAGGATAAGGCTTCTTGAAGGACCAACCTTGCCACCTCATCCTTCTATGACATCGAATTTTACCACCAGTTCGTATGGCCAGTCGGGCTCTTAAACCATTTGGTTCCCCTACTTTCTCACCTAGAATATCTCTTATCATACTTCTTTGTATTTCTGAGCTTCCGATTGTTGGTTGACTTATCTAACAAGGTCCCTTTCCACCAATAGGCTACCTCTAACAATGTGGGCCTTGCTGCAAACTCCCCTTCTGTCATCACGTGCCCACCTACCCGATGCTATTAGGAAACATACCTGGTTAACCATTGGAGCCTCAACATCAGACTTACTTGTGAAGTGGGGCCACAAAAACTCCTCTTATTGGTTTAATTCTCCATCGCGGCCCATGCCACATCATCTCGCTAGACCCTTCCCAACGCCTACACTTCCATCACCCTTAATACCTTTGGGGTGAAAATTCTAGGGTTATTTCAGATGAAACCATTTCATGCTTTGCATCCTTACACTTACTCTGGTGCATCCATCTTTTCTTCCAGGCTAGGGCTTTTGGGCCACCTAGCCAGTGGGCCACCCTTATGGCCAATGAGGTAAAAACTGGGCAAACATCTTAGTACCCCATTATCTCAGTGCACCAACCTATTTCCTTCGGCTATCGTTTCTTTTGTTAGCCTGGGTGGGGTTTCTCCCTCATGCATTCTTCGCTCTCGGTTGGTACACGTGGAAATTCTACCATGTCATCCCGCACCTTTCACCCCACTCATTTCCGTCTGCGCTCTCGCAAATGTTCTAGGGTGAGCCCATAAGGATGACCTATCAAGGGGACCATCATCGACCAATAATATAAATGTTGGGTTGGCATGTCAGCCATCTCATCTCGGCTGACATCATCCCAGTAGATCCCATCAGTGCACAAAACTAACTTCCAGGTTCTATCTTCTGGGATCTCACCTCTAGACCACGCCGATGTTGCTTTTTCCAATCATGATGGAGAGGAATTAGGTCACATCAATGGGAATCCTCCACATTTATGGTTTCACATAGTAATGGATAATATTGCTCGAGCTATCATATAAGTTTAGGGCTTGAATCTTCCTACACCACATCAAAGCTTACACTTGAACTCTACCATGGTCCTACCATGGGAAATCTTGCCCAACCTTATGCGAAAACATATGATTTATAATTTCAATGGTTGTCATGAGAGCATGATCCAACTCTGCGCCTATCACCCTCACTAGTCATTTCAGTCGTGATTCTTCCTCAGAGGTTCTATAGACCTCCAAATCAAATCCAATGTTCAGTAACAACATTTATGGATTATTAAGGTGCCCTAAGGATCTACCCCTCCTGATTTAGGTGAAATCCACTCCAATGAGTTCCTGGAACTCAAACATTTCCCGAATTGAAGTATGTAATCACAGGCATGCGGTCACAAGCACTCATGTAACTGTTGGTGTCCAGGTATGAATGATTTATTCACCCGTATTCTGACATTAATTTATCAATCCGGGTGCATATCCTTTCAAGGCAACGTGCAAGGTATATGTGGGGGCAAACGTGTAATCCATTCCGACCAAGGGTTTGTGGTTTAAGATTCAAAACATGGTTGTAAGATTAAGCTAACTACAAAATTTCAGAAATAATCATAAATAGGAAAGAACTGTAACAAGCATAAACTAATAAATGACACACACAAAGATGCAGAACCTAATCAGAAGAGCGGGCCCAGCTCTCTAATCAGGACTGCGTTAATCACGGAGAAGATTGGAGCAACAAAATAGATGGTATTTTATTAATCTGTAACAGGTGATTACAATAGCGATGGGAGAACCCCCATTCATAGGAACAATCTGCATTTTATACACAGTGAGGAAGATTAACAGATCTCCTCGAAACATGGTAACCGCATATTCAGAATGTACATTAGTTGGAATGACACCATCACCAGATGTCCGAGATAGCAAAAAGGTCCAAGAATAGTTCCAGGGAATTGTGACTCGAGCTGCGTGGCCTCCTTATGGTTGGCTATTACTAGATTTGTTGCGAGATGCTAAAGCAAGGGTTCTCGTTCTCCAAGCTGTGGTCAAACATATGTTTAGTACCGCGAATAGATAAGACTCCGTGAATTTACTTCATTAATTAAAATATTCCAATTGGACAAGTCATGGGTATTTACATTGTAGGTTTAACATAACAACATAGGTAAATGAGTACAAAAAGGTCAAAACAGATAATAGAAATGGATGGAAAGATGGACCGATTTGGTACCTAACATCTCCCCCCAACTAGCCTTCTGCATGTCCTCATGCAGTCTGCCACCTCCACAAGTCTGGGTTTTGTAGACTGTAGGTTTCATGAAGCCCGACGAGATCATATTTTGAGGCCATCTCTGTTCCTGGAACTTTAAACCCATCCGAAAGGAGAACTTCCTTCCACCAATCCTTTGGAACATCATAAGTTGGAGTGTAATTTCAGAAGGCAACCAAAGAATAGGAAATTGAAACCATATCCCCATCCACTAGGCCCCACATATCTGGACACATGCCACATATCTAGTCACTCTAGTGAGTACTCGTGCAAAATTTGGTGCCCCAAAAGGTTCCCTGTTCCGGACAACTGTAGGTGACATCATACACCTTCTCTTACAGCAATCAAGGGCCTCTTTCTGAAATGTGGTGAGTTGCTTGACAAAAAGATCAAGACACCATATTTGTGTCCTCACCATTCTATCTCTGTTCCCCCCAATTCCCAAAAAGGTGTTATGATTATTGGACATTGTGACTAACCTCTCATGTTCTCCTCTTACTGTAAATGGCTTTGTAACTTGATTGGATTCAAAAGTGTTACAAGCCTTCTGCTAGTGAATCTGATTGAAAACATAAGAGGTGAGGGCCCTTAAATGAATGTCCCCTACATACGCAACCGGGTTAAAGTCTTTGTCCAGACGCAGTAGATAGCGTGCAGGTAAAATTCACACATCACATGTTGAGTTGGTCATGAATCCTCAAGATTCGGAGGAATTGTACACCATCTTCTATCTCATAGCTGATTCGCTTTCCATGAGGACGTTCATGCAAAAATAAAGAATAACACCATGCCATTCTTGCACTAGACTGAACATTTACTCCTTATTGGCCTTCAGTTCTACCACTTTCTTTTCTAGCTGCTCCATCTTGAGCTGCTGCTTCGCATGCCTTAATCTCATAACATCTATGCACTCCACATATCCAAAGATGGTTGTGGAGGCTCTTTCCTCAGTCCTTCTGATCTCATTTTTGCATTGACAATAGATTTCCAAGACATTTCGGCTATTACGACATATCCTCGGTCTTCAAACAGTCATTCGACTGGGTCTGTTTGAGTGGCAGCAGAGGTTGTGGCTATCAGGTCCACTTGAGTTTCTGCTTCAACCCCGATGGTCTTGGACTTTTTGGCTTGCCGCTTGTACTTCTTTATCTGTTTCTGCATTCTGTGCACCTTCTTTCTCAGTTTCCTTACCTCCATTTTGAGCCGCATTGTCTCCCTAAACTGCCATTGATACTTTTGCTTAACTGGAAGTCTTCGTTGTTCACACAGCTCTATCCATTCCTGCTTAATCAGTACTTCCTCCGTTTTGGCAGCTGGAGGTAAATCCCGCGAAACCTCTTCTATTGTGCCCACTATTGGGTTTTCCTCCACTGTCTACCTTTCTTCAATTATTTTTGCTTACACTAGGCTATGTCGTTGGCTCATTCGTCGGGACTGCTTCGCTGGTCCCTCCTCTTCGCCAATGACGATTTCTTCTCATGCACACTCACCGCGACCACTGATGCCTTGGAAAGATGCTCTCTTGCTACTGTGCTTGTTGGGATCCCTTCCAGTTCTTCAGCCTCAGAAATATCTGTCTCTTTTCTCTTTCTGACTCCAAGGTGTCTGTCGCCTGTGTAGCATTCACCCCGTATGGTTGTGGCCTTTGTCACAGATTTAGAGCCACAGGAACAATGAACTCTTCTTCTTATTTCTACCATGGGGAATGAGTTACCCTCGCTCCTCTTGGGATAAAGAAGGAAAACTGGAATGAATCCTCAACATATGGCCTCGAAGTTAACACTGGTTCTTGTGGGTCAGCGTCGACCTCACGCCCTGGTCCTCCCGGCATTTCCTCCACGAGTCCTATGGTTTCCTCAGCTCTGGGACCTTCTTGTCTCTGTTCCCCTTCTTCCATGGGTTCTATGGTCTAAGTAGTCACGGCCTCCTCTTCAATCATATTGTTCTCCTCCATCAACTCCATGGTGGCAGGAGATCCTTGTGGGGTACCCTCGATCACCATATCGACCGCTTCGTCCATGCTTGCCTATTGTGGGTCTGCTTTCGTGGTTTCCATATTATCAACTTGCTCTGCTAGTTCCACAGTTGAGGCTGGTTCTTGTGGGACAACCTCGGTCGTGGTACTAGTGGGCCTTTATATATCAATCCCCACATCTGCCATTGACTCCACAGTTTTGACTTGCTCTTGGGGAGCCGCCTCATCTCCAAGTTCTTCTATTTCGATCTCCATTTCTTTCGGTTCCTCCTGGTTAACATAATCATCATCTCTTGCATCCTCCTCCATAGATTCAGGTTCTTCTGCCCTGGCGGCCATAACAGCTGCTATTTGTTCCTCTGCGGAATCGCAAAACAGCTCCCATGGAATCGGGATTTGTCTAATGGCATTCATTATCAACAGCTGAACCAAACCGTGGTGAGTGGTGACAACCAATACCTGTCATGACCCCTAAGCCAAATGTGCCATTAAGTGAAGGCTCCTTAGTAGAAAATAGGGCACATTCATTGAAAAAGCTTCTGCCTTTGGAAATCGCAAGTGAGCTAGTATGCAGAGATGGTATTTGAATATGGTGGATTATATTCCTTTGCACGTCATATATTTTATGAAGAACTCTGCTACCCCTCCCCATGGATGTGGTAGCGAGTTTCTTTCATACCCCCGACCCTTCTGTGAAATACTCTCGCCCGCTTGTAGCAAGGCCTCGAGGAATTCTGGGAGGGCGGTCCTTCTCAAAAACCATTGCTGCCCGACTTGAGGAAGCCCACTGACTTCCGCGATGATTTCCTCTATAGGGATCTCAATTCTGCGGACTCGAGAGCCTCCTTCTCCCAAGTTCAATGCAAATTATGCCTGTTGAAAAGTGTGCAACAAGAAATGCTTGTTGGGAGTGCAACAAGATGATGGAGCTTAGTGAAAAGAGTCGCCTTCACTAAGTGGGCCCGTAGGCTATTTTTGGCGCAAGTCTATTTTTAGACATATGGATCATGTCTATGGATTGTAGGTTGTTGTTTATGGATGATTGGTCAAGTTGGGAAAAATAGATGGACTTCTATTTTTTATCAAAGTGTGAGTGATCAAAGTCTATTTTTAGACTGGCTGTCAAAAATTGAAAAGTCAAATATTATTGTCTCATAATAATATTTGGACTATAAACTTGATCTATTCTCTTGGAGCACTTCAGTTTGAGCTACAGAGGTGGCACATGCAGCTGTCAGAAGGAAATACGCTTTTCTTATGAGTCAATTGATAGTTTTGTTGGAGTTGATGGAGTTGTGTTCAATTTAGCTTTGTTAAACTAGTTGTATTTAGTCTAACTGATCAATAGACTAGAGATGAGTTGGGTGAATTAGTTATTAATTAATTCAAAAGTTATTAACTCATAATACAACTATAGAATACATCAGTTAACTCAGTTGCATGTCAGTGCATGTTCAGTTCAACAGGGACAAGTGGTAGAGAATCAAATTGCTATCAGTTGTGACTATAGTTGTGCACCAGATCTTGCACAATCAAGGGATTGTGTATGCCACTGAGTTTTCTCACGTATTTTCCCAGTATTGTAGCCTTTGCTCACGTCCAACAAAGTGTGAGTGATTATTTTGAGGTGAAATACGAGTTTTGTGAGCCATTCTCATCAGTTCTTGAGCAAGTATTGAGCTGTGGAGGCATGCAAGCAGCGGGGGAGATTTGGAGATGAGATCTGAGCTGTATTGTGTGTAGCATGAGGATATAGTACTGAGTACTTGGGATGAGTATTGTACTATGTATTGTTAAATGATTCAATCACTATAATATACAGATAGTTGGGGTTTTTAGTGAATGCTTTCCCCAGGAAAATACTGTGTTGATATGTGTGATTGATGCTTCTATGTATGCCTGTGAATGTTTCTGCTTCTGTAAATTGATGACCAACGTAGAGGAGATTATGTATTATACATGTTCCGCTTATAATTGTATGATCAGGATAATCTCTTTGAATATGTGTTAAATTATTCAAAATTTCTACATGGTATCGGAGCTGCTTGATTTGTAGAAGAGATTTTTAAAGGATATCAAGCGAGGATTGATCATCAGTTCTACTATTCAAGAAGTGTTTACATTCTATTTCTTTAGGCAGAGTCTGTAATCGGGCCAGGTATCCTCTGGATTCATCCTTCTTTTGGAAGGTGAGATATCTGGTGAATGCCCATACAGTCGATCTTTGTACAAGAAATACTTTGTTCTCACGAATTCTAGATCAGAAGCGGTTGAGTTTTGAGCTGGTGGAATTCGAATTTAATTCCAAAGCAAGAGAAAAACTTAGAAACATTCAGTGTGAGAATGGAGACAGTATGCCCAGGTATCTCACGAAGTTCACCCAATGCCGGGATGAGCTGGGAAGTGTGGGGGTGACTGTCGGATGAGGATGGTGAGTCTAGCACTCCTTGACCTTCCTAAGAGTTGGCATAGCTACCAGGACTCGGTGAATGGAAGGGAGAAACTGCCAAATTGTGAATGACTATGGTCGAATTTGATGCAGGAGGAGATTAGATAGAGCACCAGAGATGGTTCTTCATCCATGCAGGATGAGGAGAATTGTGCCTTAGCGAGTAAGGTGAGGAAGGGGAAGGAGAAGGTTTCTCTTTTCGAATCTGGTTCTTCCAGTGATGGGAAGAAGGTTGACAAGTTGAAGGTGAGATGCTTTCGTTGTCATGAGATTGGTTCAAGGGTCAGGAACCTGTATGCTCTTGAGGTTCAAGATGCATGCAAAGCCTTGAGCAGCAAGGCAACTGATGGAGACTTGGTGGTTGAGAGGGAGCATATATTACCTCTCAACATGCAGAGCCAGAAGAAGTCTCATACGATTGTGGAGGAGACACGATTGGTGCAGCAGCTTCAGGAGGTTGTGGAGGAGCCATAACAAGGGAAGATGAGAGGAGATAGAGTAGAGACATCTACTCATCCAGAGACCTCCAGTAGGGGGAAACTTCGAGCCAGATGGGTTGAAGGATCGCATGCAAGCATACCTCCAGGTAGGAGGTGGGATGATGTGGATTGATTGTCCCAAGGAGGAGGGGCAGGATCCTTGAGGTACCCAACCTCTTGGATGAGACCTTGCTACGGGAGCCCTGATGTGTAGTAGCAGGAACTGACTGATTTGGTAGAGACAGATGCGGATGGAGCGGCAGAGAGAGCGACAGTGCAGGGAATCCCAGGACAGCGCATAGCTAGCAGGCTGTAGCAATGCGAGAGGCACAAGTGTTTTGCACAGTGCTAGGTGGCACAGAGAGGTGTGCAATGGTGCGAGATGCATGGAGATGTTGCAGTAGGGCAGATGTTAGACAGGGAGCACTTGTCAGCAGCAGGTAGAGCTTCAGCATCAGAGGGTGTTTCTATCCCAACAGGGAGGTCAGTTGGGAGGTGCAGTGCGGATGCAATGCTGGGGGATAGAACCAGCAGCAGCACGGATGCAGTTAGAGATCAAAGTGACAGAGGCAAGAGCAGTCAGATACTGAAGAGCATAGAGATGCAAAGTTTCAGTCGACAGAGGCAATAGCAGTCAGAGACTTTGATGACATAGCAAGTGGACCGGCCAGATGTGTTGCATGGAGAACATTCCAGAGTTACCGGGTCAGGTTTGAGAGGAAGCCTTTCTTGTTGAGAGGGAGTGTTGAATAATGTGCAACAAGAAATTCTTGTTGAGAGTGCAACAAGATGATGGAGCTTAGTGAAAAGAGTCGCCTTCACTAAGTTCGCCCGCAGGCTATTTTTGGCGCAAGTCTATTTTTAGACTATGTCTATTTTTAGACATATGGATCATGTCTATGGATTGCAGGTTTCTGTTTATGGATGATTGGTCAAGTTGGGAAAAATAGATGGACTTCTATTTTTGATCAAAGTGTGAGTGATCAAAGTCTATTTTTAGACTGGCTGTAAAAATAGAAAAGTCAAATATTATTGTCTCATAATAATATTTGGACTATAAACTTGATCATATTCTCTTGGAGCACTTCAGTTTGAGCTACAGAGGTGGCAAATGCAGCTGTCAGAAGGAAATACGCTTTTCTTATGAGTCAGTTGAGTTGTTGCATGCATGACTTCAGTTAGAACTCTATCAGTTGAGTTTGGTGGAGTTGATTGTGGAGTTGATGGAGTTGTGTTCAGTTTAGCTTTGTTAAACTAGTTGTATTTAGTCTAACTGATCAATAGACTAGATAAGAGTTGGGTGAATTAGTTATTAATTAATTCACAATTTATTAACTCATAATACAACTATAGAATACATCAGTTAACTCAGTTGCATGTCAGTGCATGTTCAGTTCAACAGGGACAAGTGGTAGAGAATCAGATTGCTATCAGGTGTGACTATAGTTGTGCACCAGATCTTGCACAATCAAGGGATTGAGTATGCCAATGAGTTTGCTCACATATTTTCCCAGTATTGTAGCCTTTTCTCACGTCCAACAAAGTTTGAGTGATTATTTTGAGGTGAAATACGAGTTTGGTGAGCCATTCTCATCAGTTCTTGAGCAGGTATTGAGCTGTGGAGGTAGGCAAGTAGCAGGGGAGATTTGGAGATCAGATCTGAGCTGTATTGTGTGTAGCATGAGGAGATAGTACTGAGTACTTGGGATGAGTATTGTACTATGTATTGTTACATGATTCAATCACTATAATATACAGATATTTGGGGTTTTTAGCGAGATGCTTTCCCCGGGAAAATACTGTGTTGATATGTGTGATTGATGCTTCTATGTATGCCTGTGAATGTTTCTTCTTCTGTAAATTGATGATCAACGTAGAGGAGATTATGTATTATACATGTTCCTCTTATAATTGTATGATCAGGATAATCTTTGTGAATATGTGTTAAATTATTCAAAATTTCTACAATGCCATCATTTCTTCATTCGACCCCCTTAACCTATCGAAATAAACATCCTAGTCTACATTCTCGAAAACCTGCCACACCTCCTGATTGTTCTGAATTCCCCATGTATTCTCAGGTTCATGTCGAATAGATCGACCACCCATTTTTGTAGAGACGAAATCAGCACAACGACTGCAGTTGGCTAGCAAGGGAGAGTGACAGGTCTCCAAACTATTGGAAACTGAAATAACATCATGGTCGATTTGGAAACAATGGATGAAAAATACTAGTACGTTTGGAAATGATGACAAATTAAGGTGGTACTGTGGGATGTTTCTGAAATTTAATGCAGCATGTTGGGAGGGTGACTAATACGACTCAGCGTACGAATACACATCCCAACACATCAAAAGTATGATTACGAAGTATCAAAATCATATATTCGGTTAGGTAAGGATCATGTGTCATAAATGCTTTTTCGAGGTATGCCATTATTCATTATGACAGTTCCCCCCCCAAACTTAATGGCAGTCGTCCGCTGCACATTTTAATGTCATTTTTGGAATATTTAATTAAATCCATAAAATCGATGGAGATGTACATGTGGACCTACCTTTGGTGGAGTAGTAGCAAAAGTTCTGACGGAGTAGCAGCAACAGCTAGTAACAATACAGGGAGTAACAACAACAGTGAATGTAGCAACAGTGGGTAATAGCACAGGGATTAACAGCACAACGAGTAACAACAGTTACAGAGTAACGACACCAGTGGAGTAACAACAGTTGTGGAGTAACAACACTGGTGGAGTAACAGTAGTTGCAGAATAACGACACCGATGGAGTAATAGCAGTTGCAGAGTAACAACACTAGCGAAGTAACTGCAGTTGCATAGTAATGGCACTGGCGGAGTAACAACAGTTGCAGAGTAACGACACCGGTGGAGTAACAATAGCTATGGAGTAATAGCAGTTACGGAGTATCAACAGTTATGGAGTAATGGCACTTAGTGGAGTAGCGACACTTAGTGGAGTAACGACACTTAGTGGAGTAACGAAAACTATAGAGTAACAACAGTTATGGACTAATGGCAATTACGGAGTAACGGTAGTTATAGAGTAACAACACTTAGTAAAATAATAACACTTAGTGGAGTAACAAAACTTAGTGCCTCACACCAGTGGAATACAACAATATCTTCATGGCAACACTGGTGGAGTAACAACACTGGGTGTTACATTTCTCCTCGCCATATTTCTTTGTTATTCCTGCAAAAGACAAACAAGTAAGTAGCAACAATATATATATATATATATATATATATATATATATATATATATATATATATATATATATATATATATATATATATATATATTATTATTATTTATATTATTTATTTATTTAGGACAGGACAGAGTGAGAGTATCCTCTTTTCCAATGACCATTAAATCAGATAAAGTAGAAAGATTTTTAACAAAGGCATCTTTAGAGGTTGGACGGTGGTATAGTTTTAGACGACGTCCATTTACTGAGAACGAGGTATGGTTCTCATCTATTGTACTCAATCTAACCGTTCCATTGTCGAACATTGTGTCCACTTGATATGGACCCATCCAGCGAGTGCAAAGCTTGCCTTTGAAATCCTTAAATCAGGAGTCATACAGTAACGCCTAGTCCCCCACATGAAACACCTTAGTTTTGATAAATTATCGTGCCATTTCATTCTCTACTGTTGAACAGCAGTAGTTTTTTGAACAGCTACCACTCAAATCTCATCCAACTCATTCAACTATTCCAATTGGTGTTTCTGTGCTTTTGATAGATCTAAGCCTACTTCCAGAGTTGTTCTGAGTGTACTAATCTCAAATTCCATTGGAAACAAAGGGGATTTCCCATAGACTAATTCAAATGGAGAAAACCCTGTTGTATTCTGCCATATTGTCTTATATGCCCATAAAGCTTCTGGAAGTTTCTATGCCTAGTCCCGGTGATGGCTTGCTACTGTCTTTGTCAAGATATTTTCCAATACCTTGTTTGTGCTTTCTACTTGTCCATTCGCCTGGGGATGATAGGGGGTTCTCACTCTATGTTTGACCCCATATTTCTGCATCAACTTTTCTAGCATATGAGAAGTGAACTGTGATCCACCATCTGATACAATTTCCCTTGGAGTCCCATATCGGGCAAATATTTCTTCAAAAATAAAATCTTCCACTACTTGCTCTGTTGCTCTCGTGACTGCTCTAGCTTCCACCCATTTAGTTACATAGTCAGTACAGACCAAGATGTAAGATTTCTGATGAGAAGGTGGGTTAAAGGGCCCAAGAAAATTGATGGCTCATTTCTCAAATGGTTCAAGGACTATTTGGGGCTAAAGAGGCATTTCATCTACTTTCCTAGGTTGTCCCATCGTTGACAACTATGACACCTTCGAACATAATCCCGAGTGTCACGAAAGGTGGAGGGCGAGTAATATCCCATTTGCAGCACCTTATGACCTGTTCTTTTATTTGTAAAATGGCCTCCACAGGTTCCATCGTGTGCAACTTTTAATATCTCAAAAATATCATCTTCTGCCACACAACGCCGAATCTGCTAGTCAACCCTTGTATGGAAGAGATATCCTACCATCCATGAATATCGGGTACTCTGGTGAATGATCTTCCTTTGCTCCTTATAGGAAATATGACGTGGCACTTTACCTGTAGCAAGATAATTAGTAATATCTGCATACCATGAAGTGTTAGCAAGAACTGCAAAAAGATGCTCATCTGGAAAGTTACCTTCAATTGGTGTATCCTTACCATCATGTTCTATCCTAGATAAGAAATCTGCAACCACATTGTCCTTCCCTAGTTTATCTACTATGGTAATATCAAATACCTATAGTAGCAACAACCATCTTGTAATACAACCATGGGTAACATGTTTGTTCATTAGATACCTGATGGCTGCATGATCAGTATGCACAAAAGTAGGATACCCGGTAATGTAGTGCCGGAACTTATTGATGGCATAAACAACAGCAAGGAACTCTCTCTCAATCACCGTGTAGTTTAATTCAACGGGGGCCAAATTTTTACTAACATAGTAGACTGTGTAAGGTACCTTATCCTCTTGCTGTCCCAACACTGCACCAATTGTTGTTTGAGAGGCATCCGTATGAATGTGGAAAGGTAATTCCTAGTCTGGTCCTCTAAGGATCGGAACACTGTAGACTAATTCCTTAATTTTGGTAAAGGCTGCATCACAATCATCTGACCACACAAATTCTGAATCTTGTGTTAGTAATTGAAACAGTGGGTGTGCTACTTTTGCAAAATTTTCTATGAAACATCTATAATAACCAGCACAACCAATGAAACTGCATACCTGTGTGGGTGTCTTAGGTGTTGGGAAGTGCAGAATTACCTTTATCTTTACTGGGTCCATCCTGATCCCTTCAGCTGAGAGAAAATGTCCCAGAATTATTCCCTCTTCCATCATCATGTTGAATTTTACTATACTCAGAGAGACACGTGCTTGTATACACCTTGCGAGAACATTTTCCAAAATTTTCAACCCCTCCAAAAACGAGTCCCCATATGGAGTAAAATCATCCATATAGATTTCAACACTGTCATCTATCAAGTCAAAGAAGATTCCCAGAATTTCCCTCTGGAATGTTGCAGGAGCATTACACAGGCCAAAAGGAAGGACCCGGTATGCAAATGTTCTCCAGGGGCATGTGAAAGTGGTCTTGTCCTGGTCCTTAGGAGCAATCTGGATCTAGTTATATCATCTAAACCCATCTAGAAAAGAGAAAAAATTATTTCCAGCCAATGTGTCTAAAACTTGATCAATAAATTGCAAGGGAAAATGGTCTTTCTGCGTCGCCTTATTTAACTCTCAATAACCTACGCAGATTTGCCATTTGCCATTCTTCTTGGGGACCATCACTAATAATGAGACCCATTGGCTATCTAAGATAGGATAGATAAAACCTACATCCAATAATTTCTGAAGCTCTTCTTTCACAACATTTTTTAGTGCAGGGTTCATTCTCCTCTGAGGTTGTCTTATAGGACGAAAATATTCCTTGATATATATGTGATGGGTGCATAAGTTGGCAGGGATCCCCTTCATATCTGCATAATCCCAGGCGAAGGCCTCTTTATGTTTCCACAAAACGTCTACAAGTTTCTTCTTCTATAATTCTGACAGGTTTGGATTAATATTCAAAGTTTTCCCAAGTTCCAATTCCACTTGAACACTTTCATGGAGTGTATCAGTAGGTGGCTCCTGTAATCCCTCTATTGTTTCCATAGTTTCCTGGGTCTCGCAACTTAGGATAGATTCTAGGATTTGCTGATTTGGTTCTGAAACAGAACAAGGATCGTCCATGAAGGAAGTGATTACATCGTCTTCTGATTCCATTTTCAACTAAAGGGCCTGTCCAATAGTGAGGACTGGTCTCACTTCTTCATCTTCCATTTCAGCCTCTACCATAGATACAACTTTCTTGCCGCCTACTGGTTTTATGGGTGGATTTGGTTCTGCCGGTGGATATAGCACTAAATTCTTAGTTTTATGTCCATTAGAAATAACCATATTTCCTTAGCGACACCCAATGTAAGCATCTGTAGTGGCCAACCATGGTCTACCCAAAATCAAGGGATGACTTCCCACTGAAGTGGTGTGTGTAATACTAGGAAATCTATGGGGTAATGCCATGAATCCACTGAAATTGTCACATCTTCCAACTTCCCTACAGGTTTGACTGTAGATCGATTTGCTAGTTCCAATATTGTAGGTGTATGAATTGCGAAGACCTAATGCATGCATGGTTTCAGTGGTGATGACATTGATGGAAACACCCAAGTCTACCAGCACATTTGAATCTCTACCCCATTAATATGTACTATCAAAATCGGGTTCCCTGGATCTCCATATTTCACCGGCATTGATTTTCCCATCATAAAGTCTGATAATTTTCCCATAACATGTATAGTGAGGGGATCTTTAGTTTTCTTGGCAGGTTTCTTTGAACAATATTCCCTAGGAGTCTTTGCATAGATTGGCACATCCTTCATGGCCTGTAACGAGGGAATTTTAACAAATAAGTTCTGCAATTCTCCTAATAAATCAAATTCAACTTGAGGACTTGGTTTAATGATAATTAGTCTCTCTGGGTAAGGTGGTTTAGATTGGTGTTGTTTAATAGGAGGTGCCTAGTTTCTATCAGTTTGTTTTGGCTCTTTACTAATCGGTTCTGCCTCCTTACCTTCACTATCAAGTTGTTCAATGATAACTGGAGGAGGTTGGACATTAACTGTCTGACCTGATCGCAGATTCATTTCATACAACTTTGTAGTGGAGATACTATATGAAGGCAGGTTAAGAACATCAGCTTGATGAGCTCCCTTATTGTTAGGATTAGGGTTAGGTTGCATTGGAAGCTAAGGACGGGTAGGTTGGTTACTAGGAGGCACATTGGAGGGTAATTGGAGCTGCTACTAAGGTATTTGTTGAGCCATCTGCTGAGGAAATTGACCAGGAGGAGATCCTTACCAAGTTGGAGCCCATGAAGAGCTCGTACTGGCTTGAGGGTTCCACTGCTACCAAGGTGGATACTGGTATTGCAGCCACATGGGGGGATAAGGCATGGTCTGAGGATTCATATTGTAATTATTGAAATACTGAGATGGATCCGGGTACATACCTTGATTTCCCATCGGTGGTCGAGGCTGCCATGGCTTCCTAGATCCCATGAGGTACAATTGCTCCATGTCCTCCCCCGTTCCTTGAAATACTGCTTTCAGGCCTGGCAAGGAAGGGCATGAGATTGTCGCATGATTGAGCTCACAGACTACACATTCCTCTATGTAATTTAGCGAACATTCCCTTTTCACGTGCTTCTTCCTGCACTTTGGAAAAAATATTGCCACGGTCCTATCCAGTTCCAGCTACTTCTGTTTTACTTGTAGAGTGTCCATTTGTGCTGACAGGGTGCTGAGGATATCTGTCCTCAAGTTGTCTAGCAAGTTTCTGATTTCTGCTTTTGTAACACCCCCTCCATATCCCTTTATTGATCGGATCCTAAGCTTATTCCTTACAAGCTCCCTGGAGCACTGAATACATAAATTGAAAATATCTTCAAATGTCTCCTTGGAGATGTCTCCTTTCCCACAATGTTCAATAATTCTATCAAGTCCTCTTGAAAGGATCGAAGGAGGATAATATTTAAAATTTCCTTATCTAGGGTAGAATGACTTGACCTCTATAAGGTGTACTTGAACCTTTCCACACAATCTTCCAAGCTTTCATCTTCTTTCTGTGTGAACTTGAAGAGTTCCTCCTTGATGTTCTGGGATTTACAGTAATCTTGGTATTTCTCCAAAAACGTTGTTTTCGTATCATCCCATGTGGAAATGGATTTTCCTCCAAGGCCCATGAACCATCGCAGAGCCGTTCCTTTTAGTGTAGACGGGAAATCTTTAACTTCTAGGAATCTGTTGTGTATTCATACCCCCGACACACTATGTCAAACTCAAATAAAAAAATTTTGGGGTCTTTTGAAATGATCCCATGAAATTTTGGTAAGGCTGCCAATGTAATAGGCTTTGTAGGCATGCCAATTCCCAGATCTCCAATCAGAAAATTGATGGTGGAGGTTGTGGGAGCCATAAATATCTTCCAATACTTGTTGCAGATTTCAACAGGCTCTATGGAGGGTGGCTGAGGATTCTTTACTACAGGAACTCGAGTTGCTTTAGTAGCACTTCCTCGCTCTCTTGGTGATGCAAGTTTTTCCTCGTTTTGACCCCTTGACTGCAACTTCCTTTCCCTTACTGGAGAAGTCTGACCCTGTCGATGTTCTACTTGCAATTTCTTCCTCTGCTATCAGTAGCATAAGATTCTCTGGATCAGGTCTACTGCTAGATATTTCTTCCACTGCTAGAGGAACCTATTGTGTCGAATCACCAAAGAATTTCGTAGCCAGCACTGGTTGCTCCACTGAATGTCCCTCGGACTTCACTCTCCTTGCCCCTGGTCTCGCAGCTATGCGAGAGGATGCTTCTGATTCAGCGTTTGCTATGATCTTTTGGATATAGGTTTTTCTTCCCAAATCTGGTCCTCCCCTCTTTGGGGCTCTCCCTTTGCCCCTCTTATTTGATTCTTTGTTCATACAAAAGTTGATATGATGGAGGGTTTTGGTATGAACCTATAATGCTTCAATCTTGGAGTAAGGTGTCAAAGGACCATTCCTTCCCCAAGATGAAAGAACTCACAAAAAGAAAGGCAGCTAACAAAACAAAAATCTAGGGTTTTAGGCCTGGAGCAGGGTGTCAAAGGACTCCTCCCTCCCTGGGACAAGAACCAGAAATAGACACACACCACAGGAGCCCTAATACTTCTAGATCTGAAGCAGGGCGTCAAAAGACTCCTCCCTCCCTAGGGTAAAAGCTAGGGTTTTCCCAAAAGGAAACACACAAGCGTTAAAAAGAAATAAATCTTACTCAGGGCCTAGAGCAGGGCGTCAAAAGACTCCTCCCTCCCTAGGACAAGAGAATGGCCCAAAATCAAACAGAAAAGCAAAAAGAATACCTACACTCAGGACCTAAAGTAGAGTGAGAAAACTTGTTCTCTCCCTAGGACGAGAGATTGACCCTCTGGTTGGTCCGGATCGTTGTTTGCACCTTGTTAGCCTCCCCGGAAATGGTGCCAAAATGTTGGTGTCCAAGTATGAACGATTTATTCACCCTATTCTGACATTAATTTATCAATCCGAGTGTGTATCCTTTCAAGGCAATGTGCAAGGTATATGCAGGGGCAAACAGGTAATTCGTTTCGACCAAGGGTTTGTGGTTTAAGATTCAAAGCATGGCTGTAAGATTAATCTAACTACAGAACTTCATAAATAATCATAAACAGGAAAGAACTATAACAATAAGCAGAAACTAATAAATGACACACACACAAAGACACAACACCTAATCAGAAGAGTGGGCCCAGCTCTCTGATCAGGGATACGTTAGTCACAGAGAAGATTGGAGCAGCAAAATAGATGGTATTTTATTAATCTGTAATAGGTGATTACAATAGCGATGGGAGAACCCCCATTCACAGGAAAAATCTGCATTTTATACAGAGCGAGGAAGATTAACAGATCTCCCTAAAACATGGTAACCGCATATTTAGAATGTACATTAGTTGGAACGACATCATCACCAGATGTCCAAGATAGCAAAAAGGTACAAGAATAGTTCCAGGGAATCATGACTCTAGCTGTGCGACCTCCTTATGGTTGGCTGTTATCGTATCTGTTACGAGATGCTGAAGCGAGGGTTCCTGTTCTCCAAGCTGCAGTCAAACATATGTTTTAGTACCGCGAATAGATAAGACTCCGTGAATTTACTTCATTAATCAAAATATTCCAATTGGACAAGTCAGGGGTATTTACCTTGTAGGTTTAGCATAACAGCATAGGTAAATGAGTACAAAAAGGTCAAAAAGAATAATAGAAATGGACGGAAAGATGGCCCGATTTGGTTCCCAATAGTAACCACTCTCTACTGAGGACCTATTGTGATCTACGGAATGGATTGACCTCCATTACCATACACCAAGGGATTCCTATTTTAGAACAAGTTTTCAAGCGACCCTATGGCACTTCCCAAGTGTTTCTAGGGAATTTGGCTATTGGTAGGGACTCACTATCCTCATCACCAAATTCCCTGGGGAAAGAATGGACGCTGCTAAAAATGCAAGGTTGAGACGCCCTTGATGTATGGGTAGAAGTCTTTAAGGTTTAAAGAGGGAATTTCCCTTGGCATCAAGGCTTAGATCACATGTTAATGCACAATCTAGCAACTATTATAAGTTGTATATGTGCATAAAATTCTACAGATGCAAACCCTGTCAACATGCGTCATCTTTGTAACCATTATTTATTAAATAAAGAAGTTCTTGTGCCAATATTTTTCATATTCTTGGTTGATATATTTGTAGATAGTTTTAGTGCCTTCAAGGTTTTAATGTATATACTATTTATTCAGTCACGATAGAGCACATTCATGACTCTCTTAAGAACACCATTCTAACCCAAAAAGAGGACACAATAGACATTGCATATTGTACCATTTAGAATGTTAATGACATAATGCAATCCTATATTGTTCTCTATTATACCATGCCTAAAATAGGAAATGCAACAAAAATCCAATTTAGATACACATACCATTTCAATATGGAGATGCAAACATATATTTATGGGCATTGTAGATACATGCGAGCACTTATCTTGCGATGTTTGGGAAATTGAGTCTATCTATCAAGATCACCAACCTAGGTTCCATTAAAACAACAAGGAACATGTGAAAAACATTTATCTATGAGAAATATAAGTTCTTAATGAACATAACAAATATGCATTGTTAGACTAAACCTAGGGATCACAAACCAAGTCATTCAAGCTTGTGAATCAACCCCTTGCACAATGTTAGTGGTTATAGGAGCCTACAACATCAAGAATTATGCCACTGTAACATGAAGGGATATCCATGCTACTCAATGTCAAAAAAGTAATCAACACCCACATATTATTTGCGAAAAAATTTGGGTGAGCATCACTAATAGTTCCACCTCATGAATCATAACTTTATTGCTTGGTCAGAACAACTCTTTAGCCGGTCCCTATGTTAGGTCCCGATGCTACTAGTGTAACCCCTTATTGTTATTAGTGCAACCCCTTTATTATATTTTTGTGCTCATGTAGTCCCCATATTGTTATTATTGTGCCCCATAGAAGCCCACTATTGTTATTGTTGTTCCCTTACATTATTATTGCTATGTCGACTCTGATTATATTATGACCCCTTAGACTCCTATATATAGAAAGGAGGTCTTGTCATTTGTGTAATGTAAAGGAGGTTTCACCCTCAAAGAGGTTGATTTTTAAGTCATTGATATATCTTTTCTATCTTTTTTTGAGTTGGTTTCATAACATTTGGTATCAGAGGTTTAGATTATAGGTTTTCGCTGCTCCAAATAGATCATCGTGGCATTTTTGATATAATTGTTTTTATACGAATTTTTAGAAGCTAAAAAAAAACCCATGTGAGTCGCAATCATTATGAACCTTGGGTCCAAATTTCAGATCTTGGCTCGCTATATTTTTAGAGAAATCATTTTAAACCTTAGGTCTGAAGTTTAGATCTTGTCACGCTATATTTTCAGAGATATGATTTGAGGAAGTTAGGGTTTTTGCAAGCTCCAGAATTCCATCTCAAACAAGTAATCGTGGAATGTTTGCTATATTTTTTTTTCAATGAAGTTTCAGACTTTGAAATTAAAACCAATTTGAGCTGAAATCGTGGTGAATCTCGGATCTAAATTTCAGATCTTGTTTCTCTATATTTTTGGAGATACAGTCCAAGACATTTAGGGTTTCTACAGGCTCCCAAATTACATCCCAAACAAATGACTTGGGGGAATGTGTCATAACTTTCTCTCTAAGCATTAGATTGAGATTTCGTAAGAAGCTATAGAAAGAGGACATACTATACTTTTCTGTGTATTATTTTCTGGTTCGAAGGTGGAAACAGTAACATGTGGATCTTCTACAAGTTCTCTTTACTGAGAAAGTATATAAGCAGGTCATCTTGGGATATTGGGTATAACTCTTCATTGGAGAATCCAATTTCAATGAGACTGGTGACATTGGAAAGAGGACGCAGAGGGCTACTGCAAGTCGGAATTTCAGACCTTGGAGATCCGAAATTCCATAGATACAACAGATTCAATATCAAGCTGCTAAAATCAAGAAAAAGAATGACTCGAATCAAGAAAATAGAAATACCTAGTAAGAAAAATTGGATGGAGGATTTGAAGAATGTGATCGAAGCTAAGATAAATAGTTTTATATGTGCCATGGAAGCTAGTATCAATGGTAAGGAAGCATATTTTAAGAAAGGAATGGAATATTTGAAGAAAGACATGGAAGGTTTAAAGGGAGGTGGGACAAAGTTGCTACAAGAAAGGCCTCCTAATGACAAAAAGACCCATCATATTCCAAAGGTCGATACGAGGAATTTTGATGGAAAGGATCCCATAACATGGATACTACAGATGGAGAAATATTTTGATCTACATGATGTGAAACTGTTACGAAAGGTATGTATTGCATCTTTATGTTTAGAACTGAATCAATTTTTATGGTATAAAGGGCTTTGTTCTCGTAAACCACTTGTCACCTGGTCAATTTTCACAAAGGAAATGATAGCACATTATGAGGATACACAAAGAAACACCTTATTTAGCCAATTGATAAATCTCGAACAAAAGGGTTCAATGGCAGAGCACATTGAGGACTTCCAAAAATTGAATATAAGGTTAAATGATATTCTAGAGAAGTAGAGGATTGATGTCTTCATAGGCACCTAACAATTCTCTATTATACCATGCCCAAAATAGGAAATGCAACAAACATCTGATTCAGTTACACATACCATTTCAATATGGAGATGCAAACATATATTTGTGGGCATTGTAGATACATACAAGCACTTATCTTGTGATGTTTGGGAAATTAAGTCTATCTATCAAGATCACTAACCTAGGTTCCATTACAACAACAAGGAACATGTGAAAAACATTTATCTATTAGAAATATGAGATCTTAATGCACATAACAAAGATGTGTTGTTATACTAAACCTAGGGATCACAAACCAAGTCATTCAAGCTTGTGAATCAACCCCTTGCACAATGTTAGTGGTTATAGGAGCCTACAACATCAAGAATTATGCCATTGTAACATGAATGTATATCCATGCTACTCAATGTCAAGAAAGTAATCAACACCCACATACTATTTGGGAAAAAAATTGGGTGAGCATCATAAATAATGCCACATCGTGAATCATAACTTTATTGCTTGATAAAAACAACCCTTTAGCAGGTCCATGCAATGCATTGGTTAGCCTATATAAGTAATGAAACTCAATGCAAGGTTCAAACATGAATATCATCGGCTCACATTAGAGTATGAATACTAATCACTGGCCACTTAACATAAAACATACATATTCATTTGATCATCCTTACATGGGTCATAATGAGCCATCCAAGAGATAAACACAAGTGAGGAGACTTGTCACGCAAACCGTCATCATAATTTTTTCCATATTTCAACATGAAAATCATACACGATAATAGTGGTGAGTAAATATAGTAATAAAATTAGAGAAAAAAAGGTGGTACAATATATATCAAGCCGAGACACAACGTGAGATTTCAAATGCCATGTCATTAATCTAATCAAGCATGAGCCAATATTAATATGCCAACGAGATAGGATTGATTATCGAGAAAGGGTGTGTCGTTATGAAAGAGAAGTTAGGGCGTTACGCCATCATGGGAAGGGGGACATTAAATACACATTTATGCTAAAACCAGTGTAGCCAACATGAAGGATGAGTCACTGCAATCAGATTTGCAAAGAACTTAACTCGACCAATCATATTACCCGAAAAATACTACGTATATCACCAAGGCATTTTCATGGTGCAAATTAATATTATTGTTAACCATAAACATTGCTATATTGAATAACGTGCATAATCATGTTATTAATATCATCTTGAAAACATATCATCTGTGATCACTTCCCATAATTGTCATCATGACCTCATAATTAACCAATTTGACATGTAGAATTAATTTTGTTAACATATATGTTTGAATGTGAACCTTATAACTATAGCATATAAAAATTAATATCACATACTCCAAACCATATGTTTTACGAAGTATCCCTTATTATATTTATGACTATGACTTTTACTTCAATGGTTCATAATAGCACTGGTATGTCCACTCCATATATATACATCATACATCATATAAAACAACCAAAGCTTATATCGTGTACATGATTCTCTGATTAAGTGGGTATATATGGAACCTTCATGAATATCTTGTAAAGTGTCTCCACCATTACATCATGTATGTGAGGCTTCTTTTGTTTTACAACCATGTGACTCTATATATATATATATATATATATATATATATATATATATATATATATATATATATATATATATATATATATATATATATATAGTCACATGGTTGTAAAACAAAAGAAGCCCCTAACTTGGATTAGCATATGAAACATTTATAAATATCGTCACAAAAAAAATGTTCAAAGTCAAGCAAAATGTGAAGAAACTTTAAACTTTGCAGAGGGTTATTTTTAAAGAAGGGTCCCACTTACTAGGTCAATTTTATTAAAATTTTGATATCATTTAGGATGGATTAGTTTAAACATGATCGCCATGGTTTGTGGAAGTTAAATCAATATTGGCAGTTGTCCACATTGGCTACTCCATGGGGAGACTTACTGGAAGCAAGTCAAAACACAACATCTATGGTCGAAAAGATCACGATTTTCAACTGTAGAAGAGTAGGATGCAGGTTGTCGTGAGGATGCGAAGAAGGGGAAGCAATAAGTGGGATGTAGAAGGCATACCTTGAGGTGGGTTATGCAGTTAATAATAAGGTTTGAACAAAGCTAAAGTGACCCATTTGAAGATAAGAATAACGTGTTTCTTTCTTTCTGCAAAATGTTATTACTGCAGAAGGTTATAATGTCACCTTATAAATTCCAAAGAAATAACAGGATTGAAATATTATACTTGCATAAGGATTAGATAGTGTTGGTTCCTTGCTATTGCATTAAAGAAAGCAGTAGTAAACAATAATGATAAAATATATCGCAAACAAAGGGGAAATGGAAATATTATAAAACTAAAAATGGTAAACATAAAGACTTCAAAAGAAAATAGAAAAAGGAAGAAACTAAAACAATAAATAAAATAAAATGTTATGTACAAAATTTTAGAGAGATGTTGATGATTCATCTAGTGTCCACTTCCACAAATGGCTTCAAATGAGAACCATTAGTGGGATATGACAAGACACAATTATTCTAATCTTTGAGCAAATAAGTGTTTGTTCCAATAACAACAACAATTTTAAAATGAATGATCCATAAAATTTGAATCATGTGGTGTTTACCTTTTTTCAGCATGAGCTGAGTTCCAAAGGAGGACTTTCTAATCAACAGTGAATCTGATATTTTTATATTTTTAATCGAAATACTCCTTTACTATTTTAATTCCGTGTTGAAGATTTTCGAGAGAGTGGGTTCACTATTCTTCAAGAGCCAACAACACTAAAACTCTTTGTGGAACATTCTTTGAAGTAAGTTCCTGAACCTGTACAGTGAGACAAAGAGATGAGAGTTCTAGTTCAGTAGGTAATATAGTAGGACATCTATAAACAAGATATAAGGGTGAAACACTAGTACTAGACTTCAAAGTAGTATGATCTAGCCATACTTCAAATTTTAACAAAGTATTTCAGGTACGAGGCTTGTCATTAATGACATTCTTTCATTAGGGGAATTTTGAGGTCTAAAATGGACCTCCTAAGGAAATTATTAAAGAATACTGGAAATAATAAAATAAGATTAGATTACATCATCAAATTTTAGAGGTAAAAAAGAAAAAAGTAATTTTTCAACTCGTATTTTCAACTTATCCCCATATGGGTTTACTCAAATTTAGAGCGACAGTGTTAGGATATTCCGACACATAGGAAATAATTAGTTATAACTTGGTCTAGTGTATAGTTAGGTAAAGTGTGTTTCTTTAATATGTAATCTTTGTAACTTACAATCCAATGGTCATGATATGTTCTAGACATGAAGTGATCCGACAGTTCATTCTCTCCTCGGTATTACCGATACTTGATCCATTGCTTAACACCTAATTGGTCCACGATCTCCATTTAAAGAGCATGGAGGGTGATTTGTTTGGTGACCATTCATGAGAGAAGCTTATGTAAATTTTATTTCTTTTACATTAATAAATTGTCTAAAGTGGCCGTGTTGGCTCATGTCATGGACTGTTTCCCTCTTTGAGGGTTTTAACCACGTCAAGAATACTGGTGTACTAATTTGTGATCTGTTTGTGAGCAGTGTCCTTTGGTGTTCAATCCAAGGAAATTACTCTGTAAATTCCAACACGGTATCAGATCAATTCGAGGGTCGCATCCATTGGTGATCTAAATTCGAAGCTAGAACAACTGCATCTGATTGTCATCTCCTATATCTACTATTTCTAACCGATTTCCAGCCAAGAGGAATGCTTTATTGCGTTAGGAGCATATGTTCAAGTGAGAAATCCCTTTCGTTTCATGTGAAAAGGTTTCTGGTAGCCCTAGATACATCATTTTTAAGATCTGGAAGTATACAATCTTTATTTGTAGTTATAATTATTTATCTCTATGTTTATTTCGGTTTATAGTCCTCTATATTTTTTATTTATTACCAGATCTATACCTTTGATGTGTGCGTGTGCTATTTTCCCCGCGACTCTGTTCGATTTGGGCAAACCAGAAACAAAAAGAAATGATTTTTCTCATGTGCATGCTCTTTTCTGCCGCGCCTTAGTGTGATCTCGGAAAATCAAAAACATTGAGGGAAATATCTAGTTTCCGACCAAATCTAACTTTAAACCATAAGACTTGGATACTTTTGTTTGTTCATTTGGTTTGTGTGGTTATTTTTTGTTTTGTAGGAAAAAAGGGGTTTTTCAAGTAAGCACACAACCCAAAGCTTCAGGTAGCTAAAAAAAAACCCTTCTTCCTTTCCAACAATTACTAAATCATTTTACCAACTCACTTGGTCTAAAGTTGATTTATAAGAATAAAGGTCTTCGGTTCAAGTCTTTCTTTTTGTTTAATTGTTTTTTCAAGAAACACATGTAACTTATGTTTTAAAGTTGCTTTATGTAAGAGTGTTCTTACCCATTATAAAAAGTGGGTCACTTATAATTCTAAGGTCATTTTATATTTTATTTAAGTTAGAATTTAGTGGATAGTTCATAAAGTACCATTGTAAAAGTGACTTTCACATATTATAAAAGTGGGTCACAAAAAGTAATTCTCTTCGTCTTCATCCGACAAGGCAGCAATCAAATTTATATCAAGGACATGAAGGTTTTCTTCAGCCATCAACTTAGCTAGACCTTGACCTTTAATCAACTTGGTAGGCTTAATTTCAACATCATATTCTAAAAGTGCAGCAATCCACTTACCCCTTCTTCCTTCCAGCTTCGTTTGCACTAGAACATCCTTCACAACTGCATTGGGAACATATGCTAAAACATGAGAATTCAATATGTAAACTCAGAAATCTTTCAATGCTTTGATCACGGCCAATGCTTGTTTCTCAATGATATTATAATTCAGCGCTCCGTCTCTTATGATGCGGCTGAAAAAAGCTATGGGCCTCTCAACTCCATCTCTCTTTTGCATCAATACAGCTGCCAATGTATGCTCAGAGGGGAATGAAAACAAAATAAAATCCTGTGTATAATCCGGGCTAATCAATGTTGGGGCTGAAGATAAGATTACCTTTATCGAATTAAACGATTTCACCGCCCCTTCGGTCCATTTGAGCTCGCTGTCCTTCTTCAGCATATTTGTTATCTCTCTAAGATGTTCAGCAAGATTGGGAATGAAACGACGCAGAAAATTCAACTTACCATTGAAGGACTGAATTTCTTTCTTGCTACGGGGCTGTTCCACTTGCTGAATTGCTTTTACTCGTGCAGGGTCTATACGAATGCCGTCTTTAGAAATGATATGGCCCAACAGCTTGCCTTCACTCATAGCAAAAAGACTCTTCTTTGGATTCAATGAGATGCCATATTTTCTGCACTTTTCAAACACCTTAGTCAAATGAAACAAATGCTCTTCATCTGATTTAGAAAACATGGTCAAATCATCAAGATAAACAACCAAAAAGACATCCTTCTCCTTTGCAAAGGCCATGTCCATTGCCCGCTGAAATGTAGCACCCGCGTTTTTCAAACCAAATGGCATCTTGGCATAATGAAATGTACCCCATGGAGTGATGAATGCTGTCTTATCACGGTCATCTTCGTGAACCAAAGTCTGATTATATCCGGAGTAACCATCAAGCAATGACATCCTAGATGCCCCCACAACCCGCTGCAATATGTGATCCATCTTGGGCAGCGGATAATTGTCCTTTAATGACACTTTGTTCAGATTTCTAAAGTCTATACAAGCGAATCTCACCGGTTTTCTTCCTCACGGGCACGAAGTTTGAGATCCAATCGGAAAACCAGATTGGCACTATGATTCCGGACTTATACAACCTGTTGACTTCTTTCTCAATCAATGGCAGCAATTTAGGATTAATTCTTCTCAACTTTTGCCGGAAAGGCTTTTGATTTGGCTTTATGGGAATGGTATGCTGAATAATACTTGTGTCATAAGTTTTCAAGTCTGAATAATCCCATGAAAAAACATTAGAATACAGAGATAATAATCTGATATACTCTTGCTTTACCTTAGGCGACAATGCTTTCGAAAGCTTTACCATCTTTGGATTTGCAGCTGTCCCAAGGTTCACATCTTCAACTCCTTCGTCCGTTGGCCTCAAAGTTGGCTTGCGGGCCACATCATCCTGATCAAACAATTCCTATAAAGGAATCAATCCTTTTGGAATGTGATTGTCTTTGAGCTGCAACACATCCATCTGATTCACTCCCTCAGCTTCCGTATCTATTGAGATGTCTTCGAACTTACCCTTAACTTGCAGAAAATCTTTGATTTCTTCGTCATCTTGGAACACTTGCCAACACCTTTGGTTATCTGGAACTGTACGACGATGTTTCACATATATCTCGAACTTATTGCTGGAATTCATGGGTATTTTCAAATTACTTGCCGCCTTAGCCAATGCATCCGCAACACCATTTTGAATCCGGGGCACACATGTCAAAGTATGTTCAGAAAATCTTTTCAAGATATCTAAAACAGCATTTCTATAAGCTCTCATGCGAGGATGTTTGGCCTGAAATTCACCTTTCACTTGCTTGATAACTAATTCGGAGTCGCCATATACTGCTATTTTCTTTGCCTTTAACTTCAGAAGGATTTTCAAACCAGCAATAAGAGCTTCATATTCTGCCTCATTATTCGAGCAATCAAATGCCAATTTATAAGAACATACCCGTACCTTGCTTGGAACTTGATCTTGGGCTGAGAATGGGCTTCGAATCCACACACCGATACCAGCACCATCGCTGCCCACTGCACCATCAAAATCCATGGTCCAAAGACCCTCTTCATCATCTTCTAAGTGCTGAAAATCTGATGTTGTTTCATGTTCTGCTTGCTGCCCATTTATTTCTACATTTGGCTTTATGACAACAGACCTTTCTTCACTTTCCTTCCTCAAAACTTCTCTGGAATTTTCTGAAATGTCTGGTATATCTTCTACTTGAACTCACTGACTATCTACCTCATTGAAATTTTCCGCAAACAAAACAAAAGATTCTAAATCTGTCTGTACATAATTTACAGGATGATTCATGGGCTTTTCCTTACTAGTGATCATGTATTTCATCTTTTGTTCTCGATATAACTTCCTCATTTGACCGAAAACTGGAATTGAAGCATATGAAAAATCAAGCTGGATTGTACCTTTGAGTTTGGCTCCCCATGACCTCGACAACAACATGCCAAATCGTGGAGGAATGTTCGCCACCACCACATCCATTAAAACATTCTTCGCTGGAATTTGATCTAGACTCACCACTAAGTCTTTGATCAAACCAATGCATCTTACCCGGCTAGAATCAAATGAATACAAATCATGGTACTTCCTTGTGATGTCAAGCCCCAGCTTCTCCATGATTGTTTTCGGCATCAAATTATGTGAAGCTCCTGAGTTAAACATAGCATTGTGCAGCACAAACTCATGCAATCGCAAACTAATATAAAAAGGAGGAATGTCACTCTCGGGAGACTCACCATTCAAAGCTGGCCCAAAGATTAACTCCGACTGATCATCTTGTACATTCACCATGTCTAGCATTGGATGAAAATTCAGCAACTTGGAAATTTGGCCTCGGTAAGTGGCATTCTTCATGACCTCCGTTAAAGGAATAGATATCTTCACCTTTGCAATTTCATTCTCCAAACTGAAAACTGGAAACTTCTCACCTTCCTTTGCCAGATTATCTCTCTTCTCAGCTTTATCCTTTGGTGCATTTGATGGCTGGTCCACTTTAGCTGCTGATGACGATGGAATTGTTGAGGGACCAACTATGTCTTTACCTTTTGAAGAAACTAAATCATTTTTTGCTGCAATGTCTTTCTTTTTCTGCACGGGATTTATAGGAATGGTCCGGCCTCTCAATTTCCTTTGCTGTCCTTGTTGTGCTGATAATGCATTCAAGTACCCTCTTTGATATTCGTCAGATTCTTCTTCAAGTATTGTATCGCTTGACAAAATATAATGCTCATCTTGGGGAAAGACAGAATTACTCACCAACTCATCTTCTTCCGTGATATATGTAGGCATATCATCAGGGGTGAAGAAATGATTTTCCTCGCCAACATTGTCACCCTCATCTTCAGACTCTTGACTAACAAAATTCTGCTGAAAAGGTGGTTTCATTTGCTGCTGAACTGCCGTGTCTTGTGCCTTTGTTTCACACTGCTTGATTCTATATTGTTGCTGCGGTTGACCTCTGAAATTGGGATTACGAATCTGAGGCTCCGGCTTGTCAATAGTCATCTTTTCAAGTGCCCTCTTTATCTGCTCAACCTGATGAAGAACCTGATTTGATGTAGATGCTTCCTCCTTGATTGTAACTCGCTTTTCTGCCTTCATCCTTGCTCTTTTGTCATTCAAATTTGCCTCAATGCTGACAGCAATTTTCTGCATCTCCTCCAAGGTAGGCGGATCTCTATCTCTCAACGAATAAGCCATTTCCGGATCAAAACCATCCGGGAACTTAAGAAGTGCTGATTTTCTAGATGGCCTCAAATCATCGGGAATAGCATTATAAACTGTATTGAATCTGATTATATAATCTTGAACTGACTCACCCGGATTACGCTTGAGGTTGTTGTATTCGGCATTGATTTGAAGCGGATCCTTTCTGATTTCCCACCGATCTAAGAACTGATTTTGAAGTGCCTCCAAAGTAGTGATGCTGTTAGCTGCCAACCCTCTAAACCATTTCCTAACTTCTCCTGCAAATGTTTGCACGAATAACCGCATGGTAACATCTTCTTCATCTAACTCATATAGATCAAAAAATGTGGTCATCTTGTCGATATGCTGTTGAGCTGTAATACTTTGTGGAGTGCCATCAAACATGGGGATTTTACTTTGGTAATCAGCAGGCATATCATGAAGATTTGCAGGTAGGAACAATGGGGCAAACCGGGCAGCCATTGCTCTAGGTGGGGGAGTAGGATGTGTATGTGGAGGAGGAGTTGTGATAGCAGGGATTATAAGAAAAGGAGGTGTAGTTTGTGGAGTTGGAGGAGTCGGAGGAGTAGGAGAAGAAGGCGGAGAACCAACTGCTGATTCAGGATATGTGATTATAGGTGAAACTGAAACATAAGGAGGATAAGCTTCTTCGTGTGCCGTGATAGAAGATCCAATATGTCCAGAGATATTTTCAAGGAAATCAGCAAGAGTAGTGGCTTGTATACGTGTCTAAAGATGTCTTAAGATGAAATGTTCAACCAACTTATTATGTCTTTCAAACTCAATAACAGCTGCAAAATCAGGGTCAAGGACTAAAGAATCGAGTGCACTTTCAGACTTAGCTTTAAACAGCGATAACTCAAAGCTTTCGTCAAATTCTAAATCTTCAAGATAATCAAAAATAGTTGGACATGAATGAGATCTGAAAATGGTTTTGGGATCTATAGCCAGCTTGTTTTCTCAGAATAACTAGGAAAGAAAAAGCATTCAGCCTGTGAAAACTCTCAACCTATCATCCACGGCTCAGAGTTAACAAATACATGGGGATAAGATGTCAAAGAAGTACTATGTTCACAAGCTCACGGAGATTGACTGAAGCAGCGTTTATCTACTTGCGCTGATGTAAAACAAGAGTGTTTTCGAAGGCTACCTGGCGTAACTTCAGGTTCCGTCTAAGACCTATGAAATAACACGTCAATGAGCAAAAGATCAGCTTGTTCTCCCCATTATGGTCGCCAGTATGTTAGCGCTTGAAATTTCACCTCAGGCTGAGAAAGGTAAACCTCAAGGCTACATCAAACCATTCAGCCTCGTAGCTAGCCCTACGGGGCAGGAGAAGGCTCTCTCCGGTCAATCTCGGTAAATTTTCAATAGGAAGAGATGACCAATCAAGGTAACACTGATATTAGGCTAGTAAACTGATTTGAAGATTGATTTGGGGGTTTTTTGGGGTTTTTGGTGGCAAATTGAGGAGCTGCAATTTAGGGTGCGGGGATTTGACACAGTTTCTGTAGGGGGGTCTTTGGGGCAAGGTAGGAGCTTGTGTAGATGTATTTAGTTGAAGTGGATGATCAGGAAGAGAGATAAGAAGGCTAAAGAGAGAAAACAATGGATTTGAATTCTCTTTAGACAGTAGAAAACATAGAAATTAAACAAATTTGAAAGCAGAGCATGGCAAGCATGAATTCTACCTTTATCACTTCATTTGTTTAATATGCAGCAGTATAGAAAGGAAATGAATCACATAACAAAGCTTACAATAACATGAAGAGACACACCATCAACACAATGAGTCCACAAGAATCCCAAACATGACTGCAAAACCCTGGTCTTCCTTAGCCAAAAATTGCAGAGATACAAGTGAAATATACAATGATAGCTTCTCCCTCAAGAGTCCAACCATGAAAATGAGCATGAAAGTACATAATATAGATGATCTAACCTCTTTCCCTGCCTCCATGGGTCGAGCTCACTATCCTAGGAGCTGTTTGAACAACTTCTAAACTAAGCACTAAAAAATAGGCAGTCAAAACAACTTGCCTCTAAAAACTTGGAAACCAGTTCATACAGTCAATTTTACCCTTTTACATGAGAGAAACTTCTAGAAGAGTAAAACAAGGGTAAAAGTATCCAAAAAGTGCCACAAGTACAATCAAAATGACCACCATCGACCTCAGAAAGTCAAACTGGAGCTAAACTACAAATTCTGGGCTGAACTGGTCAAATCTGGCACAAATTCCTCAACGGGTCGCGCACATCCTCCTCAACAGGTCGCGCACTTTGGAGCCCTGTTTGGAGGCCTTCCCAATGTCATAAGGAGGTGCAAGATATCTCGTTAGAAAGGTCTCTGAGTCTACTTTCCAACCCAACTAGAAATTTTGGATTTGGAGGTCATTAGCGCAGTCAAAAGTCAATTCTCCCAAGACTACTTCTGCAGCTCAAAAAAGGGGCAGAAAGTCAAAATTTGGCTGTATTTTGACCTTTTGGAGGCCCAAAACTCTATGAAAACTTAAGGTAATGCATAGGCATGTGTAACTTTGCATGAAAAATCCAAAAATGTTGAGTTTTCGCAAAATGGAGCTACGATGACAAAGGGTCTCACCGGGGGTGAGACCCGTTGAGAAGCCAAAACCTGTAAATTGCCCAAAAATGTAAAAAATGAGCCAAAACTTCCAAAAATATTTGTGCTTGGTGCTGTGAAGATTCTAGTGGGTGTCATGATGAGTGAGAGAAGCCTTGGCCAAGATGCGGAGGGGGTTGGTCTTCTTCTTCCTCTTAAGAGCCTCGGTCAACCTTCTTTGGAACATTTTCATCTTTGCTTTACAAACGTGCATCCTAGCCCAATAGTGGTTTTTCATGTTCCTTAGTAGCTTTTTCTCTTGGTTGGCCTTAGCCAACAGCCTCTCCAAGTGGGCATTCTCCTGAATAAGCAATGACTCCCGGTCAACATGCAATGGGTCACCGGGCCTCCTACGATTTAGGACTCGGTCACTACGAATCCTCCAAATCTCATCAAGTGCCTTCTCCTCCTCCAGCTGTGTGTTCCAATGCTCTAGATAGGTGATGGTCCATTGGGCTCCCTCAAGTCTCCGCTGCAAAACATCATTCTCGGCCCTGAGCTGCTGAATGATCTCCTTTGCCTCTTGGCTAGGAGAACTGACCTCAAGATCAATCACTGGATCCTCATGAACCATGGGCTCTTTGCCCCTCTGCAATACCTGTGCTGGCGAAGAAAACGAGGCCCCTTCCACCTGCTGTGGAGATAACACTCGCTTCTCTAAAGATGAAGGCGAGACCCCTTCCACCCGCTGTGGAGATAATACTCGCCTAGCTGTTGCAAATAAGGCCCTTGGGCCTTTCTGATAGGTGACCATAGGAGTGGAGCTGACATGTCGGGTGATGGGAGCATCAGGCTGCTGAGATGGTCCTCCCTCCTCATGAATAACCTCCTGATGTGGCTGAGGTGGCACTGTGAAAAACTCACGGGAGATGAACTCCTCCCATGAGATACCCTGCTGAGTCAACTGATGAGAGACTATAAGCTGGATCAAACCATAGTGACAAAGGCTCCTGTACTGCTGGGCCGGGGTCTTCCTCTGCAACAAGGGCACCATCCTCTGAATGTTCTGAAATAGGAAGACCAGGAGGTTCATCATCCTCACCCGGGTGAAATGCATCAACAGGCGAATGTGATATGAATACACCTGTGAAAATCTGCCCTCACATGTAAAATAATGCATGATAAGTCTCATGAGGGGGGCATACTCATTCCGAATAAATCTGAATGGGAAAACACCCGTCAACAGTCTCACAAATGATGGCCGGACATAAGGCTCAAAGTGAACAAAATCAAGTAATCTGCACTTAGGCCACACCTCACCCACATTTGGTATCCCTGTAGCCTCTGAGATCACCTCGGGTGTCAATATGAAATTCACCCCTGCAAGAGTGACATGTCCATCATGGAGGTTTAAGACAAACAAGCGGGCCAACTCTCTATGATGCTGAATCTGAGAGAGCCTCTCACAAAACTGATAGCATGACATATACTGGAAACAATTCAGTGCCAAAGGACAAGCCTGTAACTCTGCCAAAGAAGTAGGCTCCTCCCTCTTATGATGGCCTCCCTTACCTCCTCTACGAGGCCTCCTCTGTTCCTCAATCTCTGTAGATGATGAATGGTCATCACCTTGCTCATAAGTCTCGGTATCTGACATGGTTTTGGAGCAAGGTGGGCAAACTGAAGGACAAATTGAACTGCTGCCTCTGCCTGCAAAAGTACTGAACTCTATGCTGTTTCAAGGGGAAAAAACATGAGGGGAATGTTAGGGGAGGGAACTTCTTAACGAGGAATGGGAATATATGAAAATAACAGGGAATTTTCAAGGGAAACTTTACAAATTGTCATGCATATAGGAACACATTTTAACATTGGGAAATCATTTGCAAAGAACATCTCATATGGGACAAAAACATGTATGATAATGAACATGGAAGGGGCATACATGTATCAATAGGGACATAGGGACACCATACACCAAATTTGCTTATAGGAGTTTATGTGTGTCATAAGGCAATTTTTTTCTCTTTTTGTTCTTAAGGAGTACATGCACATTGTTTTCACATAGAGGGAAGGTTTTCATGTACAAGGGGATGTCAAGGGTATATAGGGGTTATGTACATGCCTCTAGATATACAGCAGCATTTATTTTCACATGACTCTTTCTTTATTTACAAATGTATCTTTTCTTTTTGTTTTATTTTTTGCATGTGTATGGTAGAGGGAATCAGGGTTTTGTGTGCTTGTGAGAGGGGTAGGGTTTATAGCTTAGGGATGGGGGAAAAAGTCAACATTTTATGTACAAATAATATGGGACAGAGATGCAAGCATGACTATGAATGAAAGAGGAAAAGAGGGAAGGGACCAAATGGGACAAAAACACTTGAAACAGTCACAAAACCCTAGCATTTTACAAACATTAGCAAGCAGCCATATTAATCCATTCATTTGCAAATTTAGAAGATGAAATCATAGCATACATCCTTATTTTCACCACCAATATCAACAACCATGCATTAAGAGCCTACCTCGACCGATTGAGCAAATTTGAAGTGGAATGAAGGAATTTGATTGAAGTTTTGGTGGCAGACAGTTGAACGGGTCGCGCATGCTCCCCAACGGGTCGCGCACAGCCCAACGGGTCGCGTCCGTTATAATTTTACACTGCCGGAGTGCGCTGGACGGGTCGCGCACCGCCCAACAGGTCGCGCACAAGCCTGGACGGGTCGCGCACCTGCAAACTGCCCGAAACCGTTGCAATTTCGCCTCCTTCGCCTATCACTCTCACAATCTCTCTTGCAAGCTTGAAATGCACAATGAGAGTGAAAGGAAGGAACATTACCTTTTATAATCTCATTTGAAAAAATTTCATCCATAAACCCACTTTATAAAGTCTATTTTGACACTTTTTTAAAACACTGATTTTCTTGGTTTCCTTTATCCTGAAGTTGACTTTTTGAGTGCTTTGACCTGATTCTTTTTGCAGGTAGATCATCTGAAGGACTGTGGCAAGGGGACCAGGGTTGTTGCTGCCTTTTTGAAAACATTTTGGAAATTTATTCTTTTTACAAAAATTATCATGACCTTGGCTTTAAAAACAGGGTTTTTAAATCCAAGGTTGAAAATGAACTGTACATGATGAAAATTTAAAAGGAACATGTTTACCATCCTCCCTCTGGCTTGCTGGTCACTCAAGGACTTTCAGAGACATGACCTTGCTAAGACAACTGACCAAAACCCTAGACCTAGAATTTTGACATTAAGACCAAACAAGAGCAGCTTGACAAACTCAATGACTGATATGACCTGATCCAGCAAATCCAAGAGGGGTATGAATAGACCAGCTCCTCCATCAGGATTATGGCATGCCTAACGGGATGCAAATTTTGACACTGATGAGACACCTACTAATGCAAATGCAAAGAGCTTTGATCACTGATGGAGGGCTTTCAAGACCGACACTAACACACATAACAAAGATGCATTGTTAGACTAATTCCAAGGATCCAAACCAATTCATTCGGGCCTGTGAATCATCCCCTTGCACAATGTTAGTGGTTATAGTTGCCTAAAACAACATGAATTATGCAATTATAACATGAACGAATCTCCATGCTACTCACTGCCAAGAAAGTAATCAATACACTCATACTATTTGTGAGAAACTTTGGTTGAGAATCACAAACAATGCTAGCTCATGAATCATAACTTTATTGCTAGATCACAACAAGTCTTCAACAGGCCCAAGAAATGCATCAATTAGCCTCTATAAGTAATGAAACTCAATGTAAGGTTCAAACATGAATAACATCGGCTCACATTAGAATATGAATACTTATCACTGGCCATTTAAGAACATGAAACACACATATTCATTCATTCATCCTTACATGGGTCATAAAAAACCATTCAACAAATAAACACAAGTGAGAAGACTTGTCATGCAAACCATTAGCATATCAATCATCCATATTTCAACATGAAAATCATACAATATTACACACAAGAGAACTTATCTTGGATTATAATGAAGGTGAAATTGAGTTCAGGACTTCAACTCTCCACCCAACCAAGCTACTTTTGTCACCCTCGAGCTAGATTCCAAGGGTATGAGGTGGTATTCATCGAGGGAATAAACACTAATGTGCCAGCTGAAATAGGGATTCCGGAGGTTCATCTTCCTCCACCCACCAGCGACTCAACAACTCACCAATGCACAAGGAGTTCCAGAGGCCAACTGCATCTACCCTCCATCTATCTAATGGAGTACAAAAAATACTCAGAGAAAACTAGAGGCTTGCTGCCTCTCCTCTATTTTTTGCTGCCTCCTGCAGCTCGATCCCCTTTCCTCCAGAATTCGAGCTCTCTCTTTCCACTCAAGTTTGGCATCTAGTTCTCTCTTCTTTTTTTTTCTCGTTTCTCCTATTTCAATGCATCTCCCTTCCGGAATGAATGAGAATGTGCCTTCATGTCTCCCCCTCTCCTCTCTTCTATTTTTTTTTTGTGCTGCTGCATAGTTCCATGCCAATACTTTGTCTCTCATTAATTTACTATATTTTTGTTGTTTGTTTCTCCTTATTGTGGCCAAGCCAACATGGGCTTGTCCATGTTGTTGCAGCCCAATTAATTTCCAGCAATAGTCCTATTCCATAGACCATCCTTATGCATTAAATGTGCAACAACCATCCTTTAATGGTTGTCATATACTTCAGAATTTTTCTCCCTTCAACAAGTAAGCTAAACTTCCCAAGAAACTGACCTTCTCAGACCTCTTGGGATTTGTGTCCCTTACTCACCACATTTAATTTTTGTAATTCACTTTTTCTTTTAATTCAATTTACATGATAAGATTACATGGCCAAATCAATCCATTCATGTCTAGCATGTTACAGACCCCTCCCACATGGGGAACATTGTCCTCGGTGTACTATGTCCCTATACACAAGGAAACATGCTAAATAAAAAAATACATATTGTCTTTGGATATTTATTTTTACAACTCTTTACAACATTTACATATATTTAATTTTTCTAGTTCTCTGCAATTTCCCTGTCCTTTTGCTACACCAAATTCATCTTGTATTCTTTCCTTTGTTCTGGAGGGTAGTATGCCTCCAATATATAGTACTACGCTTCCTTAAATTCTTGTTCCTTCTACAAATAGTTGTTGAATCATTGCTTCCTGATAAAACCCAATTTGCTTTTGATTCCAATTAGCTATGCTCATGACCAAGAAACCCAATTCATTTTTTGACCTTCCCTTCTCTTCTTTTCAGTCCCTTAGGCAATCCAACTACTCTCGTTTCATGCATTCAATCACCTTCCAAGTTCTGGAATCCCCTTCTCTACTTCTCAGTCCCTCGAGCTATCCATTCCTTAGCAAGGATTCCTCACATCGAAAGGATTTAACATTCAAGGCACATCCTTGCCTTCAAAACTACCATATGATCATAGCATGCTTCATGGTAATCAATTGACATCATTACTATTAGTGTATTACAACAACCCCATTCTCGAAATATTTAATCAACATTCCATTGCACATTTTGGTATCTTTCAATTGCAACTACTTATCTTGCAGTCTGGTCCATCCACCCAACTAGGTGATTTCATGCTTTCCTCCATCATAGCACATATGCCTCCATAAGTTCCATCATTAAGGATATGTGATAATTTTAAATCATAGCTCATTAACAGTTCATTCGTGAGGAAAAATTGGAATTATCCTTCAATACCTACCATGAAAAACCAGGTTAGAACATAACCCAAACCATCATAGATCAAATCATTGAATTTAGATTCATAAAACAAAATCTCAAAAATCATGAAAAATTGATACTTACCTTGGTTTTCTTCTTGCTGCTTGATTTACATACACTGAATTGGTAGCCAATCAGGCAAGCACCTTATGCCTTCCTTTCACTTTAACCACTTACACACACCATATTGGTTGCCAGTCGGAAAGCATCCAGTTCATTCTCTTCACTTTAACCACGTACACACACCATATTGGTTGCCCATTGGAAAGCATCCAATTCCTTCCCCTCACTTTAACCACGTACACACACTAGATTGGTTTCCTGTTAGCAAGCATCCAATGCCTTCTCTTCACTTTGACCATGTATACACACATAATTGGTCCGATGCCTTCTCTTCTCCTATCTTTGATTCGAATTTTACTAAGTAGCTCATTGTCCTAAAGATGAGCACTTAATCCCAATCGCTATCTGGTGATTATGAGCACCACCAACTAGGTAGTCTCTTGTCGACATGAATATAGGTGTGTTTCACACCTGTGTAGGCCCAGGTAGTCCCATACCTTCCTGTGTGTGGCACTACACATTATAAGATGCCAAACAATCCCATACATGTCTAAACACTTTTTCACATATATAATACATAGGCCCAAATAGTCCCATACCTTCCCGTGTTGAACACACAAACACAACACTCAAGTCTAAATAGTCCCATACGTGCCTGACTTGAACACATTGTACATCACACACGTATACACATGGTACGACACAATGCACGTAATACAACTTTACCCCATTCCCATGCACATGTACAATAAAAGCACATATACACATAACATATCACATTACAGAATATCACAATAATCCATATACCACCTTGTCTCCATGAATGTGAACTGGGCCATACTACCTCATTTTCTTTTCCCATTTTCTTAACCTTGACATGGGCATACTGTAAGGGATATGTTCACATAGTTATAGATTAGTAGAGTGATCTTTTTTCCCCAATAAAATCCTCATCACAGTGGGAATCTTCTCGTGCCATCCATATCCTTGAATAAGTTTTTAGCAGCCATCCTTTCATTTGAATGACCTCTGACAACCCTATCAAAAACAATGGCATTTTCATAGGTATAAACATATCTATCAATCAAAATGAGCATGTATGCCATATACCACCATCCACCAACATAATCATGAATGCATCATACAAGTATCCATCAACAAAATCACAAATGCAATATATAAGTATCCATCAACATAATCATGTATGCAACATATAGGTATCCATCAGCATAATCATGTACACAACATATAAGTATGCGTGAAAATACAGTCAAGGGTTAAAATAACTCCCTTACTTCTAATTTCTTGGTTGTACATATCTATGTCCATTATTCTCATGGACCCAACCAGCTCATTAGGCTATTATATTACTCAATCATGGCCACAATAGCCATTATCTTATGCTAAATAGGTCCAAGATTTAGATGGCTCCCTGATTGAAGCTAATTATGCATCATACAACCTTTACATATCGCTATTGTTTTTATTCTTACTTGATGTTTTGTTCATATTCATTACCTAATAACATTCCATCTTACCTGGAACTTTAATTGGCATGTTATCCTTCCTATCAAGAACTACCCTTTTGAGGATTTCGTGGGCTTCCCACAACTCCCACTTCCTTATTCCAAGATCCTCGACCATTCCATTTGAAATTTAAGAATGGACAACCAATGCAAGAGTAAAAACAAAGGCAATCATTACAAAAGGACACAAATTTCACAACAATAGTCATTCGCAAAATCACAATAAAACAACATCATAAACAAGACCAAAACCAACATGAGAAAAAACCCAAACCATCATGGCCATGCACAAACCTAAAAATCAAAATGATACCAATCCAAAACGTCAAGAATTTAAAGCCACAACACACAAGCATTAAATAAAGTAGTATCTAAAATTCAACTCAATCTCCATGAGTATAGCATTCATGGAATTTTTTGCCATCATACAAGTGTGCATATGTACACCTATAAATCAGTTCAAGGCTTATTTACAAGGATAATAGAAACCTTGAAGTCCATTTTTCTTTAAAAGTTCACAAGGAATAATTTTCAACATATATCTTTGTCTTTCAAGGGCTTTGGGAGATTTCTCCCATTTTTTTCTTGAAATTTTCATGTACAGATCCATGTCCTTGTGGCTCATGGGGTTTATTGTCTTCCTTCTTTCTCTTCTTTTGAGGGCAATCCCATTTCCAATTCTCTTCTCCATAGCAGCAAGAGGAGATTATACTCTTCTCCTTTTCAGCCTCACGAGGCCTATTCCTACTATTACCACCCTTCCTTTTGGGGGATTCAACTTGATGTTTCATTTCCTGTAACCGCTTTTGCAACTCATCATTCCACTTAGCCAGCTATTATTATTTCCTAGTGAGTTTCCTAAGTTCTTCCCTATATATTTAACTCATCTTCCAAGTCTTTGAGCTTAACCTCCAAATTCTTGAAGGTTCTCTTCTCTTGGAGGGATGTCCCTCCTTCTCGTTCTCAACGGACTAGGTCTATATCCTATTGCACAATGCCATGATGCATGTTTCCTTTCGCTACCACTAATTCTTGCTATGTGCTTCCACATACACTCTGCTATTAGCTCATAAAATAAATTAGCACATGCCAGTTGTCATATTTACCATTTAGGTCAAGTATGGAATCATGCAACTGTTACACATCCTTAAGAACGTCATTAATCCCATGTCATAAACCAAGACACAAGTTATCACATACATAAGTTTGTTTTTCAAAATTTAGCAATACATGTGTATTGATATTATTCATAATCATCATCGTGTTGAAGCAAAACTAGTGTTCAATCATTGACCCATACTAATAACACTATTTAATATCATCCTCTCTACTGAGGCCACACTACTATTTTTAATCAACTTCTTAGACACCAAAATAATTTGACCTTCTTATTAAGGTCAACAAAAAACATGGAATCTACAACTTCAAAGGATTAGTTAGAAAAATATCATGTTATATTAACTTTTAACATGTAATTGTCATATTCACACAGATGCATAAGAGGACCTGCATGCACTCAAGTTAGCACATTTCGTAACATTGCCCCAATCAACACGCACTCTACTCATGCGATTGTTTAATAACTAACCATGACCTTATTTCTATAACAAATACCTGCAACCAATTAGTTATCACTCATTTGGCTTTCTAAAAATTGCACAACGTCATACCTCCAATCTCTTGAGGTACTTATATCATAAACGGGTCAGTGGATATTCCCATCCAATTATCATATCTATACATATATATGTATACAAATTCAACAGTAGAAGCCATGCCAAGAAACACAAGTAATCATGAGATCATGAAAGAATTCACATGCACAAAAATTTCAATTTAAACATTAATCACATGTCTCAAAATCTAGGACCTACATGTGTGTGTTTTTCATCCCAACATAATGTTAAAAAGTTAGAATTTATATGCACATGTACATATATATGTGTGTGTGTATGTGTGTGTGTGTGTTTACAATCATGCCTTCACAAGAATTAAACTCGGCCTTAACTATTATCAACCTCATTCTTTAAACAAGAAAGGAATTAATCATGAAGAACAAGTGCTTACAAGGAAAAACATAGAAACCAACACATGAAAGAAACAGTGTTGATGCCAGCCATCGATCACATACATTGCGAAGGCATCTACATAGTAACATGTTGAACATCCATGCAATTAATATGAAATTCCAGTTGACACTATAAGAAGGATACCACCCTCCTCACATCAAAGCATTTGGGATTCATCCCAAAACCAAGGATCCATGCATCATTATCATGCAAGTAGAAGATTAATTACAGACCAAATTTTAACACCTAAACATTAACTTAGATAATTTACTAAATATTTATTATTAAACCCCATTTTTTGTGAATTTTTATATCACTTACCCATTATAGAGCCCATCCAGTCTAAGTGTTAAACCTTGATTCTTTGATACCACTCTGTAACAACACCCCTTACCCAATATCTAGAGTAGGAGTTGGTCACCATGCATACCAATCTTCAAAATATTGTTATGAAAACGGGGAATAAATTTTTTATTCTTCTCCAACTCCACTAAACTTAGAATAACTCTCATCATCATGCTTGCTTCATTGCCTCGAATCCAGTGATATAAAGTTTTCTTCATTTCACCCTTCGGATTGAAGGATAAGGCTTCTTGAAGGACCAACCTTGCCACCTCATCCTTCTATGACATCGAATTTTACCACCAGTTCGTATGGCCAGTCGGGCTCTTAAACCATTTGGTTCCCCTACTTTCTCACCTGGAATATCTCTTATCATACTTCTTTGTATTTCTGAGCTTCCGATTGTTGGTTGACTTATCTAACAAGGTCCCTTTCCACCAATAGGCTACCTCTAACAATGCGGGCCTTGCTGCAAACTCCCCTTAACCATTGGAGCCTCAACATCAGACTTACTTGTGAAGTGGGGCCACAAAAACTCCTCTTATTGGTTTAATTCTCCATCGCGGCCCATGCCACATCATCTCGCTAGAACCTTCCCAACGCCTACACTTCCATCACCCTTAATACCTTTGGGGTGAAAATTCTAGGGTTATTTCAGATGAAACCATTTCATGCTTTGCATCCTTACACTTACTCTGGTGCATCCATCTTTTCTTCCAGGCTAGGGCTTTTGGGCCACCTAGCCAGTGGGCCACCCTTATGGCCAATGAGGTAAAAACTGGGCAAACATCTTAGTACCCCATTATCTCAGTGCACCAACCTATTTCCTTCGGCTATCGTTTCTTTTGTTAGCCTGGGTGGGGTTTCTCCCTCATGCATTCTTCGCTCTCGGTTGGTACACGTGGAAATTCTACCATGTCATCCCGCACCTTTCACCCCACTCATTTCCGTCTGCGCTCTCGCAAATGTTCTAGGGTGAGCCCATAAGGATGACCTATCAAGGGACCATCATCGACCAATAATATAAATGTTGGGTTGGCATGTCAGCCATCTCATCTCGGCTGACATCATCCCAGTAGATCCCATCAGTGCACAAAACTAACTTCCAGGTTCTATCTTCTGGGATCTCACCTCTAGACCACGCCGATGTTGCTTTTTCCAATCATGATGGAGAGGAATTAGGTCACATCAATGGGAATCCTCCACATTTATGGTTTCGCATAGTAATGGATAATATTGCTCGAGCTATCATATAAGTTTAGGGCTTGAATCTTCCTACACCACATCAAAGCTTACACTTGAACTCTACCATGGTCCTACCATGGGAAATCTTGCCCAACCTTATGCGAAAACATATGATTTATAATTTCAATGGTTGTCATGAGAGTATGATCCAACTCTGCGCCTATCACCCTCACTAGTCATTTCAGTCGTGATTCTTCCTCAGAGGTTCTATAGACCTCCAAATCAAATCCAATGTTCAGTAACAACATTTATGGATTATTAAGGTGCCCTAAGGATCTACCCCTCCTGATTTAGGTGAAATCCACTCCAATGAGTTCCTGGAACTCAAACATTTCCCGAATTGAAGTATGTAATCACAGGCATGCGGTCACAAGCACTCATGTAACTGTTGGTGTCCAGGTATGAATGATTTATTCACCCGTATTCTGACATTAATTTATCAATCCGGGTGCATATCCTTTCAAGGCAACGTGCAAGGTATATGTGGGGGCAAACGCGTAATCCATTCCGACCAAGGGTTTGTGGTTTAAGATTCAAAACATGGTTGTAAGATTAAGCTAACTACAAAATTTCAGAAATAATCATAAATAGGAAAGAACTGTAACAAGCAGAAACTAATAAATGACACACACAAAGATGCAGAACCTAATCAGAAGAGTGGGCCCAGCTCTCTAATCAGGACTGCGTTAATCACGGAGAAGATTGGAGCAACAAAATAGATGGTATTTTATTAATCTGTAACAGGTGATTACAATAGCGATGGGAGAACCCCCATTCATAGGAACAATCTGCATTTTATACACAGTGAGGAAGATTAACAGATCTCCTTGAAACATGGTAACCGCATATTCAGAATGTACATTAGTTGGAATGACACCATCACCAGATGTCCGAGATAGCAAAAAGGTCCAAGAATAGTTCCAGGGAATTATGACTCGAGCTGTGTGGCCTCCTTATGGTTGGCTATTACTAGATTTGTTGCGAGATGCTAAAGCAAGGGTTCTCGTTCTCCAAGCTGTGGTCAAACATATGTTTAGTACCGCGAATAGATAAGTCTCCGTGAATTTACTTCATTAATTAAAATATTCCAATTGGACAAGTCATGGGTATTTACCTTGTAGGTTTAACATAACAACATAGGTAAATGAGTACAAAAAGGTCAAAACAGATAATAGAAATGGATGGAAAGATGGACCGATTTGGTACCTAACATCTCCCCCCAACTAGCCTTCTGCATGTCCTCATGCAGTCTGCCACCTCCACAAGTCTGGGTTTTGTAGACTGTAGGTTTCATGAAGCCCGGCGAGATCATATTTTGAGGCCATCTCTGTTCCTGGAACTTTAAACCCATCCGAAAGGAGAACTTCCTTCCACCAATCCTTTGGAACATCATAAGTTGGAGTGTAATTTCAGAAGGCAACCAAAGAATAGGAAATTGAAACCAGATCCCCATCCACTAGGCCCCACATATCTGGACACATGCCACATATCTAGTCACTCTAGTGAGTACTCGTGCAAAATTTGGTGCCCCAAAAGGTTCCCTGTTCCGGACAATTGTAGGTGACATCATACACCTTCTCTTACAGCAATCAAGGGCCTCTTTTTGAAATGTGGTGAGTTGCTTGACAAAAAGATCAAGACACCATATTTGTGTCCTCACCATTCTATCTCTGTTCCCCCCAATTCCCAAAAAGGTGTTATGATTATTGAACATTGTGACTAACCTCTCATGTTCTCCTCTTACTATAAATGGCTTTGTAGCTTGATTGGATTCAAAAGTGTTACAAGCCTTCTGCTAGTGAATCTGATTGAAAACATAAGAGGTGAGGGCCCTTAAACGAATGTCCCCTACATACGCAACCGGGTTAAAGTCTCTGTCCAGACGCAGTAGATAGCGTGCAGGTAAAATTCACACATCACATGTTGAGTTGGCACGTCATGAATCCTCAAGATTCGGAGGAATTGTACACCATCTTCTATCTCATAGCTGATCTCGTTTTTTATGCTTTCCATGCAAAATAAAAGGAAACGTTCATGCAAAAATAAAGAATAACAAGAAGTAGGGGGACGACATGCCATAACCTCTTGCACTAGACTGAACATTTACTCCTTATTGGCCTTCAGTTCTACCACTTTCTTTTCTAGCTGCTCCATCTTGAGCTGCTGCTTCGCATGCCTTAATCTCATAACATATATGCACTCCACATATCCAAAGATGGTTGTGGAGGCTCTTTCCTCAGTCCTTATGATCTCATTTTTGCATTGAGCCGCAATAGATTTCCAAGACTGTATTTCGGCTATTACGACATATCCTCGGTCTTCAAACAGTCATTCGACTGGGTTTGTTTGAGTGGCAGCAGAGGTTGTGGCTATCAGGTCCACTTGAGTTTCTACTTCAACCCCGATGGCCTTGGACTTTTTGGCTTGCCACTTGTACTTCTTTATCTGTTTCTGCATTCTGTGCACCTTCTTTCTCAATTTCCTTACCTCCATTTTGAGCCGCATTGTCTCCCTAAACTGCAGCTAATACTTTTGCTTAACTGGAAGTCTTCGTTGTTCACACAGCTCTATCCATTCCTGCTTAATCAGTACTTCCTCCGTTTTGGCAGCTGCAGGTAAATCCCGCAAAACCTCTTCTATTGTTCCCACTATTGGGTTTTCCTCCACTGTCTACCTTTCTTCAATTATTTTGTGCTTCACAGCCTTCTCACTAGGCTATGTCGTTGGCTCATTCGTCGGGACCGCTTCGCTTGGTCCCTCCTCTTCGCCAATGACGATTTCTTCTTCATGCACACTCACCGCGACCATTGATGCCTTGGCAAGATGCTCTCTTGCTACTGTGCTTGTTGGGATCCCTTCCAGTTCTTCAGCCTCAGAAATATCTGTCTCTTTTCTCCTTTCTGACTCCAAGGTGTCTGTCGCCTGTGTAGCATTCACCCCGTATGGTTGTGGCCTTTGTCACAGATTTAGAGCCACAGGAACAATGAACTCTTCTTCTTATTTCTACCATGGGGAATGAGTTACCCTCGCTCCTCTTGGGATAAAGAAGGAAAACTGGAATGAATCCTTAACATATGGCCTCGAAGTTAACACTGGTTCTTGTGGGTCAGCGTCGACCTCACGCCCTGGTCCTCCCGGCATTTCCTCCACGAGTCCTATGGTTTCCTCAGCTCTGGGCCCTTCTTGTCTCTGTTCCCCTTCTTACATGGGTTCTATGGTCTAAGTAGTCACGGCCTCCTCTTCAATCATATTGTTCTCCTCCATCAACTCCATGGTGGCAGGAGATCCTTGTGGGGTACCCTCGGTCACCATATCGACCGCTTCGTCCATGCTGGCCTATTGTGGGTCTGCTTTCGTGGTTTCCATATTATCAACTTGCTCTGCTAGTTCCACAGGTGAGGCTGGTTCTTGTGGGACAACCTCGGTCGTGGTACTAGTGGGCCTTTCTATATCAATCCCCACATCTGCCATTGACTCCACAGTTTTGGCTTGCTCTTGGGGAGCCGCCTCATCTCCAAGTTCTTCTATTTCCATCTCCATTTCTTTCGGCTCCTCCTGGTCAACATAATCATCATCTCCTGCATCCTCCTCCATAGCTTCAGGTTCTTCTGCCCTGGCGGCCATAACAACTGCTATTTGTTCCTCTGTGGAATCCCAAAACAGCTCCCATGGAATCGGGATTTGTCTAATGGCATTCATTATCAACAGCTGAACCAACCCATGGTGAGTGGTGACCACCAATACCTGTCACGACCCCTAAGCCAAATGTGCCATTAAGTGAAGGCTCCTTAGTAGAAAATAGGGCACATTCATTGAAAAAGCTTCTGCCTGTGGAAATCGCAAGTGAGCTAGTATGCAGAGATGGTATTTGAATATGGTGGATTATATTCCTTTGCACGTCATATATTTTATGAAGAACTCTGCTACCCCTCCCCATGGATGTGGTAGCGAGTTTCTGTCATACCCCTGACCCTTCTGTGAAATAATCTCGCCCGCTTGTAGAAAGGCCTCGAGGAATTCTGGGAGGGCGGTCCTTCTCAAAATCCATTGCTGCCCGACTTGAGGAAGCCCACTGACTTCCGCGATGATTTCCTCTGTTATAGGGATCTCAATTCTGCGGACTCGAGAGCCTCCTTCTCCCAAGTTCAATGCAAATTATGCCTGTTGAAAAGTGTGCAACAAGAAATGCTTGTTGGGAGTACAACAAGATGATGGAGCTTAGTGAAAAGAGTCGCCTTCACTAAGTGGGCCCGCAGGCTATTTTTGGCGCAAGTCTATTTTTAGACATATGGATCATGTCTATGGATTGTAGGTTGTTGTTTATGGATGATTGGTCAAGTTGGGAAAAATAGATGGACTTCTATTTTTTATCAAAGTGTGAGTGATCAAAGTCTATTTTTAGACTGGCTGTCAAAAATTGAAAAGTCAAATATTATTGTCTCATAATAATATTTGGACTATAAACTTGATCTATTCTCTTGGAGCACTTCAGTTTGAGCTACAGAGGTGGCACATGTAGCTGTCAGAAGGAAATACGCTTTTCTTATGAGTCAGTTGAGTTTTTGCATGCATGACTTCAGTTAGAACTCAATCAGTTGAGTTTGGTGGAGTTGATTGTGGAGTTGATGGAGTTGTGTTCAGTTTAGCTTTGTTAAACTAGTTGTATTTAGTCTAACTAATCAATAGACTAGAGATGAGTTGGGTGAATTAGTTATTAATTAATTCAAAAGTTATTAACTCATAATACAACTATAGAATACATCAGTTAACTCAGTTGCATGTCAGTGCATGTTCAGTTCAACAGGGACAAGTGGTAGAGAATCAAATTGCTATCAGTTGTGACTATAGTTGTTCACCAGATCTTGCACAATCAAGGGATTGTGTATGCCAATGAGTTTTCTCACGTATTTTCCCAATATTGTAGCCTTTGCTCACGTCCAACAAAGTGTGAGTGATTATTTTGAGGTGAAATACGAGTTTTGTGAGCCATTCTCATCATTTCTTGAGCAGGTATTGAGCTGTGGAGGCATGCAAGCAGCGGGGGAGATTTGGAGATCAAATCTGAGCTGTATTGTGTGTAGCATGAGGAGATAGTACTGAGTACTTGGGATGAGTATTGTACTATGTATTGTTACATGATTCAATCACTATAATATACAGATAGTTGGGGTTTTTAGTGAATGCTTTCCCCAGGAAAATACTGTGTTGATATGTGTGATTGATGCTTCTATGTATGCCTGTGAATGTTTCTGCTTCTGTAAATTGATGACCAACGTAGAGGAGATTATGTATTATACATGTTCCGCTTATAATTGTATGATCAGGATAATCTCTGTGAATATGTGTTAAATTATTCAAAATTTCTACATGGTATCGGAGCTGCTTGATTTGTAGAAGAGATTTTTAAAGGATATCAAGCAAGGATTGATCATCAGATCTACTATTCAAGAAGTGTTTACATTCTATTTCTTTAGGCAGAGTCTGTAATCGGGCCAGGTAGCCTCTGGATTCATCCTTCTTTTGGAAGGTGAGATATCCGGTGAATGCCCATACAGTCGATCTCTGTACAAGAAATACTTTGTTCTCACGAATTCTAGATCAGAAGCGGTTGAGTTTTGAGCTGGTGGAATTCGAATTTAATTCCAAAGCAAGAGAAAAACTTAGAAACATTCAGTGTGAGAATGGAGACAATATGCCCAGGTATCTCACGAAGTTCACCCAATGCCGGGATGAGCTGGGAAGTGTGGGGGTGGCTGTCGGATGAGGGTGGTGAGTCTAGCACTCCTTGACCTTCCTAAGAGTTGGCATAGCTACCAGGACTCGGTGAATGGAAGGGAGAAACTGCCAAATTGTGAACGACTATGGTCGAATTTGATGCAGGAGGAGATTAGATAGAGCACCAGAGATGGTTCTTCATCCATGCAGGATGAGGAGAATTGTGCCTTAGCGACTAAGGTGAGGAAGGGGAAGGAGAAGGTTTCTCTTTTCGAATCTGGTTCTTCCAGTGATGGGAAGAAGGTTGACAAGTTGAAGGTGAGATGCTTTCGTTGTCATGAGATTGGTTCAAGGGTCAGGAACCTGTATGCTCTTGAGGTTCAAGATGCGTGCAAAGCCTTGAGCAGCGAGGCAACTAATGGAGACTTGGTGGTTGAGAGGGAGCATATATTACCTCTCAACATGCAGAGCCAGAAGAAGTCTCAGACGATTGTGGAGGAGACACGATTGGTGCAGCAGCTTCAGGAGGTTGTGGAGGAGCCATAACAAGGGAAGCTGAGAGGAGATAGAGTAGAGACATCTACTCATCCAGAGACCTCCAGTAGGGTGAAACTTCGAGCCAGATGGGTTGAAGGATCGCATGCAGGCATACCTCCAGGTAGGAGGTGGGATGATGTGGATTGATTGTCCCAAGGAGGAGGGGCAGGATCCTTGAGGTACCCAACCTCTTGGATGAGACCTTGCTACGGGAGCCCCGATGTGTAGTAGCAGGAACTGACTGATTTGGTAGAGACAGATGCGGATGGAGCGGCAGAGAGAGCGATAGTGCAGGGAATCCCAGGACAGCGCATAGCTAGCAGGCTGTAGCAATGCGAGAGGCACAAGTGTTTTGCATAGTGCTAGGTGGCACAGAGAGGTGTGCAATGGTGCGAGATGCATGGAGATGTTGCAGTAGGGCAGATGTTAGACAGGGAGCACTTGTCAGCAGCAGGTAGAGCTTCAGCATCAGAGGGTGTTTCTATCCCAACAGGGAGGTCAGTTGGGAGGTGCAGTGTGGATGCAATGCTGGGGGATAGAACCAGCAGCAGCACGGATGCAGTCAGAGATCAAAGTGACAGAGGCAAGAGCAGTCAGATACTGAAGAGCATAGAGATGCAAAGTTTCAGTCGACAGAGGCAATAGCAGTCAGAGACTTTGATGACATAGCAAGTGGACCGGCCAGATGTGTTGCATGGAGAACATTCCAGAGTTACCGGATCAGGTTTGAGAGGAAGCCTTTCTTGTTGAGAGGGAGTGTTGAATAATGTGCAACAAGAAATTCTTGTTGAGAGTGCAACAAGATGATGGAGCTTAGTGAAAAGAGTCGCCTTCACTAAGTTCGCCCGCAGGCTATTTTTGGCGCAAGTCTATTTTTAGACTATGTCTATTTTTAGACATATGGATCATGTCTATGGATTGCAGGTTGCTGTTTATGGATGATTGGTCTTGGGAAAAATAGATGGACTTCTATTTTTGATCAAAGTGTGAGTGATCAAAGTCTATTTTTAGACTGGCTGTAAAAATAGAAAAGTCAAATATTATTGTCTCATAATAATATTTGGACTATAAACTTGATCATATTCTCTTGGAGCACTTCAGTTTGAGCTACAGAGGTGGCAAATGCAGCTGTCAGAAGGAAATATGCTTTTCTTATGAGTCAGTTGATTTGTTGCATGCATGACTTCAGTTAGAACTCAATCAGTTGAGTTTGGTGGAGTTGATTGTGGAGTTGATGGAGTTGTGTTTAGTTTAGCTTTGTTAAACTAGTTGTATTTAGTCTAACTGATCAATAGACTAGATATGAGTTGGGTGAATTAGTTATTAATTAATTCAAAATTTATTAACTCATAATACAACTATAGAATACATCAGTTAACTCAGTTGCATGTCAGTGCATGTTCAGTTCAACAGGGACAAGTGGTAGAGAATCAGATTGCTATCAGGTGTGACTATAGTTGTGCACCAGATCTTGCACAATCAAGGGATTGAGTATGCCAATGAGTTTGCTCACATATTTTCCCAGTATTGTAGCCTTTTCTCACGTCCAACAAAGTTTGAGTGATTATTTTGAGGTGAAATACGAGTTTGGTGAGCCATTCTCATCAGTTCTTGAGCAGGTATTGAGTTGTGGAGGTAGGCAAGTAGCAGGGGAGATTTGGAGATCAGATCTGAGCTGTATTGTGTGTAGCATGAGGAGATAGTACTGAGTACTTGGGATGAGTATTGTACTATGTATTGTTACATGATTCAATCACTATAATATACAAATATTTGGGGTTTTTAGCGAGATGCTTTCCCCGGGAAAATACTGTGTTGATATGTGTGATTGATGCTTCTATGTATGCCTGTGAATGTTTATTCTTCTGTAAATTGATGATCAACGTAGAGGAGATTATGTATTATACATGTTCCTCTTATAATTGTATGATCAGGATAATCTTTGTGAATATGTGTTAAATTATTCAAAATTTCTACAATGCCATCATTTCTTCATTCGACCCCCTTAACCTATCGAAATAAACATCCTAGCCTACATTCTCGAAAACCTGCCACACCTCCTGATTGTTCTGAATTCCCCATGTATTCTCAGGTTCATGTCGAATAGATCGACCACCCATTTTTGTAGAGACGAAATCAGCACAACGACTGCAGTTGGCTAGCAAGGGAGAGTGACAGGTCTCCAAACTATTGGAAACTGAAATAACATCATGGTCGATTTGGAAACAATGGATGAAAAATACTAGTACGTTTGGAAATGATGACAAATTAAGGTGGTACTGTGGGATGTTTCTGAAATTTAATGCAGCATGTTGGGAGGGTGACTAATACGACTCAGCGTACGAATACACATCCCAACACATCAAAAGTATTATTACGAAGTATCAAAATCATATATTCGGTTAGGTAAGGATCATGTGTCATAAATGCTTTTTCGAGGTATGCCATTATTCATTATGACAGTTCCCCCCCCAAACTTAATGGCAGCCGTCCGCTGCACATTTTAATGTCATTTTTGGAATATTTAATTAAATCCATAAAATCGATGGAGATGTACATGTGGACCTACCTTTGGTGGAGTAGTAGCAAAAGTTCTGACGGAGTAGCAGCAACAGCTAGTAACAATACAGGGAGTAACAACAACAGTGAATGTAGCAACAGTGGGTAATAGCACAGGGAGTAACAGCACAACGAGTAACAACAGTTACAGAGTAACGACACCAGTGGAGTAACAACAGTTGTGGAGTAACAACACCGGTGGAGTAACAGTAGTTGCAGAATAACGACACCGATGGAGTAATAGCAGTTGCAGAGTAACGACACTGGCGAAGTAACTGTAGTTGCAGAGTAATGGCACTGGCGGAGTAACAACAGTTGCAGAGTAACGGCACCGGTGGAGTAACAATAGCTATGGAGTAATAGCAGTTACGGAGTATCAACAGTTATGGAGTAATGGCACTTAGTGGAGTAGCGACACTTAGTGGAGTAACGACACTTAGTGGAGTAACGAAAACTATAGAGTAACAACAGTTATGGACTAATGGCAATTACGGAGTAACGGTAGTTATAGAGTAACAACACTTAGTAAAATAATAACACTTAGTGGAGTAACAAAACTTAGTGCCTCACACCAGTGGAATACAACAATATCTTCATGGCAGCACTGGTGGAGTAACAACACTGAGTGTTACATTTCTCCTCGCCATATTTCTTTGTTATTCCTGCAAAAGACAAACAAGTAAGTAGCAACAATATTATATATATATATATATATATATATATATATATATATAATTATTATTATTATTAGTTTATTATTATTTATTTATTTATTTATTTTTTAGGACAGAGTGAGAGTATCCTCTTTTCCAATGACCATTAAATTAGATAAAGTAGAAAGATTTTTAACAAAGGCATCTTTAGAGGTTGGACGGTGGTATAGTTTTAGACGACGTCCATTTACTGAGAACGAGGTATGGTTCTCATCTATTGTACTCAATCTAACCATTCCATTGTCGAACATTGTGTCCACTTGATATGGACCCATCCAGCGAGTGCAAAGCTTGCCTTTGAAATCCTTAAATCAGGAGTCATACAGTAACGCCTAGTCCCCCACATGAAACACCTTAGTTTTGATAAATTTATCGTGCCATTTCATTCTCTACTGTTGAACAGCAGTAGTTTTTTGAACAGCTACCACTCAAATCTCATCCAACTCATTCAACTATTCCAATTGGTGTTTCTGTGCTTTTGATAGATCTAAGCCTACTTCCAGAGTTGTTCTGAGTGTACTAATCTCAAATTCCATTGGAAACAAAGGGGATTTCCCATAGACTAATTCAAATGGAGAAAACCCTGTTGTATTCCGCCATGTTGTCTTATATGCCCATAAAGCTTCTGGAAGTTTCTATGCCTAGTCCCGGTGATGGCGTGTTACTGTCTTTGTCAAGATATTTTCCAATACCTTGTTTGTGCTTTCTACTTGTCCATTCGCCTGGGGATGATAGGGGGTTCTCACTCTATGTTTGACCCCATATTTCTGCATCAACTTTTCTAGCATATGAGAAGTGAACTGTGATCCACCATCTGATACAATTTCCCTTGGAGTCCCATATCGGGCAAAGATTTCTTCAAAAATAAAATCTTCCACTACTTGCTCTGTTGCTCTCGTGACTGCTCTAGCTTCCACCCATTTAGTTACATAGTCAGTACAGACCAAGATGTAAGATTTCTTATGAGAAGGTGGGTTAAAGGGCCCAAGAAAATTGATGGCTCATTTCTCAAATGGTTCAAGGACTATTTGGGGCTAAAGAGGCATTTCATCTACTTTCCTAGGTTGTCCCATCGTTGACAACTATGACACCTTCGAACATAATCCCGAGTGTCACGAAAGATGGAGGGCGAGTAATATCCCATTTGCAGCACCTTATGACCTGTTCTTTTATTTGTAAAATGGCCTCCACAGGTTCCATCGTGTGCAACTTTTAATATCTCAAAAATATCATCTTCTGCCACACAACGCCGAATCTGCTAGTCAACCCCTGTATGGAAGAGATATCCTACCATCCATGAATATCGAGTACTCTGGTGAATGATCTTCCTTTGCTCCTTATAGGAAATATGACGTGGCACTTTACCTGTAGCAAGATAATTAGTAATATCTGCATACCATGAAGTGTTAGCAAGAACTGCAAAAAGATGCTCATCTGGAAAGTTATCTTCAATTGGTGTATCCTTACCATCATGTTCTATCCTAGATAAGAAATCTGCAACCACATTGTCCTTCCCTAGTTTATCTACTATGGTAATATCAAATACCTATAGTAGCAACAACCATCTTGTAATACAACCAGGGGTAACATGTTTGTTCATTAGATACCTGATGGATGCATGATCAGTATGCACAAAAGTAGGATACCCGGTAATGTAGTGCCGGAACTTATTGATGGCATAAACAATAGCAAGGAACTCTCTCTCAATCACCGTGTAGTTTAATTCAACGGGGGCCAAATTTTTACTAACATAGTAGACTATGTAAGGTACCTTATCCTCTTGCTGTCCCAACACTGCACCAATTGTTGTTTGAGAGGCACCCGTATGAATGTGGAAAGGTAATTCCTAGTCTGGTCCTCTAAGGATCGGAACACTGTAGACTAATTCTTTAATTTTTGTAAAGGCTGCATCACAATCATCTGACCACACAAATTCTGAATCTTTTGTTAGTAATTGAAACAGTGGGTGTGCTACTTTTGCAAAATTTTCTATGAAACATCTATAATAACCAGCACAACCAATGAAACTGCATACCTGTGTGGGTGTCTTAGGTGTTGGGAAGTGCAGAATTACCTTTATCTTTGCTGGGTCCATCCTGATCCCTTCAGCTGAGAGCAAATGTCCCAGAATGATTCCCTCTTCCATCATCATGTGGCATTTTACTGTACTCAGAGAGACACGTGCTTGTATACACCTTGCGAGAACTTTTTCCAAAATTTTCAACCCCTCCAAAAATGAGTCCCCATATGGAGTAAAATCATCCATATAGATTTCAACACTGTCATCTATCAAGTCAAAGAAGATTCCCAGAATTTCCCTCTGGAATGTTGCAGGAGCATTACACAGGCCAAAAGGAAGGACCCGGTATGCAAATGTTCCCCAGGGGCATGTGAAAGTGGTCTTGTCCTGGTCATTAGGAGCAATCTGGATCTAGTTATATCATCTAAACCCATCTAGAAAAGAGAAAAAATTATTTCCAGCCAATGTGTCTAAAACTTGATCAATAAATTGCAAGGGAAAATGGTCTTTCTGCATCGCCTTATTTAACTCTCAATAACCTACGCAGATTTGCCATTTGCCATTCTTCTTGGGGACCATCACTAACAATGAGACCCATTGGCTATCTAAGATAGGATAGATAAAACCTACATCCAATAATTTCTGAAGCTCTTCTTTCACAACATTTTTTAGTGCAGGGTTCATTCTCCTCTGAGGTTGTCTTATAGGACGACAATATTCCTTGATATATATGTGATGGGTGCATAAGTTGGCAGGGATCCCCTTCATATCTGCATAATCCCAGGCGAAGGCCTCTTTATGTTTCCACAAAACGTCTACAAGTTTCTTCTTCTATGATTCTGACAGGTTTGGATTAATATTCAAAGTTTTCCCAAGTTCCAATTCCACTTGAACACTTTCATGGAGTGTATCAGTAGGTGGCTCCTGTAATCCCTCTATTGTTTCCATAGTTTCCTGGGTCTCGCAGCTTAGGATAGATTCTAGGATTTGCTGATTTGGTTCTGAAACAGAATAAGGATCGTCCATGAAGGAAGTGATTACATCGTCTTCTGATTCCATTTTCAACTAAAGGGCCTGTCCAATAGTAAGGACTGGCCTTACTTCTTCATCTTCCATTTCAGCCTCTACCATAGATACAACTTTCTTGCTGCCTACTGGTTTTGTGGGTGGATTTGGTTCTGCCGGTGGATATAGCACTAAATTCTTAGTTTTATGTCCATTAGAAATAACCATATTTCCTTAGCGACACCCAATGTAAGCGTCTGTAGTGGCCAGCCATGGTCTACCCAAAATCAAGGGATGACTTCCCACTAAAGTGGTGTGTGTAATACTAGGAAATCTATGGGGTAATGCCATGAATCCACTGAAATTGTCACATCTTCCAACTTCCCTACAGGTTTGACTGTAGATCGATTTGCTAGTTCCAATATTGTAGGTGTATGCTTCAAATTGCGAAGACCTAATGCATGCATGGTTTCAGTGGTGATGACATTGATGGAAACACCCAAGTCTACCAGCACATTTGAATCTCTACCCCATTAATATGTACTATCAAAATCGGGTTCCCTGGATCTCCATATTTCACCGGCATTGATTTTCCCATCATAAAGTCTGATAATTTTCCCATAACATGTATAGTGAGGGGATCTTTAGTTTTCTTGGCAGGTTTCTTTGAACAATATTCCCTAAGAGTCTTTGCATAGATTGGCACATCCTTCATAGCCTGTAACGAGGGAATTTTAACAAATAAGTTCTGCAATTCTCCTAATAAATCAAATTCAACTTGAGGACTTGGTTTAATGATAATTAGTCTCTCTGGGTAAGGTGGTTCAGATTGATGTTGTTTAATAGGAGGTGCCTAGTTTCTATCAGTTTGTTTTGGCTCTTTACTAATCGGTTCTGCCTCCTTACCTTCACTATCAAGTTGTTCAATGATAACTGGAGGAGGTTGGACATTAACTGTCCGACCTGATCGCAGATTCATTTCATACAACTCTGTAGTGGAGATACTATATGAAGGCAGGTTAAGAACATCAGCTTGATGAGCTCCCTTATTGTTAGGATTAGGGTTAGGTTGCATTGGAAGCTGAGGACGGGTAGGTTGGTTACTAGGAGGCACATTGGAGGGTAATTGGAGCTGCTACTAAGGTATTTGTTGAGCCATCTGCTGAGGAAATTGACCAGGAGGAGATCCTTACCAAGTTGGAGCCCATGAAGAGCTCGTACTGGCTTGAGGGTTCCACTGCTACCAAGGTGGATACTGGTATTGCAGCCACATGTGGGGATAAGGCATGGTCTGAGGATTCATACTGTAATTATTGAAATACTGATATGGATCCAGGTACATACCTTGATTTCCCATCGGTGGTCGAGGCTGCCATGGCTTCCTAGATCCCATGAGGTACAATTGCTCCATGTCCTCCCCCGTTCCTTGAAATACTGCTTTCAGGCCTGGCAAGGAAGGGCATGAGATTGTCGCATGATTGAGCTCACAGACTACACATTCCTCTATGTAATTTAGCGAACATTCCCTTTTCATGTGCTTCTTCCTGCACTTTGGAAAAAATATTGCCACGGTCCTATCCAGTTCCAGCTACTTCTGTTTTACTTGTAGAGTGTCCATTTGTGCTGACAGGGTGCTGAGGATATCTGTCCTCAAGTTGTCTAGCAAGTTTCTGATTTCTGCTTTTGTAACACCCCCTCCATATCCCTTTATTGATCGGATCCTAAGCTTATTCCTTACAAGCTCCCTGGAGCACTGAATACATAAATTGAAAATATCTTCAAATGTCTCCTTGGAGATGTCTCCTTTCCCACAATGTTCAATAATTCTATCAAGTCCTCTTGAAAGGATCGAAGGAGGATAATATTTAAAATTTCCTTATCTAGGGTAGAATGACTTGACCTATATAAGGTGTACTTGAACCTTTCCACACAATCTTCCAAGCTTTCATCTTCTTTCTGTGTGAACTTGAAGAGTTCCTCCTTGATGTTCTGGGATTTACAGTAATCTTGGTATTTCTCCAAAAACGTTGTTTTCATATCATCCCATGTGGAAATGGATTTTCCTCCAAGGCCCATGAACCATCGCAGAGCCGTTCCTTTTAGTGTAGACGGGAAATCTTTAACTTCTAGGAGTCTGTTGTGTATTCATACCCCCGACACACTATGTCAAACTCAAATAAAAAAATTTCGGGGTCTTTTGAAATGATCCCATGAAATTTTGGTAAGGCTGCCAATGTAATAGGCTTTGTAGGCATGCCAGTTCCCAGATCCCCGATCAGAAAATTGATGGTGGAGGTTGTGGGAGCCATAAATATCTTCCAATACTTGTTGCAGATTTCAACAGGCTCTATGGAGGGTGGCTGAGGATTCTTTACTACAGGAACTCGAGTTGCTTTAGTAGCACTTCCTCGGTCTCTTGGTGATGAAAGTTTTTCCTCGTTTTGACCCCTTGACTGCAACTTCCTTTCCCTTACTGGAGAAGTCTGACCCTGTCGATGTTCTACTTGCAATTTCTTCCTCTGTTATCAGTAGCATAAGATTCTCTGGATCAGGTCTACTGCTAGATATTTCTTCCACTGCCAGAGAAACCTATTGTGTCGAATCACCAAAGAATTTCGTAGCCAGCACTGGTTGCTCCACTGATTGTCCCTCAGACTTCACTCTCCTTGCCCCTAGTCTCGCAGCTATGCGAGAGGATGCTTCTGATTCAGCCTTTGCTATGATCTTTTGGATATAGGTTTTTATTCCCAAATCTTGTCCTCCCCTCTTTGGGGCTCTCCCTCTGCCCCTCTTATTTGATTCTTTGTTCATACAAAAGTTGATATGATGGAGGGTTTTGGTATGAACCTATAATGCTTCAATCTTGGAGTAAGGTGTCAAAGGACCATTCCTTCCCCAAGATGAAAGAACTCACAAAAAGAAAGGCAGCTAACAAAACAAAAATCTAGGGTTTTAGGCCTGGAGGAGGGTGTCAAAGGACTCCTCCCTCCTTGGGACAAGAACCAGAAATAGAAACACACCACAGGAGCCCTAATACTTCTAGATCTGAAGCAGGACGTCAAAAGACTCCTATCTCCCCAGGCTAAAAGCTAGGGTTTTCCCAAAAGGAAACACATAAGCGTTAAAAAGAAATAAATCTTACTCAGAGCCTAGAGAAGGGCGTCAAAAGACTCCTCCCTCCCTAGGACAAGAGAATGGCCCAAAATCAAACAGAAAAGCAAAAAGCATACCTACACTCAGGACCTAAAGTAGAGTGAGAAAACTTGTTCTCTCCCTAGGACGAGAGATTGACCCTCTGGTTGGTCCGGATCGTTGTTTGCACCTTGTTAGCCTCCCCGGAAAAGGTGCCAAAATGTTGGTGTCCATGTATGAACGATTTATTCACCCTATTCTGACATTAATTTATCAATCCGAGTGTGTATCCTTTCAAGGCAATGTGCAAGGTATATGCAGGGGCAAACGCGTAATCCGTTTCGACCAAGGGTTTGTGGTTTAAGATTCAAAACATGGCTGTAAGATTAAACTAACTACAGAACTTCAGAAATAATCATAAACAGGAAAGAACTGTAACAACAAGCATAAACTAATAAATGACACACACACAAAGACACAACACCTGATCAGAAGAGTGGGCCCAGCTCTCTGATCAGGGCTACGTTAGTCACAGAGAAGATTGGAGCAGCAAAATAGATGGTATTTTATTAATCTGTAATAGGTGATTACAATAGCGATGGGAGAACCCCCATTCACAGGAACAATCTGCATTTTATACACAGCGAGGGAGATTAACAGATCTCCCTAAAACATGGTAACCGCATATTTAGAATGTACATTAGTTGGAACGACATCATCACCAGATGTCCAAGATAGCAAAAAGGTACAAGAATAGTTCCAGGGAATCATGACTCTAGCTGTGCAACCTCCTTATGGCTGGCTGTTATCGTATCTGTTACGAGATGCTGAAGCGAGGGTTCCTGTTCTCCAAGCTGCAGTCAAACATATGTTTTAGTACCGCGAATAGATAAGACTCCGTGAATTTACTTCATTAATCAAAATATTCCAATTGGACAAGTCAGGGGTATTTACCTTGTAGGTTTAGCATAACAGCATAGGTAAATGAGTACAAAAAGGTCAAAAAGAATAATAGAAATGGACGGAAAGATGGCCCGATTTGGTTCCCAATAGTAACCACTCTCTACTGAGGACCTATTGTGATCTACGGAATGGATTGACCTCCATTACCATACACCAAGGGATTCCTATTTTAGAACAAGTTTTCAAGCGACCCTATGGCACTTCCCAAGTGTTTCTAGGGAATTTGGCTATTGGTAGGGACTCACTATCCTCATCACCAAATTCCCTGGGGAAAGAATGGACGCTGCTAAAAATGCAAGGTTGAGACGCCCTTGATGTATGGGTAGAAGTCTTTAAGGTTGAAAGAGGGAGTTTCCCTTGGCATCAAGTCTTAGATCACATGTTAATGCACAATCTAGCAACTATTATAAGTTGTATATGTGCATAAAATTCTACAGATGCAAACCCTGTCAACATGCGTCATCTTTGTAACCATTATTTATTAAATAAAGAAGTTCTTGTGCCAATATTTTTCATATTCTTGGTTCATATATTTGTAGATATTTTTAGTGCCTTCAAGGCTTTACTGTATATATTATTTATTCAGTCACGACAGAGCACATTCATGACTTTCTTAAGAACACCATTCTAACCCAAAAAGAGGACACAATAGACATTGCATATTGTACCATTTAGAATGTTAATGACATAATGAAATCCCATATTGTTCTCTATTATACCATGCCTAAAATAGGAAATGCAACAAAAATCCAATTTAGATACACATACCATTTCAATATGGAGATGCAAACATATATTTATGGGCATTGTAGATACATGCGAGCACTTATCTTGCGATGTTTGGGAAATTGAGCCTATCTATCAAGATCACCAACCTAGGTTCCATTAAAACAACAAGGAACATGTGAAAAACATTTATCTATGAGAAATATGAGTTCTTAATGAACATAACAAATATGCATTGTTAGACTAAACCTAGGGATCACAAACCAAGTCATTCAAGCTTGTGAATCAACCCCTTGCACAATGTTAGTGGTTATAGGAGCCTACAACATCAAGAATTATGCCACTGTAACATGAATGGATATCCATGCTACTCAATGTCAAAAAAGTAATCAACACCCACATATTATTTGCGAAAAAATTTGGGTGAGCATCACTAATAGTTCCACCTCATGAATCATAACTTTATTGCTTGGTCAAAACAACTCTTTAGCCGGTCCCTATGTTAGGTCCCGATGCTACTAGTGTAACCCCTTATTGTTATTAGTGCAACCCCTTTATTATATTTTTGTGCTCATGTAGTCCCCATATTGTTATTATTGTGCCCCATAGAAGCCCACTATTGTTATTGTTGTTCCCTTACATTATTATTGTTATGTCGACTCTGATTATATTATGACCCCTTAGACTCCTATATATAGAAAGGAGGTCTTGTCATTTGTGTAATGTAAAGGAGGTTTCACCCTCAAAGAGGTTGATTTTTAAGTCATTGATATATATTTTCTATCTTTTTTTGAGTTGGTTTCATAACATTTGGTATCAGAGGTTTAGATTATAGGTTTTCGCTGCTCCAAATAGATCATCGTGGCATTTTTGATATAATTGTTTTTATACGAAGTTTTAGAAGCTAAAAAAAAACCCACGTGAGTCGCAATCATTATGAACCTTGGGTCCAAATTTCAGATCTTGGCTCGCTATATTTTTAGAGAAATCATTTTAAACCTTAGGTCTGAAGTTTAGATCTTGTCACGCTATATTTTCGGAGATATGATTTGAGGAAGTTAGGGTTTTTGCAAGCTCCAGAATTCCATCTCAAACAAGTAATCGTGGAATGTTTGCTATAATTTTTTTCCAATGAAGTTTCAGACTTTGAAATTAAAACCAATTTGAGCTAAAATCGTGGTGAATCTCGGATCTAAATTTCAGATCTTGTTTCTCTATATTTTCGGAGATACAGTCCAAGACATTTAGGGTTTCTACAGGCTCCCAAATTACATCCCAAACAAATGACTTGGGGGAATGTGTCATAACTTTCTCTCTAAGCATTAGATTGAGATTTCGTAAGAAGCTATAGAAAGAGGACATACTATACTTTTCTGTGTATTATTTTCTGGTTCGAAGGTGGAAACAGTAACATGTGGAACTTCTACAAGTTCTCTTTACTGAGAAAGTATATAAGCAGGTCATCTTGGGATATTGGGTATAACTCTTCATTGGAGAATCCAATTTCAATGAGACTGGTGACATTGGAAAGAGGACGCAGAGGGCTACTGCAAGTCGGAATTTCAGACCTTGGAGATCCGAAATTCCAGAGATACAACAGATTCAATATCAAGCTGCTAAAATCAAGAAAAAGAATGACTCGAATCAAGAAAATAGAAATACCTAGTAAGAAAAATTGGATGGAGGATTTGAAGAATGTGATCGAAGCTAAGATAAATAGTTTTATATGTGCCATGGAAGCTAGTATCAATGGTAAGGAAGCATATTTTAAGAAAGGAATGGAATATTTGAAGAAAGACATGGAAGGTTTAAAGGGAGGTGGGACAAAGCTGCTACAAGAAAGGCCTCCTAATGACAAAAAGACCCATCATATTCCAAAGGTCGATACGAGGAATTTTGATGGAAAGGATCCCATAACATGGATACTACAGATGGAGAAATATTTTGATCTACATGATGTGAAACTGTTACGAAAGGTATGTATTGCATCTTTATGTTTAGAACTGAATCAATTTTTATGGTATAAAGGGCTTTGTTCTCGTAAACCACTTGTCACCTGGTCAATTTTCACAAAGGAAATGATAGCACATTATGAGGATACACAAAGAAACACCTTATTTAGCCAATTGATAAATCTCAAACAAAAGGGTTCAATGGCAGAGCACATTGAGGACTTCCAAAAATTGAATATAAGGTTAAATGATATTCTAGAGAAGTAGAGGATTGATGTCTTCATAGGCACCTAACAATTCTCTATTATACCATGCCCAAAATAGGAAATGCAACAAACATCTGATTCAGTTACACATACCATTTCAATATGGAGATGCAAACATATATTTGTGGGCATTGCAGATACATACAAGCACTTATCTTGTGATGTTTGGGAAATTAAGTCTATCTATCAAGATCACTAACCTAGGTTCCATTACAACAACAAGGAACATGTGAAAAACATTTATCTATTAGAAATATGAGATCTTAATGCACATAACAAAGATGTGTTGTTATACTAAACCTAGGGATCACAAACCAAGTCATTCAAGCTTGTGAATCAACCCCTTGCACAATGTTAGTGGTTATAGGAGCCTACAACATCAAGAATTATGCCATTGTAACATGAATGTATATCCATGCTACTCAATGTCAAGAAAGTAATCAACACCCACATACTATTTGGGAAAAAAATTGGGTGAGCATCATAAATAATGCCACATCGTGAATCATAACTTTATTGCTTGATAAAAACAACCCTTTAGCAGGTCCATGCAATGCATTGGTTAGCCTATATAAGTAATGAAACTCAATGCAAGGTTCAAACATGAATATCATCGGCTCACATTAGAGTATGAATACTAATCACTGGCCACTTAACATAAAACATACATATTCATTTGATCATCCTTACATGGGTCATAATGAGCCATCCAAGAGATAAACACAAGTGAGGAGACTTGTCACGCAAACCGTCATCATAATTTTTTCCATATTTCAACATGAAAATCATACACGATAATAGTGGTGAGTAAATATAGTAATAAAATTAGAGAAAAAAAGGTGGTACAATATATATCAAGCCGAGACACAACGTGAGATTTCAAATGCCATGTCATTAATCTAATCAAGCATGAGCCAATATTAATATGCCAACGAGATAGGATTGATTATCGAGAAAGGGTGTGTCGTTATGAAAGAGAAGTTAGGGCGTTACGCCATCATGGAGAAGGGGGACATTAAATACACATTTATGCTAAAACCAGTGTAGCCAACATGAAGGATGAGTCACTGCAATCAGATTTGCAAAGAACTTAACTCGACCAATCATATTACCCGAAAAATACTACGTATATCACCAAGGCATTTTCATGGTGCAAATTAATATTATTGTTAACCATAAACATTGCTATATTGAATAACGTGCATAATCATGTTATTAATATCATCTTGAAAACATATCATCTGTGATCACTTCCCATAATTGTCATCATGACCTCATAATTAACCAATTTGACATGTAGAATTAATTTTGTTAACATATATGTTTGAATGTGAACCTTATAACTATAGCATATAAAAATTAATATCACATACTCCAAACCATATGTTTTACGAAGTATCCCTTATTATATTTATGACTATGACTTTTACTTCAATGGTTCATAATAGCACTGGTATGTCCACTCCATATATATACATCATACATCATATAAAACAACCAAAGCTTATATCGTGTACATGATTCTCTGATTAAGTGGGTATATATGGAACCTTCATGAATATCTTGTAAAGTGTCTCCACCATTACATCATGTATGTGAGGCTTCTTTTGTTTTACAACCATGTGACTCTTAAGATATATATATATATATATATATATATATATATATATATATATATATATATATATATATAGTCACATGGTTGTAAAACAAAAGAAGCCCCTAACTTGGATTAGCATATGAAACATTTATAAATATCGTCACAAAAAAAATGTTCAAAGTCAAGCAAAATGTGAAGAAACTTTAAACTTTGCAGAGGGTTATTTTTAAAGAAGGGTCCCACTTACTAGGTCAATTTTATTAAAATTTTGATATCATTTAGGATGGATTAGTTTAAACATGATCGCCATGGTTTGTGGAAGTTAAATCAATATTGGCAGTTGTCCACATTGGCTACTCCATGGGGAGACTTACTGGAAGCAAGTCAAAACACAACATCTATGGTCGAAAAGATCATGATTTTCAACTGTAGAAGAGTAGGATGCAGGTTGTCGTGAGGATGCGAAGAAGGGGAAGCAATAAGTGGGATGTAGAAGGCATACCTTGAGGTGGGTTATGCAGTTAATAATAAGGTTTGAACAAAGCTAAAGTGACCCATTTGAAGATAAGAATAACGTGTTTCTTTCTTTCTGCAAAATGTTATTACTGCAGAAGGTTATAATGTCACCTTATAAATTCCAAAGAAATAACAGGATTGAAATATTATACTTGCATAAGGATTAGATAGTGTTGGTTCCTTGCTATTGCATTAAAGAAAGCAGTAGTAAACAATAATGATAAAATATATCGCAAACAAAGGGGAAATGGAAATATTATAAAACTAAAAATGGTAAACATAAAGACTTCAAAAGAAAATAGAAAAAGGAAGAAACTAAAACAATAAATAAAATAAAATGTTATGTACAAAATTTTAGAGAGATGTTGATGATTCATCTAGTGTCCACTTCCACAAATGGCTTCAAATGAGAACCATTAGTGGGATATGACAAGACACAATTATTCTAATCTTTGAGCAAATAAGTGTTTGTTCCAATAACAACAACAATTTTAAAATGAATGATCCATAAAATTTGAATCATGTGGTGTTTACCTTTTTTCAGCATGAGCTGAGTTCCAAAGGAGGACTTTCTAATCAACAGTGAATCTGATATTTTTATATTTTTAATCGAAATACTCCTTTACTATTTTAATTCCGTGTTGAAGATTTTCGAGAGAGTGGGTTCACTATTCTTCAAGAGCCAACAACACTAAAACTCTTTGTGGAACATTCTTTGAAGTAAGTTCCTGAATCTGTACAGTGAGACAAAGAGATGAGAGTTCTAGTTCAGTAGGTAATATAGTAGGACATCTATAAACAAGATATAAGGGTGAAACACTAGTACTAGACTTCAAAGTAGTATGATCTAGCCATACTTCAAATTTTAACAAAGTATTTCAGGTACGAGGCTTGTCATTAATGACATTCTTTCATTAGGGGAATTTTGAGGTCTAAAATGGACCTCCTAAGGAAATTATTAAAGAATACTGGAAATAATAAAATAAGATTAGATTACATCATCAAATTTTAGAGGTAAAATAGAAAAAAGTAATTTTTCAACTCGTATTTTCAACTTATCCCCATATGGGTTTACTCAAATTTAGAGCGACAGTGTTAGGATATTCCGACACATAGGAAATAATTAGTTATAACTTGGTCTAGTGTATAGTTAGGTAAAGTGTGTTTCTTTAATATGTAATCTTTGTAACTTACAATCCAATGGTCATGATATGTTCTAGACATGAAGTGATCCGACAGTTCATTCTCTCCTCGGTATTACCGATACTTGATCCATTGCTTAACACCTAATTGGTCCACGATCTCCATTTAAAGAGCATGGAGGGTGATTTGTTTGGTGACCATTCATGAGAGAAGCTTATGTAAATTTTATTTCTTTTACATTAATAAATTGTCTAAAGTGGCCGCGTTGGCTCATGTCATGGACTGTTTCCCTCTTTGAGGGTTTTAACCACGTCAAGAATACTGGTGTACTAATTTGTGATCTGTTTGTGAGCAGTTTCCTTTGGTGTTCAATCCAAGGAACTTACTCTGTAAATTCCAACACGGTATTAGATCAATTCGAGGGTCGCATCCATTGGTGATCTAAATTCGAAGCTAGAACAACTGCATCTGATTGTCATCTCCTATATCTACTATTTCTAACCAATTTCCAGCCAAGAGGAATGCTTTATTGTGTTAGGAGCATATGTTCAAGTGAGAAATCCCTTTCGTTTCATGTGAAAAGGTTTCTGGTAGCCCTAGATACATCATTTTTAAGATCTGGAAGTATACAATCTTTATTTGTAGTTATAATTATTTATCTCTATGTTTATTTCGGTTTATAGTCCTCTATATTTTTTTTTTATTACCAGATCTATACCTTTGATGTGTGCGTGTGCTATTTTCCCCGCGACTCTGTTCGATTTGGGCAAACCAGAAACAAAAAGAAATGATTTTTCTCATGTGCATGCTCTTTTCTGCCGCGCCTTAGTGTGATCTCGGAAAATCAAAAACATTGAGGGAAATATCTAGTTTCCGACCAAATCTAACTTTAAACCATAAGACTTGGATACTTTTGTTTGTTCATTTGGTTTGTGTGGTTATTTTTTTTTTTGTAGGAAAAAAGGGGTTTTGCAAGTAAGCACACAACCCAAAGCTTCAGGTAGCTAAAAAAAAACCCTTCTTCCTTTCCAACAATTACTAAATCATTTTACCAACTCACTTGGTCTAAAGTTGATTTATGAGAATAAAGGTCTTCGGTTCAAGTCTTTCTTTTTGTTTAATTTTTTTTTCAAGAAACACATGTAACTTATGTTTTAAAGTTGCTTTATGTAAGAGTGTTCTTACCCATTATAAAAAGTGGGTCACTTATAATTCTAAGGTCATTTTATATTTTATTTAAGTTAGAATTTAGTGGATAGTTCATAAAGTACCATTGTAAAAGTGACTTTCACATATTATAAAAGTGGGTCACAGAAAGTAATCTTTTTTTAAAAGTGAGCTAATTAAATTAAGTTTGGAAAGGGTATTTTTTTTTTTCAAATATCACATTATCATCAACTTCCCAACATTCACGTGGTTCATTGGCATTTTCAACAATTTTTCTTCAAAAATCCATAACTTCTTCATCTGAAAGTTGTTTTCAAAGCCATTTTTTTAATCGGCCTAATTTTTCGAGATATTTCCATTGGAACACTGAGTTTTATCATATACAACTTCAGTTTATTTTAAATGGAAAGGCCATGTTTAGTTATTCTTGGTAGCACCAACTACTTCCAATGGCTATCCTACATGGTAGATTTACGTAGAAGGAAAGGTCTTTATAGAATAGCCTCAAGCTCAGAGTCTAAACATTAAGATGGAGATAATCAAGACAAATGGAAAAATAAGCAATATCAGGCATGTGGGTTGATAGGGATGTTTATTTCTCCAGACCTTAGATTCTATATCACAGAAATTGATACCCCAATGAAGCAATGAAAAAGCTCAGTACTGTTTTTGGAACTAAAAATGAAATTAGAGCCCATCAACTCCAAAATGAGTTGCTTACTTTGGACCCGAATAATTTTTCTTCCATTGAATATTTTTTGTCCAAGTTCAAGACACTTAGACTTCTCTTGGAAGGTGTTAAGGTTAAGATGGAAGATGGAAGCCTTATCTATTCCATTATTACTAAGTTAGGACCAGCCTACTCTATGTTTGTTTCCACTTTCCATTCCACTAGAGAAGCCTTTATTTCTCAAGGGAAAGCCTATAAGGCCCCCTCTTTTGATACCTTTTCTGATTCTTTAATAAGAGAACAAGATAAACTCTTACATCTTGGTATTCTTAATACTAGAAACTCTTCTAAGAAAGCCTTAGCAACCAACAACAACCAAGTTCAAAGAATCCTAAGAAGCAACATCCTAAAAATAATGGTCCTAAACTAAACAAGGGTCCTAAGCCATTTCAGTCTCAAAATGAAAAATCAACTCAACAAAATGACAAGGCAACTACAAACAAAGGGAAGAAGGCTTATATACATTGCAAATTTTGTAATCATGATGGCCACTTAGAATCCAAATGCTTTAAGAAGATGGAAGCCTTGGAAGAAGCAATGAAGAAGCATAACATCCATTTGGATCACTCTTCAACTTCAACTTCATCTTTAGGAATAACACTTTCTGTATCTAGTTGTCAAGAATCTCAGTTTGGTTATGCACTAGATGCATCTTCTTCTTCTCATTCTCATGAGTGGATCATTGATTATTGAGCTTCTTATCACATGGCAAACAAAAAATCCATGTTTTCTTCTTTAAATAGTTGTCACACCAAAAATATATATGTTGTTGATGATAGATCTCTTAGTGTTGTAGGGACTGGAACTATTCATATAGACAATGGTCAATTTAATGATGTATTATGTGTTCCTATGTTATCCTGCAACCTTCTATCTGTATATTAGATAACTCATTCAAGTGAAGGTAAAACCGTTGAATTTTCACCTCATGATGTTGTAGTTAAGGACCTAAGAGATCCTAGACAGATTTTAGCTACTAGCATTGCTAATGATTCTACAAGGTTGTATAATTTTAACAAATTTGGGTCATCAACTCCTCCCTCAGTATTTGTTGCTCATAATGATGAAGTGAGAAAACTTTGACATGAGTGATTTGGTCACTTAAACTATCGCTCCCTTCAAAATCTATGTAATGAAAATATGGTGACAGGTCTTTCTATGGTATCTTGCAGAGATGATGTTTGTTCCACATGTGTACTTGGAAAACATCATCAGAATAGTTTTGAAAAACATGCCTCTTGGCATGCCTCAGCCCCCTTACAACTTGTCCATACTGATTTATGTGGTCCACTTCCAGTTGTTTCATTCTCTGGTTACAAGTATTTCTTAACCTTCATTGATGATTTCTCCAGACGCAGTCAGGTATAATTCTTAAAACTCAAGAGTGAAGTCTTTAACATGTTCTTGGCCTTAAGGCCTTTGTTGAGAAACAATCTGGACATCAAATTCTTAAGCTAAGATCTGAAAATGGTGGAGAATATGTTAACAACAAATTCATCAACTTTTGCACTAACATGGAATTCAATTGCAACATACTATTCCATATACTCCACAACAAGATGGTGTAGCTGAAAGGAAAAATCACAACTTAAAGGAAATGGCTAACTGTATGCTTCAATCTAAAGGACTTAGTATTAATTTTTTGGCAGAAGCAATTAACTGTACAAATTACATAGTAAATCACACTCCTACTAAGGTTTTAAATAGTATCACTCTAGAAGAAGCATAGAGCTCAATTAAACTAGATGTAAGTCACTTTCATGTTTTTGGAAGTGAAGCATGGGCCCATATTCTAGATGAGATACATAAATCATTAGAACCTAAGAGTGAAAAATGTATTTTTGTTGGATATTCTAGAGATGTCAAAGGATATAGACTTCTTTAACCTAAATCCAAAAATGTCATCATTAGAAGAGATGTAAAGTTTGCTGAAAATATATCGGCCTATGAACCTAGTTTGGCAGCTGTGCCACCTCTCTCTATCTCTTCTACTTCTGAAAAATATTTGTTCTTCAGAAGATGAAAGCGAGGATGACAATCCTCCCCCACCTTCTAAGGATCCTCCTTCAGCTCCTCATCTTCCAAGGAGGATGAAGGAGGATGAAGGAGGATCCTCCTTCAGCTCCTCATCTTCCAAGGAGGATGAAGGAGGATGAAGGAGGATCCTCCTTCATCCTCCTTCAGCTCCTCATCTTCCAAAGTGGGTAAGTCCCTTATCATTCTTGTTCTTTATGTTGATGATCTTATCATTACTAGTAGTGATCCAAACCCTATAAACCATGTGAATTGTAGCCTTAAAAAGTAGTTTGAAATGACAGAATTAGGACACTTGCATTATTTTATTGGTCTTCAAGTCTTGCAATCCAAAGAAGGTATTTCCCTTTCCCTGTCCAAGTGTGCTTATGATCTTCTACGCTACTTTAACATGGAATACTATAAGCCAACCCATTTTCCCTTTCAGTATGGAGTCAAACTTTAAGTCACTTATACTTCCCCTAAAGTTGATGCTACCTTATACCATCAGCTTGTTGGAAAAATTTTGTATCTGACCCATACCCATCCTGATATCCTTTGTTTTTGGCTTTGTTTCTCGATTTATGCACAAACCACATGAAATTCATTGGAAAGAAGCTAAAAGAATACTTCTTTATGTTCTTGGTACAATTCAGTTTGGGATTCATTACAGTGAAGAATAATCTCCCCTATTGGTTGGTTTCACTGATTTTGATTAGGCTGGTGACCCTGATGATCAGAAGTCTATTGTAGGTTATGTCTTCACTCTTGGTTCTAGACCTATTACATGGTATTGCAAGAAACAAAGTGCCATTTCTCTTTCTTCAGCAGAAGTAGAGTATTGGGGCATTGCTGAAGCTAATAAGGAAGCCCTCTAGCTTCGTCAGATCCTGTAAGAGTTTTCTTTTCAGCAACAACATTCAACTACACTTTGCTGTGATAATCAAAGTGCCATTAAACTATGAAGAGATCTAGTCCAACATCATCACAAAAAACAAATTGAACTACACATGCACTTCATCGGAAAGTTCATTCATGACCATGTTCTTGAAGTGCAATATTGTTCAACTGATGATCAAGTTGCAGACATATTTACAAAGGCTCTCATAGAGGTGAAGTTTACTAAACTTCTATTTATGGTTGGAGTGCAGGAAGTTTGCACTAAGGGAGGATACTCTCTAATGCCTCCTTCCTTCTCCTATTTTTTCATATTTTTACATCTTTCAATCCTATCCCAAGTTGTTCTTGGGGGGGATGTTAGGATATTCCGACACATAGGAAATAATTAAGTATAACTTGGTCTAGTGTATAGTTAGGTAAAGTGTGTTTCTTTAGTATGTACTTTATGTAACTTAAAATCTGACGATCATGATATGTTCTAGACATGAAGTGATCTGATGGTTCATTCTTTCCTAGGTATTACCGATACTTGATCCATGGCTTAACACCTGATTGGTCTACGATCTCTATTTAAAGAGCATGGAGGGCGATTTATCCTGTGACCATTCATGAGAGAAGCTTATGTAAATTTTCTTTCTTTCACATTAATAAATTTCCTAAAGTGGCCATGTTGGCTCCGGCCGTGGACTGTTGCCCTCTTTTAGGGTTTTAACCATGTCAAGAATACTGGTGTACTAATCTGTGATCTGTTTGTAAGCGGTGTCCTTTGGTCTTCAATCTAAGGAACTTACATTGTAAATTCCAACAGACAACATTGATTAGATGCAGAATTTGATTCCTCATCCAAGGAGTACCCATGTTGCATACTTTCAATGGACCCTACCACTCGAAAAATAAGAATTACATGAAAAATGTGATTGCAATCACATTTTTTCATGTATTTCTCATTTTTTGTGTAGCAAGTCCATCAAAAGTATGAAACATGGGTAATCCTTGGACGAGGAATTAAATTTTTCATCCAACAAGTACTCCCTCTAGAAATTTGAGTAAAACCTTAAGGAGATAAGTGAAAATACAAGTTGAAAAAGTAGTTTTATTATTTTATTATTTTCAACCTTTTTAATTTTTTACTCCAAAAATGGTGAATCATCCCCCATTGTTGACATCATCATCTTGAATCCTATTAGTTCTTGTAAATTTTATTTTGGTTGTACGTTTTTCTTAGGAGGCCCATTTTAGACCTCAAAATTCCCCTAATGAAAATACATATCAAATTTTTATTAGTAGACTCTGCTAGTCAACTACCCAGTGGGTAATAAGTGGAGGAAGTTGATTGTTTACTGATTATAAAATTGACGGCATGAAAATGGACTCTTACCTCTGTGCATACAAAGAATATAGTGTCTAAATTTTTTGATCACTTTAACAAGGGAAAAATAATTCTTTTCAATCAATGCATATTCAAACTATTCATATAATAAGATTTGACTTTGAAAGTTCTCAGATGCTCTTTTCCTTGATCATATATTTGCATAAGGATGCTAGAAATAGCTTCCTCAGTCGTGTTAGTATAGATAATGAAGTCTCTAGCAAATCTAGTTTAGCTAAGATGGGTGCAGAAGTGATTGCTTGTTTGATAGCGATAAAAGCCTATTGTGTATAATCATCCCATTTAAAATCACAATCTTGCTTTGTTAGATTATGGATAGGCTTCACGATTTCAGAAAAATTATTTATGAAATTTCGAATGAAATTAATCTTACCCATAAGATATTGGATTTCATTTTTATAATTTAGGTTTGGAAGATTCTTGATAACAATGACTCGATAAGGATCAATACTGATACCTGCTTCTGAAATTATATGTCCCAACAATTTACTTTTTGTAACACCAAAAACCAATTTTTTAGGATTGAGAGAAATACCGAATCGTCTACATCGATGGAGAATATGCCTAAGATGATTAAAGTGATCAACTTGACACTTCGAATAAACAGTCATATCATCAAGATAGATCTAGATAATCTTCCTTATGAGGTCATCAAAGGGCAATTGCATGGCTCTTTGACAGGTAGCACCTACATTGATCAAGTCAAAAGGCATGCGCTCATAGGAAAAGATGCCCCAATGAGTGGTAAAGGTGGTCTTAAATTTATGTGCTTTCTTCATGCGTATCTAGTTGTAACCAGAGAAGCTACCCAAAAGTGACATCATTTTGGATCCTGCAACTTGCTAGAGAATCTGATCCATATTAGGCAGGGGGAAATTGTCCTTAACATTGGATTTGTTCAAATATCAATACACCCAAACGAATATCGCCATTTTTCTTCCTAACCAGGACTAGATTTGCTACCCAATCTGAATATTTGATAGGAAAGTTGGTGTGAGAATTAATCATTTCCTCTATTTATTTCTGGATGGTTGACTCAAGTGAAGAATTAATAAGTCTCTATCTTTTCCTTACAAGTTTGACTTTTTTTTAATTGGATTAGCATGTTGTATGATACCTGAATCAAAACCACGAAGTTCCTTGTATCACTAGGCAAATACATCAGAGAATCCCTTGAAATGGGGAATGAACTTATCTTTTTCTTGATTAATGCATTGAGCCCCAATTTGTAAAATCTTGGGATCATCAGAGGTCCCAATATCAATCGGGATAGCCTCACCAATTTTCATTTTGTGATTCTTCTCTATGATTATTCTTTGATGAGGGGACATCACTGGGAGAAAAGGAGATTTGTAGTGGAGAGAATATGGAAGGATACTTGTTGTCTTTTAGGGATATGATTTGTCTGTCATATATTGACTGATTAGGAAGATGAGGCCTGTCCAAAAATTAGAACACACAATTAGGCCTGTCAGGTAGGGTTTGATGAAAATGGCTTGAAGCATAAGAAACCAATCGGTCAGCTAAAGCATTAATCTCTCTACGAACATGAGTAATAATAAAGCTAGTCAATAGAGATATTTTCTCCCAAGTCAATTGAGTGTAACACTTGATTAATGTTTTAGTGTGAGAATAAAACTTCCTAATGAAATTGATAACAAGTTTGGAATCACCATAACTAGACAAAGATTTACATCCTAATGTGAGAGCTTGTTTGATTCCAAGAAGAAGGGCTTCAAATTCAAGTCTAAAGGCATATTGGTGCAATCTACCTTGAGGTGAATATAAGAGAATACCAACACCATTTCCCTCGCGAGATGAAGCACCATCGAAATGTAGATAGAAAAGTTGATCATATTATTGAGGTTCACTAAGAGGAGAAACATCTTCGTCTATGAAGAGGGAGTAAACGCCCATTTCTTCCTCAATGTAATTGACATAAGGCTGAGGTAAACCTTTGATGAAGAGAGTGATATGACCTTCCCTATAGACAATAATGTTCTTAACATTTTTGGGAATGGTCATATGTGTCCCATCAAAAGATAAGTATCCACCTGTACGGACTTGCCAATCCGTTCCTAATATAATATGATAGTTTGAAACTAACATGTCCATCACCTCTATGTTACATGTATTCCTAATTTTTAGGTGGACACAAACAACCAAGGTAACATATTTTATTATACCAATTGGTTCTTGTAACAAGTTATTGAAACCTACTATATTTAGGGGAGTGTCATCAGTACATTGCAGACCAAGTTCTTCCATGATAATCTTAGGCGTAACATTTGGTCCAGACCCTCATCTACCATGCAAAAATGTGTGATCTTGTCGTGATTTTTCATGGACAAATAGAATGGAGAGGTCCTAAAGGGATTGGAAGGATTGTTAGCAACATAATTAATTTCCTAAGGGGATTCTTCAGGTTGGACTTCAAAGTAATTAATGGGAGCAAGGAAATTCCCTTTGAGGAATACTTTTAGTTTCTTTTGTTTCTCGCGAATTGTAGCCATATCAAGTAACAAAACATTAGCCTTAATGTTGGCCATTTGAGTCAAAATGTTGAATCTGGAAAATGAAGTTGAAAAAGAAGAAGGAGAGGAATATATAGTTTGAATGGAAGTGGAAGTATTTACAGATGAATGGTTAAAGGTGGGATCCAAGGAATTTTTATTCGAATTCTACTTAGAAGATTGTTCTTTAGTGGTACGATCCTTATGAGCACTTCTAATATCAATAGACAAAACATCTTCTTCATCAGTCCAATTAAGATTAGCCACGATAGGGTCATACCTTTTACCAAAAATCCTATCCCTAGCGCTTGTGAGCTTGAGTTGTTTTCCCATCATGATATTTCTCACAAAAATAATACCATGGGTGATAAAGGAGAGGAGCATGTTGATAAATATGCTGGACAACATGTGCATGCCACAAAGTGGAGCTTTCAGTTGAGAGTTAATTATTTGTTCATATGAAATCAACCTATTACTCATGTCTTGCATGGGTTGTAAGATTGATGTAATATATATTTGGTTTTCTTGATCCTCGATAGGTATGCATATCCTTTGAACTTCTCTTCATATTCCAAGTAGTTTTGCAAGGAAGACTCAAGGTTGGTAGTGCTTTTCTCTTCTATCCATTGGCAATAGGGGGGAGATAACACACTGTAATAGTGCATCATTGAAACTTGGTTCTGAGTGCGGATAATCTCATGAATCTAATTATAAAGTTTAGTAAATCGAAGGTTGAAATTTGTAATGTTCTACCCTTTGGAAAAATAAACATTATTGTAATCACTTAACAGCTCAATCAGACTCTGAGGTTCACCATAATTTTATTTTAAAAATAACAAAGTTCATCCCAAATATTCAAATCTTTCGAAAGAAATTCAAAGAAATCAACAACAACCTTGCCGAAGAGAGAATTAATGAAAAATTGCATACATGTATCATTATCATTTGGCCCAATATTGTGGAAAGCATTCAAAAAAGTGATCAAGTGTCTATTTATAGTAATGGTGTCATCGAAAAATAACTTGGGAAAATTATCTTTAAACTTGGGAAGAGGAGCATTCACAGGAGAAAGACTAAACATGGATTGAATGTGCTAAGGGGTTGCATTAACGTCCTCCTTGAATTGAAAGAGTGTAATTTTTTGAATGACTTTGGTTGGATTGGTATTAGATCATTGAGGATTGAAAGATGAATAAATAGATATAATTGAGATAGTTGGAGAAGCAATAACACCAGAACTAGATGAAGAAAATTTGGAGGAAGTGGATCCTTGAGTCCTCATTGAAGGATGACCTTGTATTCCAGACATGATTTTTTTTTCTAGTGAGGTAGTTTGAGACAAGCTTGTAAGACTTTGAAGGAAATAATGACGTGCTTCAACCTTTAAAACAACCTAAGATGTTGAATTTCGTTGATGGGCATATATTTAGACTATCACCTCTAAGGTGTTGGAAAATGTAACTAGGTTCGGTCTTCATTAATGTATTTGAGTCATCATAAAATGAAATTGTCAAAAGAATAAAGAAAATAACTTTTATTATTGTATCAATGACATGAAAGCATGGGTTTCATGTTTGGGTGATCATTATATTAGTCAAATTCCCCATTGTGGACTCCTGGGATTAATATTGATTTTATAGAGTCATTGTACATTCAAAAAGACCCTTCTTGGGATTTTGAATCATGTAAAAAGGTTTACTATTGAGTCAAATATAATTTATGTAACCTCCACACCATGTTTACCTATAAGAGATCAAGTCAGCCTAAGGACATCAATTTGACCTCTCTTGGATCCTATAAATAGAAGGAATTCGAATTCATTTCGAGCATCTCATCTCTAGCTAGTTAGATATCCCTAAGGAAGTTGGAGAAGTGCGAAGAGGGTCGAATGAAACAAAAGAAAGTGCGAGTTGGGTCAAGTCTAAGGAGAAGAAGAAAATCAAAATTTTGGAGCCTCTCTCTCTCTTTGTTTCATGCCCTATTTTGGGAGATCAAAGTCTTCCAAGTTTTGCTATTGCCTGATGCTGAAAGTTTTTGCATAGTCGAAGTTGCTAGGAAGGAAGTGCTACTGGAAAGGGGTCGAAGATATGGGAGGTTGACTTGGTGTGGAGGGAAGGTTTGGTGTTTATTTAGGGTGAAGAGTCTCAAAGAATACTGTTGAAAGGAATATAATTTTTGACTGGGTCCCCTTGAGGGGGGTTTTTCCCTAGCATAGTGCCTACATCTTGTGTCTCTTTTTTGTGATATTCATACACACATAATATGGTAATTTATTGATGAAAGATAATATAATAAAGAAGTAAAAGAAGCCAACATAACTCACAAGTAATTATCAAGTAAGAGGAATCAAACCCTAATCTACTTGCATTGATTTCCTAACATGGCATCAGAGCTAGGGTCAGGAAAAGTTGAAGCTCACTTTGTTGACATGGAGTCTCCCTCTTTGATGAACTATATAAGAATGGGTATCAACACTACTGGAAGTTGGATCAAGAAGGTCATCCATTACTTATACAACAAGGTCAAAAGTTAAGGATTCTTGGTTTCTCTTACAGGTTCTCTTAATGATGACAATGCATGGATCATTGATAGTGGAGCATCAAGACACATGACATGAGAAAGTAAACAACTTCATACACTATCAAAGGAGAAATATTCCCATGAAGTGGAATTGGGTGACAACAAAAGCTATGTTGTTAGAGGTCTGGGATCAACATCATTGAAGATGGAAAATGAATCAAAGCTTCACCTCAACAACATTCTATATGTTCCAGGTTTGAAAAATAATTTGCTTTCTGTTTATTGTTTAGAAGATAAATGGGAAATATTTTCTTTTGTTGATGGAAAAGTATTGGTTTAGGGAAAATACTCCAGCATTGATAAAGCTAGGGTTATTGGAGTTCCTGAAGGAAGCTTCTATAGAGTCATTACACCACCTCCTCAAGCTTTGGTTCATAAGTAAATCAATCCCACTGAGATATGGAATAGGAGGTATGGTCATCTACATTATAAGGTCATCCCTACTCTTAGTCAATTGGTTCATGGTATCCCTGATATGAATTTAGATCATGAAGGTGTGTGAAAGGGATGCTCTTTGGGAAAGCATACAAGAAGGTCATTTACAAATAATGAAACTAGGTCTAAAGAGATATTAGACCTCATCCATTCTAATGTGTGTGGGCCCATGTCTGACAAATTAGTTGTAGGTCATCTCTGCTATGTAACAATCGTTGATGACCATTCTAGAAAGACATGGCTCTACCTTCTCAAAACAAAAGATGAAGTATTTGATAATTTCAAGGAGTTTAGGTCTAAAGTGGAAACCCTAACTGAAAGAAAGCTAAAAACCCTAGGTTAGACATTGGTGGGGAATACACGTCTAAGGAATTGATTTCATACTGTAAGGAATCAGATATTAAGAGGGAGCTCATTGTTCCCTATTATCTTAAACAAACTAGATTGGATGAAAGGAAGAATAGGTTAATTGAAGAAGGCATTTGAACTATGCTCCTTGATCAAGACCAACCAAAATTATTATGGGTAGAAGACGCAATGAAAATCGTGTACATTCAAAATAGAAGTCCTCATAAAAGTCTTAATAATACAACACCCGAAGAAGTATTCTTAGGATATAACCTGAGTGTGGATCACCTTCGAATATTTTGAAGTCTAGCATACATCCATGTTCCTAAGGACAAGCGAAATAAGTTGGACTCTACAAGTATCAAGGGAATATTTGTTGGATATAATATCTCCTCAAAAGCATATAGAATCTACATTAAAGAAGAAATTCATATTGAATTAAGAAGGGATGTCATATTTGATGAAAATCAAGAATACAAGAAATTAAAGGATATTCCTATTGGTTCTGATACAAAGAAGTTCCCATATTTGAAGAAGAAGAAGTTCATCATGAAAACCCTACGACAAATCAAGAAGAAGAAGAAGGACCAAGTGAGCCTATTCAATTGGTGGTCAGCCCAACCATAAGGAAAAGGCCAAATTGGTTAAAAACTACATTAGAAAATGCTTAAGGACATGAAGCTATGAAGGAAACCTTTAGGAAAAGTAAGAAACCAGAAAGATATTATGGTTATGATACATACATGACAGAGTTAATTGAAGCTGAACCATATACATTCAAGGAATCTGCTCATCAAGAGGTTTGGAAGAAAGCAATGTAGGAAGAACATCAATCCATCATGAAGAATGAGGTTTGGGAAATCATTCCTAGACCTAGTGACAAATCGATTGTCACCTCCAAATGGATCTATAAGATCAAAATTGTTATAGACATTTTTGTGCCTTACAGCATTGAGCATGAAATGTCCATAATCTAAGGGATCCAAAGTCCCTAAACATGTTGTTCCTACCCCTAGAGGAACACGGCTAACAAACCAGAGCAATTCACAGAAGTTCTCCACCAGAAACTGCTCAAAAACAAGTCAATTCAGGATCATTTCAGTGGCTACACTAGCTGTTTGCGCTGAATGTCAAAGCCAACACTGGCTACCTGTGTTGAATGTCAAAGGGAACACTGGCTACCTGTGTTGAACGAGAGTGGACATGTGGCAACCTCATTTCTCAAGGTGTCAGAACCCAGGAAGCTTCCAAAATGACACTTGCCTCAGGGAATTCGACTGGTGATGAGTAAGAGGTTCCAAATCTCCAAGTGGAAGCAAGAACCTCCAAGTGGAATCAAGAACTGACAGAGGGAGAGGACACTAGTCAGATCTCAAGCTGACTCATCTTCTCTCCAAACATCTATATATGGATCTCTCCTCCATGAGATCTAGAGGCTGGAATTTTGTTATTGCAAAGAATTGTTGTTGGTTTGAGATTGGAATCATTGGGTGCTTAATGCTTTGAAGGGGGTGAAGATAGGAATTCCATTTGTTGGGAAGGAGATGCTAGATTGGAGCCCTCTGGGTTGTATCTCTTCTTGAACCTTGTTATTCATCAATAAAGCTATCTTGGTTTCTCCTATATACTGATGTATTCTTGATGTATGATTGCATTAGTGTATTTGGTTTATTTCTAATCCTAAACTAGTTATGAATGTGAATATCTGTCTTTGTGTAGTGTTCTTCTCTTGTCGCAAGTAGCTGTTCTCTTGTGATCTTGCAAGAACCCGTTGAAGCTGGACAAGCAAGAAGGCAAGTAGCTGTTCTCTTGTGATCTTGCATGAACCTGCTGAAGTTGGGCGAGTGAGAAGGCAAGTAGCTGTGAACTCCCAAAGAGAAGAGAGACCGGATCGAGGGACAAACGGAAGACACCGGTAAGTCTATTTATCTCTCTTCTTTCACATTTCATAAAGGAATAAACCAGAATAGCTGTCCTTGTTTGTTGCTAAGGCACTGTCACACCTTAGGTGGATAGGATCGTCCTACATAGGCATTTTTCCCCACAACAAATTGGCAACTCCGCTGGGGAGATCTGTTTAGTCATTTTATTTGTGTTTCTATCATTGTTTGTTTCATAGACTTGACAGCAATAATCGAACTGCATCTGCTTTTCCCAGATGCAAAGTAGACAGTTGCTGCTTTGATCCAATCACTGGACTTGTCTATGATCTGAACAATGGACTCACAAATGATTTGATGATCCTTTGTGATAGATCTTAGTACCCCCTCAAAGCATCCCTTTGATTGAACCTTGCTTGTTGCTTTTATTTGGCCTGAAACAGTAGATTAAATAGCAATCTGTGACCCAGAACCAGTGAGAAACGAGAGTTTCTCCTTCAGCGCAGACCCAGTGAAGGGATTCTGCATTTCAACGCAGGTCCTATGAAGATTACCTGCGCTGAATGTCAAATCCCCTGTGTTGAGGTTGCGCTGAACCAGTTTGCCCTTGTGCAGCTGGGGTTCTCTACTCTGTTTTGCCTTGTTTTGATCTCTGATTTTTGCAGCCTATAACCAGCATAGGTACCAGTCTGATAACTCCTTTTCTCTGCTTAGATTCCGCCTCCTTTTGTACAAAAAGACTGTGAGTGTTTTTATGTGTTTGTGGCGTCATTTACAGTTTTCCTTTGCATGAGTGAAATAGTCATCCTGTAGCCCTTGATTCAGATCTGTTGATTTTGATCTTAGAAGAGAGTTCATTGGCTGTTTGCAGATTGATTATACAATTACTCTTTCTTATTGGTTTGAGTTTGTCTCTTTTAAGTGTCGAAACAAGTATTCATTTCGAAAATCGTTAAGTGTTGTAATCTCTTCTACCCTCTCTGATTTCGAAAAAGTAAACTTGTTTGTATTGGTCATTTAAAAGCAAATTCAAAGTTGTACAAAAAGCTTTCTTTGTAGGCATCAATACTAAGAAAGAGGAAAACAAACACCTGCATTGTGCATTTGCATTTTGATAGTTTGCATGTCTGATTTAGGAAAAGTGCATTAGAGTGTGCTGATTTCTCTTTGAGAAAAGATGGTGTCTTTCTTTTCCCTTAGTAGCTAAGATTTTCAAAGTTGAAAAGATATAAAGCATGCTTATCATCTTTAGACTTCATTTAGGAATTGTATCATACATCTCGTGGTGAACCTTGAAAGGAAAACTTCTAAAAAGATCAACCTAAAATAAATTGAATGAACTTAACAACGCTTTGCAACATAACGCACAACATAGAGGTCTAGGCTAGAGACGTGTTCCGGCGTCGTTAAGCCTGGTGACTGTCGATCTCGTGGATGGTGGGTGATTCCTCCTGAGGGATGATAGCGCCAGTACGGATTGTGCTCCCACGTACCGTCGCGTATATATTGGGAGACCCCTATAGGCATAAAACCTTTATCCTTAGGAAGCCGTGTCGGTCGCCCTACTGATCGCAATGCACTGAACACAGCATTCAGGAAGATTGACCGCCCGTACCCTAAAAAGTATTCTGCGGTTTTGCGAGAAGTTTGGCACACCCTCTGCCTAGAACTCTAGAGCAGTTCCTTTTGGCCTTTTTCAGACTCTATAACGGAAAAAGTCCATCCGAGCATTTGTCACTTCGGGCTCGTTAAAACATCGAAGGAGACTAGAGTCATCTTTAGCTTTTTCTCGACTCTTTAAAACTGAAAAAGCAAGTTGTGTCTAAGCGTCGTTAAAATTTATTTTAAACGGAACAATCACCCTTTATTCCTGCGTTGATCTTTAGGTTGAAAAAATGGAGCACACCAACCAAGGAATTCCCCTTGGTGGAAATCCTAGTCCCTTCTCCTCTTGGGGAGATGTTGGTGCGCCCCATATGGCCACATTGTCGCTTCCAGGACTGACAATTGGCCTGCCAGTCTGGCTCTTTTCAACCAATGTCGTTCAGAACACCACCATTCCTGAACAGTCGAGTCAACAGTTAGACCAGACCAGAATTGCCAACCAGCCTTCTACCTCATCTAACTCTTCCTCTCCTCCTTCCTCTTCGCTTGACGGAACTGGTAAAACAAAAAACCAAGTTCCTAAGGAGAAGAAGGAAAAGAAGAAGAAAGAGAAGAAGAAGAAGGAGCCAAAAGCGACTGGGGGCAAACAAGTGTCGTCTGACAAAAATCCACACACAGCACTGACCAGGCCTAAATCGCCATGTGTCATATGCAAGGGAGACCACTTCCACAGAGATTTTCCCTGCATCCCTCGGATACTAAGGGACTGGTCTCCCCGTTTGCACAATTCGGTAGCATCAACCTCTGATAGCCATGTTGACTGCTCACCATCGACTAGTGAAAGTGAAGTCCCAGGACAGAGAAGGAAAGCTAGATTTCCCTGCAAACTGTGTGAAGGCGACCATGCCATCCACCGTTTTCCCTTCTTAGACGCGGCTAAAAGAGTTCTGGAAGATCGCCCGATTTTACGAGCGCAACTTCCTCCTGGATATCAAAAACTCCTGCCAAGTCCTTCACTAGTTGAGAACCCAGCTGGCCCGCCCAGGTGGTCAGCCGAAGCACCTATCATTGAAGATGAACCATCTGGATCCATGCCTGACGAAAGTCAAAAGGTTGAGGTGGCAGTTGACCCGGTTTTTCCTTCAGAGGATCTATCTTCGAATGATACCATCACAGAGGAGAATAAAGACGACACCGTCCAAATTCTCTTCATCAACACTGACTCTGATGAACAAGGGGGCAATGCCCCCATTCCTTTATCGCAGGAGGTAAGTTCGTCAGAGCGATATCCGGCCATCTATTCGGTCCCACCACCAAGCAACCTAGTTGTCTCGTTCGACTGGAACCAACTAGGCAGACCCCGTTTGCCAGCAAGCATACCATTCAGAATTATCGTTCAAATATACAGAATGGTAATGGCCAGCACTATCATTGATGAGGGGGCATCTGTGAGTATCCTTTCCTCTATTTCTTGGAAAGCGCTTGGTTCACCAACGCTTTTGCCTGAAATGAGAAATCTATCAGGTTTTGATAAAGGAACCAGTCGACCTTTAGGGATCCTCCCCAATGTGCCCATAACATTGAAAGGGAAGACCGTTCAAATGAACGTGATGGTCGTTCAAGGACCCTTGGATTATAACCTACTCCTTGGACGAGACTATATATATTGCATGGGAGCTATAGTCTCCTCACTCTTTAGAGTAATGTGTTTTCCGCATGAAGGAAGAATGGTCAAGCTCGTGGACAAACTTTCGTTTCCCGGATCACGCATCGCAAATAGTCATGTACCATCCCTAAATGGTCTATTCACGCAAGAAGTGTCTCAACCCACGGTCCTTCCTCCTGATGAGCGCGAGTAATCCGGGAGGATATGACTGGAACCCAGGGGGCATGCGTCCTAGTCTGCTTCGGCAGGAAAAATTTGGGTATAGGGTAGGTTTCCGCAGGAGAATATGACTAGTCTGTACCCCGCCCATGCTGGAAGAGGGTTATTTTAGAATAAGATTCTTTTGTCAAAGTTATGTAAGTTGGCGGGCATCGTCACTCACCTTTGTCTATTTCGGTAGACATTGCCGAGGAAGTGTTTTGTTTGAAAGATTAACGAGACAATCTTTGGGTAACCTGAAAGAGGTAAGCCTCTCTCGTTAAAACAATTGTTTTGACGGAAAAGAAGTAGAGGTAACCTTGAAATCGTACTTTATTCCTGGGGGCATGCAAACTTTTTGGAGTGCTAGCAAGGGGCGGCTATTTATTTTTTAAATTTTTAGGTCCTCCCTTTAAACCTGTAGGTCTAACCCTTTAAACTCGTAGGATTAGTCATTTCCGAACTTGCATAACGAAAGGATGCGGGGCATAGCTTTGTGAGATGAAGCTCCATAAAAAATAGAATCTCAATGAGACACTCTTATCATATGACTGGTATATCGAGCAGTTTTAGCACACAGTTCATGCTCGTTAAAAAATAAACGCAAGATTCGAGCAGTTTTAGCACACAGTTCATGCTCGTTAAAAAATAAACGCAAGAACCGAGCAGTTTTAGCGCATAGTTCATGCTCGTTAAAAAATAAACATAAGATCGAGCAAATGTTTCCACCCGCGTTTAAGCTCGTTAAAAAATGAACTATCCCGGTAAATAACCACAGTGAATGTAATATCATCAGCCATTAAAGCCTTGGTCGTGTTTGCACCATCACCTCCACTTTTTATTTGGCCGATCGTTCACCTCCATATGATTGTTTACCCATTTTGAGGAACAGCTGCGAAGAGTGATTTCACCTAGCCATCCTTGTGACACTTCCGTGATTGGAAAATTCCAACCTGTACCTGGAATCAGCTGCTAACCCTGTTTATCACTCGTTCCTCAAAAGACGAGTCTTCTTTAAGCTCTTTTCAACTGACTCGTAAAATATGAAAAGATTGTCGAGTCCTTGGCCTTCCAGCTCATTAAAGGGACAGGAAGAGCTATCTCTCCTCTAGATTTTAATCTTTTTGGACCTGAGGGATTATTGCACAAAAAGATCGAGTGCTTGTTTTATTCGGCTCGTTAAAACTATCGAAAACTCATCCCTTTTGTATTGTTTTATACTTTTTCGGACTTAAGGGATTAGATGACGAAAAAGGACTTTTGGAGTTAACTTTATGTACCTTTTCAGACTCTCTAAAAATGAAAAGGATCGAGTTATCTTTGTCGTTAGACTCGTTAAAATCATTAAATAGCGACAAACTTGTCTTTAGACGAGAACGAGTTTCACTATCGCTAGGCTCGTTAAAACATAGCGATGGGATTGCCCGAAGGGCAGGTTATAGAACAAGCATATGTTATCCTCCTCAAGCTTGACAAAAATAAAGAGGTACTGGTCAGCAATGACTGGGGAAAAATTGGGAGAAACTAAAGAAAACTTTGATGGTAGCAAGTCGCTCTTGAACATGACACTTTTCCTCCGTACCACAGTCGGGTTGGGTTGTTTCATTCACCGGTCACATCCATGGTCTCGCCATACCATCCATATTTGGGGTAATGCTACCAATCCATTGCATCAGTGTCGCCATATGTTCAAGAGAAGTCGTTCAGAAAATTCAACCGTGTCCCATCCACTGCCATACATTATCCTTCATCCCTTCATGACCGCCACCCTGAATCATATGTCACAGATCGTTTTCACCTCCATTAAAATCATTAGCTCCGTTCCGTGTCACTGATGTGGGATTCATTAAGGCCCTCCTTTGACGGATCGCTTCTTGTCGACATTAGCTCATTATCCAAGAAGTTGATCTAGGAACAACCCTCAGTACTTTGAAGCTTGCATGCCTCAATGGCAAGTTTCTCACTTCCGGCGACAGGTATACATCAATGACCTTCGACCGAAAGATTTTGCGTGGTGTTCGAGGCCAAGTCCTTTATTCACACCACGTGAATTGTACTGCAGTACCTTGAGGGTCATTATCATTATCGATGATTCCTCTCGCGCTTGTTAACGGTTTACATCATTGACCGGTAATCAAGCAATGTCTTTCCATGTTTGACTTCAGAACATTTCTCACATGGATCGACTTGTACTTAGAGTGAATATCGAACGAGTTTGAAGACCCCGGATCTAGTTTCATCCATCCGGGATGCGATATATATTCAGGAAAGATAAAGACATTGACATGTACATCATTGCAGCAGATAATCATCCTACTCAAAGGATGATAATTTCATCAAAATTATCAGTCTACCACTAGACGATTGTCTGTTCTATGTACATAAAAATGAATTTATAAAGCTGAGCATGGGAATGCCCGCCTCAGCTAGATCATGAAAGCAGTATGAAAAATAATGTATTGTATTGTATCTTATTACAGGTCTCCTCCCAGCATTGGATGAACTTCGGATCCCCCTGATAAAGCATTTCACCCGATAAACGGCCTCATACTTTAGGGGGCAACTGTTATAGACATTTTTGTGCCTTACAACATTGAGCATGAAATGTCCATAATCTAAGGGATCCAAAGTCCCTAAACATGTTGTTCCTAGATCTAGAGGAACAAGGCTAACAAACCACAACAATTCACAGAAGTTCTCCACCAGAAACTGCTCAAAAACAAGTCAATTCAAGATCATTTCAGTGGCTACACTAGCTGTTTGCTCTGAATGTCAAAGCCAACACTGGCTACCTGCGTTGAATGTCAAAGGGAACACTGGCTACCTGCGCTGAACGAGAGTGGACATGTGGCAAGCTCATTTCTCAAGGTGTCAGAACCCAGGAAGCTTCCAAAATGACACTTGCCTCAGGGAATTTGACTGGTGATGAGTAAGAGGTTCCAAATCTCCAAGTGGAAGCAAGAACCTCCAAGTGGAATCAAGAACTGACAGAGGGAGAGGACACTAGTCAGATCTCAAGCTGACTCATCCTCTCTCCAAACATCTATATATGGATCTCTCTTCCATGAGATCTAGAGGCTGGAATTTTGTTATTGCAAAGAATTGTTGTTGGTTTGAGATTGGAATCATTGGGTGCTTAATGCTTTGAAGGGGGTGAAGATAGGAATTCCATTTGCTGGGAAGGAGATGCTGGATTGGAGCCCTCTGGGTTGTATCTCTTCCTGAACCTTGTTATTCATCAATAAAGCTATCTTGGTTTCTCCTATATACTGATGTATTCTTGATGTATGATTGCATTAGTGGTTTATTTCTAATCCTAAACTAGTTATGAATGTGAATATCTGTCTTTGTGTAGTGTTCTTCTCTTGTCGCAAGTAGCTATTCTCTTGTGATCTTGCAGGAACCCGTTGAAGCTGGACAAGCAAGAAGGCAAGTAGTTGTTCTCTTGTGATCTTGCATGAACCTGCTGAAGCTGGGCGAGTGAGAAGGCAAGTAGCTGTGAACTCCCAAAGAGAAGAGAGACCAGATCGAGGGACAAACGGAAGACACCGGTAAGTCTATTTATCTCTCTTCTTTCACATTTCATAAAGGAAGAAACCAGAATAGCTGTCCTTGTTTGTTGCTAAGGCACTGTCACACCTTAGGTGGATAGGATCGTCCTGCATAGGCATTTTTCCCCACAACAAAAATTGTTGTTGATGGAAGTATAGACAAGTAAAAAGAAAGTACAAAGCGAGATTTGTTGCAAGGGGTTTCTCTAAAAAAGAAGGCATTGATTATGAAGAAACCTTTTCTCCCACAACAATGTACACTACCATTAGCTCTTTGGTTCCATTGGCTACAACAATGGGTTGGAATATCCACCAAATGGACATGAAGACCATGTTTTGAATGGGACCATTGATGAGAAAGTGCATATCGAACAACCTGAAGGCTTTGAAGTTAATAGTAGAGACTCTCATGTTTGCAGACTTCAGGAGGCCCTATATGGTTTGAAGCAAGAACCTAGGGCATGGTGTGCAAGGACGGATGCATATCTATTTATAATTGGGTTCGTGAATATTTTTTTTTATCCAAATATCTACATCAACGTTGTGAATAATGAGACCATCATTATTATACTATATGTGGATGATCTATTCATCATAGGTGTGGAGCGAAGAATTCAAGAATGTAAGAATATGTTGGAAATTGAATTTGAAATTAAGGATCTAGAATTGATGCACTATTATCTAGGTCTAGAAGTATTGCAGAGACATGGGGAGTTATATTTGGGGCAAGGAAATTACATCATCAAGTTGTTGCGGAAATTCAGGATCATGGATTCCAACCCGGTGACTACTCGTATGATCACCAATCTCAAGAAGTTGAGGGGATCTGACTCTAGTATCGTGGGTCCTACCTCCTACCGATAGTTGGTGGGTTCCCTAATGTATTTGGTAAATACTAGGCTGGATATATGTTTTGCAGTAAACATTCTTAATCAGTTTTAGTTGGAGCCTCGTCATGATCACTGGATAGCTACCAAACATATATTGAGGTATCTTCGTAGCACTATACATCACTGCTTAAAGTATGATAGTCAAGAAGTCAAGCTAATTGGATTCACATATTCTAATTGGAGTGGCATTGAGACCGATGGAAGGAGAACTACTGGAGGATATTTTAGTCTGGGAGATGTTATGATCTCATGGATGAGTAGGAAGCAAGATCCTATTGCTTTAAGTAGTGTTGAGGAAAAATATGTGGCTGCATGTGAAGCAGGAAAAGAGTTTTTTTGGTTAAGGAAGATTCTTAAATATTTGTTCGAGAAGTCTCTGGGTCCTACTGTGATTAATTGTGACAACCAAAGTTGTATGAAAATGTCTGGATATCTTGTGTTTCTTGCTAGAACGAAGCATATCAATAATAAGTTCCACTTTATTGGAAACCTGGTGTAGGATGGGATTGTGAAGTTAGAGTATGTCTCAACAGATGAATAACTAGCATACATACTAACAAAGGCTCTTCTTAATAATAAGTTTGAATAGCTAAGGAACCTGCTCTGTTTATTAGATATTGTTGATTGTATTGATGATAAGATATTGGAATATATTTTTTGAGGCTTTCCGAGTGAAGCATTTCCTGGGAAGACATCTGGCCGACACTTTGTCTTGATGTCTAAGTCCCAAAATAGGGAAGGAGGTGTGGGTTATAGAGGTTTGACCATGGATACACACCTAGGTCACTGGGTTGGTGGTTAGAAAGTACGCCTGATGGTACTTAGAGAGGTTGAAAGCTTGAGTCCACCTTATTCCACTTGGATAGATTTCCCTGGTTAGGAATTTAGTCTGTGGCATTAATGCAGTGCCTAAATTGATGAGAGACCAATGGATATATTTACCTAGTTAGGAATCTATTCAATGGCATTGTGGTGCCTAAAATTTTTAATTCTTCATATAGTTTTAGATCTCCCATTGTATTTGTATATTATGAATACCTCCCTAGTTAAGAGGGAGTGTTGGAAAATGTAACTAGGTTTGGTCTTCATTAATGTATTTGAGTCATCATAAAATGTACTTGTCAAAATAATAAAGAAAACAATTTTTAGTATTGTATCAATGAATTATTAAAGCATGGGTTTCATGCTTAGGTCATCATTATATTAGTCAAAGTCTCCATTGTGGACTCCTAAGATTAATATTGAGTTTATAGAGTCATTGTACATTTAAAGAGACCCTTCTTGGTCTTTTAAATCATGTAAAAATGTTTACTATTGAGTCAAATATAATTTATGTAACCTCCACACCAAGTCAGCCTAAGGACATCAATTTGACCTCATTTGGAGCCTATAAATACAAGGAAATTGAATTCAATTAGAGCATCTCATCTCAAGCTAGTTCGATATCCATAAGGAAGTTGGAGAAGTGCGAAGTGGGTCTAAGGAAGAAAAAGGAAGTGTGAGTTGGTTCAATTCTAAGGAGAAGAAGAAAATCAAAATTTTGGACCCTCTCTCTCTTTGTTTCCTATTCTAGTTTCAGAGATCGAAGTCTTCCAAGTTTTGTTGCTACTTGATGTTGGAAGTTGCTACATATTCGAAGTTGTTGGGAAGGAAGTGCTGTTGGAATGGGGTCGAAGATCTGGGAGGGTAACTTGGTGTGCAAGGAATCTTTGGTATTTGTCTAGGGTGAAGATTCTCAAAGAATACTATTGAAAGGATGATAATTTTTTACTGGGTTTTCCCCTCGAGGGGGGTTTTTCCTGAGCATCGTGCTTACATCTTGTGTCTCTTGTTTTGTGATCTTCATACACACATAATATGGTCATTTCTTGATGAAAGATAAGATAATAAAGAAGTAAAATAAGCCAACATAACTCAAGTAATTATCAAGTAAGAGAAATCAAACCCTAATCTACTTGCATTGATTTCCCAACATAAGGCGTCTTGAAGATTAAGGCTCATTATTCATGCAAAAAATAGTGATGAGGATCTTATATGCATTGGCGTTCAAATTCATGTTGTTGATTAATTAAAGCCTATTGTTTATCAACTTTATCAATCTCATAAGCTATTACAGACCAATCGTGATTTAATTGTTGGATGTTGGATGTGTTATTTAGAGTAAAATAAAGCAAGGAAATAGAAATGTTCCTTTGATCATTCAATTGGAGGATAAGACCAAGTTGTTGATTGAATCGAATTGTCATGAATCAAAATAGATTAAGGCATTAGCATGGTGATAAATTACAAATGGTATGGGTGCTCGTGCCAATGAATTTGTCTTCACAAAGATTCCCTTCATTCTTCCAATTCAATGTCTAGGGAGAATGACCCACTTCCTTAGATACTCCTCATTAGAAGTTGAATTTTGGAGGATGAAATCTAGTAAGGAATGAGTGATGTTTGATTGATCACGAATCAAAAAGGCAAGATTGGGTTGTTCTGAAGATTGAATAGTCATGGATTAAAAAACTTTCAAAGTAACTGAAGAAACAAATTGTTCCCCAGTATTGTCACCTAAATATGTTGATGATTGGTTAAGTTTGTTAAACTTAAAACAACTCAACTCCTCGAATCTTGTTAGCTCAACAAGATAATGAGACAATGTGCTCAAAATTTACAACTACAATCTATATGTTTTTGGTTTTTTTTTTTAAGTTTTACATTGAAGGTTTATGATACATGGAGGAAAAATTTACATCAACAAAGAAATAAAAATATATACATCTGAAATACAATATTTGTAGTGGAGAAGATGATAAACAAGAAGAAATAAAACAAAAGATAAAATTCAAATTAGTTAAAGCAATTAGCTAGTCAGAATTTGGGTTTGATAGCCCTAAATTATGTAGAGCATAAGTTGCAATAAATAATAGGAAACAAAGAGAGATTGTTGTTACAAAATTCATAATAAAAATTGAGATATGCATAATAAAAGAGTTGTAAAATAAAGGTTGATTTTGTTAATAATTAAAAAGTACAACCAAAATATTGAAAGGCATACTTCTACAAAAGCCTTAAACCAATATTAACACAAAAACTACTACAATGTAAGTCAAATCATATATAATGGCTTAGAAAATAAAAAATGGTATCTAATTGAAATCCTTCATGCAAGTACAAATATGGGTAGTTTGTTCTCTGCAAAATGATAGTTGTTAGTGTTGGTTAAAAGATGAGCATACCTTCAAACAACAATGAAATAGATCAAAAAGAGGAGATACTTGAAAATATTAATGGAGTCACCCTAATTTGTCTCCCCTTGGTGAAGTAAGATTGTTGTCACCATCAAGATTAGCTTCTAACTTTAAGAAATCAAAATTAGAGGACAAAATGACAACTAGAATTTCTATGGCATACCTCTTTTCACATTTCTCTCTTCCTGCCTTCATATATCATTCCTCCTTTTAAAGGATTTAATTTACAATTTCGGAAGTTTCTCCCATTTAAAATATTGTATTAATTTTCATTTTCTAATCTGATTGATAAGAAAGTGAGAGGAGGGATTTTCTAAAGGAAATAATTAGTTTATGAAACTTTTTTTAGTTTTGACTCTAATAGGTGGGACCCTTGTTTCCATTGATTGGGTTTGATAATTTATTTGTCTTAAATACATAAATAAAGAAACTTTGTGACCAAACATTTTTCCCCACAAAAACCCAACCATGGTCACAATAATATAATATATCATATCAAAGATCATATCCATGTCTCATGTGCAACCAATCAAAATATATGCCACATCATCATAATTTCTCCAAATATGATATCAAAATCAGACCAATACACAAAAATAAAACCCTTGTGTCTCCTAACACTCCTTGTTTCTCCATAATTATAATCCATATATATCAAATGTCCTATCAAAATATGTAAAAATAGAGTGTTGTATGTATGATAAATAAAGCTTCATGTGCATAATCATGTGTCTCTTCCTTTAAACAAAAAACAATACCATAAATAAAATAGAATATCATAAATGGCCTTATGTTTGTGTGGTGAAGAGTACCCAACCAAAACTAAAGTAATTTCATCATCATAGATCAACCTATAAATAGTATTAACTCAACAATATCCATAAACATACCAAAAATATGTTGCAAGTATTTATAAACTATTGCCCCAGCTTGTGTGGTCGAGCACATTCTACATGTTGCTCTTCCTGGCAAGGGTGAGATGTGATAGAATGTGAGGAGCCATGTGAATAATTAGAAAGAGTGACTTGGGATTTATATCTTTTGCCACTGACAAGAAGTTGAGGAATGGTTGCTTACTTGGATGAATGAACAATGGGATTAGTAAACACAATAGGTTGCTTGGAGACTTGTTGAGCAGATGGAGGATGTTGACTGTAAGGTGTGGAAGGTTGTGGCATTGCACAACAAGAGTGGCCTACACGTGAAGTAGCAGACTGTAAATGATGAGAAACATTTTCCTCAAGAGGAGGAGTAAAAGAGGCAGTAAGCCAACCTTGGACAAAGAACAAAGGTTGTGCAGGGATTGCTTTTTTTTAGCCATTGTTGTTTGGGATGAACAGAGGTGTAGATGCATGTGGTGACACAAAAATATTGATGCTTGTCACATGAGGAACATGGTTTGTTGAGGTTGAGGTTGGGCCATAAGCTGAGGTTCATGTTGATCTAAAATATTAACAACACCAGTACAGAGATATTATCTCGGTTCGATTGAATCAACATCAAAATGAATTGATACTCTTGGTATTTTGTCCCTTGTTACCCATAAACTATGGTCCATGTTTCCCATTCCTACCTCTACCTCTATTTTTGTTAAAAAAAACTCATACTAGAAATACATTTACAAAATTCATTCATAGGTAATAAATAATATGGAATTCATGTTAATCAAATTAGTGCATCATCTGAGAAACTGACAGGAGTGCACATAAGAGGGAAGGGGAATCACATTGGTGGGCTGCCAAGTAACCTATGCAAAAACTTAAAAAATTCAAAAGATGCACAAAGAAAATTCAAATGTTGAGCAATTCCATTTGATTGATATTCTTTTGAGATTTATAGAGGGAAAGTCGAGTCATTTCTTTCATAAACACATTGAGTTTTTACAAAGAAACATAAATGTTTCGATATAATATACATACTAATGTCGTCATATAATTTAAAACCAGATCAAGGGCAATGCAAATAATAAATTTAGATTTAAATAAGAAAACATAAAATCGAAATTTTGATTAATCGTTTTGTTTGCCAGCGATAAGACAAAGTTAGTGCACATGCATTCATGGAGGCACAATATGATTGTGGTGGATTAATATGAATAAGGATTTTCAAAGTAAGTTCTTTGTTGAACCAAGCAAATGAGTAAAACACCTTGCACATGGCAACACCCATGGGTATTTTCCCGAGATTAGATTGCCTCAAATGCTCCCAAAGATGAAAAGGTTAGGGTAACTAAAAAATAGATTAGGGTTTTAACAATTGACATTTCTAATACTGAAACTTCATTAGTATTAAGTAGAGTTTAACAAAATAAAACAATAATTTCTAGGACTAAACATTCTTTGATGAATTTGACATTGAAGGGCGTGCACACTATGCGACAATATTTAAACAAGGAACACGGGATTTAAAATGTACAAAATTCAAGACTTTGTAGTGGAATTTTTGCACAAAAGTGCATTGAAGTTATTATCATAATTCATGGGTGGTACAATATCATAGTTTTGAAGCTGTTGTTTCCCTACCAAATGATTACAGGGTAGTAACATTACAGCGTAGCTTTGCACCCAAGCTTGATTATTTAGAATATGTTCAACTTGATGTTCGAGGTTTGAGTATAGTATTTTCTGATAACAAAAGAACATGAATGCCACAAGAATAATTCAAATTCATAAATCAAACAATAGCTACCTGGCCTCCGTACCCAGTGTCTCTGTATCCTATTGTATGCAGGTTTGGAAGGTTTAACGCTTTTAATTGGCAGGTGGTTCGTGGAGCATGGGCGAGTGCAGAGAACAAAGATTTCAAGAGTAGCTTGAATAGAGCCAAATTTCAGAGAGAAGTGTAGGTAAAAGGTAACAGGTTCGGCATTTTATTGTTTACAGGTAATAGGCAGCATGAACAAGTAGCGTGAATAGGCGAGCAAGCAGAGGATAGGGTTTTGTGAGCACAATGGACAGGTAGCATGAACAGGGTTTCGTGAGCACAGAGCAGTGAGGCAGTTAACTTCTAAATAAGTAAACGTTCAGAACATGGAAAATGATCAAAAGATCCAATGCGTAAAGAGCAAGGAAATTTCAGATTTTGTGGAAACAAATCATTTGGGTTAAGTCAAAATTGCTTCAACAGACAAAACAAAAAGGTGGATTTGGGTAAATGCAAAGCAATATGAGGGAATTTTAAGGTGTGGAATTTCTCGCCTTAAATGGGGACAAATGAGAAGAAAACCGATCAATAACAAGAAAAAGAAAAGGAAAATAAATAAGAATCAATCATTTACAGTCCCCACATCTACACCTCTTACTCATCAGATCTATATGTCCAAGAACTGATGAAGGTAAAAACAAAGCTGGAGATTATGGAAGCCAGAGAACAGGAAAGAGACCGCAAAATTTCAGAGATCACAGTTGCAAACCAATTTCTAATGGAAGGTAATAGAATTTTAAAAGAATAGGTAACAATGTTACAAGAGGCTCTAGAGACAGGGAAACAAGAATGGAAAAACATGAAAGAAGCAATAACAACAAACAGAGATGTGATAATTTCTAAACAAACTCAGGTAGATACATAGGTATCTCAGCAAACAGACATTTCCAAAGAGAAGGCAAAAATGAACAATGGGAAAGATAGTCCAAAAGAAATCAAAGCTAGAGTTGAAGATGTTAATGGTTACATAAGGATAGAGGAAGAAGAAGATGCAAGTGATCGCAGAGCACAAGAAATAGAACAAAAAGAAACACAGGATAGAAAAACAAACTTTATTATCAGGGGAATAAGAGATTATGGGAAGAATGAAAGTACTCTCAATTTGACAAGAGACTTTCTAAAATAGAAACTACATTGGAAAGGGAAAATTTGCCAAGCAAGAAGGGTTGGGAGGATATGTGAAGAGAGGCCTCGACCCATAAAAGTCACCATGGCAAGCATACAAGAAAAACAACAGCTTTTGGGAAAAACGAAACTCTTGAAAGTCTCATACTTCTTCCTTGATGTAGATTTAACCAAAAAACAACAAGAGGAGAGAAGGGATGAAGTGGAGAAAACTAGAACATCAAGAAATGAAGGGAAAAGGGCATGGTTGTACAATAGGAAAGTTGTTATTGTAGTGTTTGGGCCTCTAGGAAAATCAGGGCAGCAAGTTGATAGTAAAGAAAAAACATAGAATTCAATAATAGAGACGAAAACAACAAGAGCAACATGCACAAAAAGGGGTGAATACTCAAATTTGAGTCTTATGTGCCAAACTACGTAGCAGTCAAATCCTACCTAGGTCTACCTAATTTTAGTTTGTTGGAATTGTATAGGTTACCCTTGGAGGAGGGGACTTGGGTTAGGGCCTATTGCGGAAGGTAGAGACATAATTTGTCTCACAGAAACTCATGAGCATGATGGTTGCAAAACACCTGTGTTTGACAATTATTTGAAGTTGGCAGTTTGGAACAAGGTAGCAAAAAATGGAAAAGGGTATGGGGAAATACTAGTTTTAGTGAAAGAAAAAGAAGCTCATCACATTCAGTTAATTAAAGGAGATGAAAATAAACAATATTGATGGTTGAAAATATCAGAGAATGAGAATCACATAAGTATTGCAGCATGTTATTTTTCCCCTCAAGTCTCAAAAACTTACAAAAATATGGGGCTTGACAACAAGGATCCATATGCAGCTTTAAAACAAGATATTTTTGTGTACTCTTAGCAGGGAGAATTTCTTTTAGTGGGAGATTTCAATGCTAGAACAACAAATAATCAAGCTAGCATCCTTTGTTGCAAAGAGGATAACAATCCTATTTGGCTCACTAAAGATAATCCCCAATGGGTGAGGTGTTTAGAGGATGACAAAGTTAGCAATCATTTTGGAGATGAGTTGCTTACACTATGTGGGGCTTTCAACCTAATTATTTGCAATGGTCTAGATAGATGGAAAAGGTCTAGGAACTTCACTTGCAACACATACAATGGGGCAAGTGTCGTTGACTATGTGATGTGTTCACAAAGCTTAATATAAAAGATGGATGAAGTTAGTATTGGAGAGCATATTTGGGACTTAAAATCAGACCATAACCCAATTTTTATAAGGTTATCATGGTTAGAAGAAAGGAAACATAAGAGGAAAACCTAATGCTCTCGACAATCACTATCAAGGGGCAAAATTCTTCTAACACAAGAAATGGTACTATCTTCAAGACAATGTTAGAGAGATTAATTCGGAAAGAGAAAAATGGTTTCAAACACTTCAACAACCATGAGTTAACAAATATAATCCAAAATGCACTTGAGAAGTGAACAAGAGCAAAAATTAGGAAATCAAAATCAAATTGCTTTCATGTAAATGCTTGGCTTGATGAGGAATGCAAAATGGCAAGGAGAACCTTGAAAAAGGTAGGAAAAAAGAAGAGGAATGTAAAGTTATATAAGGAGGTACTAAAAAGGAAAAAAGATGAGTTCATGCAAACAAGGAGAGAAGAGTTAATATATTTAAGCAAGAATAATCCAAAGCTTTTCTAGTAGGAACTGCAACCAAGGAAGAAACAAATTGAAAATAATATTACAACTAATCAATGGTTTGATTATGCAAGGCAACTCTATGAGAAAGAATTTTAGGTGGAGTCCCCCCTAGGATTAACACAAATTCAAAGCTCTTCACATTACAGGAGGTAGAGAATGGAATTAAGACGCTGAAAACAGGAAAGGCAAAGGACTTGGTTGAACTTCAAGTGGAGTATCTAAAATGGGGAATGAACGCTCTTGCACCATACATCATGAAAATATCAACAACATCATCCAACAAGGATTCCCAAGAGACTAGACAACTAACCTAGAAATACCCCTTTTTAAAAGTGGATATATTAATAATCCATCCAACTACAAAACAATTATGATCAATCCTTTTTTTGCAAATCTTTGCAGTAGCATGGTAGAATACAAAATAAGCAAGTGGCAGAAGTAAAAGAAAAGAGGGCAAGAGGACAAGTGGGTTTTAGGCCGAAACATTCTATAGTGGATCATGGCATCACGTTGAGACACATTGTTGAAAAGGTTTGGGAGGACAAAGAAGAAGTATTTTGCTGCTTTGTTGACTTCAGAAAAGCATTTGACACAGTCCCTAGGGATAAGTTGTGGCGTAGAATGGAAGAACTTGAAATTCCTGTGCATTATAGAGTCGCTATCCATAGAATTTATGAATAAGTGAAAGTCAAAATTAGAACGTCAACAGGTATTTCAGAAATCTTTAGAAGTGACATTGGAGTCAATCAAGATTTCCCTCTATCCCCCACTATTTTTGGTCTATATATTGATAAATTGGAAGAGTGGCTAAATCTGCAAGGGGGAGATGGTGTTCGGTTGGGGGAGTTTGTAATAAAGATTCTTTTATATGCTGATGATATTGTATTGATTTCTAAATCAGCCCATGGATTGCAAATACACTTATATTCCCTTGAGCATTTTTGTAGAGCAGTGGGGATGCAAGTCAATACCAGCAGGACCAAAATAATGATTTTTTCTAATAAAAGGAAGCATAGCCAACATGCTTTCTTCTTTGAAGACAACATTCTTGAAGAAGTAAAGGAGTACAAGTACCTTAGGATTGATTTCAACAACAAACTCAATTGGGATGACTACAGAAAGAAGAGAATTTTAGGAGGGTGGAAAGCATTATATGCTCTTCAAAACAGATGTAGAGAGGTAGAGTTATGGGATTGGAAAACGATTAAAGTTCTTTTTGGACTCCTAGTTTGTCCAGTGATGCTATATGGGTGTGAATTGTTGGCTAGCAACACTCCCATCTCAAAATGGAAACAAATTGAGAAAATCCAAAAATGCTTGATCATGATCAAGTTCAAAATAAAAAGTTAGGTACCTTATGAGATAATGTTGAGTGAAACAGGAGCAAATTCCATTAAAGCAATTGCTATGGTGTGGTTCATAAGATACCTAAAAAGAAATGAACAAATGAGATTAGGTAGATAGACTAATGTTATCTTCAATGAAGGCATCAGTGAAAGAAAGAAAACATGTATGAAACAAAACTACACATGGATGAAAAAATGGGATATATACCTCAATGTCTATCCCACAAATAGCAAGGAGCTAAAGGATTTTGTTATGGAGAAGTTTCGTAAAAGGGTATGTGTGATGCATGAAATTGTTCCCTCTGTGGACAAAGGTAACCCCTCTAGTCCTAGAGTGGGTCTAGTCACAGCAAGGATAGATCAACAATAGATTTCCTTAAGCAGTCATAGTTGGAGGCCTACCTCAACCAGTGGTCAATGGTGTTCCATTGTGCTGCTCCAGCTTTTGCTTCCTTCTCCTCAATGAGTGATCACCCTGAAACAATGCAAAGGAAATACAACAAAGCACGTAATCGGAAAACATCAATGATCTATTTACTCATCAAGTCAAGAAGTCATGAGCTATCAAGTAAATTACATACAAGACATAGGAAAACATCATTGATTGTATTAATAATGAAATAAGAGAAAGATTACAACCAAAGTCTTAACGTCGCAAGCCTTCTCAGAGGGTCCAACCAGTGTATTTCTCAAGAATTCACTCTTTGAAGATGGATCTCCCAACATACAAAGTTTCTCTCTCACTCATAAGTCTTAGCACAAAGTTAAGGACACTTCACAACCTTCCACAAGCTATCAACAATCCCACACTTATCAAACCCACACCAGCTATCTATCAAAATCAAAAGCACTAACAACACTACTCAATCCAAGAATTTACCAACTAACTGATCATAGCAATGGTGAGTGTTTAAATAGGAGAAGGAGCCTCCATGAAAGGTGGAAGAGAGAACTTATCCCCAAGGAAGGTAGCACAAATGATAGAATTTCCATACCAGAGGAGGAAGGGTGACACAAACTATGCCAACAACTAGGTCTGGAGACATCCAGAAGGCCGACTGTTGGAATGAATTCTCCCAATCTGGATCATCACAAGTTTATAACTAAGCTTTAACGCTAACATCGCTAGCAGGTAACATAGCCAGTCAAACCATCGCTAAAGATAGCAAGTAGCCTCGTGCCGGAGCATGAAATAGGACCGTCGCGGGAAATAGATGTACTTCCGCACTGGAAGTGTGGCTGGACTATTTACAACCGCTGTTCATTGCGTATATTAAGTCCATTATCGCGATGATGCATAAAACTTAGGAAAAGTGGGTCACTTGGCAACATAAGAGAGAATTTGTTCAGTATGAGCATGTTTCACTGGGACACATGACACAATAGAAGGACTGGGGTGAAGGCAGTCAAAAATTATTGTGTAACAATATGGAGAAAACAATTGGGTAGAAAGAAGAAACATTACATTGAGGAATTCAACCCTACGTGTGATTTACAACAAACAGAGTTCATTGGAGCTAGCATTTTGTGGAGGGAAAAGGTTCTTATTGCTCAATTAAGGACCAACTCACATCAACTTTCATGTGAAACAGGACGGTGGAAAATTCCTAAAGAAGCTTGGGAAGAAAGGGTGTGCACATTTTGCACGTCTGGGGCTGTGGAATTGGAAAAACATTTCATTTTGGAATGTGATGCATTCAAAGACATTAGAGAAAGTTATGAGAACATGTTAGCATCAGTTTCTTGGCATTGTCTTTTTAGCGAGAAGATTGTTGGAAGGTTGGGTCAGCTCATCATCAATTTGAATCATAAAAGGACTGAATTGCAAAGAGAAAAAAACAAGGAACTCATGGTCTCATAGACTATTTTTAGTCTCGTGTGTTAGCACTTGAAATTTCACCTCAGGCTGAGAAGGCAAACTTCAAAGCTACATCAAACCATTCAGCCTCGTAGCTAGCCCTACGGGGCAGGAGAAGGCTCTCTCCGGTCAATCTCGGTAGATTTTCAATAGGATGAGATGACCAATCATGGTAACAATGATATTAGGCTAGTAAACTGATTTGAAGGTTGTTTTGGGGGGTTTTTGGGTTTTTGGTGGCAAATTGAGGAGCTGCAATTTAGGGTGCGGGGATTGGACACAGTTTCTGCAGGGGGGTCTTTGGGGCAAGGTAGGAGCCTGTATTGATGTCTTTAGCTGAAGTGGATGATTTGGAGGAAATATAAGAAGGCTAAAGAGAGAAAACAATGGATTTGAATTCTCTTTAGACAGCAGAAAACATAGAAATTAAACAAATTTAAAAGTAGAGCATGGTAAGCATGAATTCTAACTTTATCACTTCATTTGTTTAATATGCAGCAGTATAGAAAGGAAATGAATCACATAAAAAAGCTTACAATAACATGAAGAAACACACCATCAACACATGAGTCCACAAGAATCCCAAAGATGACTGCAAAACCCTGGTCTTCCTTAGCCAAAAATTGCAGAGATACAAGTGAAAATATACAATGATAGCTTCTCCCTCAAGCGTCCAACCATGAAAATGAGCAAGAAAGTACATAATATAGATGATCTAACCTCTTTCCCTGCCTCCATGGGTCGAGCTCACTATCCTAGGAGCTGTTTGAACCACTTCTAAACTAAGCACTACAAAATAGGCAGTCAAAACAACTTGCCTCTATAAACTTGGAAACCAGTTCATACATTCAATTTTTACCCTTTACATGCATAAATCTTCTAGAAATGTTAAACAAGAGTAAAAGTATCCAAAAAGTGTCACAATGACATCCATGAAGATCATCATTAACCTCAGAAAGTCGAAAAGGGTCAAATCTGCAAATTTTGGGCTGAACTGGTCAAATCTGGCAACATTTCCTCAACCGGTCGCGCACTTTGGAGCTCTGTTTGGAGGCCTTCCCGATATCAGAATTGGGTGCAGGATAGCTTGTTGGAAAGGTCTGTGAGTCGACGTTCCAACCCAGCTGGAATTTTTGAATTTGGAGTTCATTTGCCTAGTCAAAACTCAATTCTCCCAAGACTGCTTCTGCAACTCAAAAAAGGGGCATAAAGTCAAATTTTGCATGTATTTTGACCTTCTGAAGGCCCAAAACCCCATCAAAACTCAAGTCCATCCATGGGCATATGTAATTTTGCATGAAAAATCTAAAAATGCTGATTTTTTGCAAAACGGAGCTACGATGACAAAGGGTCTCACCGGGGGTGAGACCCGTTGAGGAGCCAAAACCTGTAAATTTCCAAAAAATGCCAAAATTACCCAAAATTCTCAAAAAATTTTGGGATTTGTGTTGTGGCTGAGCTAGTGAGTGCCATGATCTTTGAGGGATGCCTCAGCCAAGATACGGAGTGGATTTGGCCTTCTTCCTCCGCCTAAGAGCCTCGGATAACCTCCTTTGGAACATTTTCATTTTGGCTTTGCAGACATGCATCCTTGCCCAATAGTGATTTTTCATGTTTCTCAACAGCTTCTTCTCTTGGTTGGCTTTAGCCAATAGCCTCTCTAAATGTGCATTGACCTGGATAAGCATAGACTCACGGTCAGCATGCAAAGGATCACCGGGCCTCCTTCGGTTTAGGACTCGGTCACTACGAATCCTCCATAGCTCATCAAGAACTTTCTCCTCCTCTAGCTGTTTGTTCCTCTGCTCCAGGTAGGTGATGGTCCATTGGGCACCCTAAAGTCTCCTCTACAAAACATCATTCTCGGCCCTGAGATGCTGAATGATCTCCTATGCCTCTCGGCTAGGAGAACTGGCCTCAAGATCAATCACCTCGGTGTTTGGAACTCCTGATGTACCCTCATGAATCATGGGCTGCTTGCCCCTATCTGGTACCTGTGCTGGTGAAGAAAGCGAGGCCCCTTCCACCTACTGTGGAGATAGTACTCACCTGGCTGCTGCAAATAAGGCCCTCGGGCCTTTCTGATAAGTGACCAGAGGAGTGGAGCTGACATGTTTGGTCTCAAGAATATCATGCTACTGTGATGGCCTTCCCTCCTCATGAACAACCTCAGGGGGTGAAAGGGATAACCTTGAGAGCATCAAAACAAAACCCTATCTCTACTTGCATTTTGACATTTTTAAAGCAAATATACATGAACTTCTCATTTCAACTTGATGGCATTAAAACACATTTCCCATGCTCATTTTTTCCTATCAAGCAAAATACTTTGATGATCAGAGGCCTACCTGCAACCTTGAAGAGATTTGGGGTCATTTGGTAGCTTACTGGAAAATTTCTGTGGAGAAATCCCCAACGGGTCGCACCCCTCCCAACGGGTCGCGCACGTTGATTTTCTAAACTGCAGAAGGGCTCTCAATGGGTCGCGCACCACCCAACGGGTCGCGCTTTTTCAGGAGGCTTTTGGAGGCCTTCCTGGTGTCAAAATTGGGCGCAAGATAGCTCGTTGGAAAGGTCTTTGAGTCTAATTTCCAACCCAAATAGAATTTTTCAATTTGGAGTTGATTTTTCCTGTTAAAAATCAAATCTCCCAAGACTGGTCAAAAAGTGCCAGATGAGGCTGCCTCAAGGAAGAGTGTTGTTGCAGTCAACTTTTGAATGACTTCCTCAACCCCAAATTGAGCTCATGATAGCTCATTGGAAAGATCTTTGTGTCTAGCTATCATTTTACCCATCATGAAAATCATTTGGCCCACCAAGCTGGGAGAAAACTTGATTTTCCCAAGGTCACTTCAGAGGTGTCTTTGATTCTCCTAGGCAACGATATTCTTGACATTTCTCTCAAACAATGACACCTGTGAAAAAAGTGAATTAGTTTTTTCTTCCTTGGCATGTTTTGGACAAAAACCTCTCTCAGTTTCCCAAAATTCATCTTTTATTTCTCTGAAACATCATTTGAGTGAAACTTGTCCCGATGTGTGAAACAAGGAATTTTTTCGAAATGAAGCGAAATGAAAGGGTTAGGGGGCTTCTAAATTCTTGAGGAAATTTTTGGGAGTAGGGAGGGATGTTAGGAAGTAGGGGAAAGTGGAATATCAGAGATTGAGTGAGGGGAAGGGGTCGAAAAGGGCAAAACACAGGCCAAACCTAGAAAATTGCCAAGTTGTAGCTAAAAACTAGGGTTTGTGCAAAAATGAGGAATTTGGCGGATCTAAGGGATGGGAAGTGTTTTATAAGGTACTTTAAGGATAGGGGAAGGTTTATGAACATCAGGATACAAGTTTTTTCGATGATTTGACCGTCCAAGAGATATTAGCTTTCAAAACCCTAGGAGAGGGAAATGACCTTACCTAGGCACAATTGAAGCATGAATAAGGTGTAAAATGACTCGTTCGACACTGACATGATAACGACAACCCTCTGAATGATGATAGGCTCAGCTGAATGATGACATGGACTGACATTTGGGCAAACCCTAGACCTAATGCCTAGTGACCAAATTTTGCTTGAAGACTCACTGAATGACAAAATTTGACCTTGACACTCTGAGACCACTTTGTAAGAGCATATTTGATCACTGAAGGAAGGCTGGAAAGACTGACACTAACATTGGCTCCAATGGGGATGGTAGCTCCTTGGAGGTGCCAAGCACCTCAGACCTCTGGGAGAGCAGACCAGTGCTTTCAACCATTGGGCAATGGAGTCAAAAACTCAAGCTGAAATGCATGACTGAAAACTGATGACTTGACAACACAAATTGACTCTCTCTCAACTAAAAACTGACTCAATACTTAAACACAACCGACAAACTAGAAAGATGCTCAAAAGGGAGCTTATTCATCACAACCTACTCTAACAGTTTCATTCATCACCTGATCAAGTGAAATGAAACAACCAATGCAACCAAGTAAGTATCACGTCTACTGGTTGAATTCTCCACAAGTGCTCACTTATGAACAACAAAAGAGAACTACTGAAAGGCAACTCCCATGACAACTTAGAAACAGATCCGTTGAATGATATGAATTCTCTATCCGCCTCCAAAAACACTGCATAAGGATCTTGAAGTTCATGCACATTGGGACCTAGCTCATCCAATGGATTACTTATCTTCTCCTCATACCATGAATGCACACTTTGATCCGAGCCTTGTGACGAGACCTCTGCTGAAAATGAGAAAGAAACTGACTGCCGGATCAAATTTGTATCAGCACATGTTTCAAGCTCACATGTAGTCAATGGAGAAAGACTTTGACTGCAAACCTCATCCAAAACATCAGCTATTGGATAATGAAAAACTTGAAAAGACTGCTGCAATGTATCCATTGAAAATGTATGATATCCTTCTAGCTGTTCATCTTGTTCTTGAGAGATTTTATGAGAATTCTGCCTTATAAACTGAAATGCTTCAAAACAAAAGGGTATAGAATCTTCCTGTATCATCAAATCATGTATTTCGGCTGCCACAACTTCATCTGTAATCTGCCTTTCAATTTCATTTGGTAGCTGCAAATCTGATGCTACAGGCTGCTCAAGAATTTTGTCATTTGTCTCATCCTCAACATTTACACTGATAGATTGCTGATTCGTTATAGGCTGTTCATTTGAAGATTTACTATGCAATCTACCCTTCAAAAACTAAAATGATTCAAAAAAGAATGGTACGGAGTCACCTTCTTGTATCATTTGATCAAATATGTCAGCTTCCATGCTTTCATCTGCAACTTGAAAACCAATGGCATTTGGGGGCTGCAAATCTGAATATGAGAAGTCTGGAACAAGGTTTTTATTGCCTCCAAGATGGTCTAGATCAAGACTTGTTGACAGCTGATTTCTAATTTCATGGAAGTTGTCTTTAATGAACTGACATGAATCAAAACAAAAAGGTAAATATCCTTCACTTACTTCAAAATTTTCTGCACTTTCCTCGTCACTGTCATAGCTGATATGTGATGGCTGAACATTGTATTCAAGCTGCTGAAAATGAAATTCTTCCTCCCACAAACTAGCTGCTTGTTTGATTGCAAGATCAGCTTCTGTTTGGAGAACATAATCATCATCATACTGATCAAAATGAGGCAAATCATCACTATAAAACACATCATCAAGCATGCAGGTCATATCAACAGTTCTTTCTTCTTCACAATGATCTATAAAACAATCACTATGACAACTGGGATCAAAAACAAAATGTTTTGGGTCAGCAACTTGTTTTTCTTCAATCAGCGAGCCATGAGTTTGAACATCATAATCATTCCTTGCGTTTATCTTGTCCATCATCTTTTCCACTGCACTTACCAAAATTTCAAGCTTCACCTCTAAAGATGTTGATTTTTCCGGATCTATGTTTTTCATCTCTTCTTCTTTCAACCTTGCCCTTCGGATCAGCATATGAGCTTCTACATTTACTGCACTATTTTGCATCTCGTGAAGTGTTGCAACATCCCTTTCTCTCAGCTGAAACTCCATCTCCGGATCAAAGGCGCCCGGGTAGTGCAAGAGAGCAGATCTAGTAGTAGGCCTTATATCAACTGGCATTGAATAATAAACTTGGTTAAATCTGGCTGAAAACTGTTGTACTGTCTCCCCTGGCAATCTTTTCAGCTGGTTATACTCTTCTACAATCAAGAAAAGGTTCTGCCCAATCATCCACCTGTCGAAAAAAACTTTGACGAACTGCTGGAAATCTGAAATACCCGCATCAGGCAGGGCTTTGAACCAACTCTTCACTTTGGCTTGCAAAGAAAGAGCAAAAAGCCTTATACTAACATCTTCTTCATCAACTTCAAAAAGATCAAGAAAGAACTCAAAATTCTGTACATGTTGCTCAGCATTGACATTCTTACATTCACCATCAAACATCGGCAAGTATAGATCATAGTTTTTGGGGAAATCATGAAGAACAGAAGGTAAAACAAGAGGTTTATACCGATCTGGAATTTTACAAGGTGTAGGGGTATGTACAGCAGGTATAGAATTAGTTTTGGTCACTTGAGGTTCATCAACTTGAAGATAGCCATCACAAAATTCAGAAAAAGGATCTTGATCAAGCTCAAAGGCATGCAAATCTTTGGTATTCACAATCTTCAAAGGGAAAGAATCAACTGCAGGCCGAGGATCTCTTCTCAAATACAATATACTTTGCAAAGCCTTCTTGACATTCTTGGGAAAAGAGAAGAAATAATTTATGACAAAGAACAAAATGTCTTGGATGAAATTCCAACTTGAGTACCTGATCTGTCCATGTTGTCCTTTCATGTTTTTGCTGGTCGGGATCATCCTCCAGTGGAGTCTTTGGATCTGATCTCAAAACTTATTTAGAGTCGCCAAGTGAATGATTTCAGCCTTTCAAGTGTCTGATCGTTGTCCACCATCAACAATCAGATCTAAACTTGATACATGTACTGGGGTAAAATGCAAATGAAATGTTGTATTCACAAGCTCACGGAGATGGACTGAAGCAGTGTTTATCTACTTCCGCGTATGCAAAGCAAAAGCGTTTCGAAGGCTACCTGGCATAACTTCAGGCTCCGTCTAAGACTTATGAAACAAACACGTCAACCCACAAACAATTTTTTCTCCCCAGTATGGTCCCCAGTATGTTAGCGCTTGAAATTTCACCTCAGGCTGAGAAGGCAAACTTCAAAGCTACATCAAACCATTCAGCCTCGTAGCTAGCCCTACGGGGCAGGAGAAGGCTCTCTCCGGTCAATCTCGGTAGATTTTCAATAGGATGAGATGACCAATCAAGATAACATTGATATTAGGCTAGTAAACTGATTTGAAGGTTGTTTTGGGGGTTTTTTGGGTTTTTGGTGGCAAATTGAGGAGCTGCAATTTAGGGTGCGGGGATTGGACACAGTTTCTGCAGGGGGGTCTTTGGGGCAAGGTAGGAGCCTGTATTGATGTCTTTAGCTGAAGTGGATGATTTGAAGGAAAGATAAGAAGGCTAAAGAGAGCAAACAATGGATTTGAATTCTCTTTAGACAGCAGAAAACATAGAAATTAAACAAATTTAAAAGTAGAGCATGGCAAGCATGAATTCTAACTTTATCACTTCATTTGTTTAATATGCAGCAGTATAGAAAAGAAATGAATCACATAACAAAGCTTACAATAACATGAAGAAACACACCATCAACACATGATTCCACAAGAATCCCAAAGATGACTGCAAAACCCTGGTCTTCCTTAGCCAAAAATTGCAGAGATACAAGTGAAAATATACAATGATAGCTTCTCCCTCAAGAGTCCAACCATGAAAATGAGCAAGAAAGTACATAATATAGATGATATAACCTCTTTCCCTGCCTCCATGGGTTGAGCTCACTATCCTAGGAGCTGTTTGAACCACTTCTAAACTAAGCACTACAAAATAGGCAGTTAAAACAACTTGCCTCTATAAACTTGGAAACCAGTTCATACATTCAATTTTTACCCTTTACATGCATAAATATTCTAAAAATGTTAAACAAGAGTAAAAGTATCCAAAAAGTGTCACAATTACATCCATGAAGATCATCATTAACCTCAGAAATTCGAAAAGGGTCAAATCTGCAAATTCTGGGCTGAACTGGTCAAATCTGGCAACATTTCCTCAACGGGTCGCGCACATTTTCTCAATGGGTCGCGCACTTTGGAGCTCTATTTGGAGGCCTTCCCGGTATCAGAATTGGGTGCAGGATAGCTTGTTGGAAAGGTATACGAGTCTAATTTCCAACCCAACTAGAATTTTTTAATTTGGAGTTCATTTGCCCAGTCAAAACTCAATTCTCCCAAGACTGCTTCTGCAACTAAAAAAAGGGGCAGAAAGTCAAATTTTGCATTTATTTTGACCTTCTGGAGGCCCAAAACCCCATAAAAACTCAATTCCATCCATGGGCATATGTAATTTTGCATGAAAAATCTAAAAATGCTGAGTTTTTGCAAAACGAAGCTACGATGACAAAGGGTCTCACCGGGGGTGAGACCCGTTGAGGAGCCAAAACTTGTAAATTTCCAAAAAATGCCAAAATTACCCAAAATTCTCAAAAAATTTTGGGATTTGTGCTGTGGCTGAGCTAGTGAGTGCCATGATCTTTGAGGGATGCCTCAGCCAAGATACGGAGTGGATTTGGCCTTCTTCCTCCGCCTAAGAGCCTTAGATAACCTCCTTTGGAACATTTTCATTTTGGCTTTGCAGACATGCATCCTTGCCCAATAGTGATTTTTCATGTTTCTCAGCAGCTCCTTCTCTTGGTTGGCTTTAGCCAACAGCCTCTCTAAATGTGCATTGACCTGGATAAGCATAGACTCACGGTCAGCAGGCAAAAAAATCACCGGGCCTCCTTCGATTTAGGACTCGGTCACTACGAATCCTCCATAGCTCATCAAGAACTTTCTCCTCCTCTAGCTGTTTGTTCCGCTGCTCCAGGTAGGTGATGGTCCATTGGGTACCCTAAAGTCTCCTCTGCAAAACATCATTCTCGGCCCTGAGATGCTGAATGATCTTCTATGCCTCTCGGCTAGGAGAACTGGCCTCAAGATCAATCACCTCGGTGTCCAGAACTCCTGATGGACCCTCATGAATCATGGGTTGCTTTCCCCTCTCTGGTACCTGTTCTGGTGAAGAAAGAGAGGCCCCTTCCACCTGTTGTGGAGATAGTACTCGCCTGGCTGCTGCAAATAAGGCCCTCGGGCCTTTCTGATAAGTGACCAGAGGAGTGGAGCTGACATGTTTGGTCTCAAGAATATCATGCTACTGTGATGGCCTTCCCTCCTCATGAACAACCTCAGGGGGTGAAAGGGATAACCTTGAGAGCAGCAAAACAAAACCCTATCTCTACTTTCATTTTGACATTTTTAAAGCAAATATACATGAACTTCTCATTTCAACTTGATGGCATTAAAACACATTTCCCATGCTCATTTTTTCCTATCAAGCAAAATACTTTGATGATCAGAGGCCTACCTGCAACCTTGAAGAGATTTGGGGTCATTTGGTAGCTTATTGGAAAATTTCTGTGGATAAATCCCCAACGGGTCGCGCCCCTCCCAACGGGTCGCGCACGTTGATTTTCTGAACTGCAGAAGGGCTCTCAACGGGTCGCGCACCACCCAACGGGTCATGCTTTTGCAGGAGGCTTTTAGAGGCCGTCCCGGTGTCGGAATTGGGCACAAGATAGCTCGTTGGAAAGGTATTTGAGTCTACTTTCCAAAACAACTAGAATTTTTCAATTTGGAGTTGATTTGACCTATCAAAAATCAAATCTTCCAAGACTGGTCAAAACGTGCCAGATGAGGCTGCCTCAAGGAAGAGTGCTGTTGCAGTCAACTTGTGAATGCCTTCCTCAACCCCAAATTGAGCTCATGATAGCTCATTGGAAATATCTTTGTGTCTAGTTATCATTTTAGCCATCAAGAAAATCATTTGGCCCATAAATCTAGGCGAAAACTTGATTTTCCCAAGGTCACTTTAGAGGTGTCTTTGATTCTCTTGAGGCAACGATATTCTTGACATTTCTCTCAAACCATGACACCTGTGAAAAAATTGAAGGAGGTTTTTCTTCCTTGGCATCTTTTGGACAAAAACCTCTTTCAGTTTCCCAAAATTCATCTTTTATTGCTCTGAAACATCATTTGAGGGAAAATTGTCCCGATGTGTGAAACAAGGAATTTTGTCGAAATGAAGCGAAATGAAGGGGATAGGGGGCTTCTAAATTCTTGAGGAAATTTTTGGGAGTAGGGAGGGATGTTAGGAAGTAGGGAAAAGTGGAATCTCAGAGATTGAGTGAGGGGAAGGGGTTGAAAAGGGCAAAACACAGGCCAAACCTAGAAAATTGCCAAGTTGTAGCTAGAAACTAGGGTTTGTGCAAAAATGAAGAATTTGGCAGATCTAAGGGATGGGAAGTGTATGATAAGGTACTTTAAGGATAGGGGAAGGTGTATGAACATCATGATACAATTTTTGTCGATGATGTGACCGTCCAAGAGATATTAGCTTTCAAAACCCTAGGAGAGGGAAATGACCTTACCTAGGCACAATTGAAGCATGAATAAGGTGTAAAATGACTCGTTCGACACTGACATGATAATGACAACCCTCTGAATGATGATAGGCTCAGCTGAATGATGACATGGACTGACATTTGGGCAAACCCTAGACCTAATGCCTAGTGACCAAATTTTGCTTGAAGACTCACTGAAATGACAAAATTTGACCTTGACACTCTGAGATCACTTTGTAAGAGCATATTTGATCACTGAAGGAAGGCTGGAAAGACTGACACTAACATCGTGGACCTTAATATATCATTTCATTTCATTTCATTATAGAACATATTGATCTGAATGATAAAGCAGAGAATATTAGGTACTATGTGTCCGAGGGAATCCTCAAGGGAATTGCATCGATAGTGTGCAAGGCTTCAAATGAAATGGACTAAAAATGACTAATGTTGAACAATCCATGCAAGGTGGGGCTTTTAACAAGTAGAAAGAAGCACTTTTTCTCTTGAAAATCTATTTGAAAACTATTAATGAAAAAAACATTCTAGGTTGAAAAATAACCACGCCAAGCGATTGTAACCAAGAAATGGGAAAAAGGTAAACCGGGAAAACTCAAAACAATTTGTAGTTTGATAAAGAAAGAAAACCAATAAAACAGAAATACCTAATAACTTTGATGAGATCAAAAAGTACAACTCCAGCCGCCACCCATAATGTTCAACCTATGTTTGCCTCTCTAATTCAGAGCTAGGGTTTGTTAAGTTTCTTTACTAGGTGATAGCATTGCAGGAATGAGAAAATGATAGAACCTTTGCAGGCTTTGTATAAAGACAAAAATGGAGGTGCAAGTCGAGGTGACGATAATAGTCGTAGGTAAATACAATAATAAAGTTGGAATGAAAAGTTGGTATAACATATATTCAGCAAAGACACAACATGAGATTTTGAATGCCATGTGACTAAGCCAATCAAGCATTAGCTAATACCAATGTGCCAACATGACAAGACTTGATGTCGGGAAAGGGTGAGTTGGAATTATGAAAGAGCAGTTAGGGCGTAGTGTCGTCAAGGAGGAGGGGAACATTAAATGCACATTTATGCTAAAACCAATGCGGTAAAGATGAAGGATGAGTCACTACAATCAGACCTGCAAATAACTTAATTGGACCAATCATGTTACCCAACAAAGCCTAAAAACATATAATTTTTTTATCACTTCCCATAATTTTCATCAAGACCTCATAATTAACCAATTCAACACGTAGAACTGATGTTTTTAACATATGTGTTTGAATGCAAACCTTATAACTATAACATATAAAAATGCATATCGCATACTCCAAACCATATGTTTTACAAAGTATCCCTTATGAAATTTATGACTATGACTTATACTTCCAATGATTCCCAATAGCACTAGTATGTCTGCTCTTTCATATATATATATATATATATATATATATATATATATATATATATATATATATATATATATATATATATATATATATATATATATATATATATATATATATATATATATATATCTATATATATATATATATATATATATATAACAACCAAAGATTATTTTGTGCACATGATTCTTTGATTAGTATATATGGAACTTTCATGACTATCCTGCAAAGTGTCTCCGCCATTACATCATATCTCTCTCTCTCTCTCTCTCTCTCTCTCTCTCTCTCTCTCTATATATATATATATATATATATATATATATATATATACACACACACACACACACACACACACACATACTTCTTAAGAGTCACATGATTGTAAAAAAAAAGCCCCTTTAACTCGGATTAGCATATGAAACATTTATAAAATCCATGTGTTATATCATCACAGAAAAACTTTTTTTTCGTTCAAGTCAACCAAAATGCAAACCAACCTTAACCTTAAACTTGGTAGAGGGTTCTCTTTAAAGAAGGGTCCGACTTATTAGTGAAATTTGATTAAAATCTTGAAATCATTTTGGGGAGGATTAGTTTAAATATTATCGCAATGGTGTGCACAAGTTAAATCAATATTAATAGTTGTCAGTAAGGGGAATTATCGTGCAGGATTGATGACATCATAAAGTAAAGAGAAAATGTCTAGGGGACTCCAAAAGACCATAAAATATTTCTTAGACCTTGAAATTGAGCAAGAATATGGTCATTGGAAATTCCTAACAATTAAAATACATCAATGAGCTCATAAGTGGATTTAAAATCTTGTTATGAAATGCAATGAAGAGGAAATTTTTATCACCCCACCTTCCTAATAGAGTTAAGGGAATTGGGTATATGACAAAAACCATCTTGTGTTACTGGATACTTAATAAAAAAAGGAACTAACTAGAAATACTATAGTAAGCTCAAAGTTGAAAAGACAAATTTACCACTGTACAAAGCCGAAGCCAAACATATAAAAAAATCACACTAAACATCTTGATTCACATTCAAAAGGGAGTTAAGAATGTAAAGTGTAGACACAATGCATGTATGTAAACAACAAAACAAAGAAATTCTAAGTAGCACAAGTAGAAATAAAGGAGACTCAAATAATTAATTTGATGAAAAGCACTTGACATATATTAATATAATTATCCCCTAAATTTTTAAGGATGGTAGCTCTAGTGAAGACACACTACTCAAGCAATAAGTGAATTTGGAGATTATTCAATTAGGTAGAGAGGAAATCATAACACCAACAAAAAGGGCACATGAGAGCAATTAGTTGATTCATTTAAGTTTTTTCCCACTTCATAGTGCACTAACTTGGGGGAATAAAACTACCCCATGAATTAAATCAAGATTGGTGGTGAATATCACTTATTGAGCTTTAATAGAAAACCATTCATATTTTTTTTGTTGGTGCTCATCTATCCAAGAATGACATAGATATTATAATCATTCCAAAATGGTTTGTTTTTAACTTGGTATATTATTGTACTATAATGAAGTAAGTGTGTGTCCAGATTGTTTGAACAATTTGTCTTGTTACCCCTCTTTTAGTAAGGATACCTTAAAATGTTTTGGACACACAATTTGTAAGCCCAAATGTGTGCAATCTATGGTCCCATAAGGCCATGTGGGATGACATGTAAAAGTATATCCCAATTTCACTTGTGTGGATGGTCATGATTGGTCTTATTAGCTTTATCTTCATGATGCTTGGTTTTATGGCTTTGCTAAATACCCCCTAGTGGGAAATAATAGCCTCTGTTGACAAAAATTCTTATGTTTTGGGTTGGTATTCGAGTGTCATGTAGGTGGATCTATTAGGACACACGAATTAAAGGAACACTTCTTGTATTAGTCCTATAAAGTTGATTGCGCTATGTAAGGGTGGAAACATCCATATTATTGTTATAATTGCACACCTATATTTATTCTTCACATGAGTGTGATAACCAATTTTAGAAATTAACCAGAGATATAAAATTTGTGCCCTAAATTTAGAAATTAAATCAATCCATTCCCCAAAATATACACAGACTTTTAGTTTACTCATATGTGCAATTAGACTGAAATTTGATAATTGGGATGCAAAAAAATACCTAGATACCCATTTGAGGGTGTTTGTGGTCTGTTGTTGCCCCTACCCTTGCTACCAAACTGAATTTTTACTCCCAGCCTATATGTGATCAACTTATCCGGTTCCTAGATCCAGAAGACTTTGAAATAGAGGTCTTCTGGACCTCATGCTCAAAACCCCAAGAAAAATTTCTCAAAACTCTATGCTTCTCTCCATATTTTATGGTCTCTACTTCTCCCACAGTTAGAAGTAAAACCCTCCTTACGTGCTCTCCCCCACCTCTCATGGTCTCCTCGACTCCCTTATATTCCCAAAATCCATCGACTCAAAATTCATCACCGCCTCAACATCCATCTGTTGTCGGTCTCCTACTTTCTAGAATCATCTTTTTTCTTTTTTTAGAGGTGGTTACATTTATAAATGTAATGGATCATTGTTTACAATTGTTTATTTAGTTTATGAGCTAACATTATTTCATTTTATTTAATGTATAATTTAATTTAATTACTTTATTTATAATTTAAATAAACCACTTTATTTAAAAATTAAATAAATTATAAATTTAATTCATAATCCATTGTGTGTGTGTGTGTATAATGGTGGTATACATATCAAGTACCCCACTCGATATATTCATTATATTTTGGTGAGTTAGGAATTTACTTCGATAATCAATTCATTACTCTAAACTTACACATTTTCCAATATTAACCAGTATGTATACAAGTGCAGTATATGCAATGCATGCATATGTAGCTATCATATGGATGCCTTGTATGCATGCTAATATTCTTGTGTTCCCTATAATAAGAGATGGGTCAATACAACGAGTCATTATGTATGCACACTTCTTTATCCATGTCTATCATTCTTCATGGTCATCCTAGAATTCATGATGCATTTGTGCTCCCTAAGGAAATTTACCACAGTCTCCAAGATAGAGAAGAAGTCCATTCCACTCTCCAACGCATGCCAAATCATCTCCAATTTGAAGCACTTAAATTTCCCTTCTCAAAGTGTCGTTTTAGGCATTATTTCCCCATTATAAGAGGGTTAACATGACACACCTTATGAACATAGTGTTGTAACATAAATAGTTTTGATAAGTTAGATATATATAAAATGGGGTATAAAAATAGAAAAACAAAAAAAATAGTAGAATAAAAGAATGAAAATATGAAAGTTGTTAAAAAATATGAAAAGAACCCCATGAAAATAAAAACAAATGTACAAGTGAGCAAGCTCAAATTCCACTTGAAATAATTCCTGTTTGAATCATATAGTATAATCATGATCAAATATGTTTAAATGTATTCTCTTAAATTAGGAAATAGTTCAACCAAACTGTTTAATCTTGGTTGAAATTAGAACATAGGATAGACTAGAGAAAAATGTGACCAAAGATTTCAAACTTGGTCAATTCCATTTTATGCATTAGAATAGGGTTAAGAGTTACTTCAGGAAATAAAAGAGGGCATGATAGATCAAATGCACCCCCCAGGATTTAAATTATGATTTGATAGATTTATTTTGGTTAAATTATGAACTAATCATGTCATTTAAACATGATTAATGAGATGTAATAAGAACTAAACTTGAGTTTTATTATAATGTCGGGACATGATTTGATGTTTTTTTGTCTTGTGATATCAAAAGAGCACTTTTCAATGGCCATGATTTTCCTCCCCCAAATCAACAGCGGGGTTTGAAAAGTGGTATTGCTTTTCCTAGGCCCCATGCAACGTGGCACTCCCTCATGACTTCACACCCTCCTCATCCAAAATCACTTACCATCACCCCCCCTTCGAAATTCGCCTATCTCTCCTCCTCTCCCGTTAATGGTCACTATGTCACCTTCCACACATTTCCTTCCACTGATCACATCATGCCACTTGTCCATCTATCATTCGCTCATGTCCTATTCTCATTACCAATTTCCCATTACACGCTTATTCGTTACCATATTCCCATTACCCATTAATACACCTAAATCTGGTTCGGTAACGGTTTCAATCATAATGGTAATTGATGAAGGTCTATAAAATCACCTTAACTCATCTTGCGTGACTCTCCTAGCTACTCTCTTACTATTTTTATATTGTAGGTACTCTTTTAAACTTTCGTAACCTCTATTTCCAACACCTGCCAATTTCAGGAATTCATAGACCAGATACCCTTGACAGAGTTCATTGCTTATCCAGGTACCTTTTTAAGCAAAAGCTCTGTTCTTTGATATAATTTGCCCTATCAAAATGCTTAGTAATGGCACCAAAGGGAAATTCCCAATCTTCTAGTAGCAAATCAAAGAGTGAGGATAACCCTAAGATCTTTGCGACCCTAGACCTAGATCACATGCCATTAGCAGACCAATATTTCAATATTGTTGACACCGAGTGTGAATTCGACCTGTTCGAGTTACATCACTGGGTGAAGCAAAATTACCTAGACCAGTGAGATGACATTAAGCATTGGGAATCCCTGTTACCTATGCTTATCTTCCCACATACACATTATTTCCCTGATCTAGTCATGTGGTATCAAGCTAGATACAATCCACTACAAAGAACCATTTTGGCCCAGAATGGAGACATTCTAATCTCAATTACACCTAAAATCATAAACCAGATGTTGCTAATTCCTCAAAATGACTCCCTTAGCCATTTTTCTGTAGTAGTTCTTACGAACTTGTATCATAAGCTCACCTTTCCTTAGAGAGCCTAGATTTTTGAGATTTTCCTTCCAGAAGACTCTCATCTTCTTAAGAAAAATCCCCCTTGTCTAGCTTCTATGTTCCCAGATAAATCCAAACAAATAATTTCCTTAGTTTCTTTCCTTTTAGGGTATCCATTAGATCAGTGGGTGGATCAGCCTATTCTAAGCTTTCTATCTATTTTCTCCAATAAGAACAAGCCAACATTCATGTTCAATTTTGTCCAATTTCTGGCTGATAATATGCATGAACAAATGATGAAGATTATTACAAAAGGCATGTTTAGTTATGCATATGTATTAGCCTATATGTTTCTTTTTTGGTAGGGAGATAAGTTTCCCATAACTTTATACAAGCAAGATGATCAGGGCATTAAACAATCAATGATACAGTGGAATTCATTAGTCAAGAAAAACACAACAGAGTTTAAGTTTTCAGACTTCATTGGTAGTTTTGTTTATACAATTGCAAGGCTCCTTAGCAGTTAGAGTGAGCCAATAATTAGTTTAGAGATTAAAAGGGTTTTCACTTGAGTGAGTAGACAAAGACTAGACATTGGTATTTATACCATAATTATACAGAGATAAGAGTATATGGATGTGAGTTGGCTCCCTACAAGCTACTTAAGTATGTTCCAATGAGAATTTTCTCTCTGGAATATATAAGGTAGATGATCATTATGAATGAAATCCATTTTGTCTAAGGTAAAAGAAAATCAAAATTCAAGATCAAGACTCAAGTAGGACCATTCATATGCAATACTAGAACAACAGGAGATGAGACAGATTCAATCCTCAAGCAATTCAACTTTCAACCTAGTTTCACCTTGTCATATGATCCATTCAGCATTATTTCTAATTTAAGGGTGGAACTCAAAACCACACCTTATAATCATACCCCCAGACTAGAGATTGAGAGGTTTATGAATCAAGACCAGTGAGAGGAGAATACACTTCAAGAAGAAGAAGAGAAGATTCCGTCTACAGCCACCCTACACACTCTAGTACCTCAAGATAAACATGGAAAAAAGAAAAGAGAAGAAACTTCATCTCCATCCTGTACAGAAATAAGTGCTCAAAAATCCATCATTTAACAGAAAATTCAGAAAACACATCTTAAATATGTCACCATTCAGAATGAGGAAGAAAAACAAACTATTGTTATGAGTGGTTTATAGTTTTCCACAGGGTCAAAGGAACACCTCCTTGACACCCCATCCTCCTCAGCCTCACAGAATCCTTCAAAAAAATCACAGTCAACAAAATTGGGTGAACATGATGATCCCAATATCTTCGAGTAGTTTTTGCAGATTAAGCAGAAAAATGAAACACTCAAAGTGAACACCTATGCTCAATTTTGGAAGCAGACTTCTACCTCCCAACACAGCTTGTTAATAAAATTTGATAGTGAGAAAGGAAGGATGCAAATGGAATTCTTACAAGATCAAGTACCATCTCCAAAAGCACTTGCAGATTATAAAAAGACTATCTTCTCAATTGATGCAAAGATAATACATACCATTGATCAAATGAATATGCATAGAAAGTCTGGAGAAATGATTTTCTCCACCATGAAAAATACTGCTAAAGAACTATCAAAGTTAAGGACATCTCTCACAAATATCCGGACATCATTAAAATTGGAGAAAATTTCTTCATTAGCAAAGGACACCAAAATCAAAAAATTGAAAGATTTGGTGATCAAGTTGGTTTATGATCCCAGTGATGTCAAAGCAATGGAGGAGATCATCAAGAAAAAGAATACAAACATAGCAACACTCAGGAAACTACTAAAGTTACCTTCTACAGAAGATTTACAAACAAAAGAGATTGAAGAAAGTGATAAAAATAAAGAAGACATGCTCAAATTAATCATTAAGAAAAATATACAAATAAAGAAGATGGAGGAACAGATAGAGAAGCTACTTAAGGAAAAAGAAGAGGTTGCACAATTGATTGTAGCTCCAGTAACAACCATACCAAGTACAGTTGTAGGGACAACATGGGAGTCTACATTAGCACCAAATGATTTGAATAAAGTTGTACAGGACTTGTCTCTTCAAAGACAAGAAAATGATAAGATCCAACATAAGCTAAAGAACCTAGAAGCATAGAAAATAAAAAGTGATACCCTCTTGGTCGAAGAGATGCAGAAATCTCATCAACTTGCCAAGAAAATAGATCAATTAGAAAACTAGTCATTGATGGCTCAAACCTTGGCCCAAGCCAAGGAAAGAATTTGGGTGGATATCAATCATGCCATAATCGAGGTTTGGTCATCCATTCAAATTATTTTTGAACAAGAAGAGTTAATTGACAGATTCCAGACAACAATTGAACAAGTCAAAACAACCTTGGGACAAAAACCAGCTGAGGCTACATCTATGATCAAAGTGTTGAACTCAAAGACTAGAGTAGAGTTGGAGCATATTCAGATTAGTGATAAGAAAAAGACAATCATAGAGATCAAGAAGGTATTGTAGAAAAGGAACTTAATGACTCAATTGGAGACTAAGTTTCAAGCTTTGGAAAATGTTGTCTAGATATTTCATACTAAATTCAATTTGTTGAATCAAAGAGGATTTCCAGGGTTAGTATCACCCAATAACAGATTAATTAGCCTAGACGATTTCTGTGAGAAGCTTTACACTATTGCAACAGATACATCCAAGATTGCAGGTATTAAGGGACATGTCACAGGTAAAAAATTCATTGAGCCTTTGAGTTTGATTTAACTATCAAACATGAAATCAAACACATTTTCATCAACAAGCCAACGTTCGAGAAATATACTAAACTAGATGAAGTTTGTAGAAAGCTAATAAATATTTCTATACCGAATGATGAAAGGTGGGATGAGTTATGTGATACTATCGAGTAATTTTTTTTTATCTCCAATAGACTGACAACAAGAAAACATTTTGGGGGTCAAGTCATCAACCATTTCCTCAAAGATAATGCCAACAAACTCAACATTTTAAGCACTCCTACACTTTTGTACTATTTTTGTAATTAGTTATATGTTTCTAGAATCCAATATTTTTATATAAATAAGTAGCAATTCGATGTATTAAGGGTTGAACCCTTGGATGAGTTTTCTAAAGCAGAATTGTATTAGACTAAAATTACTTCACATTAATGAAAGGATTCTGGATTTGCTTCAAACAACTTGTCACTTTGTGAGTTTGTCTTATGTTTTCACTTCATTTTGTTACTCTACATGTATTTAAGTTTTTATGAAGAAAATTGGGTAAGAGAAAACTAAATATCAGTCTATCTTAAACCCCCTCTGAAGTTATAATTTATTTTATAGATTAGTTTATTGGACTGTTTGTCTTTATAAGCTCCTCTACATTTATAAATTGTCAACAATATTCATAATATTAAATATATTTTATTGGGTTGTAAACATTGTTTACTTGCATGCTTTCTTATGATTAACTAAAAAATCAGTCTGAATATTTAGGAAATCATACTCTCTTACATTTCTTCCTTTCCACAAAATTTTAAATCAAATTATTGTTCATAGGTAAAGGATCAACCCTTTATTAATATTTAGTATTAATAAGGTTTAAACACCTACCTTAATCTGCTCATAACATTGGCCATCCAAATTTCTTTAAAATAAAAAAACATTTTAGATGCTCTAGTGTAATTAATTAACCTAGAATTATCTCGGAGGACAACAAATAGGAAGGGTAACTTCAAGTCAAAGTCACTCCAATGGACAAAATTCAATACACAAAAGAGAATCAAGCCTAAAAGCATTAAAGCAAGCAAGTTTGGACCAATATCAAAGAATTCATCCACCTTTTCCTAGCCATTTGAGGATATCAAGTCCATCCCAAGAGAATGTTGAGCAACGAAAGAAAGTTGTTGGGCCTTTTAAGGCTTCCCAATTTTCCTCCAAGTCAATTCAAGCCATTTCAAGAGAATGTTGCACATTCAAACTAAATCAGTCCTCCTTGATGTTTGACATCCTTTGGCTTTGGGGGGATTTGTGACCCATTTGTGGACTTAAAAAGTCATTCACATGCTTCATGGAAGTTCCCTGACTTGTGGTATGGTCATGGGCCTTCATTTAAGGTATATTCCATAGGTTAATAAACATTATTTTAGGTTTTATTGGAGATTCTTTGAGGGTGTCACCCCCTTTGTAGGATTTTATCACCTTTGTTATGAGGGTTTAAAGAAGTGTAAATCTAATTATTGTAATGACTTAGTCTCCAATCATTTTGAGGATGACAAGTGAACCTTTATTTAAGGCTTCTTAGAAATTTTGTAATGTGAAAAAGGGGAGAAAGGTTGGAAGTCTCATATATAAATAGAGAGCTCACTCTCCTCTCAAATTGTTGTGAATTGTTGAGATCATTTTTCCATAATGTAATTGTTTCATGAAACTTCGGTTTTGATTTTAAAGTTTCTCTTTATTGGCTATTCTACATATTTTTCAAAGGAAATTTTAGGATTGATTCAAGACTATCAAGATCGATCCATATGAAGGGAAACTTTGTTAGTTGGAGGGAGACATCTAGGGCATATCTCTCACTACTCATTTTTTGGCATGAGATAAGGATTAGAACTCCTTGTTGGGCCATACCTAAGATTGCGCAAAAAGGGTTTGATTTTATTTCAATAGTTGACCTTATGGTTGAAATTTTTCCAGTTTGAGGGATCCCTTCTAGTAGGGCTTGGTTTCAAAACTTGTCTTGATTAGACAAAGAGGTAATTTTATCTTCGAGGGTTCTAAATATTTTCCCTAATTCACAAGCATTGGATAGTCAACTTAAGAGGTGCATTCATCTAAACCTCAATAGCCCTAGTGGAGATAAGGAACTTAAGCCCTAATCCAACAACCAACTATTTTTACGAAATTCTTCTTCTTGTTGTTTATTTATTTATATTTTTGGAAAACTCTACGAATATGAAAATAAGAAAATAGAAAAATATAACTGCAAAAAATAAAAAAAATAAACCATGGAATATCTTCCATTAATTGTCTAATAAAATTTGACAACCTACATTTTTAATATAGACAATTTTCTTGGGATTTGTGCCATGTTGATGATATAGAGGCCCAATGAAGAGAACCCTCTTATTTTATACTCTAAAGGTATATCTAACATCATTTTGAGGGTTTTGAAGGTGTCTTCAAATTTTTGAATTTTACAACAATATCTTTTGAAGGATTGGTGAAGCTCCGTGCTTAGGGTTTCATGAAAGGTTGTTTCCAAACCCCTAAAGCCTTATTTACATTTATGAAGTGTTTTATTGCATATTATCAATATTTAAAAGTGTTTAAATATTCCCTAAGTGTTGCAAAATGTTTCACCTTGATTAGGGTAGTTTTATTTTTTTATCCTAAGGGGATTAAACCCCTAACTCTTGCAAGTATCGATCAGATTGTTGTAACTTGTTTAGTTCTCACATTTTTATCATATTTAGGTTGTATTTTCATTCATGTTTCAATATGCAAGTTTAAGAACCTAATAATCCGTCATCCTAGTGTTGTTTCCACACTCCAAATTTGGTATTTCTACATTTTCTAGTTATTTCATAGATCTAGAAGTGTAGGACCAGAGAAATCTTGTCCAAATCATGGTACAAATTGAGTGGAAATAAAAAATAAGTCATCCCACTTGGTATTTGTAGCTTTCCCTAAATCTAAAGCATCAAAGGTAACTATTTGTTGAGTATTTCGAGTGACTTTTGTATACTAGTTTATATTTTCTACAATGCTAAAGCATGCATAAAACCTAGCATTTTATTACTTTTAACATATAACCTTCATCATATATAGTGTTTCTATGCATTGGTCTCTTTATATTGTTGGTGAATTTTGTTTATGTTGGGATAACCCCCATGGAGATTATAAGAGTTGGCCTAAAGTGAGAAGAAATTGTATTGAAGTGAAAGTGGGCGAATCTCTTGTGCACTTACCACTTAGCAACTTGATTGGAAATTGTCGATGGTGCTAATTTGGGTGGTAACATGTCCCTAAGGTCACATAGAGTTGAAACCTTAGCTTTGATGCCACTTTTTTATAAGTCATCCAGGGTGTTAACTCTACAATTTTTTTTTTTCCTTTTTAAAAACCATATACATTGAAACAAGCTAGATCTAGAACCTTTAAGTACATGCAAATAACTTATCCAATAAGCTCTACAAACTCCCTCCTCCCATTTTTGGTGCATATAATAGGTAGGTAAAACATAGTATTTTGATGTCCCTATAAAGAAGGTGTACCCACGTTGTTAACTAAGAGCAAGCACATTCCTACAACAAAGTGGAAGGCTCAATCCCTTGATTTTTCAAAATCAACAATTTCTCAAACAATAGGTGGCTGATGAAGGACGATTCACAAAAACACAAAAATTTACTACCCCTTTCCCAATATTGCAACCATGGATGTTTCTTAGCACACTACCACAAATCATGTTGATAATACCAATGATCATTACCATTCTTCATCCCATGAATGAGTCAAACTTAGATAACTTTAGTCGAGGCCTAAAGGGGAAAAAGGAAAGACAAAAGGTATCACCCTTGACTAACATGAGGTTTATTAATATGTCCTGAAATGAGCCCAAACATGAATAATTATGCATGGGTGTAACAATTGAAGATCTTTCCATTGAGAACACCCCCCCCGCCAAATTATAGTGGAAAAGAAAGGAAAGAACCTTGAGCTTGATGGTGAAAAACGTTTCTTGAGGAACCAATAGAAAACAAGGAAAGAAACCTAGTGAAGTCACTTGGATACAAAATTAGTTGGATTAATGCCAAGAGGGAAAAGGAATAAGAGGAGGTGACAAGTAGTTGCATCTACATTAACATCTCAAGGAAACCGCCCCTCAATGTTAACACCCAAAAAATAGAGAGTTCACTAAACTTGAGCCCACTTTTAAGAATAAGTTACAAAACTCAACTTAGGGATGAGTGGGAAGACGTGGTCATCGATTTTTTGTCACCTAGTTTCCTCTAACTATTAGCATAGAGTAAGGACACATCAAGCTATGGAATCCTGAATATGTGGAACTGTAGAATCCTATGTACATGGAATCCAAGGAGTTGTCTCATAAAAACTCTACATCTCATCTCTTTGATCCTCTACACATTTTCCTACGAACACAACATTTTGTATAAGTGGAATATAGCTAGAAAATTATTTGATACATTCAATAATCTTTTGTAACTGCCTTTTCCCCTTATATGTGTGTATGTGCGAGGATTTATATGTAAAGAGTAGTCATTCCAAGAGAAAAAGAGTATGGAGATTTATCTAGTCAATAATTAGTTGGAGAGTTTTGACTTATTATTGTTAAGAAATGTATTGTTGAATCTTTGAATGCAAAGGAAGATTTATTTCTCATGTCTATCTGGTTTCTAGTTATTTGGTTGATGTTTCCATTACTATTTGTACTATGCATAGTGTGAATTCTAAGGGTTTAAAGGACTATGATTTAAGGTTAATGAATGGAATACACAACCAAACTAAATCTTTAAATACCATGTAGCTTATCAACATAAGAAATATCATACATGTTGGAGAGGTAAATCCCCTCTACGGATAGAGGCGATCCCTACTAGCCCAGAATGGGTCTAGCAACAATCAATCAATGCTACTGTGCAAGTTCCTAATTGCAATTAAACAAGAGGCAAAGAACACCTACTTGGATTCCAACGCTATTGTTTGATGAAGAGATGCCACTCTCGCTCCCTCGCTCTGGCCGGTCACGATCTTCCACGATCTCCGTGAATAGATACCTGCGCACACGAAGAGACAGACAAACACAAGCGTGAAATCTAATAAAATCAATTATACATCAGTCAGAAAGGATGTAATTCACATTAACCATTGCAAGACAAATGAGAATGGAACCATAACAGTAGTCATCTATTATTAAATCAATAACAGAGAAAGGTACAACCAATGTCCTGACGCTGAGTCCTTCTCTTGAGGGTCCAGCCAGCAAGTCTCTTAAGCATTCACCCTTGGAAGTAAGTTCTCCCAAAACAAAAAGCTCTCTCTCACACAAGCAATACTCATAACCTTCCTTGAGCTTCCTCTAACAAAACCACACTTGTCACACCAACTACCTACTAACAGCAGAAATCCAAGCACTATGAATTCCACACTATCCAAAACTATTCCAACTAGCTGCTCATGGTAATGGTGGGGGTTTAAGTAGAGAAGGAGTCTCCATGAATGGTGGGAGGACAAGCTTATCTTCAAGGAAGGTGGTTCCAAATGACGAACAAACATGCCATAGAAAGGAGGGTGACACTCACAAGGCTAACAACCAGGCCTGGAACCATCTGGAAGGCTGGCTGTTGGAACAAATTCGCCCAAACTGGATCAGCGTGGGTGCAACATTGAACTGATGCGCTGACAGCGCATCAAAATAACAGTGGAGGCCGTGTCAGCGTGGCTTGATACTTTCATAGGCTGCGCTGGCACACAAAATTCGACCAGCGCGGGAAACCCGTGTGCTTCCGCGCTGGCAGCGCACCAGTAACACTATAAGCCGCCCGTCAGCGCGGTTATTTTAATAACAGACGCGCTGATGCAGTAAACTTTGGAAAAGTGGGTCATTTGGCCAGTTTAGAGAGCATGAGCATGGTGCATTTGATTTCATGAGACATTAGGGAGACTGACAGGGAGACAGTGACAAATTACTGCATAACAGATGCCCCCTAAAGCATGAGACCCAAGAGAGTGGGAGGGGTGAAATGCTTTACAAAACTGCTGAACTGGAACACCACCAAGAAGGACCTGCATGAATGTACAACTGATATCTCGATCACATGTAGTCTAGGCATGGGCGCAACCATCCAAAAGACATACGAAGAAGGTCTGTGGTATGGACGCAACCACCCAGCTGAAGAGATCATAAAGATAAGAGGGTATGGTCGCAGCCATCCCGAAGACTCAGGTATGGGCGCAGCCATCCATCAATGAGTCATGTAATAACAATCCACAAAATCGCAGCCTGGTTTGCAACAGACAAAAACCAGGGTCTTGCGCTCCATCCCAATCCGAACAAAGTACAAGTTCAAGCATGTGAATACATGAGTTGAAGTCGAACATGCATGAACATCGTCTGATTACCAGTCAATGATGAAAACCGTTAACAGACGCGAGAGGTACCACCAGTAATGACAATGGTCCTCAAGGTACTTATAGGTACAATCCGCGGCATGTGAATCAATGAGTTGGCATCGAACACCCGCAGAATCATTCGATCGGAGGCCAATGATGAAAACCTCACGTCGAACACGAAGAACCTGCCATTGAGGCATGCAGGCTCTAAGGCACCTGAAGGGAGTCTCTAGGTCACTTTCCCGGATAATGAGCTGAAGTCGACAGGAAGTAACCTTGATCGAAGGCGGGCCATGATGTTTCCCACATCATCGACATGAGACAGAGAAGGATAAAAGATTTTGTGTGAGACATCAGAGGGAGGTGGTAATCTTGCAGAGGTCAACTTCTCTTGAACATATCGGTGGCACGACAGTGGATTTGGCAGTATTTGACATCAAATGAGCAGAGGTCATGGTGAGAAGAAAATGAGCAGATGAGAGGTCAAATAGGATAACCCAAACCCATGGAGGCAAGTGTAAAACAAGATGAGAAGTCCCCACCCAGACACGAATGCAGAGGAGTGCCATGTTCAAGAGCGACATACTGCCGACACGACCATTATTACAGTTTCATTTTCCCCACCATTTCTGGCAGGTACCCCGGTTATTTTTGGATGACAAGCTTGACGGGGATAGAAAATGCTTGGAGAGGTGTCTTTTCGACGATGTCCGATGTCATTAAGTTTTAACGAGCTTGACAAAGGAGGAGCTCGGCATCTTTTCCTGTTTAGAGAGTCTGAAAAGACAGCGGAAAAGGAAACTCCAGGGGTGTCCTTTTTGGTAAAGTTGTGTCTCTCAAGCCCGAAAAAGTATAAAACAAAGCTCGAAAGAACCGCTCGACCATTACGATCGAGGAGTACTTTTCGTGAATAGTAGCTTCGACCCAAAAAAGTAAAAAAGCGGTCGAAAGCACGTCGTTTTAGAGCCAATAACGAGTGCGAAACGACAAACACCCGGCAATCATTTTAAAGTTACACGGTCAGAAAAAGAGCTTAAAACGGCCGCCTCTCATTCCCTTTAACGAGCCGAAAGGAAGCTCGGCCATCTTTTCTTGATTCATGTCGGAAAAGAGCTTAAAGACGACATTTTTTGGGACCAAGTGCACGAAGAATCGTTATGACCACGCCAGTTACTAGTACCTGCACAAGAACACCACCCGCATAAATCCGTTCGATATGCATAAAAACATAATAAAACATGCATAAAGGCATAATTTAGTGATATTAGAGCTAAATCCATGGTGAAAATACGACAAAAACCCACATTGACAAGAAATCATAGCAAATTATGAGTTTTTTTACCATAAATAGGGGGGTAAAAGTCATTTTTTACCATTGTTACCATTCTGAGTTGTGAAGAACGTTGAGGAGCTGCAAGGTTGATGAAGCGATTTCCAGCCCGTACAGACACCATTCATCCGGCAGCTTGTTCCAGGTAGGTTCTCCTCTCCCTGCGTTTCATTTTGAGCCTTTTTTTGAGCAATTCCACGGTGGGATGTGGCCCTTTGGGCAATTTTTTTGAGCGTTGGTGCGCTCTCGGTCAGCGCGGGTTTCCCACTCAGGTCCGCGCTGATCAATTTATATTTACACATACCACCACATGGGTCAACGCGGAAAACATGTGTGCTTCCACGCTGACCCAGTGAAAAAACAACGGTGCGCCATTTTCAGTGCGACTGTTTTAGAAACAGTCGCGCTGGCGCCGTGAAGATTTATTTTTTAAGAATTGGACGTACAAATCTCAACGGTTAGCAACCTAATATTTTTTCATGGTCTTGCAGGGAAAAATGTCTTTTGTTTGGCAAGAGAGAGCTCACGATGATGAGGATATAGCCGCCTATGCACTTGCCGAATGCCGAAATGCAATGCGGGCATGCGAATTCTTGAAATTCTTTCTTACTCCGCGCCTGAGGGCGCAACCTGACTTGCTGGAGTTCTTAATCAGAGCTTGGAACCCAGTGGATGGCAAATTCACGATCCGTGGCCAGGACATTGAGTTTGATTCCACGGACATTTATTTTTTGACTGGATTGTCACGCCGGGGCCAGATGCCCATCCTGGAGGGGCAACGACCCAGCGGGGAGACTCTTGATCAGCTCATGGTTCGAGTGTGCCCACGGGCTGTGAAAACATGGAGTGGGAAAGTTTGTATCCTGACAGTGGCAGACATGCCTCTTCGCACCATACTCTTTCTAGTGACACGGGCAGCGGGCTCTTTGGCCAATCATGAGGCCTCAAAGACCCAACTACTACTAGCTCTGGAGTGCTTACAGCCCACCATTTTCAACTGGGCAGCAGCTGTGACCACTAACATGAAGAGGCAACTGAACAACTGCTGATGCGGAGAGACGAAGCAGTTTGCATATGGGTCGCTTCTACTTCCGCTCATGCTGGAGCGGGTGCTGGCCCTACAGCTACAGACCATGGCCATGGATCCACCTAGAGGTCCTTGGGAGACGAGGGCCAGTCGATGGGCCCGCGTCATGCCACGTGGAGGTGGAGGCCGCCCAGTGTCTTGGGGAGTGTATTTCCGAGAGTGGCTGGATCGGCAGGTTGTCATCGTGGAGGACTGGCCATATGCTGGCATGGACTTCCGTAATGATCCTGACATGCTACTGCCCGCAGGAGAGCATTGGGACGATGGAGGTATGACACTTGATCTCTTTTCAATATTTTTTGATGTTTTTGATTTTACATGTACATGTCTTAATAAACGTCACCGTGTGCAGATGTGGGACCCATGAGACCCATTGGCCTAGCCCCAATGGCACGGAGAGAGGGGCAAGGAGCTGGAGCCCTGGCCCTAGTTCCTCCAGGAGTTGATACGTCGGAGACTGTAGCTCGCAACCTCGAGGGTTTGCTGGAGGGGGTGCCAGATTACCAAGGGGTCGAGGAGGTCCCTATAGAGCATCAGATCCACACAGTGGGGGTGGCACCCAGGATGCACCACCTTTTGAGGCGAGTGGCACGGGCAGCAGTATGCTATAGAGAGCATAACCCAGATCAGTAGTCACCTAGGTTTTCCACTAATGTTTTGAGAGACATATGTCTCGGATGTACTGAGGACACCGGTTTTATTTTTTGGACATATACACTTATTTTTGAGCGCCTTAGTGCGCCACACGATATATAGATATATATATATATATATATATATATATATATATATATATATATATATATATATATATATATATATACTGTTTTTGGATGGATCGTTTCACATGTGATGATGTTTTTTATATGTTATGCAAATGTCTAATACAAATGTGATCTAATGTATCAGTTGCACAACACATGACCCATGTATTTTAATTTTTACGCAAGCTTAAAAACACATATGCAGGCACACATGCAAACTATGCTTGGAAAAGAAATTATTTACATATGCTTATTCTATGGTCTTATTATGCTTTCTATGTCTTCTTGTATGATGGTTATCTATTACGCAAATGTCTATCCAACACATGGTTTGCCAATGCATCGGTTAACTTATTTAATCGTCTCGGAATGTGTTGATATGTGATATAATCAAAATTCCTTTCTAACAATCTCAAACGTAAATACAACCTTAGAATGCGCTGGTCTCTGACGGAATATCGCCCGTTGAGTTGATGGACAACAAGTTGAGAGTCCAGGTTTACCACCAAAGCACGGATGCGAAGATCAACTGCTTCGGCTAGCAATTCAATTACAACACTGTATTTGGCAACATTATTGGTGGTACGACCCAAGCACACGCCTTGAAGATCTAGCAACTCGCCGTGAGGATCGTAGATCACCCACGCCGCAGAAGACAAATTGCAAGTACTACGGCAGGCGCCATCGGCGAAGCCAACGTAAGGTGTACTAGACATCTGCACAAGAAGCAGAAAACAAAATAAGAGGCAAACACGCCTTCACACCAAAGCAGAACAAGAAATCATGCACACATGACACACTTACTAAGAACACACGTATGTACAAACCAGGTGCACGAAATCATGCATAATATTTCTTCAAATAAAGCCCGTTGTGGGGCTTGTCAAGAGGATTTCCTTCGTAATCGATCAGCTCATATGCTCCCTTTTGCAAAACTCTCTTCACAATATAGGGGCCTAGCCACATGGATTCGAGTTTTCCTACCCCCAGATTATCCTTAGCTTGATCATAGAGCAGTACTAGGTCTCCCTCAACAAAGGAACGAGGTCGAATGGTATCGTCGAAGTGGGCCTTAACCCTCTTCTTCTGCGCTTCAATAGCTAGGGAGGCTAAGCGACGGGTCTCGTCTAGCCATTCTAAATAGAGAAGCCGTTCCTCCACCGGAGTGGTGTTGGGAAGTAACTCGACAGCTAACCTCAATGAAGGAATCTCACACTCAACAGGAAGGGTGGCCTCCAGTCCATAAACAAGCTGAAAAGGAGTGAAACTGGTGGCGTCCTTCACAGAGGTCCGGTAAGCCCACAAGGCCGGGAACAGCATCAGATGCCAGTTAGACTTGTGCGTATTCACGGTGCGTTGGAGCATTGTGATCAAAACTTTTTTCACGGCTTCAACTTGGCCGTTGGATTGAGGGTAATACGGCGTCGAGCTATCTTGACACAAGCCTAGCTGGGTCGTTAGTTTCGTCATCATGTGATTACGGAAATTTTTTACGTGATCTGTGACAATAGCCTGGGGGACTCCGAACCGAGTAATGACATGATTAAACAAGAACTACGTTGTTGTGTAACCGTCTTCGTTCAATGTAGGCATCGCTTCAGCCCATTTGGTGAAGTAATCTACGGCAATGATGATATATCCATGCCCCCCGGCCGAATGAGGGTTACAAGATGTATAATCGATGCCCCATTTGGCAAATGGACCTACGGTAACAACAGGGTGCATTGGTGCAGGAGGTGCACGCATTTTCCGGTGGTAAACCTGACATTCATGCCATGCACGGATGGCAAGGATGCAATCCTTGAAGATAGAAGGCCAGAAATAACCAGCACGGAGAATCTTCTGGGCGGTATCATATCCGGACATATGGCCGCCACAAGCACCAGAGTGGCAATCATTCAACACCCGCTCAGCCTCTTCGAGAGTCAAGCATCAGCGGAGAACAGAATCAACGCCGAGGCGGTACAGGGTATCGCCAATAATGCGATAGGGTTGAGATTGGTGACGAATCCTTCGTCGAGCGTCTTTTGATACATCAGGACGAAAGGAAGACGTCTGCAAATATACTATGATGTCCCCATACCAAGGGTCGAGGGTGCTGACTAGAAACAATGTTTCATCCGGGATATGCTCTTCCGAACGGGAAGGTACAGAAGGGGATGGCAAAGAACAGAGCAGTTCCGCAAAGACCAATGATTTCTTAGACTTGGCAGCAGTGAATTCCAAGTCAAACTCTTGTAGGATGACAATCCATTTCGAGTACTTAACCCCCAGCAGCTGACGCGACAAGATGTAGGTCATAGGGTTGCAGTCGGAAATCACGGTCGTAGTACGCAACAGGATATAGTGCCGGAATTGTTGGACGGCGCAAACAGCTGCCAATGCCAACTTCTCGACATACGCGTAGCGAGTTTCTGTATCCAAGAGATTGTGACTAAGGTAATAGATAACGTGCTCGTTGCCATCATCATCATCTTGCACCAGAACCATGCCGATGGTGGTGTCAGCGGCAACGAGATAGAGGGAATAATCACGGTGATAGTTCGGAGGTCTTAAGAGTGGAGCCGAGACAAGGAGGTCCTTGAGTCGCTCGAAAGACTCCTGGGCGATGGCATCTCAACGAAAGGGTGTGTCTCGCTTTAATAATCGTGTGAAACCCTTAGCTACCTCGGCATAATTCGGAATGAATCGTTTAAGAAAATTCGCTTTACCCTGCAGGCTCTGCAATTGCTGCAAAGAGGTAGGGGGAGGAAGATTCAGGATGGCCTCAACTTTGAGGGGATCCAGACAGATGCCTTCTCGGGAGACGATGAACCCGAGCAGTCGGCCAGATTCTACGCAGAAGACACACTTATGAGGATTAAGCCTTATGCGGTAGTGTCGACAGCGGAGAAAAATCTCGCGAAGATGGGAGGGATGGTCCTGACGCTTAGCTGAATGAGCTGGGAGGTCATCTAGGTAAGGTTGTACAATGTGACGTATATCATGAAAGGCACAAGACATTGCACATTGAAAAGTGGCACAGGCATTCTTTAAACCGAAAGGAAGCTTCTTATAGGCGAAGGTGCCCCAAGGACAAATAAAAGTTGTCTTATGCTGGTCTGTGGGTGCAATGTTGATCTGGTTATAGCCAGAGAAGCCGTCCATAAATGAGTAAATCTCACTTCCTACGCACTCATCAATAAGTTGATCGATGAAGGGCGTAGGAAAGTTATCCTTCGGACAGGCACGGTTGATATCACGATAGTCAACACAGACCCGGATAGTACCCTGCTTTTTATTCACAGGGACTATATTTGACACCCAGTCCGTGAGGGCAATGGGGTAAATAAAGCCAGCTTTAAGAAGCTTTTCGACTTCGGCCTTGATGGCTGCAGCCTTTCGGGGGTGCACAGGGCGTAAGCGCTGACGAACAGGCTTAGCACCTAGGTACGTAGGTATTTCGTGCACCACTATATTAGGACCGATGCTGGGCATTTCCTCGTAGGACCATGCGAAGACATCACGAAATTCGCGAAATAAAGCAGTATAGAGTTGAACTTCCTTAGGAGTGCAAGTGACTCCGATATGGATGTGCTCGACGATCCCTGGTTTAACAGAGATGTCGATCGGTTGGGTTTGCGTGATATTGCCCATATTGCCCTCTGACACTTGATATAGCTGGATGGGTGTCTGGAGGGGCGGGGATGGGACACAAGAAGAAAACCGCTCGAGACATGCGGTCATTTCCGGATGGGGGGGGAGAAACGAAGAGCGATGGTGGTGATCTGACCAAGGGAGCTCTTCGAGAGACATAGTCTCTATGATGGCTTCGTCGGAAGGAAATATTTCCTTCAATGGATCCGATGTAGCCTCATCGCCTAACCAAGGGAAATGATCATATGAATCGGGAAGACCGCTTGGAAGAGCAGGTTCATCAGGGGGAGCCGATGCAGCAACAATCTCGATGTAGTTGAGTTCGGCAGGACTCAACGGCATCATATCACCCCCGGAGTCTTCCTGATTAGCAGGAGGAGGAACCCATGGATCTGAGCGTACAGAGATCATGTTGATAGGGGCGAGATTCAGAGGTGGGTGGGGAAAGACTCCCATTAAGGTGGGATCTTTAAAGAGTCCAGCACCCACGTTCGCAAGTGACTTTGAGGTATGCTCCACAAATGGCACATTACCTTCAGAAGAAGAGGCGAAGAAAGAGAGCTGGTCCACCGTGACAATCTTCCCTTGGTGAGGGAAATGAATGACACGGAACAGGGAGGAAGCCACGGCTTGCATGGCGTATGTCCAGCTCTGTCCGAGGAGGAGGTTGTAAGTCAAATTGGCGTCGACAACTTCAACCTCTACTTCTACGGTCTTTCCTTCTAAAGAGATGGGTAAGCGTTGGAGGATACCGTAAGGGCGAGATTCTCTTCCATCGAAAGCTTCGAGCGTCGTAGGGGACTGACTCAAAGCAGGGGAACCAATCGCTTTCCAGCAAGCAACGGACATGATGCAGGTTGAGGCGCCTTCATCAATAACCGTACTGTTACACTAAAAATTGTCACCATGACTATTTACAGTTAGAATGGCTCTATCAACAGTCATACTACCCTCTTAGGCAAGTCTTATGCCTCTGCTCTCCATGTCAAACTCCTAAAAGAGAGAAAGTCTTTCTAAATGTATCTATCTCTGGGGACGCAGGTTCTCTCAACCTTACCTGCGGGGACGCACCCAATGTTCACAAAAGTTGCGTCTCTGGGCGCTCTGTATGTAAAGGGGCAGGTGCGTCCCCCTAAAAAGGTTAAAATGCACAAGTTTCATCTTTAAAAAGTCACTTGTGGTCATTTCTAGAGCATTCTAGAAGGTTGTTCGACGTGTATTGAGCGCCTCCAGATGGTTCATGCACTCTTACCAAAGAGGAACTTATCCCATCAATAAGGGAGCTATCCCAACCAAAGAGGGGATTATCCCATTGATGGTGGACCTGATTAACTTCCTCTTGAGCACTATAAATACAGGCATTGGGCTAGAAGGAGAGGAGGTTGAAAGCTATACATTTCTAAGGGTAAATGTTGTAGGAATTAGGACTCCCATTTAGAAGCTTGTGAGGAGAGATTGTCATCTTTGCTTGTTCTATTTGGAAGTGGTGAGCTTTGTCAAAGTAAAGGAAGACTCTTGTGGACCCTGGAAGGAGCTTGCACAACACCAAGGCTCAGGTTGTAATGGTTCCTTTCGATTACCTTTAATGCAAATTGGTCCATTCTTCTCAATGACTTGTTGTTTATGAGTTATTTCATGTACTCCTTGGTCTATATGTTGAATATGCTTTGTTTTATGTTATAATCAGGTGCTATTTAATTGTTTGACTGTTGGTGATTGCAGGTTTTGGAGAAAAGGAGGAGCTCATCCAGATCAACAAAGCTTGGACTTCTACAACAGCGTTTGGACGAAGGTAAGAACAAAACACTTGATTTCTCATATCATGATGCATGTTTAGAGAAGGATAGCTCTAGTTTGTTTTGTTTGTCATTAGAATGTCTTAGACTTCTAGGAAGGTCGGTTGTGTCCGCACTATTGACTGATTCCGTGTGACAAATTGGCGACTCCACTGGGGAATCCATTGAAGAGAAAAGTCTTTTCCTTTGTGTGAACTTTGCTTTGAGAAATTTGGTTTATTTTTCTAGTTTTGACTCTGTGACTTTGTCTTTGGGTGGGTTAGCTTAGGATTAGTTTTATTTTGATTTTTCTTGAGTTTTTCAGTAGGACGCACCCTCTGAGTGCTGCACAGTGCGTCCCTAGATGCACTTTTGCTGTGTGCACAGAGCGGGCCCGCACCTGTGCTAACGGGTTGCCTGCGTCCCCTGCTAAAATTTGAGAAAATTCCATTTTTTGCATTTTTTGCTCTTAGATTTTGCTTTTTCTTAATTTTTACTGCCCAGATTCATTAGTCCCTTGTCAAAGATCTTCACCTGAACTTGTTTCGATAGCATTGAGTGTTTTAGTGGATTTCATCGAAGTGTAAGCCCTAGGGTTTGATTTTTGAGTAGGTCTTGTAGTGACTTTGGCGGTAGAAGTTGTCAAGCCTTAGATCTCTCTGGTTTTGTCAGCATTCTAAGAAGTCAGACCTATCACAAAGTCTACCTACGAGAGCAACTTATCATTGAGTTGTTTCTTTGGGCAAATTTCGAAGTGCTTGTTGATTAAGTCTTGAATTCCATTTTACAAAAAGAACAAAAAGATTTGAGTTTTGTTTTGACTAGTCTTTTGATTCTGCATTAGCTGGTCCTTGATTTGATTTTGATCAAGTAAAACAACTTAGAATCATCTTTGTGAGCTTTTGCCTTGTTAGGTTTGCTTAGAGTAATTTCTCTTTTGATTTGCTTGTGAGCCAAGTTTTTATAGATTTTATAGCTTTTGAAATTGTTTTTTGTTAAGATAGGTTTATATGCTTTATTAAAAAGGGAAAATACAAAAACATCTCCTTTGAAAAGTTTTGTTTCAAGTAGCTTTGAAAATGTTTTGAAAGAAAAAGAGTTTTTTCGTGCACGTAGAGAGTGGTCATGTTTGCATGCTTGAAAAGAAAAAGAGAATTGTTTCTTTGATTGTCTTTTCTAAGGAAGTTGTTTTCTCTAAAATTTGCATTCTCTCAACTCTCTTAGTTAAGAATTTCATTGAAAAAGGAAAGTAGCATAAATCATCTTAGGTGCATCTTTGTAGTGGTTTGAGTCGAGTCTACACACCATTGGTTTCACTTCCACTACCTTTTGTCTTTAAAGAAAAACCATAAAATTAACGCTTAAAGTAAAATCGACGTAGTAACTTTTATTTACTAGGGCTCTGAAACACCAATTTAGATCAGGCTAGTGTCTTGGAGTAGGTGAGTAATTAACTCTCCAAGACAACAAAACTAAACAAGTAGCTTATCTTGTGATAGAATAAATCCAATTGTCTCACTTGTACTCTGGGAAAGCTCCTCTTAAAGGAGAAGCACGAGCTCGTGTCCGAACCAGTGAGGGGATCAATCCCCCCTCGTTGGGAACGACGCCAGACACGCATGTATTACAAACGGTAAACCTCGGATTAACCATTGTCGAGGAGCCAGGGGTCACTTGTCGGTAAACCTTGGATTATTGTCAAGGAGCTGGCAAGGGGATTGAGCTTGCTACTCTGCCCTTGCGTGCTGTCGGAGTTTAGACTGTTCCCCCAGGTGCATTTGTTGCGGTTGGTAACCTTAGTGACCATTATCTTTAGGATTCTACCGAGGTGACGGTGGAGGGAAGGTCCCACTGTACCTGGAGCAGACGTCGGCTAGACTCACTTGGATTTTCTGGGGGGTTCACTTCACTCGAGACGGTTAAAGTGGAGGAACTTGGTCCAGTCTATTCATTAAGCAGGTTGCCGGGGTAACTGTTCCACCTGCCACTTCTGTACTGAATCCAGCGAGGTTGGGCTTCATCACCAACTAGCGCTTTCGGTCTGGAAGACTACTGTTTGTGTTTGGTTTGACGCCCTAGATTCTTTAGGCGTGTGATTCAAATTTGTTTGGTTCTTTAGAGACTTTAGGTGGTTTGATTTGAAATTTTATTTTGTTTTCGTGTGTAGTAGTTAAAAGTTTTTAGCTGTGGCGGAATTACCGAGACAGTCCCGTAGACTTCGGGGCAAGTCACCTGAAATTGTTACCGGAACAGATTTGTTAAGAAAACTCCGTAGATCGCGGGGTGGATCTCCTGAAGACGTTCCGGGTCAGTACGAAGGGTTGAAGGTCCTTGTAACTCCTCCTAGTGGCAGTAGAGTAGGTTTGCCTAAAGAAGGAGAATCTTCCTTGGTGGTCCATCCAGATTACCAAAGTTTAGAGACAGGTTATAATCCCGAAGCTGTTACAGTTTCTGAGCTTGTTGGTAGTTTTTCGTCTGCTAGTGATACAGGCGAAGAACCAGAAATATCTGAACCTGTTACTCCGACTTCTAGTGTTCCTGATTCACCGAGAATAGAAAGAATTATCACCGAAAATCTTCCTACTGGTTTGATTGCTATTGAAGAACTTGCTCCAGAGGAAGAAATAGGCTTCTCTAACCTTGAAGATCAACTTACTATTGATCTAAGGGAGCGTGAATCTATCTTTTACAGTCCTCCTAGAAGTACTACTTGGTACCTTTCGTTAACCAATTATTTAGACAACTTTGGGCTAGGTTTTTCTACACCTCGTACTCCTTTTCCACTTGGAGGTATTCATACTCCTGTCAATATGGCTGGTCCGTCGTCTGTGTTTACTCAAAGTCCTGAATCTTTTTTACATGGCGGTCCTTCTGTTCCCACTGGGTATCAATCTCTTTCTGGTACCTTTGCGGGGGCATCTCCTCAACCCATTGATCAAGGGTTATTAGTTGGAAACAGTGGTAATATACCATTAGGTGTAGGAGACATTTACATGATGTCAGGTTCAGTTCCCGTTTCCCAACCTCAAGGTGGCCAATTACCGCCTGGGGGGCAGCCTCAGTTAATGCCTGGGGGGCAACCTCAAGGTACATCATTTGTGTCTGGGGGGCAACCTCAAGGTCAGTACACGCCTATGGCGCAATACATGCCTCAAGGTCAACCCCAGCCTCAATATGTACCCCAAGGTCAACCTCAGTATCAATATCAACCTCAAGGATGGCAACCTCAAGGATGGTAACCCCAAGGGTATCAACCCCAAGGGTATCAACCTCAAGGGTACCAACCTCAAGGTCAAGGTCAACCCTAGTACCCGTATTTACCTCAAGGTTATCAACCTCAAGGTCAATACTTAGGTCAAGGTTATCAACCACCTCAAGGTCAATCATATGGTCAAGGTATGGGAACTGCACCTTACAGTTATCAATCCTATCCTCAATCCGGCTATGGATCTCAGTATCCTCAACCTGTTACGGGTCAATACCCTGGAATGTTAGTGTGGGATCCGTCACAGGGTCAACAGGTGTTGCAGCCAAGTATACAGTCGGTACCTCAAGCTGGACAACCCGTAGTTTCTGGTCCACCCCAGCAACCGCAACCTGTCCAGTCAAGTGTTCAAACTTCTGTAACTTCGGTATTTACTCAGCCGCCAATTGCACCTAGTACTCCATCTCAAACGACTGCTGCAACTACCACCACATCTACCATACTTACTTCTGGAGTATCGACGACTCCGGTTTCTACTGTCTCTGTAACCACTCCTCAGACATCTTTACCGTTGTCCGGATCTACAATTCAAACCACGGTCCAGATTCCTGTAGGTCAGCCTGGTATAAGTACGGTTGTCACTACTCAACCTCAATTTGTTCAACCTTCGTACCAGGGACAGTACCAACCTGGGCACGCTGTCCAACAACCGGTTTACCAGTATCAACCGTATCCTAGGTACACTTATCAACAACCTCAGCAACCCCAGTACGGTCCGGTTAATCCTGGTTTTCCAGGAGGATATAATATCCCAAATGCGACTCATGTTCCTAGTTATCCTGGATATCCTCCTCCTGGGGCCGGTATTGTGACCCAGAGTTTTAGAGATCCTAACCGGCAATTACCGTTTATCGCAACTTTGGATTTACCAGACTTGACGCGCCTAACGAACGATCCAATTCAATATCTTCCGTTTTGGCCGTCAATGCCAAATAAGTTGCCCAGCGATATACCCAAGTTCGAAGGTAAGTCTAGAGAGGATCCGTCCAATCACGTGATGACTTACCACCTCTGGTGTGCTTCAAATTCTATCTCGGATGATTCGATCCGCTTACGTCTTTTCCAGCGTACACTCATTGGTCTCGTGGCCAAGTGGTACATTGAGTTACCACGGGCCTCTTTTTACAATTTTAGCCAGTTAGCTACCTCGTTCTTAACTCACTTTCAGTTGCCGGTCAGATACGTTAACGGCACGGAGTTATTAACTTCACTAAAACAATGAACCTCCACGTATATTTCCGATCACATTCATGAGTGGAGACGTCGAAGAAGGCTAGTGAAAGTTTTTATCCCGGACCAAATCTTAGCTGAATGGTTTGTTAAATCATTATTACCAAGGATTACTGAAGATGTAGCTAAGGCCGGAGTAGTTACTGAGGAGCAAGTCATTGCTCAGGCGCAATACCTTGACTTAGTTTACACTCAGTCGGGTACATTACACGAGAAGATTCCGGATCTTCCAAAGTCGAATCAAATCGCTGCTGCTCCTTCGGGATCTCATGCCGCTGATGGTATGATTGGTATCGTGAATACAAAGAGCAAGAAGAAGTCTTCCAAGGCTTCAACTACTCCGATTATCACTTTGCCCGATTCCCCGACAGGAGAGTCTTCTCCTGAACTTACCGCCGATATTCACGTTGTAGAGTCATCTACGGCCAAATCAAAAAACGGCGGAAAGAAGAAAGGAAAGAAGAAGGCTAAAGCAGACAAGGCTCCGAAGGAGAAAACTGAAAAGTCGGAAACCAATGACGAAAAGCGCAAACCTCGATATCCTTGTCTTATTTGTGAAGAGGATCATTTTACGAGAGATTGCCCTCATCGGGCCGAGGTTGTGAAAATAGTCAAAGGTTCTCCCACTCCTGCCGTGTTAAAAAATCCATTTCCGGAGCAGGAGAATAAGATGATAGGTTCTTCCTCGAATGCCAGTGAAGAACCCATTTTGATGATGTCTCATGTGAGGATTGCGACTCGATCGCAAGATTATGGTAGTAAGAATCCTGTTGATGGTAAGGAAGTAGAATCTCCTCACTCTAACCCATCAACCTCAGCTCCTGGTTCCGATCCACTACAGATCGAGAAACCTAAGCCGGACTTAGTAATTAAACCGCCCGCCAAGGGTGTACTTCGAAGGTCTGCTTTCAATCCACATGCGAGAGCGGCCCAGAATTACAACATTGTTGAGGACTTAGCTGTTTCACCCTCAGCAATGTCAGCGTTAGAAGTGCTGCAATCATGCCCAGCACAACGAAAATTACTTTTGTCGGCTATAGGAGCTGTTGATGTTCAGGACCCGAATCTAATAATCTTCGATCTAGAAAATAGTACACCGTGTCTCCCCCATCAAATGGCTTTCCAAATTCCAGTGATAGTAAAAAACAGACCTATTCATAGGACTGTGATTGATGAGGGAGCTTCTACGTGTATTATGTCGATTCAATGTTGGATATCCCTTGGTTCTCCTTCGTTGAACAAATCCCCCACCATCCTTAAGGCCTTTGATGGCCGTGGGTTCCGTCCGTTTGGTATTCTACAGGAATTTCCTATAGGGGTAGAAGGTAAAACTGTTAGTCTGGATGTGGAAGTGGTTGATGCCCCTCTAGACTACAACCTTCTTTTGGGTCGAAGTTGGTCATATGCTATGACGGCGGTCGTTTCATCGGTCTTCAGAGTAATTAAGTTTCCACATAACGGTAAGATCATGACTATTGATCAGCTAACATACTTTTCATCTGACCCAGCCTCTTCAGAGAGTATCCAGCATGTCGGTAAGATGACAATCCCTTATAGGGACGTTGGTGTAGGTTTAGTTAAGGATTCCGGTTTACTGGGAACTTTTCCTCTCCCTCCACTCAGCGTAGAACCTTCATTTGCAACAATTCATATGATTACATCAGAAAACATTATTTATGATGATCCTTGGATTGTCCCATCTGACTCTGAAATAGAATCATTCGGTGATGCTATGCCCTTGAGTCCATATGAAATTGCTTATGAAGCTCTCATGTCTTTTACCGACTCTCATTCAACCGAGATCGACCAAATGAATGTAGTCAGTGAAGAATCACTTTTCACCTCAACCTTAGAACGGATAGCGTTTCCCGAAGTCGTGTCATCTGACGAACAACTTCGCGAAATCCTAAGTGTAGACGATCTACCATGGGAGGATCTCCATCACAGATCTTCGTTTTTACCTAAGGATGATGCATTTGAAAATGATTTTTCATCTATCTTTACCGCTGAATATGTCAAAAACGCTCAGGATCCAACGAAACATTCTGATTCAGAGTTGAATTTAGGGAATATTTCTCGTACTATTCCCATTGATATTTCAGTGAAGCCCGAAATTGAGGAGAACATTCATATAGGTGCCGCATGTACAGAAGATGAAATCCAAACTTACAAGGCCCTATTCCAAGAATTCCGCGATGTGTTTGCCTGGTCTTACGAGGAAATGCCGGGAATCGATCCTGTCATTGTTGTTCATGAAATAAAAACCTACCCGGATGCTAAACCCGTCCGGAAACGGTTGCGTCAGATTCACCCTCGAAAAGCAGCTGCGATTAAAGCAGAAGTCGAAAAGCTGTTGAAAGCAGGTTTCATTTATCTGATCCCGTTAATGGATTGGGTATCGAATATTGTTCCGGTCAATAAGAAACAAGGAACAATAAGAATCTGTATCGACTATAGGGATATCAATCGAGCTTTTCCAAAAGACAACTATCCTACGCCTTATATCGATCAAATTATTGATGATTGTGCCGGAAGTGAAATGTTTTCCTTCATGGATGGTTTTTCGGGCTATAATCAAATCAATATTCTACCTGCCGACCAACCAAAAACGGCATTCATTTGTCCATGGGGGACATTTGCTTATTGCAAATTACCTTTTGGGCTTAAGAATGCCGGGGCCACTTTTCAACGGGCGATGTCTTATGCATTTCATGACATCAAGCACATTGTGCAACCGTATCTCGATGATTTGCCTGCTCATTCATTACATCGAGCTGACCACCTTGTCCACCTACGAGCAATCTTTATGAGGTGTAGGAATTATCGAATTCGGTTGAATCCCCACAAATGTGTTTTTTGTATAGAAACAGGTCGATTGCTGGGATTTGTTGTTTCAAAAGCCGGCATTCACGTCGATCCCTCGAAAGTCGAGGCTATCATCAAATTGCCTCCTCCTTCGAGTTTGCTCCAACTCCAAAGTTTGCAAGGGAAAGCGAACTTTTTACGCCCATTCATCCCAAACTACGCCGAGGTCACTAAAGGTTTTACACGGTTATTGAAACAGAACATTCAATTCTTTTGGGACGAGATTGCCCAACAATCTTTTGATGCACTTAAACACGCGTTGACCCATGCACCGTTGTTGCATCCTCCCAACTACAACCAGGACTACTTCTTATACCTCGCAGCTTCGCATTCCACCATTGGAATGGTGTTAGTTCAAGAAGATGAATTCAGAGCGGAACATGTGATATATTATCTCAGTAGAACCTTAAATACCACTGAGCTAAAATATTTGCATGTGGAGAAATTGGCCCTGGCAGCCGTTCAAGCTGTCCAGCGTTTTCGTCACTACATTATTCTCCGTAAAACTACAGTTATTTTAGATTGCAATCCTATGATTTACATTTTGACAAAACAACTGCTAGGGGGCAAGTACTCTAAATGGATCGTTATCCTGCAAGAGTTCGACTTGGAGTTCGAGAAGTCCAAGTCTAAGAAATCCTTAGTTTTTGCGGAATTGATGTGTCACTTCCCGCGTACTGACACAGAGACTATGGCGGAGGAGTCCATTGCGGACGAATCTTTGTTTCTTATCAGTACTTTAGATCCGTGGTACGGGGATATAATCATCTATCTCCAAACCCAAACCTTTCGGCCTGAAGCTTCAAAAGCGGAATGTCGAAAAATTCGGTTTCAATCCCAGCAATACAAAATTATTGGAGACACACTATATCGCCAGGGGGCAGACTTAGTTTTTCGACGTTGTTTAACTCACGAAGAGGCTGAGAGGGTATTGAATGATTGTCACTCTGGAGCATGTGGCGGTCATATGTCTGGGTATGCCACAGCTCAGAAGGTGTTGCGCGCTGGTTACTTCTGGCCATCTATGTTTAAGGATTGTATCATTGCAGTCCGGAAGTGCCACAACTACCAAGTGTTTGATCGAAAGATGCGCACACCGCCTGCTCCTCTCCACCCTATAATTGCCGTTGGTCCATTCGCCAAATGGGGTATTGACTTTATTACTTGTAACCCTCACTCGGTCGGGGGGCATGCGTATATCATCCTCGCGGTTGATTATTTCACTAAATGGGCCGAGGCGATGCCTACATTCGACGCAAGCGGCAAAACAGCTGCAGTTTTCGTATTCAATCATATTATAACTAGGTTTGGTGTCCCACAAGCAATCATTACTGACCATGGGAGCCATTTTCGAAACATCATGATGACTGAGCTTACAAGCCAGCTTGGTTTGCGCCACGATAACTCCACTCCTTATTATCCGCAAGCCAACGGTTTGGTTGAGTCTATCAACAAAGTTCTGGTTATCATGATCCGACGAACCATTGGTATTCATCGGTCGAATTGGCACAACATGTTATTTTCGGTGCTATGGGCATACCGAACCTCAGGGAAAACCTCAACAGGGTTCACTCCTTTCCAGCTAGTTTATGGCTTGGAAGCTGTGTTACCCATTGAATGCGAAATCCCATCACTTCAAATGGCTGTCGAATTACTCCCAGCTACTTCCGAAGAGGAGAAACGTTTATTGTACTTAGCTAAATTAGATGAGACTCGACGTGACGCTGCATTGGCAATCGAGACTCACGCAAAGCGAATGAAAGCTCAGTATGATAGAAATGTGACCCCTCGAAGTTTTTCGGAGGGAGACCTAGTGCTTTTATATGATCAAGCTAACGATAAGCTAGGTGATGGAAAATTCGTTCCTATGTGGCATGGATCCTATATTGTAAAGCGAAAGCTAGCAAAAGGGGCTTATGAGCTGGTAGATTTTGATGGGGACTCTTTGGGTAAACCCAGAAATGGACTTTACTTAAAGAGGTATTATGCTTAAATGGTGGGTATGGAGAAGTTTTAGTTAGGTTAGGTTTTCTTTCTAGCTAGTATGTTTGTTAGTTAGTCAGTGTGATTAGCTTAGCGAGTGTGTTTTTTCGTCGTTATTCTGGCTTATCTTGGTTTTACTCTTGATATTACAGATGTCGACGCCTCTCCAAACATACATTGGATTTGCTGATGGTGCTTGTCGTAGTACACGGAATATCTCTTCCGCAGCTTGGGTTATCTATTCACCCTCTGACGAGTTAGTTTCTATGCATGGGGTAAGCCTTGGTCAAACAACGAACAACATTGCAGAATACAGTGCAGTGGTTGAATTATTATCCGAATCTATTTCATTTGGAATTCGACGTTTGATAGTGAGGTTAGATTCTGAACTTGTTGTATTACAGCTTAATAGAGTTTATGCCATTAGAAATCCTGTGTTATTAAGGTTGTTTTTGAGAGTGCGTCTCTTGGAATGTGAATTTGATTACATTGAATATCAGCATATTCCAAGGTCTTTAAATACATTAGCAGATGCAATTGCTTCTCGAGTGTTGGACAGACATTTACGATAATCATGCAAGTAAATTTAAAAACATTTCATCATACATGTTAAACAAGATAAGCCGGTAATAGTGATATATATATAGATAGGACTGTGTCAAAAAATATATATCGTCTTCGATCATAGGTTGAAAAACACCTTATGATCGGCAAAAATGATAAAGTACAAAAAGTCAAAAATGTCACATGTGTCTACAAAGTGACTAGCCAATCACTGGTGGTGCTCCCTATACGACACCACTGCACGGGCTACCTTACGCAAAAATCTCCTAAACGGTCCAGGGACCGCGACTACATAGCGCTGAAGTCTGATAGGAATATCATCCATAGTAGTCTCAGGCATATCCGCCGTCAGACGCTCTAGATCATGCTCCAACTCAGCTAGTACCTCTGCAGCCGCCGCGTCCTGTGGGGCCGGTACCGGTGCAACTGGATGTCTTCTCTCAAAAGGCCAAAGGTTGGCTGGGCGTTGTGGACCAACATCTGCATTTTGAAAATTTTACTGTCAGTTTTGAGACGATATATATAAAAAACAAAAAAAATGCATAATTTGAAAACTTGTGAAAAATAAAGTACCTCTGTCATCCCATTGTTCTCCCTGTGGAAGAACCATGTCCGGATCACCTCAAAAATCTACTCCGACATACGGAAAGTCCTGGATCGCGAAAACCTGGTCGTGAAAGTAACTATCAGAAAATCGAACAACTGTCGCGCCCTCGTCAGGATGCCGGGCCATCACCGCAACCCATCGTACCAACTTTGGCTCCCGAGGACCCAAGATATCAACAGTGAGTTGCTGAGGGATCAGCATCAGAACTCTCTCTAAGGCAAAGCTCACGACTAAAGGCCCATATCCAAAAGTTTTCAGTCGTCCGTTCTTTGCCTTAGTTAGTTGGCTCTTCACGTTAGCCGACACAACATCACACCAGTTGAAAATGGTGCCTTGGTAACAGTCAATTGCTATCCGCATTTGGGACCCAGAAGCAATGTGTAAAGCGGTCGCGCCGCAAATTCTGGTAACCATGAACGCTATGACTTTGAGTTCATGCAGAGAGATGTGTTTGATCTCCACGCCTTTCGAATGGTGAGCACCAGGTGTGCACCAATCTTCCCGGAGACTAACAAGGGATTGGCCACCCGGCCTAGTCCCGGCTAGATTGAGTTGCTCGCCTCTATTTGGCAAGCCAGTGAGAAAGTATACATCCGAGGGCTCTATCTCGAGCTGGTGCCCTCCTATGTAAAAGCATTGCTCTTGAACGTTCCATCTCTCAACCAGCCATTCTAAGAATCTTACCTGAGCCCTCATGCCAGGTATGGCCCAGTATTTATATAGCCCGCATGATTTTAGGGCATCAATGGAAGGTTGATGTTCAATTGCAGCTAAATCAACGTCTTCATGCTCTCTTTCTCTCCAATCCAACATGGTGAGTGCCCCACACACCAAGAAACAATGATTAGAACTGATTTGGGGAAATTTGAATGGTTATTTGTGGAGATTGGGGTTTTAAAATCCGCCTTTCATGGAGGACGCACCCCGCGTTTACAACACAGGGCGTCCGGACGCAGCTGGCCTGAAGGCGGGCTGCGTCCCCCGACCATTTTCCTGTATAGGAAAAAGTCGGGGGACGCAGGTCACCCGAAGGGCACCTGCGTCCACCGAGGGGCACATTCTAAAACCTAAACCCCCCAAAAAAACAAAACTAAAACCTAAAAATCAACTTTAATCGGATGAAATTGAAGAGTAGGATGTTGTAAAATACCTGGAAGAGACGGCGTTCGATTCTGACGGTTGGATTTTCCGCAGCGACCACGGGAAGTTTCTTGCCAAAAGCTCCTTTTTCAACCTCAACAGTCAAACGGTAAAAATGACATGGTAAAAAGTCTTTTTATAGGTTTTTTGGATGAATTTGTTCATTTTTCACCATGGAAAGGTGTTTTTCGATGTATTTTTGCCTATCTTAAACAGGTATGAGTAATGTGTTGCTTTTGTGCAGGATAAAGGGACTTAGAGGGAAAATTGTCATTTTTCACGAACCAAAACATCAGAGTCATCTTTTAAGCCCTTTTCTGACTCCTAAAAAATGAAAAGATTGCCGAGCGTTTCTTTTACACTCGTTAAAACGGAATTAAAAGACGGTCCCCTTATAGCTCTTTTCTGACCGTAAAATCAGGAAAAGATTGCCGGGTTTTTGTCGTTTCAAACTCGATACGGAAATAAAACGACGTGTCCTTGATCGCTTTTTACTTTTCAGGTCAGTGACACTAATTATGAAAGTACTCCTTGGTCGCAAGATCAAGCGGTTCCCCCAGGTATTATTTTATACTTTTTCAGGCTTGAGGGACACAAATCTATGAAAAAGTTCAACTTGGAGTCTTCTTAAGTTTTTCAGACTCTCTAAAATTGAAAAACGCCGAGTTTCTCCTATACTGGGCTCGTTAAACATTTCACAGTAAAGGACCTGTTCAATTACAAACAGGAACGAACCACTCCTTCCTAGGGTTCGAATCAAAACTAGGTTGGACTCATCCGAAGGATGAGCTTATAATCAAGCATATGTTATCCTCCTCAAGCTTGTTAAAAATAAAGAGGTACTTGCCAGAAATGGTGGGGGAAAAGAGAGAAGAATGAGCCTATTTGTTACCTTTTGTCTCAGAAAAAACTTTACTACCACTCTTGAACACGACACTTTTTATTCACCTGGGTTGGGAAATCCTTTACCTCATAGTTGATCAAACCACTTTGAAAGTCTTCAGCTGGGTTCCGGGGATTAACTTTGAGTTATTTAAGCACCAAGCCATCTGTCATGTCGTTATGTGTTCAAGAGGTCTGCAAGCAAAATTTTCATCTGCAAAATACTTGTCATCCATTTGACCATCCCTGAGTCAGTCCTTACAGCAACATTTCTTCAACTTGAACAATGATTTCGTGTTGCGGGCTTGCCTGCAATGGGTCGCTTTCTATCGACATCAGCACATTATCTAGAGAGATGACTTAGAAATCGTCAGTACCTTGAAGTCTGCATGCATCAATGGCAGGTTTCTCGCCTTTGACGTCAGTTTACGTCATTGACTTTCGATCGAAGGATTCCGTGAAATGTTCGACATCAACTCATTCATTCACATCTCATGGATTGTACTGGGTACTTTGAGAACCATTGACATTACTGGTGGTCTCTCTCACGCTTGTTAACATTTTACATCATCGACTGGTAATCAAGTGGTTTCTACCATGTTCGACATCAACTCATTTATTCGCATGGCTAGAATCGTACCAATTCGAGAAGTAGAAATGAAGACCCTGGATCTAGTTTCCACCATCCAGGCTGCGAGGAGTTTTGTATTCATTATCTAAGTAGACTAATCATAAACAGATGGTTGCGCCCATACTGTGTCTACAAAAGTCTATGATTATGATGTACTGCAAGATCATTCCTGTATCAGAGTAGTTAGTCTGTTAGTTAAAGTTTTAATCTGAGTATGGGAATGCCTACCTCAGCGATGATATAATCTTATACATGTATTTTGTGTTGAAAATTGCAGGTTCTGACCAGGCTCTCCATGAGATAATCCTTGAAATGATAAAGCGCTTCACCCTTCCTAGATAATACAAAACCCTAATCTATTCCAGGCTTCGCACTTTAGGGGGCAATCTGTTACACTAAAAAATGTCACCATGACTATTTACAATTAGAATGGCTCTATCAACAGTCATACTACCCTCTTAGGCAAGTCTTATGCCTCTGCTCTCCATGTCAAACTCCTAAAAGAGAGAAAGTCTTTCTAAATGTATCTATCTCTGGGGACGCAGGTTCTCTCAACCTTACCTGCGGGGACGCACCCAATGTTCACAAAAGCTGCGTCTCTGTACGCTCTGTATGTAAAGGGGCAGGTGTGTCCCCCTGAAAAGGTTAAAATGCGCAAGTTTCATCTTTAAAAAGTCACTTGTGGTCATTTCTAGAGCATTCTAGAAGGTTGTTCGACGTGTATTGAGCGCCTCCAGATGGTTCATGCACTCCTACCAAAGAGGAACTTATCCCATCAATAAGGGAGCTATCCCAACCAAAGAGGGGATTATCCCATTGATGGTGGACCTGATTAACTTCCTCTTGAGAACTATAAATACAGGCATTGGGCCAGAAGGAGAGGAGGTTGAAAGCTATACATTTCTAAGGGTAAATGCTGCAGGAATTAGGACTCCCATTTAGAAGCTTGTGAGGAGAGATTGCCATCTTTGCTTGTTCTATTTGGAAGTGGGTGAGCTTTGTCAAAGTAAAGGAAGACTCTTGTGGACCCTGGAAGGAGCTTGCACAACACCAAGGCTCAGGTTGTAATGGTTCCTTTCGATTACCTTTAATGCAAATTGGTCCATTCTTCTCAATGACTTGTTGTTTATGAATTATTTCATGTACTCCTTGGTCTATATGTTGAATATGCTTTGTTTTATGTTATAATCAGGTGCTATTTAATTGTTTGACTGTTGGTGATTGCAGGTTTTGGAGAAAAGGAGGAGCTCATCCAGATCAACAAAGCTTGTACTTCTACAACAGCGTTTGGACGAAGGTAAGAACAAAACACTTGATTTCTCATATCATGATGCATGTTTAGAGAAGGATAGCTCTAGTTTGTTTTGTTTGTCATTAGAATGTCTTAGACTTCTAGGAAGGTCGGTTGTGTCCGCACTATTGACTGATTCCGTGTGACACGTACGGTGAATCGTTATGCTATTGATGATGACCTGTATAAGGAAAGCGACTTGGTGAGGCAGTCGCTGTGTAAAACCCTCGAGATCGAAAGAAATCAAATCTGAATCTGCTGGGTCGATGCCACCAATAGCTTATAGCAAGGACTTCCTCTGGGAGGGGCAGCTCTGGAGGACTTCTAAAGCGGACATAGCAGACGCAGCCTGAGCTAAGTCCTCAAAAATGCTATAGTGCTGGGCAGCACGAGCATTAGGGTTGTAAGATGACTTCCTGAGTACACCTTTTTGAGGGGGTCGGGGGATCGTCTCAGTGCTGGGCCTTTCGATGTGGAGAGGACCAGAACTAGACGGAGGAGCGCTGGAGGGAACTTCGGCTCTTTCCCGGCACGAGATGGATAATCTTTCGCTTGAGTCGAAACATGGATGGGGATCGTGCCAGCCATGAACACTTGAGAACCAAACGAGGAAGAGGATTGAGACGGGTCTGCCACCATTTGAGTCTGCTTGGAATGGAAAGGCTCTTTAAGCACGGCAGGGGTCCGAGGAGCTCCTTTCAATAACCGACTAACTTCGGGCCGCCTTGGGCAGTCCTTAGTGTAGTGATCCTCATCACATATGAGACAAGGATACTTAGGTTTTCGTTTAGCTCCTTCCTCGGGTGGAGGTTTAGGGGCATCCTGCTTGGGCTGACTAGATTTATCTTTAGCTTTCCCTTTCTTTTTCCCTTTTGAGGATTTATCCACCGCGGTGGACTGAACGACGTTTACCTCAGAGGTACTTCCAGGATTAGATTGGCCCTGAGAAGCATTTTCATTAGAAGCATTCTGTTTTTGCTTCCCAGGGTTCGTGGCCGATTTCTTCGATGACGAGTTAACAGAGCCAATGACTCCATCAACAGATGGTTTGGGCAGAGCCTTGGTCTGTCTAGGCCTCGGGGCATCTGGAAAATAATCATATAGAGTACCCAACTGAGAGTATACTAAGTCTAGGTACTGAGCTCGCACGATCGCTTTCTCTTCAGTTACACAAGCTCCCATAGCGATGTCCTTTGCAATTTTGGGGACAAAGGAAGTTGTGAACCAATCGGTCAGGAGTTGATCAGGAATCCAGAATTTGATCAATCGACGACGCCTTCTCCATTCATGTATGTGATCAGATATGTGCGTAGCCGTATCCTATTTAAGAGACGTGAGGAGATTTTTCCCAGTCTCATACCGAATGGGTAACTGAAAATGAGTTAAAAACGCCATAGCTAGCGAGTTGAAATCTTGAAACATGCCGCGATTCAGCTCAATGTACCACTTAGCGGCTGAGCCGGTGAGAGTTCTCTGAAAAAGGCGAAGTCGGATAGAGTCATCAAGCCATCAGTTCGATGAGCACCAAAGGTGATAGGTCATAACATGTGCTTGAGGATCCTCACCTGCTTTGTCATCAAATTTGGGACAATCACCGGGTATTTTAGTTGGAACTGGTGGCCAATACGCATTATGTAGAATGGGATCATTCGTTAACTTGGACACGTCCGGAAGTTCCAACGTCGCTAAGAATGGCAACTGAGGGTTAAAGGACATTTGTGGCTGAGGGTTCGAGGCAGTATTAGAGTTCCAACCAGTTGGTGGTTGCCCCCACGAACTCTGTCCAGATGGACCTGGCCCAAAAGGGCCTGGCGCATAAGAACTTTGTCCCGATGGACCTGGCCCAAAAGGGCCTGGCGCATAAAAACCTTGTCCCGATGGACCCGGCCCAAAAGGGCCTGGTGCATAGGGACCTTTTCCGTAGGGGTTCTGCCCATATGTATTCTGTCCATATGCAGACAGTTGACCCTGGGTCTGCCCCCCAGCACCCCATGTATTAGCAACTTGACCCGCAGGTGCAGCATACTGGTAATTCTGGTAGGGAGTGACCTGCATCTATTGATAATTTTGGTAAGGGGTAAACTGAGTTTGCCCCTGGGGTTGCTGGTAGCCATACGTTTGCTGGGCTCCATACTGGGCCTGGTAAGCAGGCTGCGCATGGTAGGAAGGCTGGGGCTGTGGCCCGCCTTGCATTTGATAACCCATTTGAGTTTGAGGCCCAGAATAATGTCCTTGAACCGGCTGGGCTTGGATCATCTGGCCGGAAGGTTGGCCTGGTTGAACCTGGGATGGACCTGCTTGCCCAAAAGGATGTACTTGCTGGTTGCCAGGTTGTCCTTGTGGAACAGATGGCCGAGCTGGCTGGATAGTTGGTTGACCTTGCGGTTGACTAGCCTGTCCAGCTGGATGAGTAGGACGGACAGTGGGTTGGCCTTGTTGCACAGAGGGCTGGCCTGTTTGCCCGGAGGGTTGTACTGGCTGAGCAGTGGGTTGGCCCTGCTGTACGTAGGGTTGCCCCCCTTGCCCAGAAGGTTGCTTGGACTGAGCAGCGGGTTGGCCCTGTTGTACGTAGGGTTGCCCCCCATGCCCAGAAGGATGACTAGACTGGACAGTGGGTTGGCCCTGCTGCACATAGGGTTGCCCCCCTGCCCAGAATGATACCCTTGTTGGACTGCTGGTTGACCTTGAGGGGTGTAATTTTGCCGAGCTTGTCCAGTGGGATACCCTTGCTGAAAACCAGGTTGGCCTTGTTGGATGTAAGGCTGCCCTGGCTGACCAGACGGATAACCTTGCTGGATACCAGGTTGCCCTGGGTAACCAGAAGGTTGACTCTGATAGGAAAAGGATGGACCTCCCATGGTCGAAGGTTGTCCCGGGTAGGTTTGTCCTTGTGGGCCCCCAGATTGTCCTGGGTAAGACTGGCATTACAGTGGTTGCCCTTGGGGGGCTTGCACATAAGGTGGCTGGCCTAGATTAGGTGGTCCTTGGGGCTGTCCAGGAATTGCCCGGTGCCCACGAAAAGTATGAGTAACGGGATCATAAGAAACGTCTAACGGTGTTGAGACTTCAACGAAAGGTTGACGAGGCAGGGATTGAACGTGCTCGAGGTACTGACAATTAGAATCATAATAAAAGAGCGGACCTTGGTAATTTGGGTCCACAATGGGTTGCCCATGGGCGTCAAACGACCCTGCTCCTGGAACAGGACCAGAAGAGGGCTGAGCACTTTGTGCAGGATCGATGACTCCAGACGAAACCCCTGGTTGGCCACTGCTCACTTGACTGTGAGAGGGACCAGCCCCAGAGTTTGTAGATGAAGATGTTGTCACAACACTGACGACTGGAGTTGAGTACGCTACACAAATAGTTGGATTTGTGGGAACCGAGGTAACAGGCGTATTAGGGGGTTGCGAAAGAAAGGGCTCCATGGTGGCAATGACACTAGGATCCCATATAGTCGTAGAAGGCATTCTAGCAGCTATTCTATCCCTCATTGATTGATACCGTGGAGGGAGTGGAGAAGTAGCTGGAATGGGAGTTTCAATACTTGACACCGCGGGTGTCTCACCTGCGCTGGGTGATGTCTCATCCATTTGGGAAGTTGACATCGGAGACAACATATCGGGAAGGGTAACAGGAATATCGTCTTCGTCAGGCTCCCAGATAGGATTCCAATCCTCTTCGTAATCCGGGTCGCGTGGGGCACGTACGTTGATAGGCTGGATACTCGGGATAACTGGAAGAGTATCGCTTACAACTGGTACCTCAGGAGCAACAGAAGATGGAGAACCTTGATCACTTGGACCGGGAGTTGACGGGTCAGCCAGGATGACAAACCCCACACAAAACCATAAAGGAAACTAACGACAAAGACCCTACTCAAACTAACACATACAAAATCTAACCAGGTGATGTTATCGTGGCCGAATAAATTTTTAAGACACAAGAACTGAACTTGACCTTTTCATGTTTCAAGAGTCGAGAAAAGGACGAAAAGATGACTCTAGTCTCCTTCGAATGTTTAATGAGCACGAAGTGACAAGAAGCTCACTGGCACCTTTTCATTTAGGGAGTCCGAAAAGGATCAAAAGCGACTGCTTTGGAGACTCTCGGCAAAGGGTTTACCAAGCAATCCGTAAAACTGCTTATACACCTTCGCAATCGTATGAGAACCAAGGACTTTCCATACTGCAGTCAATCTTACCGAACGCTGTGTTCGGTGCGTTACGGCTCGCAGGGCGGCAGACTTGGCTTCCTATGGATCAAGGTCGATAACCTAGTGGGGTCTCCCCTATATACGCGACGGTACGTGGGAGCTCAAATCCGTGCTAGACCACTATCGAGTCACAAGAGGAGGAATCACCCAACCGTAATCTGAAACAACAGTGACTAGGTTTAATGACGCCGGAGCACGTCTCTAGCCTAGACCTCTACAATATGAGCGTTAAGTTCCAATGCGTTTTTAGATTCATTCGGTTTATTTTATGGTTGATCTTGAATTAAGTTTCGGTTTCAGGCCTTATCGTATGATCTCTCACAATTACCTAGGTGCAAACTACATGCCAAAGAATACCATTTTGTTCAATGAATTCTAACTATGAGAAGGTTAAGAGCTTTCAATCAAACAAAACGAAAACAATCAAACAGTCTAATGCAGCTAATGACAAAGAAATGAAAATTTTTCTTTTGAGAACACAAATCAATAAAATGCTCTTCTTTTCATTAACTATTGAATGCAAAAGATGCTAGTTTGATTTCTCTTTCAATGGCACTAATGCACTTTAAAACGAATTTTGAGAGACAGCAACACTGAGCAAAAAGGATTAAAATCACTCAATGAAAAGCACAACAAGCGTAAAAAGAGCCGATTGAACCCTAGCAACTGTGATCTGTGCCTGGGTAGTGAAACAATCGAAGGATCGGTTCAACAACAATCACCTCAACCAATCAAGCAAAGAAGGCAAAAAGAGGAAGGTTTCCGCAGTAGCAAAGGCAAGCAGCAACGAACTTTAGCAAACAAGTGAACAAGCGAACAAGACAAGGTCAGTCCAGTGGAAATTGGATGATGGCACTAGGTCACGAGACACAAAAATGAAATTCGTTCAACAAGACTTTGCAAGCAAGTGTGTAACAGTTCAAACAATAAATATCAAATCATAAACCAAGTAGAAAAAGCTGGAGATAGTGAAACCAACAGGCTCAGGAGGCAAAATTGAAACAAATTCAATTTTACAGGATCAGCGCGGGTAGTGCTCAGCAACTGTGCGCTGACAAGAGGTCACACGTAGCAACTTGGCACTGTCAGCGCGGAAGGACACGACTTAAGCACGCTGGTTCGATTTTAGAACCGTCGCGACTATTTTACGTACAAGCGCGATGACAAAAAGTTTAAAGAAACAGCTATGCGCTGTCAGCGCAACTGTTTTGATATAAACCGTGCTGAGGTTAAAAAAGAGGCAAAACCAAGCCAAAAACTCCCAAACCAAGGCCAGAACTCTTTAAACAATTAAGACACTTCCCAGATTGAACCAGGAGGGCTAAAAGCAGAGAACTAATCCCCAATTTCAAAAAGAGAGAACAATCAAATTCAAACAAAAAGATGGACAAAAGAGACAAAAGGCCAACTCCCCAGTATGGTCGCCAAATTGTTGGAGAGGTAAATCCCCTCTACGGATAGAGGCGATCCCTACTAGCCCAGAATGGGTCTAGAAACAATCAATCAATGCTACTGTGCAAGTTCCTAATTGCAATTAAACAAGAGGCAAAGAACACCTACTTAGATTCCAACGCTATTGTTTGATGAAGAGATGCCGCTCTCGCTCCCTCGCTTTGGCCGGTCACGATCTTCCACGATCTCCGTGAATAGATACCTGCACACACAAAGAGACAGACAAACACAAGCACGAAATCTAATAAAAGCAATTATACATCAGTCAGAAAGGATGTAATTCACATTAAACATTGCAAGACAAATGAGAATGGAACCATAACAGTAGTCATCTATTATTAAATCAATAACAGAGAAAGGTACAACCAATGTTCTGACGCTGAGTCCTTCTCTTAAGGGTCCAGCCAGCAAGTCTCTTAAGCATTCACCCTTGGAAGTAAGTTCTCCCAATACAAAAAGCTCTCTCTCACACAAGCAATACTCACAACCTTCCTTGAGCTTCCTCTAACAAAACCACACTTGTCACACCAACTACCTACTAACAGCAGCAATCCAAGCACTATGAATTCCACACTATCCAAAACTATTCCAACTATCTGCTCATGGTAATGGTGGGGGTTTAAGTAGAGAAGGAGTCTCCATGAATGGTGGGAGGACAAGCTTATCTTCAAGGAAGGTGGTTCCAAATGACGAATAGACATGCCATAGAAAGGAGGGCGACACTCACAAGGCTAACAACCAGGCCTGGAACCATCTGGAAGGCTGGCTGTTGGAACAAATTCGCCCAAACTAGATCAGCGCGGGTGCAACACTGAACTGACGTGCTGATAGTGCATCAAAATAATAGTGGAGGCCATGTCAGCACGGCTTGATACTTTCATAGGCTGCACTGGCACACAAAATTCGACCAGCGCGGGAAACCCGTGTGCTTCCGCGCTGGCAGCGCACCAGTAACACTATAAGCCGCTCGTCAGCGCGGTTATTTTAATAACAGACGCGCTGATGCAGTAAACTTTGGAAAAGTGGGTCATTTGGCTAGTTTAGAGAGCATGAGCATGGTGCATTTGATTTCATGAGACATTAGGGAGACTGGCAGGGAGACAGTGACAAATTACTGCATAACAATACATGTCTTGAGTGAGATCTCCTTCCCTTAAAAGGTTTAATATATTTGTGTATTATATTATGTTGGGCTTGTGTGGACCATAGGTTTTTCATAGAAACAAGAAGTACCAAAGAAATTTAATGTTCCATTCTCTTTAAGCATAACCCTTTCTTCTTGCACTATCATAGTTGAAGGTCAGTGCAAGTGCCAAGTGAATTGAGATTGTATGAAAATTAATTGATATATTTCACAATCTATTATGGTGATGATGAGATGCATTTATTGAAGATATGTCATGCGTTGAAAATATTTCTCAACTCTAATACCTATAATACATCTAGGCCATTAAGAGAATTTTGAAATTGTTATCAAGCCTAAGGGGAAATGAATAATGGATAATATGGTTAAAGGATGTTATCAACTGAATAAATTCCTTCTTTTAGGGTCATAGCTAACAACTTATCACCATCAAGTGTATGCACCACAAATTTGTGAAGGAACTTGAAGAGTTGTCTCAAAAACACTAGTTTAGTCCTTATGACAAGGAAACCAAGGTGTGTAAACCAAAATTTGTAACTTTTTGACATTTGATGAAATGCAACATGCATAAGGTGCTTAGATTATATCCAAGATTCATTGACTCAAAGTAGAAGACAGGTCAATATTATGACCCTTGTGCCTTAAAATGATAATAAACCAATAATTACAGTCCTCTTCAAGGAGGAAACCTCGTTTTAAAATGCATGTAATGTATAAGACAATATTTGATGATCCTAAGACTATGCCTCCTTAGTGTATATATATATATATATATATATATATATATATATATATATATAAGTGACAAGGGATACAATTATTATAAAATGGGAACATGATAGGTTCTGGCCTTCATTACAATATAACAATAGAAATGTAATCACTCAATATCTAGGTCTTAATAAGGTTTTTAGGGTTAAATGGGGCTTATATAGAACCCAACATGCCCCTTCATTTCAAGCAAGTTTTATCCTCAACTGTTGACTAGCTGTCAATGTTTCTATAAGAATAAGGATTCTTCCCATGTCATCTTTGTTAGAAAATAAGAAAGGTAGAAAGATTTTCTTATATAGATAATTACTTGTGGTTATTTTATCTTTATGTTCTTATTTATATTTTAGTTCATCATGAAATTACCAAAAAAATAACACAAGGGCAATAGATGTAGGCAAATAACTAGTGAAAAACCCCTATCTAGGGGAAAACCTAGTCAACAATTCTTCCTTCAATAGTTTCTCGAGATAATCCAAGACTCTAGATCCAAACAAACATTCCTTCCACACCAAGTCATCCCTTAATCCTTCTTGAAAATGACAACCCCTCACAAGAAACTTTGACTTGCCAGCATCAACAACAGCTTCGACTCAACAGTAGTAGCATCAACAGCTTCAACCAAACTTGGAGAACTTCGATCTCCCTTGATACACCTTGGAATGGAGTTATATTTGTCCCAAAATTTCAGGTTTGAGCCCTTCTATTTACCTCTAGAAACTTGCACTTGTTTCCAGCTTCTTTTCCAACCCTTAAAAAATTTCACACTTTTCCAAGTTCCAACTTCAAGGATCAAACTATGTGTGTGACAATGAGATACTCCAAATGAATTCAAGCTCCTTGTATTTCTAACCCTTTTGTGATGTTGAATTACTTGTCTTGAGGTTGACTTGATCTTCTTGAGGTCGATTTGGTGTGGAGGAGACTAAATTCATTTCTGACTAAAAAATAATTATTTTTACATGATTCGAAAGCCCAACAAGGGTCTCTTTAAATGTACAATGACTCTAATGACTTGGAATAAATACTATAAGTCCTCAATGGGGAATTTAACCTAAAAAATTATTACTCAAGCATGAAACCCATGCTTTAATAAGTCATAGAAATAATAATAAAAATATTTTCTTCATTCTTTTGATAAGTACATCTAAAATACATTTATGAAGACCAAAATTAGTTACAAATTTCAACACTCCCTCTTAACTAGGGAGTTATTCATAAGTATAAGTACAAGGAAGATCTCAAAACACATCAACCATGAATAACTTTAGGCACCACAATGCCATGGACTAGATTCCTGACCAGGGAAATCTATCCAAGTGGGACTAAGATGGACTAAATCTTTTAGCCTTCTTAGGTACCATCAAGATTACTTACTAACCATCAACTGAGGGATCTTGGTGCGTATCCGAGGTTAGAGATCCATGACCAATTCCACCCTCCCTACTTTGGGAACTAGACATCAACACAAAGTATTGGCCAGATGTCCTCCCAAGCAATGTATTACTCACAAAGGCTCAACTTCCCCATTGGTAACAAATCCTTCCCGATCAAACAAATCTCTCCAATCAAATTGATCATCAACTCTCAACATGTAAATAGATGCTATCAAACTTCCAAGAGATTTACCTGTACAAACACAACCCAAATTAGTAACAAATTTTCAAATGTACATAACAAGATACAAACCTTTGGGGTCTTCCAAACAACTTGATGTTGCTTCAAAACTTTTCATAATAGGACTTAGATATTTTCCAATGAATCTTGACAAAATATTCCTTAACCATGCAACTTCCTTTACCACTTCTCATGCAACAACATATTCCATAAATCAATCTTGTTTTTTCTTATCTCATTATCCCTTCAAAATACATTCTCAAATTTCTTCTATTAAGGTCTCCATCATGACTATGATATGAACTCCCTCTCAACTAGGGAAATTCCTTTCATATGTGCTCCCTTTCAATCTAGGGAGATTTCTTTCATTCAGTCTTGCTCCCTCTTAATCTAGGGAGATTTCTTTCAATCAAGATCACTCTTAACCTAGGGATTTTTACTTCTTCTTTTCTACATTAGAGAATCTTTCATGGCTTCCGTCCTTCTTATCATAGTTATCATTACCATCACCATTCATATCATGCTTATGACATCAAATTTTCTTTATGACGTACCTTCACAACTTAGATAGCAAGTACAACCAAATATATAGAAGCATGAAGTTAAACATATTCAACTTTATATATCAGATACCCAAACTATAAAAAATAGAAACTTACTTTTCACATTTCTTTCTAGGGTTTTCTCATAAACCCTATACTATATCATCAAGACTTTAAGCATTCCAAAACAACCTTCATTCCATTTAGGGTTTCAATTATTCTTCCACGGGTATGACATACCCTACTACAACATATTGCAAACCCTAGAAACAAATATAGATCTATAATGTATTTAACAACTTTCAGAATTCATATGTTATACTTCCTACTAAGATTTCATGCAAACCCTAGATTTCATACATGAGATTTGACAATCAAAACCAATCACAACTCAATCAATAACATGACTAGCTTCCACTAGGGTTTTTTACAAACCTTAGAATTTCTCAATCAAACATTAATCACAACTGAAACTTAGATTTCAACAATCTTACACAAATCTCAAATTATCACATTGTCATCATACATCAAAGATTTTACTTCTACTAAGGTTTAACTCCAAAACCCTAGAATTCACAAATATTATCATCCTAGAGGAAGAAACTTCGACTAGGGCTTAGTTCCAAACCCTAGAACTCATGACCATAAAAAATTAGGTCAACTATATCTAGGATTCCATCATCATGCACAAGCATATCACAACATGTGTTAGTCAAACCCAACTACAAAAATATCAATAAGAGTTAGACATATAACAGACTTGATCAGACTAGGGTTTGATTAGAAAAGCACACACATCCCAAGGAAATCATTTCTACGACATTATAAGGGTCTTTATATATTCTACCAAACCTTAATGATCTATGGTTTCAATACCAAACATAGAAAACCTTAAATTACCAACACTCTTAAAGGTTATGAATTTTAGACTTTACCATTCACCCTAACAAATTAGGGTTTCCATAAACATACCAAAACCCCAAACATGAATTCATCAAAGAATCAACCAATTACTTTAGATTTCATCAAAATATAAGACATTTTATTTCAAAAATAACCCTAAGAAGATTATGGTTTCACACATAATCATCGACATACCCTTAAATTAGGGTTTTCACAATGAACCTTTCTGGGGTTCCTCAAGAGAAATCAAAGGTATGAGGAGGGTAGATTTTTCTAATGATGAATCACCTAATCAATAATCTTTTGAGATTCAGGAAATATGGACATAAGAATGTTAGTAATAGCTTATCAAGAATGGAGAAACAAAAATCTTATAATTCAAGGCACACCTCTTGTTTCTCAACAAGCCTTGTACTTTCAATGGTTTGTTTTGTGAGGCCTTCCTCCTCGGGTCTTCAACAAGTTTTCCTAAACAATGAAAATAAGAGGAGAAATGTGATAGTATTTTATGCAAACAAAATCAGATAAATAAGAAAAACAAAAAATGAAAATGGTAATACAATACTTATCTTTGGAGGTTGATGAGGGATCCCTCCAAGCTTGAGGGATACCTATAACCTTTGGAACATATAAAATGATTTTCAAAAAGTATTTTAAACCTAAAAACTAGAAATCGAAATTAAATAACAAAGGCTTTGATCGAAGGACTTAGTAACGTAAGTCCCTTTAATATAATTCTTCAGGTTTGGTCTTCTTTGGGGACCATTCTTTAGCTACATTGGCTTGATCCCTATTTTTCTTCTTGTTCTTCAGATTTTCAGGGAAGTCACTTCTATAGTTACCCATCTTGTGGTAATTGGTAGCATTCTATCTTGGACATATCAACCTTCTTTCTTAGCCCTCTTGACTTCTTGGAGTGTCCTTTCTTGTGAGAGGCAGAGTAAGCATTTGACACATTTCCTTCTCAGTTGTTGGATACTAATGAAATTCTCATTTCTTCTTGGGTGCAAGCATTCCATAATTGTTCAAATGTGGGAGCTTCTTTCCAAATATTGAGACTTGAAGAAAAATAACTCCAAGTAGGTGGTAGTCCTAATAGTGTAGTAATTACTAGCTCCTTCTCCGATACTATTTCATATATGACTTGAAGTTCATCTCTAATCCTTAATATCCTTACAAATAAGGAATCCACAATATCATCCTTTGTCATCTTTGCAATCCTTAACTCATATTTCAAGCTTTCCACTTGACCAATATTTTTTGATAGTGAATAATTTTGTCAATGCTTCATACATTTCTTGAGCATGGTCTATGTTGGAAATGTATGGGACAAGATTTTCCTTAGTGCTTTCTACCATCATAGTCATAGCCAATATTTCTAATTCCATATACTTCACCTTGTCTGCATCACTCGATTCTTTGGTAGGTTTTTTCACCTTCCCTCCGACCACGTCCAATACCTTGTTCTTTTCAAGAATGAGGTCAATCCTATTCTTCCAAGATCTGTAATTTGATGCTCCTTCCAACTTTTTCTCACTCTTTAATGTGTTATATATTGTCTCTAAGATTCTTCTCTTTTAAGAGATCCTTATATGATTCCTATATCAATCCTTTAGATTCCTCAAGATTACCTGTTGTAGCAGCTACAACCACCCTCCAAAATTTTGCCTTAGCTTCGTTTTGGAGCCTCCCTACCAAGCTTTCGCAGCACCTTGTCTTGCTTCATCAAGTACACAAGCTTCGGTGTTTTTCTTGTCTAAAGGTAGTCTGTCGATCAGGACATGATGGATTCCCCTCATAGGGTGATCACCCAGACTTTGTCCAGTTTCAGGTTGAGCAGCTCCCCCAAGAAATTGCACATTTCTAGAGGGAAACCAGTCTTCCCTCCAAAAATTGCGTAATCTTGTCTAGCAGCCTACTGGGTTCCAGAATTGCGCAATTCTGCCAGTCAACACTCCCGGTGAAAATTGCACAATTTTCCCCAATGGGATTGCTCGACCCAGAATTTGTGAAAATCTAGGTAGTAGTCATTTGCTCTGCCTAGAAATTGCTCAAATCTCTTGGGCAGCTAGCCCACCTCCCAGCCAGAAATGCACATTTTTCTCAAGCAGTTGAGCAGCTTCATGCATGAGCAGTCCAGTTGACCAGTTCTACTTGGGACCTAGAAAACTTCACTTGCATTCATGGTTGATTTTTCCTGGAATAGAAAAAGGCAACATGAAAAAGGCATCGCATGATTCAAGGAGCTATTTTTAGCAGCTAGAGATTACATGCAACGTTGTTCTAGAAACTTTCCTCCAAGTGTCGCTTTTTCCTAGCTTTTTGGCATGCGCGTAATGAGCTCAAAACTTATTTATTTGACACACCAAAGCTCATTATTTCACATCTATCTTGGATCTTTTACATCACACAGCACATCGAGGACCCTTCGACACATCCAACTCAACTATTCACAGGTAAGTGGCTAGCCTCAACTTGTCTTTTTCAACATTTCTGTTGCTTTTTGTGTATTCGCTTGTGTGAGTGTTGTATGCTTGATTTATTTGAACGGTTGTTGTCATTTTCATGTATACTAGATTGTCCTAGCTCTGTTTCAGTTTTCATTTCTATCTCACTGTTGTTGCATGAATGAAATTGTTTTTCGCAAATGGTCGCCGATTCGGTGACTCGCGTCACCCACATGCATGTTGATATGTTTAGTGAATATTTCATTCATGTTTTCATGCACTTTCAATCACTTTTCCTTTCACTTAGTGTCACCATGCATTCATTGTCATATTTTCTTTCAGTTGCATGTCGGCGAGTCAAGCCAACCTGGGCCCGGACTCTGCCTTCAATGGGACAACATTACACAATCTGGGAAAGGAAGGCTCTGTCTTCCTCTCCAGAAATGTGCATTTCTAACCAACAATGTCCTCCAGGACTATTTTGCGCATTTCTGAGGGACAGTGACTGTTGCCCCAGAAAATTGCACAATCCATTCCCTGAGCCTATAATCACTCCCAGTTGGAATTGCACATTGTGCAATCCCAACAACCAATATCTAGTGTGGATTGCACATTGCACAAGTCTAGTATCTAGTCTTTCCTGCTAGACTGCCTTTTGCACAGTTCTGGGATCCAGTCACCCAACCTTCTAGAAGAAATTGTGCAATCTTTCCCATCAGTTTCCCAGGTATGTGTTGTGTCATTCCTCGAATTTGCTTTGGTTTTCGCTAACGGATTTATTGTCATGCATGTTTCTTGTCTCTAGATATTTCAGGTTTTCATCCATATCTTAGCAGTATCGAATAATGGCTTCCCAAAGAGTGGGATTGCAGGACACTGATGGAAATGCAGCTGGAGCAACAATTGAGCAAGTGTCCTCTAGTCTACCAATATATGAAGATACAAAGTTGTATCTAGACAAGGACATCAAACTGAAGTGGCAAGAGGTCAATGAAACATTTGTAGGCACTTTCGAGGAAGGCCTCAAATACCATCAAGTGTACGTGAACATTCACAAGTATGGCTTGTACCAGATTGCATGCAGATACCCAGTGTTCCCATGCGTGGACATGATACACTAGATCGTCTCTCACACTAATCCCAAGACAATGACCTTGAGCAGTGTCCGTGGGACAAATCTTGCGACCATCTGGGCATGAGATTACGATGAGATGTATCAGATGTCAAAGCTTGTGACTATCATGAAGACTCCATTCAGCTTACCCAACAACAATGCTAACTCCAGAGACATTCTGAAGAACTAGGTAAAGGAGCTAGCTCGATTCAGGTTGACAACCAACCACATCTACAACACAAATATATTGAGGAATTCGTACCAATACTTGGTCATATTTTCTTGTCGACTGTATGGCCAAGCAAGCACGGAAACCTTCCCACAGATTTGGATGATCACACTGGACCAAGTGGCTAGAAAAGGAAAACCTTGTAACTAGTCCGGCATATTGTCTCACTAGCTAAAGGAACAAGTAACGAAGGCTCGACAGTCACCCATAAGGTATGCATGTAGAGATTTACATATCTTCCTACATCTTAGATGAAGTATGTGCCCGAAAAGAGTTCCTGGGTTTGGGGTGGGCATGGTCACTGATGGAGATTCCTGTAAACACATATTTCAAGTTGTTGTCTGAATGCAACTTCAGAAAAGTAATCACATGGTTGTCTGATCATTTTGTCACCCCTATGTACAATATGATATTTGAACAGGATCCACCCTGCATGTCAAAGGAAGCAATGGAGGCATTGTTGATTGGTATGCCTCATCGTCTGACACTTTCATCTGAATGTCCAGTGCGGATAAGCCTCTTCGTGTTCTACCAAAGTTTTCCTTGGACGTACTTGTCATGCAGGAAGTAGCATATCAAATCTAGGCAGGATTGGCAACTATACTGCATCAGAAGAAGAAGGCACCTTGGCCCGCTCTTCCATTGCAGATTGGGTTATATGAGATCTAGAGTATCAAGCAAGCAGATGTCGAAGCATTACAGATGAGGAAGTACTCACTCAACCTTCGAAGATACAATCTGTATGACCCACATTGCAATGTGAAAGATCACTACATGAGAGTTCAATTCAACTGGATCCACGGGGCGTTTCATTGGGCCAAGGAGGACCCATGGAGATATTGTTGTAGTTTCTCCAAACCTAATGAACAGGTCAGCTTCGTTGTGGATTGGTTAAAGAAACAACATGAAGCAACATCATGGAGAGCACCAGTAGCAGTAGTAGTAGCAGTGGCAAGCATACCATTGTGTGACAAAGGTAAGAGGAATATTATCGATCGCATGGAGGAGGAGAAAAGATGCAAGTTTCAAGTAGATCCCCTTGTAGAGAAAGAAGCTATGGCTATAGAGGAAAATAGGCACCAGTGCGACAAGCGAATCACACGGAGGCAGAGGGATAAGAAGAGAATGGAAGAAGTAGAGAAGGAGTTGCATGAGCCAAGGGAGAAACTCCGAAAGGAACAAGATCTGCGCAAACAAAAGAGGGAAGTGCAACAACAACAAATATAGCAGGGGGTACAACATGTGCAAATAGATGAAGCAACACCCGTACAAGTAGTTGTTTCATCAGAACAACTGACATCAGGCAAATAGGGTGAACCATCGCAGGGGTAAGACTTCACTCATGAGATAGAATAAGCACTTCAATAGTTGGATGTAGACATGCAGCAATAGGAGTTGGAATAGGACACCGACCTCATGCCTCACCACAAAGTGGTTGACTCACTCTCTTCCATGCAGCCAGATGATGAGCAAGTCTCGAATAACCAAGGAGGCACTGCGATCCTTGGTGATCAACTGGAAGAAGAGATGCACAACATCTCATTTGACGAATCCCAACATAGAGTTGTGCAATCTCGAAGAGTGTCAAATCTGGAGGATCATACGTCTCCTGTGCAAGTTGAGGAACGAGTGATCGTGACTGATGTGCACAAACATCCAGCTTCCTTGGGCGATGCAACCAGAGTGTATGCCAAAGCCACTAGCTCAAGTGTTCACTTCCTAATAGTTGAGAATGAGCGAATGGCAAAGGAACTACAACGACCAAGCCAGGAGGAGACTTGGTGACAATGTCCGCCCGAGCTAAACTGAAGAAGGAAATACTAGATGAAGTATTGTCCCTTGTCACAGTTATGTGATCATTGTACTCCAATTTTAGTACCATTCACAAGGCAGTCGTCCATCTCAATGGATGGCAGCAACGATGTGCTAGAAGAGCACGTATCTTGATGAACTTGCATGATGTTATTGATGACATGCAAACATGGACGATGGAGTACAAGGGAGCCCTAATTCACATGCATAAGATGATGAGGGCCATTGCGGTCGAGCTAACGGCACGTATCCAGAGTCAGATCTGAAATTATGAAGAGCTACTGTAATTCATCACTAGCATATAGGTTTCTCATGCACGAGTATTCCAGAGTATGGATGTTGTGGTGCGCACACATGTGATCCCATCTATTGGGACTAGATCTTGACTCGTAACTTGACGAGTTGATGTGCATCATCACTAACCCAGACTTGTCCATCAGTGTAGATATCATGCACAAGTATGTAGTTGGTTTGGCCACATTGAAGAAAATGATGTGCATGCTTTCAGACGAGTTGGACAGAGGAGCCCGAGCAGTGTACCCGGATGTAATGGAGGCAAGAGTCAGGTTTTAGACAAATGTCACTGCGGAGGACACGGACACCATCAAGGACTACCGAGCTTGGCATCAATATGTTACTTTTGATCAACGTGAGGATGTTGAGGAGTTGGACTTCCATGGTTGTCTAAGTCAGGGTGATGTCTATCATGGCTTGCTCAAGCCATTTTGTTCACATGGCTACATGTGCATTGTAACTTTAAGTCATGTCAAGTGTAATTCAAGTGTCAATAGTTGGATGTAACAGTCATAGAGTAGGTGAAGAGTCATGACAGTAGTTGAATTGTCACAAATGGGAATGTAAAGGGTCACCCCACCCTTTGCTATAAATAGTCCCTCATAACTCATTTTATAGGATTTTGGTTAGATAAGCTTTCAATAAGACTATATTGGAGAGAGATTGGACATTATTGTAACACGCCTTCACTTCTCCATTGCACAGAGCTAGTTCATCTCTTTGGAGGAGCAGGTGGATGTGGCTGTAACGTTCCACTATTGGGGCTAGCGGGTGTACATGGAGGTATTGTATGATTGGAAATTACACTTCTTTATATAATAATAGTCAACATGTTTCATGCATGTTGTATTGTATTTCATTTTTCTTATTTACTCTAAATGGCATATGTATTTTCTTTCTTACGCATGCATGTATGCATTGTTCCATATGTGTATGTATGAATCTTTCTAAAATGTGTTGAATGGCTTAACCATCATTTTGGATTTCCAGCTAACTTTCTTTCCAGCTTATGATGTATCTTTGCTCGTGTGTTCCATTCCCATCCAAGTACTATTACAGGTTTCCAAGGGGTGTACTCATCTCAACCCGCCTATGTTAGAACCTCTCATGCACCTTCCTTGACTCACTGCAACCGTCACACCCTTGCTACCAACAAAGTCATCTTACTTGCCTCTGTGCGAAATTGTGGTCAAGGCATTGCTATATGACCCATTGCTGGGACTCCTACACCAAATGGTCTAAGGTATAATTGGGACTTCTTATCGGGGAGATCCCCTGACATGTTGGCAGGTCTAGCACCATCAACATTTATGGCGAGAAGGAGGCCTAGATGACAAGCTATGTCCTCTCATCTAGTTTTGAACCTTTTCTTACCTTTCATGGATTCTTGCACTCTTCTCTCTCTGCGATGTTTTTCGAATCATGAAGATGTCACCATTATGGGGGAGGCTTTTGATCTCTTGTCCACTTATGTTTATTATGGTGAAGATGAAGTGGCAGGGCCTGAGTACTTACATGAATTTCTTTCCATACTTCATGAGGAAGATGGGTGTTTTGATGAATAGGCCAACTTGCTGCTTGCACACTTCACAAATCTCCACGTCAATGGCTGCTCAGCCTACCAACTAGCAACATACACTCATTTGAGCACTTATGTGATCTCATTGAAGAAACTTTCTATCATTTTGATCTAGACTATCTTGACCAAAAAATGTTACAACAATGGAAGGCTCTACATGAATTGGTTATGGATTTTTGGCAATGCTTCTACGACTTGTAGTTTCAAGCTCTGAGGAGCCAAATGAAATTTTCCTATCTTTGGGACCAGTTTGAGTATTTCCTTAAGAAATCTTCCCATCCCAATAAGAAGCTTGAGATCAAGTCTCACTCAACATTCTTCATTGAGGGAGCTACACAATCTCATGTGGATGTGGTCACTATATCAACTGACTGTCTGCCTTCCCCTTGTTCAACAACTCCACCACTGCTGAGTGATGTTGAGGATCATGCTCACACACTTGTTCAACTTTCACATCCTCCCAACATCACTTCACTCAATTTTCACACAGATTTGGTTGTGGGTCCTTTGAGTTCTCATATGCATTTTTTTCTACAACCTCCATCTTCGCACTCGGGTGTTCCTCTAGATGATACTATCTTGTGTTTGTCCATTCCAGACTCTTCACTTGTTGTGAGCGAGGAACAAGTCACTAATGGAGTTGGTGTTGCAAAACCAACATGTGTTGTCATTCATGAAGAGTATGGGTGGGAGCTTGAGCATCAACACTCAGTGAAGGATGACTCCCTTTCATCCAAACCCCCTGTGTTCTTTCCTAACATCTTTGGTGAACCTGCCATCCATGATTTCACATGTGTGTCTTCATCCATAGATTCACCCATTGTTGATCACTCGCAGGAATTGCTAGATGTCGATCTATCATTCGATAACGGAGAGGATAAGTTATTTGTTGAAAATACACTTGATCTTTCATCTCTCTTTTCTAGAAGCACAAAGGATGTGTTTGTTTGCTTTTCATCTACCCCTCTGTTTGATTCATCTGGTCATGAGGATGCTGATGAAATCAATGATTTTTCTGATCGTGGCAGTTATGATCCGTTTGTTTCCATATTTGGTCACAATCATGACTCTATCACAGTTCATCTTTTGAGGCCACCGGTATATGATGATCTATCTAATGATGAAGTTGAAACACCGAAGACTATCGAGGCACTTCAGCCCAAGTTGATGGTTATGTCAGGTCCTCGCTCTCTTAGGGTTAGTCTCACTTCTAATCATGAAACTATTCAATCACCCAAGGCTCCTCATCACTCATTTGTATGCATTGAAGATCCATCTCACATACATATCATACTTCCTCCACTTGAACTGCACGATCCCATCACTCATACATTGGAGGAATCTTACATTGCAACCACTCATTCGTGATGCAAGTTATCTTTTTTTCTTTCGTTTGCTTGCATGTCATGGTCAAGAGTGTACTTATTTTTTAGAGTTGAACATAGTGTCACATAGCACTATGATAAGTCCATGGACTACTCATCATGCACTTGCACTCACTTATGTCCTGTGGGCACTTTGAAACATGAAGTGTGGTTGTCTTCATTGTTATATCTTTCTTGCTTGCTGGTTTGCACAACTGGGTTGCTCGCGGACCAAGCCTTCACCAACATGGGTCAACCAATGTGTCAGTGGCTGCATTGGAAATATCACTTCACGTGATCAGGCCCATGCACCGTTAGTTTAGGAGTAGGAGTAGTGTTTGCTTTCAGTCAGTTTGCTTGCATGCTTGTTTGCTTACTTGCTTTGTTTGTTTGTTTGTTTGTCTGCTTGCTTGTTTGCTTACTTGCTTTGCTTCTTATTTTTCTTCTGCTCTTGCTTTGCTTTGTTGTTTGTTAGTTCGCTTGTTTTGTTCGTATAGTTCGCTTGTTTCGTCCGTAGATTAGTTTTGCATGAAACCATGTATGGCTCTTGAAACGAGTTGTGTGAATTATAAGAGGGCTTGTATAGCTATCACTACTTGGTTATATGTCATCTTGCCTCTGTATGAATAAATTGTTACATTTAGTTCGTGATATGTCGAAGGAAAATACGTACTGGTCGAAGTGAACCTTGGTAACAACACAATGCTTGCACGCTAACTAGTGTCACCTTCTCTAGTCGGTTGTTTTTGGGTTAACCCTTGTCAGCTTAGTCAAGTAGAGTAAGGGGAGGTGGAAAACCTTAACGGGCACATCAAAGATATAATAAACTACTTCTCTGCTGGAACAACCTCTTTTACTCTCAATAAGTCAGGATCCCTCTTTCACCTTTGAAATGAATGAGTGCTATGCACAGTTGAAAAATGAAAAATGAAAAAAATGAAAATTCAAAAAATTCAAAAATGAAAAAGAATAAGGTGAAAGAAGAGAAAGTCTTCCTGTGCAGAGATGTGATGCAAGTAAATCCGTCGGGGTACTAACCAGGCTCATTGGTAGCAAAGCCATGCTTATGTTCCTATGTGACTCTGTTGGGGTACTGTCTAGGCCTGCGGGTAGCAGAGCAACACTAGAGATGAAACTAAGACTCTGATGACTATACTGCTTGTGCACCATTATACCCCTCAATGTCAATTGAAACAAATATGTTGCCTTGGCTTGGAATGTGTGTTAATCAACCAAGAGCTCAACAGATGCTACATCTTACAAACAAGCTAGTGAGAAACCAAGATGAGCTGAGAACTGAGCAATACTTCCAGAGGTGTTAGACTTGCTTTTCACAAACAAGGTCCATTCAGAGAGCTAGAGTTCTACCATTGTGTCACCAAGTGTTGTAATGGCTACAACCACCCTCCAAAATTTTTCCTTAGCTTCGTTTTGGAGCCTCCCTACCAACCTTTCACAACACCTTGTCTTGCTTCATCAACTACACAAGCTTCAGTGTTTTTCTTGCACAAAGGTAGCCCCTCGATGACAACTTGATGCATACCCCTCACAAGCTGATCACCAAGACTTGGTCCAGCTGCAGGCTGAGCAGCTCCCCCAAGAAATTACGCATTTCTGGATGGAAACCAGCCTTCCCTCCAGAAATTGCGCAATCTTGTCTCGCAGCCTGCTGGGCTCCAAAATTGCGCAATTTTTCCAGTCAGCACTCCCGGTGAAAATTGCACAATTTTCCCTAACAGGGCTACTCAGCCCAAAATTTACGCAAATCTGGGCAGTAGTCAGTTGCTGTACCCAGAAATTAAGCAACTATCATGGTCAACTAGCCCATCTCCCAGCCAGAAATGGACATTTTTCTCAAGAAGTTGAGCAGCTTCATGCATCAACAGTTTGGTTGACCAGTTCCACCTGGGGCCAAGGAAGCTTGACTTGCATGCATGGCTTACTCTTTCTTGGAATAATAAAAGGCAACATGCAAAAGGCATTCCATGATTCAAGGAGCTATTTTAGTAGTTAGAGGTTACATGCAAAGTTGTTTTAGAAACTTTCCTCTAAGTGTTGTTTTTTCCTAGATTTGTGGCTTGCGCGTCATGAGCTCCAAACTTATTTATTCGATGCATCAGACATCATTCTTTCACATCGATCATGGATTTCTGACATCCCACAACACATCTAGGACTCTTCGACACATTCGTCTTAGCTATTCACGGGTAAGTGGCCTCAACTTGTCTTTTTCAACATTTCTGTCGCTTTTTGTGTATTCACTTGTGTGAGTGTTGTTTGCTTGATTTCTTTGAAAGCTTGTTGTAGTTTTCATGTATACTAGTTTGTCCTAGCTCTGTTTCATTTTTTGTTTCTATCTCACTATTGTCACATGCATGAAATTGTTTTGCACGAATGTTCATCGATTCGGTGACTCACCTCACCCACATGCATGTTGATCTGTTTACTTAATATTTCATTCATGTTTGCATGCATTGTCAATCACTTCTACTTTCACTTAGTTTCGCCATGCATTCACTGTCATATTTGCTTTCAGTTGCCCATCGGCAAGTCGGGCTAACCCTGGCCTGGACTCTGCCTTCACTAAGACAACATTACTCAATCTGGGAAAGGAAGGCTTTGTATTGCTCTCCAGAAATGTGCATTTCTGCCCAGCACTGTCCTCAAGCATTGTTTTGCTCATTTTTTAGGGATATTGCTTACTGGCCTAGAAAATTGTGCAATGCAGTCCCTAAGCCTATAGTCACTCCTATCTGGAGTTGCACATGATGCAATCCCAATAGCCAGTAGCCAGTCTTTCCTCCCAGACAAGCCAGACTTCCTTTTACGCAGTTTTGGCAGCCAGTCACCCAACCTCCCAAAAGAAATTGCGCAATCTTGCTCATCAGTTTCCCAGGTATGTGTTGTGTCATTCCTTGAATTTTCTTTGGTTTTCGCTAACAAATTTCTTGCCATGCATGTTGCTTGTCTCCAGATATTTCAGGTGTTCATCCATCTCTTAACAGTACTGGATCAATGGCTTCCCAGAGAACGAGATCGTAGGACACTGACGGAAATGGAGCTGGAGCAACAGCTGAGTGAGTGTCCTCTAGTTTACCAATCTATGAAGATACAAACCTGTATCTAGATAGGGACATCAAGTTGAAGTGGCAAGATGCCAATGAAACATTTGCAGGAACCTTCGAGGAAGGCCTCAAAAGCTGTCAAGTGTACATGAACATTCACAAGTCTGGCTTGTACCGGATTGCATGCAGATACCCCGCGTTCCCATGCACGAACATGATACATTGGATCGTCTCTCACACTAATCCTGAGACGACGACCTTGAGTAGTGGAAATGGGACGAAGCTTGTGAACTTCTGGACACGAGATTATGATGAGATGTATCAGATGTTAGAGCCCATGACTGTCATGAAGAATCCGTTCAACTTATCCCACAATAGTGCTAACTCTAGAGACATTCTGAAGAACTGGGTAAAGGAGTCGACTCGATTCAGGTTGACACCCAACCAGATGTATAAGACAAATATATTGAAGAAGGTGTACCAATACTTGGTCATATTTTCTTGTCGATTGTATGGCCAAGAAAGAACTGAAACCTTCCCGTAGAGTTGGGTGATGGCAGTGGACCAAGTGGCTAGAGAAGGAAAACCATGTAACTAGTCTAAAATATTGGCTCTCTAGCTGAAGGAACAAGTAACGAGGGCTCAACAGTCACCCGAAGGTATGCATGTAGAGATTTATATGTCTGCCTACATATTAGATGTAGTTTATGCCTGATAGGAGTTCCTGGGTTTGGAGTGGGCATGGTCACCGACAGAGACTGTTGTGAACACATATTTCAAGTTGTATGAATGCAGCTTCAGAGGAGTAATCACACGATTGTCCAATCATTTTGTCACCCCTATGTACAAGATGATATTTGAACAGGATCCATCCTACTTGTCAAAGGAAGTAATGGAGGCATTGTTGATTGTTATGCCTCACTGTTTTGCACTTTCATTCGAATTTTTAGTTCAGAGAAGCCTCTGCATGTTCTATCGAAGTTCACCTTAGACTTACTTTTCATGCAGGAAGTAGCATATGACATCTTGGCAGTATTGACAGCTAGACTGCATCGGAAGAAGAAGGCACCTTGGCCCGCTCTTCTGTTGCGGATTGGGATATATGAGATCTGGAGTATCGAGCAAGCAGATGTCAAAGTAGAACATATGAGGAAGCACCCACTCGACCTCTGAAGCTATAATCTGTATGACCCACATTGCATTGTGAAAGATTACTACATGAAAGTTCAATTCAATTGGATCGACAGGGTGTTTCATTAGGTCGAGGAGGACCCATCGAGATATTGCTACAATGTCTTCTAACCCAATGAACAGGTTTGCTACATTATGGAGTGTTTGGTGAAGCGACATGAAGTAGCATCACGGAGAGCACCAACAGCAATAGTAGCAGCAGTGGCAGTGGAGGCAAGCATACCAATGTGCAACAAAGGTAAGAGGAAGATTGGAGATCACATGGAGGAGGAGCAAAGCTACAAGTTTCGAGAAGATCCACTTGTAGAGAAAGAAGTTATGGCTATAGAGGTAAAGAAGCACCAGTGCGACAAGCGAATCACATGAAGGCAGAGGGATAAGAATAGAATGGAAGAATCAGAGAAGGAGTTGCATGAGTTGAGGGAGAAACTCCGAAAGGAACAAGAGCTACACAAACAGGAGAGGGAAGCGCAGTAGCATTAGATACAATAGGGGGCGCAACATGTGCAAACAGATGAAGCAGTGCCCATACAAGTAGTTGATTCATTATAACAGCTGGCATCAGGCAAACAGGGTGAACCATCGTAGGGGAAAGACTTCAATGATGAGATAGAACAAGCACTTCAATAGTTGGATGCAAACATGGAGCAGTAGGAGTTGGAACAGGACACTAACCTCATGCCTCACCACAAAAAGGTTGACTCACCCACTTCAATGCATCTAGATGATGAGCAAGTCTCAAATTACCAAGGAGGCACTATGATCCTTGGTGATCAGCTGGAAGAAGAGATGCACAACATCTCATTCGATGAATCCCAACATAGAGTTGTGCAGTCTCGAAGAGTGTCAAAGCCGAAGGATCATATGTCTCCTGTGCAAGTTGAGGAACAAGTGATCGTGACTGATGTGTGCAAACATCCAGCTGCCTTGGCTGACACAACCAGAGTGTATGCTGAAGCCACTAGCTGAAGTGTTCGCTTCCTAATAGTTGAGAATGAGAGAATGGCAAAGGAACTACAAATGGCCAAGAAAAGAGGAGACTTGGTGACAATGTCCACCCGAGCTGAACTGAAGAAGGAAATTCTAGATGAAGTATTGTCACTTGACACAGTTATGTGAGCATTGTACTCCAAGTTTGGTATCGTGCACAACGCAGTCGTCCATCTCAACGAATGGTAGCAGCGATGTGCTAGAAGAGCACGTATCTTGATGAAATCGCATGCTGATGTTGATGACATTAAAACATGGATGATGATGTACAAGGGAGCCCCACTTCACTTGCCTAAGATGATGTGGGCCAATGCGGTCAAGCTGAAGGCATGTATCTGGAGTCATATCCGAAATTATGAAGAGCTCCCACAGTTCATCACTAGCATACAAGTTTCCCTTGCATGAGTATTCAATAGTATGGATGTTGTGGTGTGCACAAATGTGATCTCGTCTATTGGGACTCTCACCTAGGTGAGGACAAAGAAACAAGTCCGACTAGAGCTTGACTCGTACTTTGAAGGGTTGATGCACATCCCCAGTAACCTAGACTTTCCCATCAGTGCAGACATCATGCACAATTATGTAGCTAATCCGACCACATTGAAGACAATGACGCGCATGCTTTAAGACAAGTTGGACAGAGGAAACCGAGCAATGCACCCGGATGTTATGGAGGCAAGAGTCAAGTTTCAGATGGAGGTCACCGTATAGCACACAGACACCATCAAGGACTACTAATATTGGCATCAATATGTTACTATTGATCAGCATGAGGCTGTTGAGGAGTTGGACTTCCATGGTTGTCTAAGTTAGAATGATGTCTAGCATGGCTTGCTTAAGCCATTTTATTCACATGGGTACATGTGCGTTGTAATGTTAAGTCATGTCAAGTGTAAGTCAAGTGTTAATAGTTGGATGTAACAGTGATAGAGTAGTTGAAGAGTCATAAGGGTAGTTGAACTGTCACAAAGGGGAATGTCAAGGGTAACCCAACCCTTTGTTATAAATAGTCCCTCATAACTCATTGTATAGGATTTTGGTAATCCAAGCTTCCGATAGGACTATTTTGGAGAGATCTTGGACAGTATTGTAATGTGCCTTGGCTTCTCCACTGCATGGAGCTAGTTCATCTCCTTGGAGGAGTAGGCATGTGTGGCTATAACGTTCCACTATTGGGGCTAGCGGGTGTACATGGATGTATTGTATGACTAGAACTTACACTTCTTTATATAATAAGAGCCAACACATTTCATGCATATGTTGTATTGTATTCCAAGTGTCTTGTTTACTCTAAATGGCATATGTATTTGCTTTCATACGCATGCATGTATGGACTATGAGTATGTATGAATATTTTTGAAATGTGTTGATTGGTTTAACCATCACTTTGGATTTCCATCTGACTTGCTTTCTAGCGCGTGATGTATCTTCGCTCATGTGTTCCCTTCCCATCCAAGTACTATTATAGGTTGCCAAGGGGTGTGCGCATCTCAACCCACCTGTGTTAGAACCTCTCATGCACCTTCCTTGACTCATTACAACAGTCACACCCTTGCTACCAACAGAGTTATCTTACTTTCCTCTATATGAAATCGCGGTCAAGGCATTGCTATACGACCCACTGTTGGGACTCCTACACCAAACGGTTTGAGGTCTAATTGGGACTTCTTACTGAGGAGATCCCCTAACATGTTGGCGGGTCTAGCACTGTCAACTCTACCTTTTTCCTCCTTCTCCTCAGCTGATCCAGATTTAAACAGGAACACAACAAATCACAAAGATAACCATAAACACAAAGATGTCGTGGAAATAATACTTCATTTCATTAATGTAAAATACTGAAATATGCTTACAAACAGAAATGGAAATAAACCAGCTAGGCCAATGGTATCTTATCTCTGAGAAGAGATGTGGCGGCTACATGCCTCTGAACTATATTACAATGAGTTTCAAGGGACTTTTTATTATTGAACAATAATAGAAAACCCTAAACAACCAAAACCCTAACCCGAGGAGACGTAACACCAAGAGTTTATGGTCCCCGTTGAGGTGAGCTAGACAACCAACTTCCTGAGGCCGTGACTTGGTCATATTATCTCCATTTGATGCATATGATAGCTCATTGGAAAGATCTCTCTGAGGAATACGATGAAAAAGATGATTTTAGACAAAAAATCGTTGGCAATATATTTCCAAAAAAACATTGTTTAGGGCCTCAAAACGGCTTCGGAAGTTTATGACTCGAAAAACTGCTAAAAATAGTAAATTGTGCTACAATTAAGGAAACTAAAAAACTGAAAGAAGTAATGGTGGGGTCCAAGTGGAATTGACAGGTGGCCACCAATATCCACCTAGATCATTCCTCCTCCCTTAGGAAGCAATGGTCCCCATTGCATTGAGTTCCTCCATGAGATGAAGGAACTTTTGCTCAACTTGGTCCTTGGTGAGCCACTTGCCCTGGTGAAGGAGTTGGCCTACTTTGACAACTCGATATAGTTGGATATTCTGCTGGTGAGTGTACTTGATCTGTGTGTCCATGATCTGATCAGTTGCAACTTGTTCCATGCAATCTGGATTTAACTCTGTGGGTGTGAGTTGTTCTGCAATGTCGGATGTGTCTAGTAATGGTGGTAAGTATGGCCGAAGGAAATCCACATTGAACACTGGGTGCAGGCCAAGGAATGGGGGAATGCTGAGCTCAAATGCATTGCTTCCCACAACCTTGGTAATGGTTTAAGGACCATATTGGAGTGGTCCGAGTTTCCGATAGGCTCCGGTAAGGCATTCCTTTTGCAAATGCAACCAGACTTTGTAGCCCACCTAAAACTTGTGTGGCACCCTATGTTGATCATGCTGCTACTTGTACTTGGCATTTGATTTCTCTAGAATTTCATGGACCTGCTGGCAGATATGTTGGATGTTCTCAATGAAGTTGTTTTCCTTATCTGTTTCGGACTGGACATGAGCCGATTCTGCATGAGTAGTTACAAATGGCATGGCCACATCAATGGGACATAGTGGATGGAATCCCAAGCCCACCTGAAATGGGTTATGGCTGGTCGAGCTGTGGAGAGCCCCGTTGTAGTTGTGTTGAACATAGGGGAGGCTCTCGTCCCATGTGTGTGGATGCTTTGAGTTGTACATGTGCAGAATGTGTACGATCATCCTGTTGACAACCTTTGTTTGGCCATCAGTTTGAGGATGGAAGGTTGTGGACTTAGTGAGTTTGGTGTCCAGCATTGACCAGAGACTAGACCAAAATTTACTAAGTAACTTGCTATCTCGATCTGAGGTGATAGGCTGTGGGATCCCAAAGTGTATCCACACTCATTCAAAGAAGAGTTTAGTAGTGGCTTCTGCTATTATATTCTTCTTGCAGGCTGCCATAATGGTCATCTTTGAGAACCTGTCAACAACCACAAAAACACAGTCATTTCCATGCTTAGTGGAAGGAAGATCTAACATGTAATCCAGGGAGATGGATTCCCAAGGTTGACTAGGGGTAGGCAGCGGGCTATAGAGGCCTTGCTTCTTGATGGTTGGTTGGGCAATGGCACAGACAGTGCATGATCTGATGTACTTCTCGACATCCTGTCAAAGATTCGGCCAATAGAAATACTTCGGGAGTACTACCACCGTTTTCTCGACCCTGAAATGCCCAATAGCTTGATTGTAGTGTGCTTCCCAAATCATGTTGGCACGCTCACTTGAAGGAACATAAAGGTGACCCAGGTTGCATAACAGGGCATCCTCGAGGTGAAAATATGGATCATGTTGACCCTCCAAGAGTGTCTCGTATGTGTGGCTGAATTCTCGGTCGATTTTGTAGAGAAGTGGCCAATCTGAAGTCTCATGCCCACAATATTTGAGCATAGTGGTTAACGCCATGAATGGTGGTCGACTGAGGCAAACTGCAACATTATTGGTGTTTCCCTTCTTATACTTGATATTCAAATGGAATTGTTGCAGGTATGTGGACCACTTATGATGGTGATCATTTGGCAATTTCCCTTGGGTCTGTATAAACTGCAGGTGTCGGTGGTCTGTGTGGATGATCGTTTCCTTCCCAAAAATGTAATGCTTCCATTGTTGGCAGGCCTGCACAATGGAATACATCTCTTTGTCATAAGTGGGATACTTCCGAACTATGTCTAAAAGTGTCTCACTGTGATATGCCATTGGATGCCCATGTTGAGTAAGGACTACCCCAATAGCATAGTCAGACGCATCTGTCTCAACCTCAAATGGTTTTTGCAAGTCTTGTAATGCGAGCACTAGTGCCGAGTAGAGGCGATATTTCAACTCTGTGAATGCCTTCTGTTGAGATTTAGACCAAAAGAATTTTACTTTCACTCATCCCTTGGTGACTTGAATTAAGGGCCAAGTGATATGAGAAAATCCCAACACGAACATGCGATAGAATTTGGCAAGACCTAGAAAGCTGCGAATCTCTGTCAGAGTGATTGGATATGGCTAATCCCAAATGACTTGGATCTTGGCTGGATCCACATGCACCCCCTATTCATCAATAATGTATCAAAGATAATGAACCTGGGTCATGCCAAAAGTGCATTTCCCCAAATTGGCACATAACTTGTGTTGCCGCAATGTTTGGAGAACCTCTCAGATGTGGTGGAGGTGCTCTTCCCATCTTTGGCTAAAGATCAGGATATCATCCAAGTATACCACTAAAAATGAATTGATGAATGGCTGCAAGATGTCATCCATTAGCCTCATGAAGGTTGTAGGAGCATTCATCAATCTAAAAGGCATAACCAACGATTCAAAAAGGCCCTCTTTGGCTTTGAAGGTATTCTTCCACACATCGGAGGGTTCGATTGGTACCTGGTGATATCATGACTTCAAATTGATCTTGCTGAAATATTTTCCCCCTTTAGTTGGTCCAGGAGGTCATCAATCCATGGGATCGGGTGCCTTTTATGGACAGTGATCTTGTTCAGTGTTCGATAGTCAATAGAAAGTCTCCAAGTCTCATCCTTCTTCTGTACCAACACAATCGAGCTCCCACAAGGCAATGAACTCGAGCAGATGTGACCTTTCTGTAGCAACTCTGGAATCTGCCTCTTTATTTCATCGTTCTCCAGAACGGAGCACCGATAGATTGGTCTATTGGGCAGCGGTGCAGCTAGGGTCAGATCGATGGTGTTCTTGACCTAACAATGCAAAGGAACCCTTGCGGGGAAGGTGAAGATATCATCGTACTCCTCTACCACCTTGCCCATCTATATTTGTCATGTGGAGGGGCCCTATCTGGAGTTCATGGCCACCATATTCTTCTTTCCATGAGGGCGTATCATCAGGAAAACAAATTTCCCGGTTTTGGAAATGAGATTACTTCATTGTTTTGTCGTAACCAAAGAGATGGCGGTACGCAGTGCTACCTCTGGTATCCTGTACAACTTATTTCCCAAATTAACAATAACAACATGGGGCCTTGATTCGTACACAACATGTCGCTTCCACAAGTATGGTTGTCTTAATAATACATCACAAAATTCAAGGGGATCAATGTCACACAATACCTCATCTGTGAAGGGCTTGATGTTGTATGGAAGGTGACACTACTGGCTCATGCGAAGATCTCGTCCTTGGTGAAGCCACCCATGGTGTACAATTGTGGATGTGCTATGGTCGGTAAGCCTAGCCGCTTCAAGACCTCTGTTGAAATGAGGTTCTTTTTGTTCTCGTTGTTGATAAAGAACTGTAGCGTGGAGCCCTTTACCCACATCTAGGAGTGGAAGAGACGCTCCTCCTCCTCTGGATCTTCGGGATCCTCCTTTTGGATCTTCGTGGTGGCAACGGTGGCTTTGGGCTACACATCAATAATCTGCTTCCCTTTGTCATTCCCCTTGTTGGGTTCTGACTCAGAGTCAGAACATGCATCTGATTTTGAAACCTTTAGCTCGGCCACTAGTGACTGCTTGGCCTGACACTCACTTGAGTTTTGAGTGGAGCACTTATGGAACTCACACCACTTTCTCGTGTCCTTTTTTGGCTTCGCGACACTGTTCTTTTCTTAAAAATTTGGTGGGTTGTCTTGGGCCGCCCCACCTTGGCTTTGTCATTTGTTTGGGGGCACCTTTCCCTTGCTTCGAATTCGCAGATCCAAAGTCTCGCTTCTTCTGTTAAACTTTTGCTCGACCTTGATGGCATATCAATATGTTGTGCCAAGTGAGGAGATGCTCATGAATTATATTTCTTCCTGGATGTACTTGTGCGGGAAGTCGTGGCATTTGAGTTCCAAATGCTGCTCTATATCCTTGATACCCAACTTTGTGCGAAGGGTATAGAAAATATTGGTAAACTCTGGCACCTCTTGGTCCCTTCCCTACCACGGCATGGTCCACTTTATGTATTGATCCTCATAGCTTCCGACAGGGTAGTACTGCTCCTTGACGGCATCTCAAAATGAATTCCAAGTGGGTACAGCTGAAAATAGTGAGCCTGTACTTTCATCCTTCTACTCGCAGTAGCTTTCTCACCAGTCCTTGACGTGGGAGGCTACTTAGAAGAGCGAAAATAATCTTTTCCTGACTGGAAAAATTATGAATAGAAAAATAACCCTCTAACATATTTAACCATTTATCAACAGCATTTGCATCTATCTAACCCTCGAATATGGGGATTTCAAAATTAACTTGTACCTTAAACGGTGTGGCGTGTCCAGAGTAGCTGTTGGAAGCCGATGCGTCACCCCTGGGTAGCCGCTGAAGGATCTAGGAAAAGTTGTCCATCATCACGTTCCTTTGTCGCTCGAGGGCTTCCTCGAGCAAGATTTTGATAGGATCTCCTACCCCCTCATCTTTCTTTTCATCTGTCATGGGAGGCCATCGGGATTTACGAGGCTGATCTTGCAAAGGTTCAACCAGTTTAAGCCCTAACTCCTTATATCCCGACCTTATTGGGGACATGCAAAGAAAAACAGAGAAAAAAAGTAGACTGCTCTAATACCAATGAACAAATTACAGAGATAACCATAAACATAGAGATGCAATGGAAATAATACTTCATTTCATTAATCTAAAATACTGAAATATGCTTACAAACAGAAATGGAAATAAACCAACTAGGGTGATGGTAGCTTATCTCTAAGAAGAGATGTGGCAGCTACATGCCTCTGAACTTCCTTACAATGAGGCTCAAGGGCCTTTTTATTATTGAACAATAATAGAAAACCCTAAACAACCAAAACCCTAACCCGAGGAGATATAACACCAAGAATTTATGGTCCCCGTTGGGGTGAGTTAGATAGCCAACTTCCCGAGGTCGCGACTTGGTCATATTATCTCCGTTTGATGCGCATGATAGCCCATTGGAAAGATCTCTTTGAGGGCTATGACATAAAAGAAAATTTTAGATAGAAAATCGTTGGCAGTATATTTCCAAAAAAAACATCGTTTAGGGCCTCAAAATGGCTCCAGAATTTTAGGACCCGAAAAACTGCTAAAAATAGTAAATTGTGCTACAATTAAGGAAACTGAAAAACTGAAAGAAGGAATGGTGGGGGTCCAAATGGAATTGAAGGGTGGCCACCAATATCCACTTGGATCATCAGCTCTAATACCATGTTAGAAACCAGAAAGGAATACATATTTTCTTATATAGATAATTACATGTGATTCTTTTATCTTTATGTTATTCTTTATCTTTTAGTTCATCAAGAAATTACCAAAACAATAACACAAGGAAAACAGATGTAGGTAGATAGCCAGGGAAAAACCCCTATCTAGGGGAAAACCCAATCAACAATTCTACCTTCAATAATTTCTCGATATAATCCAAGACTCTAGAACCAGACAGAGATTCCCTCCACACCAAGTCAAACCTCAATCCTTCTTGCAAATAACAACCCTTCACAAGCAACTTCGACTTGGCAACATCAGCAACAACTTCGGCCCAGTAACAACTTCAACCCAACAACAGTAGTAGCAACAACTTCAAATAAAATTGGAGAAATTCGATCTCCCTTGATACACCTCGAAATGGAGTGAGATTTGTCCCAAAATTTTGGTTTTGAGCCCTTCTATATTCCTCTAGAAACTCGCACTTCTTTCCATCTTCTTTTCCAGCCCTTAAATAATTTCACACTTTTCCAACTTCCAGCTTCAAGGATTGAACTATGTGTGTGAGAATGAGATACTCCAAATTAATTCAAGCTCCTTGTACTTATAGCCCTTTTGTGAGGTTGAATTACTTGTCTTGAGGCAGACTTAATCTTCTTGAGGTCGACTTGGTGTTGAGGAGACTAAATTCATTTTTGACTAAAAAATAATTATTTTTACATGATTCTGAAGCCCAAGAAGGGTCTCTGTAAATGTACAATGACTCTAATGACTTAGAATAAATCCTAGAATTCCTCAATGGAGACTTTGACCTAAAACATGATGACCCAAGCATGAAACCCATGCTTTGATAAGTCATAGAAATAATAATAAAAATATTTTCTTCATTCTTTTGATAAGTACATCTCAAATACATTTATGAAGACCGAACTTAGTTAAAAAATTTCAACAATCTCTTCCATTAGTAGGCTCTTTTATTTGATGATGTACTCCATAATTATTGGGTTTCTTAGCTACTTAACCCTTATTTCAAGTACTATTTATACTTCTAGTATGTTTTTCTCTTCTTCATTTAACTCTGGTACACTTCTTGGCTACAAATGAATAGCTTGGTCACGATCTTGATTAGGTGGAAGACTCTTAGGGATTAATCCAAATACCTTGGGATGATTGTTGATAGTTTTATGAAGATTCCCTGAGATAGATGATATTGACATCCATTTATATTTAAGATGGACTTCCAATCAACAAACTTGTATAGTGTGCCACGTGTCCAATTCTTCAAATATAATTGTGAAATGTGTACCTGAGATAACTTTGTATGTCTCTTGAAACTCTTGAAAATTTTACAATTTGAAAATTACAAGACACGAATATATAGAAAAAAACACAAAGTTGTTTAAAATTTATTTGAGTTTTGTTCCCAAACCCTAACTTCCATAGAGTATAACTCTGAAAATATAATGAACCAATTTATGAAAATTAAGCTTGACGTTCCCCAATATTTCTCCTTAATATGATTTCAGTTTCATTGTTTCAAACATGTAAGGTACCCCCTAGGTATATCTCAATTCTCCAACTAAAGTTTCTGAGATTGCTTGGTTTTGTCATTGAGGAGTTTTGTCAAACAATTTGCATGCATATGGCTATAAGTGCACTTTTTATAATTTTTATAGCAAACATAAATATACAATGCCAAAAAGTAACTAATAAACACTTCAATTCAGTAGCACATTAATTATACTAATCCCGGAAATACAAATACCACTAATATTTGTTTACCACAACAATAAAATCACTTTTCCTCCATTGAAAACAACCTAGAATTATAATAGCAACATATCTAAGGACACAGTGATTTTATTAGCCTGGTAATAGCTATTACATTACTCAATGTTAAAGAGGAACTCGGTAAAACCTGTAGCAATACAACCTCCCATATATCAGTCGCTTTCTTGTACGTCACTGACAAAATAATCTCTAGAAGTACCAACTTCAAGATGACTATAAACTTGCCCCTTTCCATAGAGATCTCAGCTCCCACATACAAACGACTAGCAAAAGTCAACCCAACAAAAAAAAGGAAGAGACTCTTGGTCTCTTGTAATAGGTGTAACTTGGCCTCAAAAGGGGCAGACTCAACCCTCAATAAAGGAAACAACTCAGCCTTTGATAAATGAACTTGGCTAACAAGAGGGACATATAATTTGGTTTTTTTTTATCAGACTTGGCCAACTACACATAAATGAACTCAACCTCACTTTATATGTGAAACTCAGTTTCATTTTTCTCAGAAATATACCCTCTAAGAAATGACAGTGCTTGGGCCTCTAAAATTGATAGAACAAGGCATTTTGGAAGGTGTAAGCTCAACTTGTATAAGAAATATAGAATACTAAACGTCGGATAATAAAATCAACCGATAATTCCTTTAACTTACTCCTTTCTACCAATGTCTTCTTCTTCTTCAATAATGAATCTGGGTGACTCTTCTCCCACATTAGTTAGGGTGTACAGTTTCAACACTGAAACCAACAACCAAAATGAGGATTTTCGAAAGCCCTAGTGTCTTTTTCAAGATCTTTCCCAAAATCCTATTTTTAGAGTGAAAAAATGCAAGAATGAGGAGAGACTCCTCATTTTCCCCTTTTATAACTCACTTGACTCTTTTTCCACCTTTTTTATTTTAATAAAGTCATTTTAGTGAGATTTCTCACTTTATAATTTAAAAGTGACTTTTCGTTAGCTTAAGATCCATGTCTCCTTTCCCCCTTTAGCTTTCATAAGGTTTTCTCCTAGGAGAATTGTGTTCCCTTGATTTATTTTCCTATCCTATCCTACATTAAATTAATTACGCTAGTGGAATCATCTTGTTATGTCTCCTAAGTGGATGGGGACATTATAGTCCTCCCCACCCAAGATTGCTTGTCCTCGAGGAGTTTCAGTCTAGGATGTTAGAGCACCTGTTCTCCTTCCCAAGTGGCATCTTTGATAGGAAAATCTTTCCATTTATCTAGATATTCTTTAATGGTCATGTTTCTTGGTTTCCACTCCCTTACCTACAATTTTTTTTTGGAATTAGAATCAACTCCCCTTCTTTGACTAATGGTGGAATCTTAGTAGAAGTGAAAATGTGTTTCCCCAAGGCCTTCTTGAGGCATGAAACATGGAATACATTATGTATGTTAAACCCCTAGAAGATTTAGCTCATAGGCCACCTCTTCTATACATCTCACAATCTTGTAGTATCCATGGAATCTAGGTTTTCTTTGCTCCCTTCCTTTTTAGTGATGAATGTCGTTGGGGTTACAGATGTCTATATGAATAAACATTTTTTTTATTCTGAGCCATTTGAAAATTTTCTTTGAGGAGTCACAGTATGTCCTAACTCTCATAAATCTATTCCTTAGCTATAGGTGCCCTATTGTCTCCAAACACGTGATCTACAAATGTTGGTGCATCAAACCCATTCAAGGCTTTGAAGGGATTCATCCCAATATATATGTGATAAATGGTGTTATAAAATTTATCTCCCAAGCGCAACCACTTTATCCAACCATTGTGTTGGCATGGAACATAGTTTCTTAGATAATCCCCCAATCATTTCTTGACTATCTCACTTTTCCCATCATCTTACATGTGGTAACTAGTACTCGACATTAACTCTATCCAAACAAACCTAAACAACCCTTTCCAAAATATTCCCATGAACCTATTGTCCCTATCGCTGACAATGGTTTTTGGTAGTTCATGCAATCAAGATACCTCTCCAAAGAATACATTTTCTACTTGTGACCCTGAACATTAGGAATGTATACCAAAGAAGGGTGTAAATTTCATGAGAGTCGATCAACCACCACATAAATGAAATCCTCTCCTTGCACCTAAGGTAGCCCTGGGATGAATTCCATCGAAATGCATTCCAAATTTTTGTTTTGGAATGGGAAGTGGTTGAAGTATCCCTACTGAATGAGTATGCTCTACTTTATTTTGTTGGTATATAGTACACTCTCTCATGAATCTCAACATATCCATCTTAAGGCCCTTCCGTGTGAACCTTTCCCTAATTTTCTTGTACATTTTCAAGTAACCAAGGTTCCCTATTAGTGGTGAGATGTGTGCTACATGGATGATCCTTTCCTTAAGTTGGGATTTTTGTACGAAGTAAATCATGTCTTCGTAATAGATGATGTCATTAATAACACGATACCTGTCATCCTCAGTCATCCCATCAAATATATCACAAGAAAACTTGAACTTGGAGTACTCAACTAATAGAATAGATTTTCAGTCAACTAAAATCTACATGAGAGAAAGGGAGTGGGCGGTATTCTAGAAATGGAATCTATTACCACATTATTTTTTCCCTTCACATACTTGATCCCAAAATCATATCCCTAAATTTTACTAATCCATTTTTCTTGTTTCTCACTTAACTCTTTCTACTCCATGAGGAGATTTAAGTTATCATGATTTGTCTTCACATTAAATTTCTTCCCCACCAAGTACTATCTAAATTTGGTCAATGCATGCATAATGGCCAACATCTCCTTGTCATATATCGAGTAATTCTACTCATATTCCTTGAGTTTGCGGCTCTAAAAAGAAATAGGATGGTTGTTTTGCATCAATATACCTCCTATATCGGTCCCTAAAGCATCAAACTCAAGCACAAATAGCTGAGTGAAGTCTGGTAATGCTAGCACAAGACATGAACTCATCACGTGTTTCATCTGCTCAAAGGTTTCCTATGTCTCCTTGTCCATCTGTAAGCTCCCTTCTCGGTGAGGTATATAAGAGGTGTTGTCAGTTGTGAGAACCCATTAAAAAACTTCTTGTAATAGGTGTAGAGGCCTAGGAAGCTTTTCAGTTATATCATATTATTAGGGGTAGGCCACTCAATGATCGCCCTGATTTTCTCTTAGTGTACCTGGACCCCATTCTCCCCAGTCACAAGCTAGAAATAAAGAATCTTAGTCATACCAAACTCACAATTGGACTCATTTTCATAGAGTTTTTGTTCTTCCATAATTCTTAACACCTCGTCCAAATGCATAATGTGATTCTCCCAAGTCTTGCTATAAATGAGTATGTCATCAAAGAAAGCCAACATATACTTCCGCAAATGTTTATTGAACACAAGGTTCATGTAGGATTTAAATGTAGTGGGGGAATTGTTTAGCCCAAATGGCATAAACAAAAACTCATAGTGCGCATAATGGCACCAGAAAGAAGTCTTTGGGATATCATGTTCCCGAACTCTAATATGATGGTAGCCAAATTGAATATTTTTCTTCGAGAAGTATTTGGCTCCCTTCAATTCATGCATCAACTCATCAATCCTCAAAATATGATATTGATTTTTGATCATTTTCTTATTAAGTGCCCAGTAATTGATACACATCCTCAAGGTGCCATATTTCTTCGTGGTCAAAACCACTGAAGAAGCAAAGGGACTAGAACTAGGATGAATGTGACCCAACCACAACAAATTTTTGGTGATTCTTTTGATCTCATCCTTTTATACCTTGCAATGAAAGTAGGGGTTGGTTATGACTGCTTAAACCCCCTCCTATAACTCTATGACATGCTCAAATTCTCTATTTGGTGGTCTACTTGGAGGAATATCGCCAAATACCTTTTTATTTTTTTTGGAGCAATGTTTGGATATCCTTTGGATACTATCAAGGCTGATATGGTGGCTTCCTGTTAGAAATATAACACTCAACTGCCCATTCTATGTCTCCATGCTGCAACACTACCTCCATGTTGTGAGATGACACTATCTTGGGTAGATATTGATGCATGGCTCACAAAACTACCTTTTTTCCATCATGGTCTATGAACTCCATCTCCATCCTCCTCTGATTTGTAGTGTACCTCCCAATGGAATACAACCACTGAACTCCAAGTACCACATTGGTATTTGGTACATCCACCACAAAAAGTCATCTGTCAATGTGTAATTTCCCATGGTTATTTTTAGATTGGGAATCCACCTAGTGCACTCCATCTAATGACCACCTGGTATGACCACTGCAAGGGCCTCAAACTCCTTTATCTAAATCTCTCTCTGATCCACCATAGTTGCATCTATAAAGTTGTGGGATGCCCCATTATCAATCAACACTATCACCTTATGTCCCAATAGAACTCCCCCTGAATTTGAATGTTGTTGAATTTTTGTAGCTATGGTTAGTCTTCATAATTTATGTTTTATCCATTGGAAGAATTATTATAATACATATTCTTCATGTTGGATTTGAAAGAGAAAGTTTTTAAATTTGAATTTTGAATTTTTTGTTCCAAATTTTTCAAGTAGACCCTCCCTCGAGTCAAATCGGACCAGTGAAGAGATATGCATAACACTATATATAGAGCATTCAACCTCCTCCACAAGGCACCATTCGACCTCACACAAGACAAATAATTTTATGGGCATCTCAACGAAGAAGAAGAAGGGGGAAGAAGGACAAGTTCATCGTTAACATTTATCTCTCTCTCTCTCTCTCTCTCTTGACTTTTCATGTGTGATTTTCTAGGAATTTTCTGGGAAAAATATCAAACTTCTGGGCAATAGTTTCTAGGAAACATTACCAAAATTTTGGGAAGATTATTCTGCGCACTAGGGCCGAATTTTTGGGCATATTCTGGGAGGTCAAAATTTGGCCTAGACAGACCAAAGAGGGCCAAAGTTGTTGAAGGGTAGATGTTTGACTCAACAAAAGGGTTTCTTAACTACGTTTTACCATAGCATTGTTGGTCAATTTTACCTCATAGTTGACTAGTTTCATTAGGTGTATCTCTTGTTGAATTGAAGAATTTATCTAAAGAAAAGATTGTTGGGTTTTTCCCTTAAGTGGGTTTTCTAGGGTAAATCTTGTGTTCTCCTTGTGCATTGTGATCTCTACTATCATTGTGCTTTTACTGTTGAATTTCTAAAGTGTAATTGCTTAATGATAAACTGGAATTGTTAAAAGAAGATCTACATCATTAGAAGTAATTATCAGTATTTCAAAAATTTGCACTTTTATCTATTGTACTTGAAAATCAACATGGTATCAGAGCTTTGGTGAATAATTGGACATTGAGATCACTCTTGAAGAGCTTTGATAAATGGAAGAGCATTGAAGAAAACCTACATCCATAATATAATTGTTTATCTATGACTATGGGTTCTTCTATGAAGTCTAAAAACAAATTGGAAGGACCTACAAACTTTAGGGCTTGGAAGACAAGGCTTGACCTTATTCTTGCACAAAATGATATCTTAGATATTGTGAAAGGTAAGGTTACTAAGCTTGCAGATGATGATTCATAAAATGAAGGGAAAAAAACATATGAAAAGGATGACATGATAGTTAGAAGTATCATTAGGACTCTATAAGAGATCACTTGATTCATTATGTTGCAAATATTGAATCTTCAAAGAAGATGTATGCCCTAGTTTGATTATATGTTATCAACAACATTGGTCAAACAATGAGTTTTAAGAATGAGCTTTGTGATGTTAGAATGACAAGATATGATACTATAGCCTCATATTTCATGATATTTTCTCAATTAAGAGACCGACTTCAAGTAATTTATGAAATCAATTTTGAAAGAGAACTATCGACTACAACACTTAATGGTTTACTTGACTCATGGGACTCATTTGCATTGGGTATATGTGCCAGAAATAAGCTCCAAATTTTGAAGAACTATGGACTACACGTACTCAAGAAGAATCTAGGTTCATATCAAAAGGAAAGATTCAGTTATCTGAATAAGGTGACTCTCAAGCATATGTAACACATTTAATAAGGTTGAAGGAAGAAAGAATTTTGGCTTCCAAATAATAAATAAAGGAAGAAGATCTGTTCCTCAAGGAAAGAGAGATATGTCAAAAGTTCAATGCTATCATTGCCACAAATTTGGTCACTATATACTTGATTGTCTTGAAAGATAAAATGATAGAAAGAGAAAGGGAAAGCAACATGCCACCACAGTATACATTGATGAACTTCCAAAGAAACCTAATACTGAAGATTCAGGTACCAAATATTTCTTCCATCTTTTTCTCTTACAGGTTCTCTTGCAGATATCAGTGATTTGTGGCTAGTAGATAGTGGTGCCTCAAGACACATGATGGGATATTGTGACAACCTCACAAGTTTAATGGAAATAAAATTAACTCAAAGAGTAGATCTTGGAGACAACAACAATTATGTAGGTAAAGGCATTGGGATAACATCCATTGCGCTAGAATCAAACATTCATCTTAGCAACATAATATATGTACCAAGTTTGAAAAAAAAATTGGTTTCAATTTCATGCTTGGAAGATAAGGTAGATAGAGTAGAATTTCTTGATGGAAAATTCCTTGTATGGCCTAAGGGCTCAAGTATAGATTCTACTAGAGTAAATGGAGTTCACAAGGGAAGGTTGTATAGACTCTTGAAATAGCCTACTCAAGCACTAGTACATGTTGAGGCCTCAATACCCCCCCTTAATTTCTTTGAAATCATGGAGCCCTTCCATACAATTTTTTTAATGTCACCTTTGAATAGCTTTCATTTGACTTTTTTCAAGTGATTTTTATTTTTCTTAGTTTTCAATTTTGATTGCTCAATTGCTTTTTTTTTTCCTTCCAACTTTCTAACAATATGAGGTTTACCTGATTTTGACTTCTGAATCGCAAGATATGGCCTCTCAAAGTTTCGTTGTTTTCACTGGTTTAATGGTTAAGCTTGAAGACATGACAATTTATTTATGTGTCTACTTCATTTCCACCTAAAGTGCTGCATGGAATTCTCGTAATCACCTATATGGAAAAAAACATGTATGTAATAATATTAACTTGTAGATAAAATCTTAATAGACCTAAAATTTATCTATTGTGTAAATATTATATTATTGTATATTTAATTCATTTGTAAATATATTAAATAAATCATAATTATAAACATGGTGTGTGTGTGTGTGTGTGTGTGTGTGTGTGTGTGTGTGTATATATATATATACAGAGAGAGAGAGAGAGAGAGAGAGAGAGAGAGAGAGACTCTAATTTATAGATGGAATGACCTTTTTCATGACATTTTTTCTAGTTAATTTTAACTAAAATTCGAGAGAGATTTTTTAAAAATTGAGTTTAAGTTGTTTAATCTGTAGAATTTGAGTCTCTCAACTTCTACAGATTAAACAACTTAAACCCAATTTTTAAAAAATATCTCTCGAATTTTAGTTAAAATTAACTAGAAAAAATGTCGTGAAAAAGTTCATTCCATCTATAAATTAGACTGCGCCTATATATGTATATGTGTATGTGTATATGTATATGTATATGTATATGTGTATGTGTATGTGTATGTGTATATGTATATGTATATGTGTATGTATATGTGCATATGTGTATGTGTATGTGTATATGTATATGTATATGTATATGTGTATATACATATACATATACATATACATATATAGGCGTAGTCTAATTTATAGATGGAATGACCTTTTTCACGACATTTTTTCTAGTTAATTTTAACTAAAATTCGAGAGAGATTTTTTAAAAATTGGGTTTCAGTTGTTTAATATGTAGAATTTGAGTCTCTCAAGAGATTTTTAGGGTGTTGAATCCATTTATACATTCAAAAATATATACTAAACAATAAAAAAAATCACATTCTAGCTTGAAACTGTGTCATTGAATTCTAGTGAAAATAAATATTTCATTTATAAGTTAAATTATACATACATACACACACACACACACATATATATATGGAATGACCTTTTTCACGACATTTTTTCTAGTTAATTTTAACTAAAATTCGAGAGAGAGATTTCTTAAAAATTGAGTTTAATTTGCTTAATATATAGAATTTGAGTTTCTCAAGAGATTTTTAGGGTGCTGAATCCATTTACACATTCAAAAATGTATACTAAACAATAAATAAATCACATTCTAGCTTGAAACTGTATCATTGAATTCCAGTGAAAATAAATATTTCATCTATAAGTTAAATGATATATATATATATATATATATATATATATATATATATATATATATATATATATATATATATATATATATATATATATATTAAAACTTATAACATTAATATCACAAAAACGAAATTGTGTATAAACCTAACCATAAGACTTAAAAAATTATATATATGTAAAAAAGATATTAACATATGTATTTAAAACCAACCCCTTATGTTATCCAAGACTCCAAAAATGAACACATCAAAATTAATGCAGAACCAATCCAATAATAAATGAAATGAAATTTTAACATCCACGAGACTAGAAATAGTCTATGGGACCACTCGCTTCCCTACTTTTTGCCTTTTCAATTCAATCCTCTTATTATTCAAATTAACGATGAGTTGACCCAGCCTTCTAACAGTCCCCTCACTGAAAAGAAAATTCCAAGGAACTAATGTTAACATATTGTTGTAACTATCTCTGATGTCTTTGAAAGCATCACATTCCAAAATGAAATGTTTTTCCAATTCCACTACCCCTGACGTGAAGAAATGTACACACATGTTCTTCCCAAGCTTCTTTAGGTCTTTTCCATCGACCTGTTTCGCGCTGTAGTAGATGTGAGTTAGTTCTTAATTTAGAAATAAGAATCTTTGCTCTCCATGGAATGCTAGCTCCAATGTACTCTTTTTGTTGGAGATCACAAGTGGGATTGAATTCTTGAACATATTATTTCTTCTTTCTACCCAACACTTTTCCCCATATACACTTACAAAACTTCTCCATAGCAAAACTCTTTAAATCCTTGATGTTTGTGGGACATGCATTCAAGTAAATATTCCATTTTTGCATCCATTTTTTGTTTTGTCTCATCCATGATTTCTTTCTTTCACTCATTCCTTCATTGAAGATAACTTTAGGCCATCTACCATCTCCCACTTTCTCAATTCTTTGTAGATACTTTATGAGACGCACGATAGAAATTGATTCGATGAAAGTTGCTCCTGTTTCACTCAACATTATCTCATAGGAAACCAAACATTTTATTTTAAACTTGCTCATGATCAAGCACTTTTGTATTTTTTCAATTTGCTTCCATTTTGAGACAGGGATGTGGCTAGCCCACAATTCACACCCATATAAAATCACTGGAAAAACTAGGAGCCCAAAAAACACTTTAATTGTTTTCCAATCCCATAACTTTGCCTCTATACATCTGTTTTGAAGAGCATATAATGCTTTCCACCCTCCTAAAATTCTCTTCTTTCTGCAGCTCTCCCAATTAAGCTTGTTGTTGAAATACAACTCGAGGTACTTGTATTCACTTACTTCTTCAAAAATGTTGCCTTCAAATAAGAACATATGTTGGCTCTGATTCTTTTTATTTGAGAAAATCATTATTTTGGTCTTGCTAGTATTTACTTGCACCCCGATTTCTTTACAAAAATGCTCAACGGCATATAGGTGCATCCGCAATCCCTGGGCCAATTTAGCAATAAATACAAGGTCATTAGCATATAAAAGAAGCTTTATCACAAAATCCCCCAACTGAACACCATACCCATCTTGCAAATTTAGCCACTCTTCCAATTTATCAATATATAAACCAAATAGAGTAGGGGATAAAGGGCATCCTTGCTTGACTCATGTTAGAGCCTAGATTTAGCTCAGGCTGAAAAGGTAAGATTCTAGGTCCACATCAAACCACGCTCAGCCTCATAGCTAGCCCTATGAGGACAAGAGAGGGCTCTCTCCGGGTCAATCTCAGCAAAAGATAATCGATGGGGCTTGAGATGACTGAAATACAAACTAATTTTATGCTAGGTATGAAGTACAAGGATTTAATTTGGCTTTTTGGGGGGTTTTTTGGAATCAAGGGAAAGGCAAATTTGGGTCCGGGGATGAGGCCAAAATTTTGTAGAGTTCCCATTGGGGCAAGGTAGGCAGTAGTTTTGAGGTTTTAGATAAAATGTATGGATGGAAACGACTGCTGAGGAGCTGAAGAGGGCAAGAGGTTGCAAGAATCCTCTCCAAACAGATGAAAACATATAAAACTAAACAAATTTTAAGGCAGAGCACAACAAGCCAAATGAATTCTACCTTTGTCACTCAATTTGTTTAATTTCAAAAGCAAAGAGAAGGGAAATGGAATACATAAAAAATCAATGAAATTACAATTACATGAAGAAAAACACCATCAAAACACAGAGCCACAAGGATCCCAACAAGTGCTGCAAAACCCTGGTCTTTCCTTTGCCAAAATGCAGAAATCAAATGTACAATGGAGTGCCAAGCAATCCCAAGTGTCCAACCATGCTAATGACTAAAAAAACACATAATATAGACAAAAATATCTCATCCTTTCCTCTAGGGGTCGATCTCATGAGTTTAGGGGCTGATCCAACTGATTCTAAACTGAGAACTAGAAACTAGGCAAGATAACAACATGCCTCTAAAAACAAGGGAACTGATTCATTCAGTTTGAAACAACCTCTAAACTGATGAATATACATCTACAAGTGAAATTCAAACATATTTACATCATAATCCATCAATTTTCATCAAAATACATCATAAATTTGCCACTAGGAAAGTGAAAAATTCAAACTAGGTGAAACTGGGCGAAAAACAGAGCAAAACTTAGTCAAACTGGCAAAATTTCCTCTATGAGTCGCACCTGATTCTCTATGCATAGCGCCTGTTTAGACCCACTTTTGTAGGCCTTCCCAATGTCCAAATTAGCTCCAAGTGTTCTTGTTGGAAAGGTCTGCCTAGCTACTTTCCAAACCAAGTGGAATTTTTTAATTTGGCCTCCATTTTCCCCACCAAAAATCAGTTCTCCCAACACTGCTTCCTGTGTGTCAAAATAGGGGCAGTGAGGTCATTTTTTGAGTGTTTTTTGACCTTTTGAGGGCTCAAAACTTGCCCAAATTTCTTGGCCATAGGTAGGCAAGCATATATTTTCATGAAAAATCTATAAATGCAAAGTTTTTGTGATTTGGAGCCCTCTAGCAAAATCAAGCGCCACATGGCGCGGTGCATAAGGAGGAAAACTCTGTTCCTTGTGTCAAAAATTTTCAAAAATACAAAAATTGCTCCAAATTTCTTGAAATTTGGGCTGAGTCATGTTTATCAAGTGCTATGATGGGCCAAGGAAGCCTCAGCCAAGATTTGAAGTCCTTCATCCTCTTTTTTCCTTTTTGATGCTCTCTTTCGCTTTGCTTTCAAATTCCTGATTCTTGCTTTGCACACCAAGTTCCCGGAAAAATAATGATATGGAAAGTTTCTGAGCATATTACTCTCATTGATGGCCTTCTCCAGTTTCCTCTCCAAGTGAATGTTGGCTCTTTCAAGCCATGACTCCCTATCTGCATTGATCTCTTGCTCCAATGAAGTGAACTCAATCCTCCTCCTTCGGGCACTTTGGCGGTTTTGTCGAATGTTCTGTAAGTCCATCACCACCTGCTGATCTTCAAGCTGCTTGTTCCTTTGCTCCAAATACTGTATAGTCCACTTGGCTCTATCCAAGTTGGTGGAAAAGGCATCAATGTCCGCCTGCTGCTCCTTGATGATCTGTCTAAGAGTTGCACTTTGCGGGCCCATGTCAGTATCATCACCCTCAATAAGGATGAAATCAGTCTCTCACTCACCTAATGGTCCTTCCTCCTGTAGAGGCCTCTTGCCTTGGTCCTGAACCTGATGTGCTGACAGAGGAATCGAAGCCCCTTCCACCCCGGGTGGAGATAACACTCGCTTCGCTGCTGCAAACAACCATCTAGTGCCTCTATGATATGTGATGAATACCAGCACACTAGTAGTCTCATGGCCCTCATACTGATGAGAAGGTCCACCTGTCTCATGCTTAACCTCTGATGGTCCCTATGAAGCTCTAAAAAACTCACGTGAGATGAAGTCATCCCAAGTGATGCCCTGTAATCCAAGCTAATGAACAACCACAATCTTGATGAGAGAAAAATGATACAGACTGTTAAACTGCTGTTGAGGGGTCTTCTGCTACACAAGGGTGGTCATCCTTTCTATGCTTTGGAATATGAAATAAGGAATGTTCATCATCCGTACTCGAGTGAAATGCATCAGCAGCCTGATGTAATAAGCATACAAGCAGGAGAACTGGCCCTCACAGGTGAAATACTTCATGATGAGTTTCATTAAAGGAGCATACTCATCCTTGAGAAACCGAAAAGGAAACACTCTCCTAAGCTGCCTCAGAAAACCAGGTTTGATGTATGGTTCATAGGTTGCTGGTCAATCTTTTGTCTCTTATTCCATGGTTCTCCAATGTTTGGTATGCCGATTGCCAATGAAATGGTTTCTGGTGTTAATGTGAAAGCAACACCAGCAAGAATGGCTTGATCACCATGCAAATGCAACACAAATAAATGGGCCAACTCACGATGATACTGAATATGAGCAACCTTCTCGCGAAATTCATAGCATGACTGATGCTGGAAAACATGGCAAGAGGACAGGCCTAGAACTCGGTAAGAGTGGTGGGTTCTTCTCTGATATGTCTGCCACCTCTATGATGCCTCCGGGGTGCATGTCCCTTCGTGGGTGAATCACTTTGGGTCTCCTCTTCATAATCATATGAAGGATATGATGCCATAACTGCTGATGAACAAACTGCCTTGAATAAATAGGCACTGATATGTCAAACTGTGTTTGGACTGCCTTTGAAGATTGTTTGACCTCTACTACCAAGGGAAAACAGTGAAACAAGGGACTGTTAGGAGAGGGAAAAATAATGGGAAATTTGGGATTGTTGGGACGGAGTTTGCTAGGGAAAAAAGGGTTGTTATGGGAGTTTTTGTATAGGATTAGCGTTTAGGATTTTATAATAGGAAATTTGGGAAAGGGAACTTGGGATAGGGGATTAGTGAATTTAGGGGGTAGGGGAACTTAGAGAACCATGAAACAGGGGAAAATGGGGTAAGGGAATGATGGAGGGAAGATGAATTGGTAGCAGAACAATGATTTGAAACCCTAGCAGCAAGTTCCTTTGAGGTATTTTAAAAGGTAGGGTTTGATTGTTTTACAAAAGCACCATGAAACACACACCATTAAATCATCATCAAACTTAGGTGGAATACAGATTTGAAGATGCTACCTACTTGAATCAAGACTGTTCCACATGATTTCGGGTGATTGGAGCAAGTTTGTAGGCTTTTCGAACTTCTTGGTTGTATGCACCACACAGCACACCCAATGCACCACGCCCCACCAGTGCGTCGCGCTTGTGTTAAAATAAATTGTGTTCTGAGGCCTAGTGCGCCGCACCTCACCAATGTGCCGCGCCGGTCTTCTTACAAATATTTTCACCCAATGCTTACACTCACTCACCCAATTTGCTCTATCTTTCTTCTCTTTTGAAAATGAGCTTATCACATGAAGGAATCACTTATAAACAAAGAGCTTTTGAAATCTTGGCTTATGAAACCCACTTTTATAATGTTTTGTATTTGACTTCATTTTACAAACTTTGTTTTTGGACATTTTTCACTACTTTTTCACTTTGTAATGAATTTAATGACTTGAGCTTGCTTGTTTTTGCAAGTGTTGGAGCTTCTAGGCTAAGGAAAGAAACCAGGGTGCAGATGAATGAATTTACAATGAGGAAAACAAAAACTTTCATGATTTTGTACAATAAATGCTAAATACTCTGTTTTTTCCTCAAAATAGAGTTTTGAGGAAAAACACATTTGCGAACACTTGGCACTGAAATTTATTTATGTTGAAACATCCTCATGGCCTACTGGCAATCATTCAACACTCTGACAAATTTTTTGATGAAACCCTAATAAAACCCTAGACCTAAGTGACCATGAAACCCTAAAGACAAATTTTTCAATTTTCAAGATAAAAATATTGTATATCTTTTTTTTTTTTAAATGAACACACATGAGCCAGCAGGTAGATAACATGAGGAGAATAAATGACAAGGCCCTTCTGTCAGATTATGGCATGCCCCCTAATGGAATGCAGATGAATGAACTGTATGAGACACCTAAAAAATGTGATGCAATAAGAGAAATGAAATCTGATGGAGGGATGTAAATATCAACTCTAACAACTCCGATATCACTTCTAAAGCTTTTTGAAATGCCTGCTAAAGTTCTAATTTTGACTTTCACCACTTCATAAATCTTGTTGACAACAACTCTATAATGTAAAGGAATTTCAAGTTCTTCCATTCTACTCCACAACTTACCTCTAGGGACCATGTCAAATTCCTTTTTGAAGTCAACAAAGAAGAAAAATACTCCTTCCTTTCCCTCCCAAACCTTTTCATCAATGTGTCTCAGTGTGATACCATGATCAACTATAGAATGTTTTGGCCTAAAACATGCTTGTCCTTTTTCCCTATTTTCTTTGACTTCCACCCACTTACTGATTCAAGTTTCTACCATGTCACTGAAGAGCTTTGAAAACAAAGTATTGATCATAATGGTTCTATAGTTGGAAGGATTATTAATGTCTCCACTTTTAAAAAGGAGTATTGCTAGACTAGTTTTCCAATCTATTGGGAATCCTTTTCGACTAACACTGTTGAATATTTCCATGATGTGCAGTGCAAGAATGTTCATTTCCCACTTTAGATATTCTGCTTGAAGTTTAACCAAGTCCTTTGCCTTTCCTATTTTCAACTTCTTAATTCCTATCTCTACTTCCTGTAATGTGAAAAGCTTTGTAGTTGTGTTGATATTGGGAGGCTCCTCCTTATATTCTTTCTCATAGAGTTTCCTTGCATAGTCAAACCATTGATTGACTGTGATATCATTTTTAATTTGCTTCTTCCTTAGTTGAAGTTCCTGCCAAAAATGCTTTGGGTTATTCTTGCCTAGATATATTAACCCTTCTCACCTTGTTTGCATGAACTGGTCTTTATCCCTTTTTTAAAATCTACTTATATAGCTTTATCAAGGTTTTCCTTGCCATTTTGCATTCCTCATCAAACCAGGCATTTACAGGAAAACAATTTGATTCAGATTTCCTATTTTTTTCTCTTTTGCACTTCTCAAGTGCACTCTAAATTATATTTGTTAACTCATGACTATTGAGGCTTTGGGAACCACTCTTCCCATTTTGAATTAATCTCCCCAACATTTTTTTGAAGATAGTGCAATTTTCTTGTGTTAGAAGAATTTTGCCCCTTGATATCGATTGTCGAGAACATTGGGTTATCCTCCTATGTTGCCTTTCTTCTAACCAAGATAGCTTTATATAAATTGGGTTATGGTCTGATTTTAAGTCCCATATATTCTCTCCAACCCTAACTTCGTCTAACCTTTTTATTAGGCTTTGTGAATAAATAACGTAGTCAACCACACTTGCCCCATTGTATGTGTTGCAAGTGAACTCCCAAGACCTTTTCCATCTATCTAGACCATTGAAGATAATTAATTTGAAAGCACCACGCGATGTGAGCAACTCCTCCAAAATGATTGCTAACTTTGTCATCTTCTGAACATCTCAACCACTGGGGATTCTCCTCTTCAATGAGCCAGATAGAATTGTCATCATCTTTGCAACAAAACATACTAGCTTGTTGATTTTTTGTTCTACCATTGAAATATCCCACTAAAAGAACTTATCCTTGTTGAGAATATACAACAATATCTTGCTTTAAAGCTGCATATGGGTCTTTTCTATCTATTCCCTTATTTTTGTAAGTTTTTGAGACTTGAAGTGCAAAATAGCATGCTGCAATTCTTATGTGGTTCTCATTCTCTGTTATTTTGAACCATAAATATTGTTTATTTGTATCTTCTTTCACAAACTGTATGTGACGACATTGTTTTTATTTCACTAAAACCAGTATTCCTCCATACCCTTTTCCATTTTCTACTGCCTTGTTTCAAATTCTTAATTTCAAATAACCATAAAACGTAGGAGTTTTACAACCATCATGTTCATGAGTTTTTGTGAGATAAATTATTTCTCTACCTTCTGCAACAACCTTATCCTAGGTCCCCTCCTCCAAGGGTACCCTCTACAGTTCCAACAAACTAGACTTAGGTAGACCTAGATAGGATATGGTTGCTATGCGGCTTGGAACACAAGACTCAAATTTGAGCCGTCACCCCTTTTCATCCATGTTGATCCTCTTGTTTTCCTCCCTAATATAGAATTAACTGGTTTTTATTTACTGTCAAATTGTTGCCCTGCTTTTTCATGAGGCGCAAACATTGCAATAACTGCTTTACCATTGTACAACCATGTTCTTTTCCCTTCATTTTTTGCTACTCTAATTTTCTCCACTTCTTCTCTTCTCTCCTCTTGTTGTTTTCTAGTTAGATCTTCACCTAACAAGAAGTGTGAGACTTTCAATATTTTCCTTTTTCTTAAAAGATAGTGTTTGTCTTGCACACTCGTTGTGGTGAATTTTATGGGTCGAGGCCTCTCTTCACATATTTTTCCCACCCTTCTTGCTTGACAAATTTTCCCTCTCCAATGAAATTTATCTTTCAAAAAGTCCCTTGTCAAATTGAGAGTGCTTTCATTCTTTCCATAGTCTCTTATTCCTCATATAATAAAGTTTGTTTCCCTATCTTTTCTATCTTTGTGTTCTCTTTCCTGTGCTCTACGAGAACTTACATCTTATTTTTCCTCCATCCTTTTGTAACCATTATAAGTGTCCTCAGCTTTGGTTTCGATTTTTTTTTGAATGTTTGTCCTCTTGATCTCTTTTTCCTGTTTTTTGGAAATGAATGTCTGTTGATATATTTTTGTATCCACCTAAGTTTCTTTAGATATTATCACTTCTTTTTTTGTTTCCATTGATTCGTTCATGGTTTTCCATGTTTTCCCATTCTTGTTTTCTTGTCTCCAAAGTCTCTTGTAGAATTGTTACTCGCTCTTTTAGAATCCTATTACCTTCCATTAAAGATCGATTGCAAGAGTAATCTCTAAAATTTTGTGGTCCCTTTCCTATTCTTTGGCTTTCAAAATTTCTAGCCTTGCCTTGGCCTTCATTCGTTCCTGGACATAGAAAATTGATGACCAATTAAGAGGTGTTGACTCTTCTTTCTTTTTGTTGCTCTTATTCTTTTTCCTTTTCTGATATTGTTTCCTTCTTCTTTGTTCCCATTTAAAGTGAGCAAGTATGTGCTTTAAAATGCCTTGATATTATTTTGCATTTACCCAAATCCACTTCCTTGTTTTGTTTGTTGCAGCAATTTTGACTTGGCCTAAGTGGTTTCCTTGCCATTGTTTTCCATTTTGGGATGACACCCCTTGTAAAACCCTAGTTTTCCAATGATCACTTGAGTTTTCGGTTGACCAAATGTAAACTGATATAATACAACGAATATACTAGTGTTTGTAGAACTAAGGTCAACTATGTAAGCTTTTCCCTTTGTTCAAAATGATTCCATGTTATAATATTAAGAGGATGGTTGAGTGTATGGGTTTACATATGACCAAACCATACACATTTTTATCCGCCAACAAACATCATAAGTAGGTTGAGTTTTAAATAATGCACAAACCAAATTTGTAATTGAAACCATCTCCATCCCCTGTGAAGGTTTAGGTAGGGCCAAGGAGATATTGGGAAATGGGCAACCAAAGGGTATACTTACCATGGTAATCAACCATTCCCTTGACCACCTATTGTGGGCCTTTGGTCTTGCACTCAACCAAATCGTGGGGAATCTTGACATGACCTAAAAGCATCGTGGTGCCATAATGGTCAGTCAGCATAACGTTTCCAACAATTATTATCGCAGGGTATCATGAACTAAAATCCAATCACCTCTTATCTCATTACTCCGAATTTAAATGAATTATTGCAATCATAAAACAAAGAATAGGGTGGCAAGCTCCTCCCATGATCTCAAACTCATAATGTATTTATTAGAGTAGTATTTTAAATTCAAATTTTATCACACTTGTTATAATGTTGGCGACAAATTCAACATTAAATAATTTGTTGGGGAAATGGTTGGAGGAGAACCAATTCGAATGTTGTGACATTAATAAAGTCACATATGTTATTGGGATACTTCCCTTAGAACTTTTTCAATGCATAAATTTATTTATTTTTTCAGAAGTGAAAAAACTCACTGGATTTTTATTAGAAAACAAAGACAAGTTACATTCAGTTTCAGTCATATAGATATAATAGACTCTTATCATTCACAAGTAACATATCAAAATCATCAGAGTGATCATCATATTTATCACTTGCCAAGAAAATTCACCTTCTACAAAAGTATTTACAAAAATGGAGTCCATCTAAGCTGTGTAGTCTAATATAAACCAAAAATTAAGAGAAATCTGCTCAACATATATAAATAAGATAAAAACATGAATACGACCCAGGCATACACACATCTATGAAATTGCAGCATGTCCTTCTTCCCTCAATACACCATTAGAGATAAAACTATAATATATGTGTCCTTCTGTATCATTTAAACCAATTTTAGAAATTGAGTCGGTTGTCCTGTTTATTTCCAAGAAGATATGCTCTATGTTGAAACTCAAAAATTCTTGAATTGAAGCATTGATACAATCCCACCATCATCTATGATAGTTTTGGAATCTTCGTAGATGTGGATGTTTAGCACTACTCTTTCCCTAGAAAACCAGAGTAATTCCCACATGGCCATTGTTTCTGCACTGGAATTAGTACCCATCCCATCATTCCAGTGGAACTTATAGCATGAGTTTTCAGTAATGCACAACCATACTCCACATCCACAATGTCCCTGTTTTGCGGCTCCATCAAAAAAACCTGTCGGTAATGAATTGTGTGGAGACAAGTATTGAGAAGATAGGTCTTTGGTTCTCGATAATCGTGGTTCCATAGTCTCCATCCATGAGATAATTTTTGCATATATTCTGTAAAAATTAACATGCGTCCCTCCAAATATGAAGTGATTTTTAGCCTTACAAATTTCCCAAAAAAATTGGATGAATTTATGTAACCCCACACCAGTCAAGCCCCACCATAAAGTTACATTGTTCAATAGAAAGAAAATATCTAAAAGAGATCTTACAAGATGATAGAATCCGGGACCATACTTGTATGGTAGTGTTGCAATGGAGGAAGAGATGTGAAACAAATTCATTCTCCACACCACAAAGGAAACACCATCGAGGACCTTGAAAACTGCGCTTACACATATTGTTCTAAGTTAAAGTTCTATTTCTCCACACCATCCATATAAATAAAATAATGTTTAAAGGGGTGTTTGATCTCTAGATAGAGATGAACCATGGGTTAATTCCATTATGTTGTGTATAATGCATGATGCACTCGTAATTATCTGCAAACATCATTGTGCCTCTTTTGAGAATCCCAACCCATGAAAGTGTGTCTCCTCTTAGACTTCCGTACAATCTAGCCCTTTTTAAGTTGTTGATGTATAGGTTCCATTCCTTTATAGAATACCCCCATAACCTGATATGCTCAACCTCTTTCCATGTCGGATGCGCTCCATTCCACCTGCAAATTGCTTGATCTAGCAAGAAAATACATCTCTGGTGTAATGCTACCATAGTGCCTTACATGAGCCGAGTGCCATCTGAGAGACCCATAATTTTGTCTCTTCCGATAATAATCATATTTCCCCTCACAAAATACCATTTAATCCACTGCAAGAACCATTTTTTTATCTTATGAAAACTCACCCAGATGTAATATCCCTTCCTTATGCCAATCTCCCCCCTCCTAATCTAGTCTGTGATAGGCCTTCACTTACGGTATTTTGTTGCTATAATATCCTTCCCAAACAGTGCCTACAAAAGGGAATTCATTAATAGTGGCCAATCAAATACATTTCCATTTAAAATTCCCCATCCATTGAGTGCTTTAGGGATGGATATAGTACGCCACTTTACAAGATGAAATTTTCGGTTCCCAACAATTCCGGACCATAGGAAGCAAGATGAAACTGAGAAAATCTCAAAAATAATGGGTGCAATGAGGGAAAATAAATGCATCCAATAAATATCCAACTGTTTGAGGACAAACTGAATCAAAATGAACCTCCTGCCCAATGAGAGCCAACAGTGAGTCCAACATTTGAACTTGTTCCTAAATTTAGTGAGTAGCCATGTCCAATCCCCCAATTAGTAGTTTTTTGTCCTTAGCAAAATGGGCAGCATTTGGGCATAATTCATCACTAGGAAGGAAATCAAGCAATAACCAACCAGTTGTGGATAGTAGGGATCTCATTTATAGGGAAAGAGAGGGAGTTATGGATCCATAAAAGGAGGGAGAGGTTCCACAAATCAAGGTAAAGATCAATGAAAGTAGGATCAAGGACCAAGAATGGGAGATCTTTCTCTTATCCTTATTCACCTGTAACTAGCTTAGCGTTATCGAGACTTCTAGTAAGAGAATCTTCTCCCCCACTTTAGGAAAAAGCACCAGATAAAAATAGGAAGTCTTTTTTGACTACGATGTTGTTGTTAGGAGGAAACTAGAGGACGATAACAATTCATAGTTCATCTCCTCCTACATGGCCATTACATGAAAAAATATTCACAATGTGTCCCCCCAAGAATTCTCCCTCAGCATAAAGAAATTATTCAACTAAGCAAGGACACTAGGGTGGGAGATTGGTAACTGTTTGAGGATTAAACAAAGATTCAGGTTTATGGGTGTGAGCTTCCTCCCTACCGCTTCCTTGTATTCATACCTATGAGGATATTTTCCGTTTAGTTCATCAGACAAACCTTGAATGTGGACCAGATCCACTTTGTCCCTACCAAGAAGGGATATATGTTCAAGTTGGGGAAACCTATAGGGCCTTTTATTATTAACTCCAGATAGGTCTTCTTGATAATTGAGGAATTTTTTAAACAAATTAATTTTGACTTTGGAGATGTTTGGCATTATGATCCTCATGGGATCATTGCAAATAAAAGAGAAAGCATAAAAGCTTCAACTTATGAGCAAGAAGATAGGCCTAAGCTTGAATGGAAATCTAACTTCGATTCATGGCCTATTAACATAGAGATAGAGGTTGAAACGTTAGGAGAAAAGGATAAGGCTCATAAAAGGACCGTTGATGAGATAGGGGATTTAGAGATAAAGGATATAAAAACCAAAAAAAAGCCTCAGACTCAAGAGATAGAAGAAGAAGAAGCAGAAATTGAGACTAGGTTTGTATAGACAAAACCAAACTTCCAAGTGAATTTAGAGGATCCACTACAAGCAGTTGCCTCATCATCCTCAGAGGTAGCCATTATGAGTTCAATATGAAGTACAACTCAATCTGAACCCAACTGGTCTGCTGGAAAGGACATTGAGGAAAGGGATAAGAAAATAAGGGAGGATATGTAGTAGGAAATGGCTTCCCATTCATTGCCAAACTAGACCAAACTTTTGGTTGCTATGGATTTGGAGAGAAATCAAATTAAGTTCACATTACATCACCCACTAGCACAATCATTGCTATCAGGCTCCTAGTTAAAGGCCTTGGATGTCTCCTTAGATTTGGCAAGTGTTCCTCTGCCTGATTAGATCAACTTCCAAATGCAAGTGGGAAAGATGATTTACAATGATCTTAATAGAAACATGATGACCATAAGTAAAGAAAAAAAGCTACTAAAGAAGGTTGCAACAAGATTGAAACAAGAAAGAGCTAACTCTAGAGCCCTGCACATGCAAAATTAAAACTTCAAGGAGTTGATTGTGATATTAGGGGTGAATTCATTGGATAGGGATACATTTGAGGCCCTTCTTCAAAGTTCACAATAATAGGTTCAGGAGTTGAGATACAAGCTAAAGATGCCATCCGATGAGCTTGTGCAGTCCAAGCAACTTGTATAGGTGGAGGAAGAGAAGGAAATAGTGGAAAAGGAGTTGATAGACAAAAATAATGGAGTAGTGGTTCTTAAGAAATAGGTGGCTGAACTTTAGATGAGAATAGAAACTCACATATGTGTTGTGCTAGTGCTTGAGAACCTTCAAAATCCTATAGAATAGCTTACAAATACCCTCATTGAGCTCCAACTCTCAAAATGAGAACTCAAGAAGGTGCAAAAGAATTTAGACTCAGCCCAGCTAGCCTTATCACAAAAAAAAAAGTAGCTTGAGATAACCATGACTAATGCAGATCAGATCAACAAGAATTTACAGGCAACTAACCTGGAGATTGTTGAGCTCAAAGACCTTCTGAAAGGAAATATGTATCTCATGCAAGCTAAACAACTGGTCTGGGACAAATTATAGAAGAGATAGAAAACAACTAGGATTACATAACTATGATGGATGAACATAAAATCATGATTAAGGACTACAAGTTTTTCATCCTCGATGCTAAGGAAGAGGGTGAAAAGAATTCCCAAGTTGCCAAGAAGTTCATTCAATTTGTAAATGAAAGGTCACTCAGTGAGTTGAGGCCCATAGATGTGGTGGATAGATTATCTTTTATCATGGAGATATCCAAAGTATTCTAGAAGGAAGAGGTCATAGAAAAAGATAAACAATGCCTAAATATAGTGCTGAAGGATGTGGCTGCCTTCAACTCTTGATGAGAGAGTCAAGAAAGGGTTACCTAACTACTGGTATCTTTTGTGAATGCTAATCCCATGAACACAATACAATCATATGTTAGTGGGGGTCAAGAGAAAGGTGGATTCCTCTCATGAGAAGACTACTAACCTTAAAGGTAAAACAATTGTTAACTATCTCAAAAAGGAATTTCATCTGCTAGGATTGGTGAAGACCCTGTTTCGCTCTAGGTTGAACTATACAGGGCTCACAAATCTCAATATTTCATATCAACGATTCTTTCATGCTCCTCTACCAACTCCAATACTATGGCAAAGGTGTGAAAAATTCATTAATCCTCTTGTGCTCCAGATCATCAACCCAATGACACTGCCTCCTAAGCCCACCTATCATAGCTAAAGATACTTCTGGTTGTGTTGAACCATGGCACTCTGATATTTTCTATTTCATCTAAATATTTTGTTTTCAAATAATCGTACTAGTTAGATAGGATCTCGCTAATACAGTTGTGACACTAGAGCATGATGGTATTTTGTTATGATGATTCCATTAGAGGAAATTTCAGCCTAAAAGTGGCCTCCTAAGGAAAAATCAAGAAATTAATAAAAAATGCCATGTAGACAATTTTTAATATTACTTTACATTTATCTATGTTCCACAATATTTATTAGCATGCAATTTGATAATTTTTTTAATATACTATTTCTAAAATTTTACTTTTATCGAAATCCCTCAATATATGGCACTTTTATTAAAATAACCAAATATATATATATATATATATATATATATATATATATATATATAATTTCCTATTTTTATATTTAACTTTTTTTTGATTATTTAATTATTTTATATTTAACAATTATATATTTACATATTTTTGGGCATGGTTATTAATGTCAAATGGGCTCACATTTTTCTTTATAGTTTTTCATTAATATCAATATTTACATTGCATTAATAACTTTTCCAATATTCTAATACATATGGGTAAGATAGATAAATAATATTAATAAAATATTTCAAGTATACCCCAATTAATAATAAAATATTTCACTAATTCCCAAATTAAATAATTTATAATTATTTAAGACATGTACCTATTTTTAGATTTAAAGGATTTTATTGGTTTGGATAATATGACATGTGAATTACATGAAAATTTCGTGGGCACTTTTAATCTAAAATTTCCTCTAATGACTGCCAAATAGAGAAAGAATATTTTGAAACGGGCTCTCCCTCTTAGGCCCGATAAAAATAGTTCATGATACATAACCAAAGGTTCAAAATTTTGGTTTTACGAGAGAGAAGCTTTGCGAGCTATAAATGAAATGTATTCTCTGTGGAAGATTAATAAAAGTTTTTGGCAATTCTAGATCATGTAAATGTGCAATATGCATTCCTTCTTGTGTTGGTTCCATATGTTCTCACTCTTCTTCTCATATTACATGTAATAGCAACTACTTGATATGTTTTCATGGATATATGGATTCATCTAGGTCTAATGATAATTGAATATGGCTATAGCTGATATGAATTGTTATCCTTAAAATGTGCTCCATGTATCTTAACACTTCATTTAAACATCCTTCTCATACATTTCACGCTACTTCAATGCATTGGATTCTTAAGTTTAATCTTTGTGTGTTGGTTTTCTTTCTTCCTTTATTCTCCTATCCGACTACAAATGAACTATAAAATTGCGTGTGCATATGATTCTGGCTACTAGAGCTAAATATTAATGCTTATGTGAGTAATATTTGGCATCCGACTTTGTATTTCTCCTCTTAAGAGAGGCTCTGAATCAATTTCATCTCAAATATGATAAACACTAATTGTAATAGAAAATATCAGTAAATACTTAAAGCCCTCATTAACATGTCCTAGGCACTGGTCTCTCTTCAGCATAAGGGTTGTCTTTGATAGTTCCAGTCTTTGTAGCTTGTTACCAGGGATCAAAATGAGCTCTTAATATGTCTGGTTTTCAGAGATGTTTTGCACGGTGCAAATCATATCCTAAGTATGTCCATCAAAAGGATCTCAGAAAAATATTTGCAATGGTATATCACGCTCTCGTAACTGGTTTCTGGATCAGAAGATATGATTGAAATGAATGATTGATTCTTGGTTATGCATGTTTTGAGGTCAGTTGCTGCACATAGCAGGAATTTTACAAAAGTGAAAGAGGTTTTTGTCCATCACATACCGAGTAACAAAAACCTCCTTTAGTTTATGTACAAGTGTTATTATGTGGGAGATATATAGTGATATTTGAAGCCTACATTAAAACAAAACAAATTTTGCATTTATTTTATTGTTTTAGTCATTTTAGTGCGACGACATTTTACAACAGATGGAAAGTAATTTTGAGAATCCCAAAGAGGTTTTTGTTAACCACGAGCCATATAACAAAACCCTCTTTTAGTTTATTCACAGGTGTCGTGAATTGGAATATTTGACTAGATATTTACAACTTATTTTTACAAATTTAAATTTTTAATGATTTTCTGTTTTAGAGATGATTTTGTGGCACCGATTCCAAGCAACTGGAAATGAATTTCCAAAATTTGAGAGACATTTTTCTCAAACATGATCTTATCTACAAAAATCGCTTTCAGTTTTGTAATAGGTGCTATTGTTCAGGAGATACAAGTTCATCTTTGACACCTATTTTCAAAAATTCGGTCCAAATTTAATGTAATTGATTATATTTTGAAGAAGATGGTTGAGCTCAATTCCCTTAGTACAGGGATGAGAAAATTGTATACATTTTATGAATTTCATAGTGTAAGGGTTTGATTTTGGCAACAGAGAGGCTACTTGGCATTGTGTAAATTTTTCCTGAATATCATTTTAATAAAGCAATTTTTTGCCCTTTGGACCTGGGATCCATCACGGTGTTATTGTTCAGTATGTTTTTCATGTAACTCTCTTACATATTTTGTTTTTTGTACCTTGTTATAGCATTATCTAAGAGATATGTAAGGAATCCATCCCATATGATGCTCCTTTCATGATGATTTTGCTATTAGATGTAGTGGTTGTCTTTGCAGAATTCATCCTTGGTTAGATGCTCTGCTGAGCAACCCTGTGTTTCTCGTTCATCTAAAGATGCTACTAAAGATCCATCCTCTTTTTGATGCCTGCAGGGTAGCGGGATTTCTTCCCTATTCTTCTCACATTTGCAATCTTCTATCTAGCTGAACATGGCACTTAATTTTCCCCAAGTTTGCCGGCAAAAACTAGAATTGACGCCATAGCCCAATCGTCATTTCTCTTGTTGTTTTGACCCAAAAATTTTGAAACAAATCCCTGCACTCCATAACTAGTCTAAGATTCACTTATTGCAGTCACATATTGTTTTCAAAGAGAGATCCCTCTCTGGTCTAGCAGGGCTAGATTCCAGATCGAAAGTTTGGTCTATGGTTACCTCGGAATTGCCTTTTCGCAGCCTTAAGGTACATTCGAAGTGATAACAGTCTCTAAGAGCTACAACAGCTTTTGGCACTGTTGTTGGGAACAAATTAGAATGTTTTTCCTGGGTATGACATTTATAAACCCTTTAGTAAGTGAGCAAAAATGGGTGTGGGTTGTAGATCTCTCACCTTGGCGACTCCATTCTCTGAATTTCATTTTGAGCATCTTGGCTTTCAAAAGGTCACACACTCACTATGATACTTCACAACAGAGAAATCCTCCTGTGTTTGACCCTGAAAAGATAATATCTAGGAGAGTCTCGAAATAAATAACTCCTATCACTCTAGCTCATGTGACCTCTTTTCCAAAAGTCTCATCCTCTATCTCTCAAAAGGCCATGATAAATTACTCTAGGTCTTCCTCCAAAGTCTTGGAATATCCTAAGGAACATTGTGCAGAGTTTGGCCCATTTTCCTCAAGAGTCAAAATTGAAGAAGCTTCTGTCATCTCTCCTCCCTTCACATTTCATACCTTCCTAGAACCTAAAGAAGTTAAATATGTTCTCAAAAATAGTCCAACCCAGAGCATCAATGATTTTCCAACTCAACTCTAGTTAGTTGCAATTAAGTCAACTCCTCAGCAAGGCCCTGTTATAAAGCTCCTACCACCTCCTTTGAAAAACATGGTTGCCCCTAATTTTCACCTAAATAAATATGCTCCATTGGACTTGCTACAACCCCTAAAAGATATGCCACAAGACTATCTTAAAATCTTTCCAAGATTCATTGGAGAAGATGATATCTCAGCTCAGAGACATATAGAAATATTCTATGCAATCGCAGAAAATATGAATGTAGAACACTTGGATGTAGTTTTAAAACATTTTTTCCAATCCCTAGATGGAGAGGCAGGGAAATGGTTCAAGTCCCTCCAAAACACCTCAATCATTACCTAGGAGGAGATAGAGAATTCTTTTATGCAGAAATGGGGAGATAAAAGGGACTATTGTAACTTACCCTGCATTTTACATTTACTTGTCAAAAAATGAAAATGAATATCTATATATATATATATATATATATATATAATGAAAAAAATGAAAGGGATATAAAAAAAAAGAGAGAAAATAGAAAAACGACAAATATAAGAAAAATATTGCAAAAAATGAATAATCCTAAGGAAAATTTTGCACTAGTTTAAATGCCACATATCATAGTTGATTAATTGTTTTAATTAGTTTAATCTTAATTAAGAAATTAATAAAAATTTATAATAAAGTCAAATTGATTTGATGTTTTTGGTTGTTTATATAAACACGGGTGCATCAATCAATTGCCATGATCTCACCCGCTTAGACCAACGATGGAGATGTACTTCAGACCCCCCCGACCCCTCTGATGTTTAACAAGGGGGGGGGGGGGGGGGGGGGAGTTGTTTCTTAAAACCTGCTTTTGTTACTTGTCTACACCTAATCTATTTTAGACCCCCCCCCCCCCCACCCCCCTTATTTACCACTTACCATCCACCCCCTAAAAACCGCCATCTCCCACTCCTGCCAAAATCTAACAGCCATCCCGCCTCCGCCAACTATCCTCTGCTCATTTTTCAACTCATTTACCATTATCCACCTGTTCATTTCCTCAACTGTTTCCATAATAAATGACCCGATCCCATAACAAGTAATTTGAAATGGTAATTCCTCCCACCTTATAAAAAAAAATAATAATAAAAATAAAAATAAAAAATAAAATAAATTGCCATTGTTTCCTTTTATCCATTATGTCCTTCAAAACTATACATCTAGGCTAAGTGTGACCAGAAAACTTGACCAACACAAGACCACTCCTTCAACACACAACAATATTCTAATTTCCTGTTAATCATCACCCTTGCCCTGTATACCTTCAATATGTCTTTAAAAGGAAAATCCATAATGATATAGGAAAGCCCAATGGTTCCCCCTGTCATAGATTTATACAGACTAGCCCTTGTTGAACAAGAATACAAAAGAGTTGAATCCCAATGTGTGTTCGACCTGTATGAACTTCACACTTGGGCCAAGCAGAAATTCCTTGATGTCAGTGATGAATTGAGCATGTAGGACTCGTTGCCTCAATTCATCCTTCCTCAGACTGATTTATTCCACGAATTTGTGATATGGTGCCATTTTAGACACATCTCAAGTTAAAGAGCCATTATCTTCTGAATCGATATGTCCAATGCTTCAAGTAAAACCTTCAGCCCCTTTGCACCCTTTCTCTATGGATTCCCTCATGGAATTATATAAAAAGCTCACCTTTCCTCAAAGAGCTATTTTTTTTAAATATTCCTACCTGGAAATGCAGAGTTGCCTAGGACAAGTCCTTCATACCTCTCTTCCATGTCCCAAAAATGACCAAACAAGTTATCTCAAGATTTTCTTGTTTGTTAGATTATCCAAATGATTAGTGGGTAGATGATATTATTTATGATTTCTATCAGTATTCTCAGTAGGTGAAAAACCCTTCCATGATCTTCAATTACAATGAGTTTTTGTCTGAAGAAATACATGATCAATTCCTAAATTTTTCAACAAAAGAATTTTTCAAATATCATTCAATTCTTGTATACATGTTTTTACTCCATCAATCAGATAAATTACAGTTTTAGTTACAAAAATCAGATGTGCAAGGTAATCCTCAATCTATGATTGATTGGAATTATTTAGTAAGGAAGAATACCAATGGATTTTACTTTAGTGATTACACCAATAAGTTTTTATACATGGTCTCATGTTTGCTTAACAATGATGTTTCTCCTAGGATTTCCCCTAAAGTCAAGAGAATTCTACATCTCAATGATCAAACTAGGACTGGAGATTGGTACTTGTACCAAAATTATACAGAGATTAGAGTATATGGATGTGTGTTTCGTCCATATAAACTTCCTAAGTTTGTACCATTAGGATTTTTTCAATTAAATATATTAGGTAGATGATGAACTTGGATGAGCTGAACTTTGTGTAAGCTAAGAATAAATCTCAGTTTAAATTAAAGGCTTATATTGGACCTTTTATTTATAACTTGGATGAGCTCAACTTTGTGTAAGCTAAGAATAAATCTCAGTTTAAATTAAAGGCTTATATTGGACCTTTTATTTATAACACTAGAGCAACAACAAAAGACGTAAGCATCCTCTTGAATCAAATGAAATTTAAATTGAGTTTTACCTGGTCTTATGATCCCTTGGGATTTATTTCTAAACCAATGGTAGAACAAAAAACTACTCCTTATGCAAACACTCCTATACCAGAGATCGAATTGTATATGAACGAAGAGGAGTGGTAGGAGAACACATTGCAGGAAGAAAAGGAGCGGGTTTTCATTTCTACAATAGCGCAAACTCCAACACCACAGGAAAAACATGCAAAAAGGGAAAGGGAAAGTATTTCCCCTCTTATTTCAGAAATTGAGCAGTCTGAATTCATAACGTATAGAAAGAAGAAAGGTAACCCTCTTGAGATCCATCTCAAGAAGAGAGTTCACATGAATAGACTACATTAGTTTTACCAAGTCCTTATGCTGCAACATTCCCAAAAGTTGAAGACATTTTCTCAAGATCTTTTGTATCTTCACTCACTCAAGATCCATTAGAATCAATTTATACATGACAACTAGCTCACACTACTTTAGAACATGGTATATTTTCTAGGTACATGGAAATTAAGAAGAATAATGAGGCACTCAAGGCCACCACTTATTCATAGTTTTGGAAGCAAACTTCAGCTTCCCAACATAGGCTTCTCTTAGCATTAGATACTTAGAAGGGACAATTTTAGATGGCACTCTCAGAGCCTAAGGTCCCTTTTCCAAAAACTGCAGTAGGTTACAAAGACTTTGTTTTACCTTTGACACTAAGCATATCCATCCTATTGACCAAATTGATCTACACAAACAAGATGGAGAAATGATTTACTCCACCTTGACCAGTTCAACCATAGCAGCATCCAAGTTGAATGTTTTAGTGAATAACATTCAATCTCAATTAAAACTTGAAAATATCTCATCACTTAACATAGATACTGAAATAAAATCTTTAGATGATCTAGCAATTAAAATGGGATATGATTCTAGTAATGTTAAAGTTGTTGAGGAGATGATTACGAGAATTTTTTTTGATATGCAATCATTAAGAAAACTATTGAAACTCCCTACTACTAAAGATCCTCAAACCAAAGAAGTAGGTGAGTTGGAAAAGGAAAAGGAAAGCATGTTCAAAATCATTGTTGAATAGAACTTACAGATTTAGAGGATGGATATTGAAATAGAAGGTTTATTGAAGGAAAAAGAGCAACAAGTAGATGTGGTAGCAACTATTCCTATAGCAACAACTTCTATTGCAGGTACTTCAACAACTCCAATTGCAGGGACTTCCACTGCAGTAGCTATAGTAGTGCAAACACAATCAACATACTCAACAATTTACTTATCCAAAGAAATGGGAGATTTGTCTATCAAAGATCCAGAGATTGAGAAGTTGAAGGCTCAAATCAACAATCTCCAAGAGAAAATGTTAAATATTGATAATGTTTACTTAACAGAGATTCAGAAAACTCATAGGCTAACTCAAAGAATATAGTCTCTAGAAAATGAGACTGTTATTACTCAAACCATTGCACAAGCCAAGGAAAACATATGGGTAGATGTTAATGAGCCTATGATGAAATTGTGGTCTTCTGTTGAAATTATTTTTGAATAGGAGGAGGTATTGGAAAGATCAAAGGAAGTCATTATAGAGGTAAAGAAAGACCCGGGTCAAAAACTAGGAGAGGATACAACATTAATTAGAATTCTAAATTCAAAGACAAGGGAAGAACTGGAAGAATTTGAAATAGAGGACATAACTGAAACAATCTTGGAAGTGAGAAGGAATCTCACTAAGAGAAATCTTATGCTACAATTGGAAAATAAATGTCATAATCCAGAAGCCAACATTCAGAAATTTCGCAAGAAGTTCAATATTCTGCATCAAAAACGACTTCCAAGCTTAAGAGGAATGGCAGACAAACGCATTCCCCTTGAAGAATACCAATGCAGGTTGCACGCTTTTGCTACAAACAAATCCAAATTTTCCAATATCGGGGGAACTATTACAGGAAAAGCCTTCGTTGAAGGTTTGATTTTTGATTTATTAAGTAAGCATGAGATCAATCATCTTTTTGTAATTAAGCCCATTTTTCAGAAATACACTAAAGTGGATGAAACATTCAGAAAGGTAATTGAATATGCCACTCCTTATGAATAAAGATGGGACAATATATGCCAACTTCTCAAATAAACATACACATATTTCTAGCAGCAGGCAACACGTTTTTTGCAACAAGATGCAGATTTTCAAGAGAAATAAAACAATAACCTTTTCAACCCAAATCATCACTAGAAGCCTCGAATTCAGTGCCAAAAGGCCTAAGCAGTTTTATTTTCCTATAATATAAGTCCATTTTTGTAAATAGTTTTGAGATATTTTGTAAATAAATCTTGATATTTAAATCAATACATTTTTAGAGAAAGTTGTATAAATACTTTGTAAATCAAAGTATAAAGGGTTGAACCATTGTGGTAGACTCTTGAGCAAACTTGTAATCATCTGAATTATTTTCTGAAAGTAATAGAAGGATTCTTGATTTATCTTGAAACAATTGTTTTCTTGTGAGTACTTCTTTATTATTGTATTTTCACTTTGTTTAAATCTACATATATTTGAAATTAATTGGCATTTTGGGTATGAGAATATTGAGTTTCAATTTAGCGGAAAAACCCTACGAAGTTATTTTCAATTACATAAATTAGTTAATTAGACTATTTGTTTTAACTAACTCCTCTACATCTTTAAATTGTCACTTCCCCTTAAGTATTAAATATATCCTGTTGGCTGTAAAATCTTTTTTACATGCATTTATCTATATATGACTAAGATAGATAATATGTTTGATGATTTAATTAATAATATATTTTCCTAAGTTCAACCTGGCATATCTCTTCAAAATCTAATTTTTGTTAGAGGTGAAGAGTCAACCCTTTTAATACATCTTATGTAATTAAGAAACTGCACCTCTCTATATGGATTATAGCATTAGACATCCAAAAACGCAAAATAAACAAAACATTTTAGAGTCTTTGGAATAATTCCTTAACCTAGAATTATCTAGAGAGGTACAACATCAGATTGGTGTCCTTGTCAGGGAGTGAAAAAAATTGAATTATTTTTGCATGGGACAACGATTAGGCTTTCCATTTAAGGTGAACAAAAGATTACTAGGTTAAAAATTTTCACTTGGCGATTCTATAAAACAAAGTTGGCTTCTCGAAGGCACACTAGGTCTCTCTCAGACCCTCAGTTCCATTCTCCTTTATCGGATCCTGAGAGACTGGTGAGAGTTACTTCTTGAAGATGAAGATTATAAGCCTCTACCTTTGCTCTTGTATCATTTCCACCTAAAATTGTTTCAGAAACTGATCCTTTTAGACTTGTTCCAATTCCTCGTGAACTATCAGATCTACCACCAAAAGTGTTAGAACTTTTATCTAGAGGGGTTTATTTGTAGTCAACTCTCCTTGTTGATTAGTTAGAATCTTATCAGATTCCTGGACCTCTTTCAGAATCTCCCAAATAAAAAATCATAATTAGGTTTAGAATTACCTAAAATAAAACCCATTGATTTTATTTCCTCTGTCATTCATACCTACCCATCTACTTCTGCTAATCTTGAATAAAGATTTTTTGTGTATACAAATCCTTTGTTTGATAGCGAAGGAAAGCTTGGCCCGAAAGTACAAAAGTTAGTAATACAAACATCACAAATAAAAACTTCCAGAAATTATTCCAACTCATCCTCAACCCCCTACAACTCCTAAAAGCTCATCCTCATCTCCTTCACCATCTTTATCTTCTCAAAATTCATCTTCATTGTCCTCATCTTCATCTAATCAAATGGATGGTTTTCAACCTATTATTCGGGATTGTTATGCAGCACTAGTCCTTCCTAATCAGCTAAATAATTTTGCAGATGGATATCTAAAACACTTACCTAAATTCAATGGGGAAACTAGTTTGTCTGTTGATAACCATCTAGATGTTTTCTTAGACATTGCTGATAATATGAATATAGAGCATTAACATGTCTACATGAGATTGTTTGTTCAATCTCTTGAAGACAATGTTAGGGTCTAGTTTAGACAATTACGAGCTAACTCCATCCCTTCCTGGAATGAATTAATTACCATCTTTAAAAACCAATGGGGAGTTAAAAAGGATCTAGTTTATTATTTGACTAAGTTTGATGACCTAAAAAGAAGCCCTAATAAGCATGTGGCTAATTTTATAAAACGATTTAAATTCCACTAGATTGTAAACCACCAGTGGTTGCTGCTAAAGTTAGATTCTTCAAAGGTTTTGATGATGATTTTTCTATTGTGCTTAGACAAAGAACTTATGTCACCCTAGAAGACATGCAAACCAATGCCATTGAAGTTGAGGCTAATAGATCAGCATCAACTAAACTTAAGGAAAAGGCAGGAGATGATGAAAGAAAAATGAAAACTACGGAGAAAGAAACTTCCTCCTCTAAAATTAAGAGTGAGGATCATAAAATAGATGAAATTACTTCCTTACTTAGAAATACTTCAAATAGAATATCAACAATAGAAGCACAACCTAGAGTTGTTCAACAAACATCAAACACACCTCAAGTTTAGTATAAAAGACCTTTTCAACCATTGATGTTTGATGATCAGGAACCTAAAGAAGCTGGTCCTTTGGTTACCGATGATATTAATTATTTTGATAATCTAGCAAATCAAAATGTTATAATTCCAATTTCTCATAATCGACCTTCACCTCAAAGTCAAGAAGCCTCTCAGGTTTCAAAATATCAGGCCTTTTCTAAGTTTCTTATTGCAGAATTAAACAAAAGATATGATTTAAGACCTAGGCTAGGACCTAGTAAACCACCTAAAACTATCATTGTTAATGAACCACCAGTCAAAACAGCTGAAACACAAACAATAGTGATTCAACCATTAAACCAATCAAATGAAAAAACACTTTTGAAAACATTGTTCCAACAAATTTTAATGTTGAGAGAAAATTAAAGAGAGTCAAAATACATATTCCATTATATGAACTCTCCAAAAAACCAGGTTACAAAAATCAAGTGTCAAAGTGGATTCAGTCCTTAAGTATTGATACCTAGGTAGATGTAATCATTCTACAGGATGAAAAACCTTCAATGATTTTTCATCCTAGTTATGATATGATCGATGAAAATGTTCCTCCCTTTTATGTTACTTTGAAGGTTCATGATTTTATATTATATAATTGTATGTTAGATTCTAAGGCCTCTCACAATCTAATTCCTAAAGTAATCATGGATCATCTTCAATTACAAGTCACAAGACCTTATCATGATTTATACACTTTTTATTCAAAGAAAGTACCTTGTCTTGGACTAATCAAAGATCTAGCTGTAACTCTAACACAAATCCTTGTTAAAAGTGTAGTTTTAGATATTGTTGTTACAAATATTCCCCTAAAATCTAGAATGTTATTATCCATATCTTGTTGTGCCATGTTAGGGGGAAGTCTACAAATGGATATGTATTTTTCTACAATTCTTGTTTATGCAAGAGAACAGCTTAGATTATACAGAGAGGTAAGATTTATTAATATTGTTCGCAAATTTGACCAAGAAATAAATCATCCTATTTATGTTGTTGATCAAGATTTTGAGTGTTTTACCTTATCATCTAATGATATCCAAAATTCACAGCTTAGAATTGAATATATTATTAATAAACCTAAATGTATAAAAACTGATGTTTGGAAGTTATACTTTGATGGGGCCTTTTCCAAAGATGGAGCTGGAGTTTTCATTGTACTTATTTCTCCAAATAGATAAAATATAGGTAAATATTTTAAGTTGGAATTTGATGTTACAAATAATGTAGTAGAGTATGAAGCCTTATTTTTAGGACTTGAGTTAGCTAAAAATCTGAAAGTTCAAAACATAAATGTATTCGGTGATTCAGAACTCATTGTGAATCAATTAAGAAATCTATGCCAAGAGAAACATCCTAGACTTAGATATTATCGAAATGAGGTATGGGATTTTGTGGATAATTCATTTCAAGCTTTTAATATTACAACAATCCCTAGAAATGAAAACATTTATGCAGATTCATTAGTTTTCTCGGCTAGCTCTTTTAAAATTCTTGATCCAATGCAGTTACAATACCAAATTTAATTAAAGTATAGGTCTTCAATACTTGACAACCTTAAGCATTGGAAAGTGTTTGAATATGATGAGAAATTTAATATTTTCTTACAATCAATTGATGAATTCTCATCTTTACAAATCAAAGAAGAATAAATCATTGACCATAAGTCCAATAATGAAAGGGAAACTTCACAATTAAATCATAAGATAACTTATCATAATATCATTTAGTTGCTCAATAATTACATACCAAAGGGTTTAATTCCTCTTGAATTTGTTTTTGATAATAATGATGTTTCCAAAACTTAATTATTAAGTTCACAACAATAGCATATTGAAGAATGTAATATTGGAACCCATGAAGGAACCAAAAATGTAAAAAATTCTACATCATTACTTAACAAAACAAAGGATAAATATCTAAATCTTCTCAAACATTACAAAGATGTCTTTGTCTGGTCATATGAGGACATAAAAACCTATGGCACAACACTTATTGAACATAAAATTCCTCTCAAACCAGAAACTAAACCTTTCAAGCAGAAATTGAGGAGAATAAATCTAGTTTTGCTTCCAACTATTGAAAAAGAAATAAAGAATTGTTGGATGCCAAAATTATTGTTCCTCCAAGATACTTTGATTGGATAGAAAATATGGTTGCAGTCAAAAAGAAAAATAATGAGATAATATTGTGTGTAGACTTTAGAAACCTGAACAAACTATCTTTAAAAGACAATTATCCATTGCCCAAGATGGATCAATTACTTCAAAAGGTTTCAGGCTCTAATAAAATTTCCATGCTGGATGTTTTTTTGGATACAATGAGATCATGGTAACTCCAGAAGATAGGGAAAAAAAAACATTTACAACTTCTTGGGGTACATTTATGTATGCTAGAATGCCATTTGGCCTAAACAATGCAGGAGCTACCTTTCAAAGAGAAATGGACCTGCCTTTTGTTGGTAAAGTTAATAAGTTTGTTGTTATTTATCTGAACAATCTAACTGTATTTTCAAATTCTGATGAAAAACATTTAAAGCCATTGAAAAATGCTTTTGATAGGTGCAGGAAATACAAAATTTCTCTCAATCTAAAGAAATCTATGTTTTCTAAAAGGAGGGAAAGGTACTTGGCCATATGATTTCAAAAGAAAGATTAGTGATTGATCCAAAATGAGTCTCAACCATTGAGGTAATTAGCTTACCTAGGACAAAAAAGAAATTTAGACTTTCTAGTAAAGATTAATTTTTTAAGGAGATTTATACCAAACTATGTTGAGATAGTCAAGGCTATCACTGATATGCTAAAGAAGGATCAAGAAATGAAATGGACAATGTAGGAAAGGTATTCTTTTACGCAAATCAAGAAGGTTATTTCTAAAGCCCCAGTACTAGCCAGTCCTAATTATTTAAATATTTTTAGCATGTTCTCTTTTGCCTCTGATACTACCTTAGCTCCTGTCTTATTGCAAAATAATGATAATGAAGATGACCAAACTATTTCCTTTTTCAGAAAAGTTCTGAGAGATGCTAAGTTGAAATATGATATCATTGAAAATCAAGCCTATGCCCTTATGCAAGCCTTAAAATATTTCATAACTTATGTTCTCCATTCTCCTATTATTGCTTATGTCCCAAATAATGTTGTCAAGAATGTCTTGACCCAACTTGATACAGATGGTAGGAGAGGAATATGGATTGCAAATATTCTAAAATTTTATTTAGATGTCAAATATACCAAGTTAGTAAAGGGACAAGGTTTATCCAAAATTTTGGTTGAATCAAATTATAAAGTTCCAGGGATAAACTCTATCTTGCAAGTATCAGGAGAGAAGAATACATAAGAACCTTCTCAAAGTTAAGGAGATAAGAATCCACAAGAACCTTCCTCTTCTAAGATTCAACTCCTCTTCCACTTCATATTGATAAAAAATTCTTATTATCTGAATGGTATGTTGATATTGTACATTTTCTTCTCGATTTTGAGTATCCTCTTGGATTCACAAACAATCAATGCATAACCCTTAGATTAAAGGCTATGAAATATTGTATCATCAATGCTAACCTATATTGGAAAGATCCATTAAACATCTTTCTATTATGTCTAACAAAGAGTGAAACAGAAGGAGATATAGGTCAATTTTATGAAGGCATGTGTGGAGGTAATTATGCTTGGAGAGGAACAACATATAAAATTATAAGGGTAGGTTTCCATTGGCCAAAGTTGTTTTTACAAGTAGGAGAAAAAGTTAGAAGTTATATTCCATGTCAGATTTTTGCTAGAAAGAAAATGTTAGCAGCACTCCCATTTGTTCCAGTATTAATTAAAGCACCCTTTCTACAATGGGAACAAGATTTCATAGGAGAGATTTTTCCAGCATCTAGTAATCAACACATGTGGATCCTAACTGCTACCGACTACTTCACAAAGTGGGTAGAAGCCATCCCTGTCAAGAATGCAACAAACATTGTTGTCATCAAATTCATTGAAGAGAATATATTATCTTGGTTTGGCTAGCCTCAACAGATATTCACTGATAATGCAAAGGCATTCAACAGTGTTAAAATGATATATTTTTCCCATAAGTATCATATTTTATTGCATCATTCTAACCCATATTATCCCTAGGGAAATGGGTTGGTAGAGTCATCAAATAAGAGTTTGGTCAAAGTCATTAAGAAGGTACTCTAAGATCATAAGAAATTGGGATAGTCATCTCAAGTTTGTGGTTTGGGCTAACAGAGTGTCACCTAAGAAATCTACAGGTAAATCCCCTTTTCATCTTATCTATGGCACTGAGGCCATTTTTCCTATAAAACTAGATTTTCCCATTATGAAGTTTTTGTAAGAAATATTATAAGAACGTGGTGTTTTTTCAAGAAGAGTCAATTAGATTATTGAATTAAATTAAGACATAGATGAATTTTAGTACAAGCTCTGATAATATCAAAAAAAGATGAAAATCTTGTTTGACAGAAAAGCTAGGGAAAAAGACTTCAGGTAAGGAGATCTAGTCTTAAAATGGGATGCCCGTAGAGAGGGAAGAGGAAAACATGGTAAAATTGACAATCTTTGTTAGGACCATTCAACATTACAGAGTCTAGGAGGAAGATATTCTTCATTTCCTGTCCATGGACAATATCTTAAGCACTATATTCAGTATTGAAATTGTTACATTATAGTTCATTATACATTAATGGTGTTATTTACATTTCACTTTCAAAGTGGGATTTTCACAGCAAAGGAAACATAAACCAAGGAGAAGGCACATGGATCTACATGTTCTCTACATCTCACAGGGAGAAGCAGTCCCTAGATGGAGTCGATGTTGTAACTTACCCTATATTTTACATTTACTTGTTAAAAAAATGAAAGAAAATAAATAATATATATATATATATATATATAAGATATAAAAAAAAATGAAAAAGTGAAAGGGATATAAAAAAGAGAGAAAATAGAAAAATGACAAAAACAAGAAAAATATTGCAAAAAATGAATAACCACGAGGAAAACTGTAGGCTAGTTTAAATCCTGCATATCATAATTGATTAATTGTTTTAATTAGTTTAAGATTCATTAAGAAATTAATTAAACTTCATAATAAAGTCAAATGTATTTGATGTTTTTGGTCATTTATATAAACACGAGTGCATCAGTCAATCGTCGTGATCTCACCCACCCAGATCAACGACGAAGATGTACTTTGGACCTGTCCGACCCCTTTGACATTTAATGGGGGTCGGGTAGGGGGGGTGGGTGGGGGTAGTTTTGAAAAGTCATTTCTTAAAACCTTCTTTTTCTGTGTTCGCACCTAATCTATTCAGACCCCTCCCCTTCATTTACCACTTACCATCCGCCCACCTACCCAAAAAAAATCGCCATCTCCCACTCCTATCAAAATCTAACGACCAACCCACCTCCACAAATGTCCTCCGCTCATAATTCCACTCATTTATCGTTATCCACCCATTCATTCCCTCGACCATTGCCATAATAAATGACCCACTCCCATAATGGGTATTCTAAAACGATAACTCCTCCTGGTTTATAAATAAAAATGTTTCTCACCATTGTTTCCTTTTGTCCATTATGTTCTATAAAACTATACATGCAGGCTTAGTGTGACCAGACAACTCGACCAACATCAAACCACATCTTCATCACACATCAATCTTCTAATTTCATGGTAATCATCACCCTTTCCTTGTTTACCTTCAATATGCCTTCAAAAAGAAAATCCATAATGATAGAGGAAAGCCCAATGGTTCCCCCCTATCATATATTTAGACAGACTAGCCCTTGTTGACCAGGAATAAAAATAGTCGAAACCCAATGTGAGTTTGACCTATATGAACTTCACACTTGGGCCAAGCATAAATTCCTTGATGCCAATGATGAATTGATCATGTGGGACTCCTTGCATCAATTCATCCTTCCTCAGACCCATTTATTCCCTAAATTTGTGACATGGTGCCATTTTAGATACATCCCGAGCCAAAGAGCCATTATCGCTCAAAATAATGGTGTTTTGTTGACGACACCTCCTGAATTGATATGCCAAATGCTTCAAGTAGAACCTTCAGCCCCTCTGCACCCTTTCTTTGTGGATTCCCTCATGGAATTATATAAAAAGCTCAACTTTCCTCAAAGAGCTAATTTTTTTGAAATATTCCTACCTAAAAATGCAGAATTGCCTAGGACAATCCATACCCTTCTTCCATGTTCCCAAAAATGACCAAACAAGTTATCTCAATAGTTTCTTGTTTTTTAGGTTATCCAACTAATCAGTGGGTAGATGAGATTATTTTAGGATTTTTATCAGTATTTTCAGCAAGTGAAAAACCCTCCATGATCTTCAATTACAGTGAGTTTTTGTCTGAAGCAATACATGATCAATTCCTAAAGTTTTCAATAGAAGGATATTTCAAATATCAGTCAATTCTTGTATACCTATTTTTATTCCATCAAGAAGATAAATTCCAATTTCAGTTACATAAATTAGATGAGCAGAGTAATCCTCAATCTATGATTCATTGGACTTCCTTGGTAAGGAATAATGCCAATGGATTTTCCTTTATTGATTACACCAATAAGTTTTTATATATGGTATCATGTTTGCTTAATAGTGATGTTGTTCCTAGGATTTCCCTTGAAATCAAGAGAATTCTACATCTCAGTGAGCAAACTAGGACTAGACATTGGTACTTATACCAAAATTATGCAGAGATTAGATTATATGAATGTGAGTTGCCTCCATATAAATTGCCTAAGTTTGTACCAATTAGGATTTTTTCACTTGTATATGTTAGGCAGATGATCAACATGGATGAGCTACACTTTGTGTCAGCTAAGAAGAAATCTTAGTATAATTTAAAGGCTCAGATTGGACCTTTTATTTTTAACACTAGAGCAGCCGTAAAAGAAGTACGCATCCTCTTGAAGCAAATGAAAATTAAATTGAGTTTTACATGGTGTTATGATCCCTTGGGGATTATTTCTAAACTAAGGGTAGAACATATAACTAATCCTTATGCACATACTCCTAGACTAAAGATCAAACAATATATGAACCAAAAGGAATGGCAAGAGAACACATTGCAGGAAGCAGAGGAACATGTTTTCATTTCTACAACAACACAACCTCCAACACCACAAGAAAAACATGCAAAAAGGGCAAGGGAAAATATTTCTCCTCTTATTTCATATATTCAATAGTCTGAATTCATAATGTATAAAAAGAATAAAATAACCCCCTTGAAGAGCCATCTCAAAAAGAGAGTTCATAGGAACAAACTACATTAGTTTTATCAAGTCCTTATGCTGCAACATTCATAAGAGTTGAAGAAATTTTCTCAAGATCTCCCGTATCTTTAGTCACTCAGGATCCATTAGAATCAGTTCATACATGAGAGCTAGCTCACACTACTTTAGAACATAGTATATTTGCTAGGTACATCGTACTTAAGAAAAAGAATGAGGCACTTAAGTCCACTACCCATTCAGAGTTTTGGAAGCAAACTTTAGCTTCCCAACACAGGCTTCTCTCAACATTAGATACTTAGAAGAGATAGTTTCAGATGGAACTCTTAGAGCCTAAGGTTCATTTTCCAAAACCTGTAGCAGATTAAAAAGAATCTATTTTTTCCTTTGACACTAAGTAGATCCATCCTATTTACCAAATTGATCTATGCAAACAAGCTGGAGAAATGTCTTACTCCATCTTGACCAATTCAGCCATGGCAGCATCCAGGTTGTAGGTTTCAGTGAATAAAATTTAATATCAATATTATGCATCAAAAAGGACTTCCAATCTTAAGAGGAATTCCAGAAAAACTCATTCCCTTTGAAGAATACTGACATAGGTTGCATGCTATTGCTACAGACAAATCCAAATTTGTCAAGATTAGGGGAACTGTTATAGGAAAAGCCTTCATTGAAGGTTTAAGTTTTGATTTATTAAATAAGCATGAGATCAATCATGTTTTTGTAATTAAGCCCATTTTTCAGAAATACACTGAAGTGGATGAAACATTCAAAAAGTTAAATGAATATGCCACTCCATATGAATAAAGATGGGACAATGTATGCCAACTTCTCGAATAAACATACACATATTTCTAGCAGCAGACAGCAGGTTTTTTGCAACAAGATGTAGATCTTTAGGAGAAATAAAACAACAACCTTTTCAACCCAGTCATCACTAGAAGCCTCGAATTTAGTGCCAAAAGGCCTAAGCAAATTTATTTTCTTATATTATAAATCTATTTTTATAAATAGTTTTGAGATATTTTGTAAATAAATCTTAATATTTAAATCAATACATTTTTAGAGAAAGTTGTATAAATACTTTGTAAATCAAAGTATAAAGGGTTGAACCATTCTGATAGACTCTTGAGAAGACTTGTAATCATCTGAATTATTTTCTAAAGGTAATAGAATGATTCTGGATTTATCTTAAAACAATTATGTCCCTGCGATTACTTCTTTGTTATTATATTTCCACTTTGTTTAAATCTAGATATATTTGAAATCAATAGGAATTCTGGGTATGATAATATTGAGTTTCAATTTATCTAAAACCCCCTACAAAGTTATTATCAATTACAAATATTAGTTAATTACACTATCTGTTTTAATTAACTCCTCTACATCTTTAAATTTCCACTTCGCCTTAAGTATTAAATATATTATGCTGGATGTAAAATAATTTTATACGCATTCATCCATATATGACTAAGTTAAATAATCTATTTGACGATTTAGTTAATCATATATTTTCTTAAGTTCAACCTGACATATCTCTTCAAAAGCTAAATTCTGCTAGAGGTGAAGAGTCAACCCTTTTAATACATCTTAAGTAATTAAGAAAATTCACCTGTTTAGACAGTTTAGAGCATTGGTCATCTGAAAACTCAAAACAAACAAAACATTTTAGATGCTCTGGCATAATTCCTTAACCTAGAATTATCTATAGAGGTACAATAGGGACCATGGCTACATCCTCTCTGAATTCAATGCAATGAATAAAAAACATAATAAATATATTTCATAATTCATTAAAAGGTTTAACAAATTATACAAAAATCTTCCAACTAAAATCAAACCTCAATACGTTGTTGCTAAACTGGTTTTTGCTAGAGGTTCTAAACCTGAATTCAGATTCACTCTTAGAGAAAGAAAATATTGTACCCTGGACCAGATTCAAATAGATGCTTTAGAAGTTGAAGAAAATTTAACCTCCACTGGGAAATGGAGAGGGAAAGATAAGTATGGTGATAAGAGAAGAGGAAAAGAGGAAGCCAACTCTTCGAGCCATGGGAAGGAAACCCAAGAACATAAGCTTGAGAAGATGAATAAGTTGATAATAAATTTGTCTAACAAGCTTGTAACGTTGGAATTAGAAAACAAAAACCCTCCTCGACATAGTCAACCATTTGCAAATCAAAACTTCAACCCCCAATATAGAATACCACCCTTGCAACTCTTGCACAGGAGACAAAATAATAATAAGATCACATTCAACCACCTTTATATTTGGAATATGATCTAGAGGAACATATTGAAGAAACATTAGAGGTTCAGGAAAGCCAGTTCTCTTCTCTCTCAAATGAAGAACATGAGATAGAAGCTCATGAGGAAGAAGGAGATGATTTGGATGCCCCACTTGATGATGGTGAAATTGACAACTATTGTAGACAATTTGTTGGCTTCATGAAAGCCCAGTTTCATAGAAAATATGACTTGAGATCCTCTAGGAAAAGGTCTAGAATGCAAGATCAAAATGAAGAACCTTCCCACTCAAATTCCCCCAAGTCAATAGAGAAAGGGGAGATAACTCCTGACCCAGTCTCACCAAGCAAGAAGGAGTCCTCAGGTCATGTTCTTCATAAACCCAAGAAACCCAAAATAGATCAATTGCCTCCCTAAATCAAGCCAATCTGCAGTAAGGGGAAGGAACCTTCCAAAGTTTCAACAACTGATGAGAACCCCTCTACCTTTAATCTTCGAAAAGAGTTGGATGAGGTCAAAATATATGTTCCCTTAATTGAATTGTTGAAAATATCAAATTATAAAGCTCAAGTATATCACTTGATGTGTCCACCAACCATAGCTCCTATGCAATATAGCCTGAACCTCCAAAAAGAAAGGCCCATGGTTATTTGGACCTCATGTTGAGAATAAAGACTCTTCCACTTCCCATTTCTATGCTACCTTGGTAATTCATGAACTTCTTTTACATAATTGTATGCTTGACTCGGGAGCTTCTCATAATCTGATGCCCTTGACTTCCATGGATCAATTGGGGTTGCAAATAACAAAATCATATAAAGACATGTACTCTTTTGACACTAAGAGAGAAAAATTCCTAGGGATGATTAAAGACATGGTGGTCAATTTGGTTGAAATTCATGTGAAATTTCTTTTTCATGGATATTGTGGTTGCTAACATCCCTGTAAGGTTTTACATGCTTTTGTCCAGGTCACGGGGATAAAAAATTCGAGGATATATCAAACTAGATTTGACATATGTCACCATTCTTGTGTTTGGTGGAGAGGAACACCCAATTTATAGAGAATCAAGATTTGTAAAGATAATTACAAGGGAATATTGCTCAAATAATTCTCATGTGTACAATAAAGAGAAGGATTTCTATTGTTTGTTGTTAGAGGAAGATGATTAAATCATGGATGAAACACAAGTGGAATTTTTTTTCCAACTAAATAAATTGTCACTGGAGTGCAATAAAGTATGGAAGTTATACGTTAACAATTCTTATTCTAGGGAAGGAAATGGAGCAGGTGTATTGTTAGTGTCTTCAGAAGGAAGTCTCGCTCCTATTTCATTTAAGCTAGAGTTTGAAGCACTAATAATGTCACTGAATATGAACCTTTTTTGTTAGGACCACAAGCTGCCAAGAATATCAATAGTGGGTGCTTATTAGAGTTTGGAGACTTAGCATTGGTGGTGAAAAAATCAGAAATCAATGCCAAGCTAAACATACAAGATTGAAGGCTTACCGAAATGAGTTATGGGATTTGATTGATAATTTATTCTTAGCCTTTAATAGTCAATTTCTACCCAGAGATAGAAATAAAATGACTGAATCCTTGGTTGTAGATGCTAGTAACTTCAAGCCTCCTCAAAACCACTTTCTCATATACAAAGTTGAAGTCAGATACAAGCCTTCAATACTAGACAATGTTAAGTATTGGCATGTGTTCAAAGATGAGGAACAAATCAAATGCTTCATGGAGGTTGTTGGAGAGTTTTGGAACTCGGTGATTGAATAGGAGGATGAGGAATTAATATATGAACAACAAGTCAGTTGGGGAGAAAATATTGCTAGACACAAAATTTTGCAATTAAAGGGTAACACCATCCCCAAGGGTTTGGTCCCATCATAAAGGTCGTTTAACCCAAATGATGTGGTTGCCAAACCTGTTGAGCAAAAGCTAGAAGAACATGTGGAAAACTGCAACATTGGTACAGAACAAGACCCCACGGTGATAAAGTTGGCCAAAGAAGTCCCTAAATAATACAAGAAAATGCCTTTAGATCTTTCAAGTAGTATATGGATGTGTTCATTTGGTCATATGATGACTTTAAAACCTTTGAAAATACTGTCATTCAACACAAAATTCCTTTGAAGAGTGGGGTAAAGCCATATAAACAAAAGCTCAAGAAAATTAACCCTTTGTTACTTCCATCACTTGAAAAAGAGGTGAGGAAGTTGCTACATGCCAAAATTATTGTTCCCCTAAGGTATTCATATTGGATAGAAAACTTAGTCCCTGTTAGGAAGAAGAATGGAGAAATAAGGCTAAGTGTGGACTTTAGGAATCTAAACAAGGTTTGACTAAAAGATAATTACCCTTTGCCTAAGATGGGCTACATTTTGTAGAAGGTGGTAGGGTCCGCTCCAATGTCCAGGATGGATGGTTTTTGTGGATATAACCAAGTTGTTGTACACCCAGAAGATCAGAAGAAGATCGCTTTCACCACACCCTAGGGAACGTTTATGTATGCCAGAATTCCTTTCGACCTCATAAATGCAGGAACCACATTTCAGAGAGCTATGAATATAAAATTTGTTGGAGAAAGGGATATGTTCGTAGTTATTTACGTGAATGACATCATTATTTTCTAAAAAATGTATGAAGAGCACATAAAACACTTGTATCACACTTTTGAAAAATGTAGAAGGTATGGTCTATCTTTAAAAACCAAGAAATCTTAGTTTTCTCTAAGTGAAGGAAACATATTGGGCCACATTGTGGCAAAGGAGGGAGTAAATATTGATCCCAAAAAGGTGGAGGAAATCAATAACATTCCATTAACAAGAAATAAGAAATAGATCCAAGTGTTTTTGGGTAGGATCAAATTTTTAAGAAGATTCATACCCAATTATGCCAAAATAGTTAAAGAAACCACAGAGATGAGAAGGAAGGATAAGGAGGTAAGGTGGAAAGTATAATCTCAAGGAGGATTCTCCAGAATCAAGAAGGCTTTTGCAGAAGCCCCAGTACTAGTCATCCCACATCCCACAATACCAAGAACCATTACTCATATTTTCTTTTGCTTCTCCCAACACAGTAGATGTTATCTTGTAAAAGAATAATGACGAAGGATACAAGCAACCAATTGCATTCTTTAGTCAAGTGTTACGAGATGCTGAGATAAAATATAATATTTTGGAGAAGCACACCTATGCCTTAGTTAAATCCCTAAAATATTTCAGGATCTATGTCTTACAATCAAGTATAACGACCTATGTTGTTGCAATTGCAGTAAAAGATATCCTTGTGCAGGGGGATAGTGAAGGAAAAAGAAGCAAGTGGATCACTAAAATACAGGAATATGACATGGATATCAAACCCACCAAGTTGATTAAAGGGTGGGGGCTGGCTAAAATTTTGTTTGATGAAAATTTCCAAGCTTTGGGCATAAATTTACTTATAAGAAATGATGGATCAAATGGAAAAGAGGAGGAACAATAAAGAATTGAGACCCCAACTCAGAAAATCTAGATGAAGTACATTGTGTCCCACTAGCGTAAGCATATTGTTCATTATTTGTTTTTTCTGAGGAGTCCAGTCAACTTTAATAAAGTTAAATGCAAGGCTTTGTGGGTGCAAGGACAAAAATTTGTAATCTCAAATGGCCAACTGTACTAGAAAGACCCGGTGGGGATTTTTCTCTTATGTCTGGTTGAAGAAGAGATCCATAAAGTGATTGATGAGTTCCATAATTATGTTTGTGGAGGACACTATAGTTGGAGGGATACAACCCATAAAATTCTCAAGGAAGGCTTTTATTGACCTGAGTTATTTGGTGAATTGGATGTCTATGTTCAGGCCTAAGATAACTGTCAAATATTTCCAGAAAAACGGAGGTTGGCCCCACTTCCTTCAATCCATGTCTTTGTAGAAGAACCCTTAAGGAAATGGGTGTTAGATTTTATTGGAGAAATACATCCACCTTCCAGTGGCCATCACAAGTGGATACTCACAACCACCAATTACTTCACTAGGTGAGTAGAAGTGACCCCAACTAGAAATGCGACTGATGCATTGGTCATCAAGTTTCTGGAGGAAAACATCCTTTCCAGGTTCAGTTGCCAAAAGACAATTGTCATTGACATTGCTTAGGTGTTCAAGTTAGTCAAATTTATTGATTTTTTCTAGAAGTGGAACATTATAGTAGGTCATTCCACTACCTACTACCCATAGGGAAAAATATTGGCTAAGTCCTCTAATAAAACCTTAGTAAGGATTCTGAAGATGAAAATAGCATAAAATTAGAAGAACCAGGATTCACAGCTAAATTTTTCCATATGGGCTAACAAGGTTACCACCAAGAGCTCCACTGGAAAATATCCTTTTGAATTAGTGTATGGGAAGGTTGCATTTTTTCATATACAATTAGCAATTCCACTAGCTAAGATCCTACAAGATATTGAGGAGGATTCGAATGCATTGACCAGAAGGATCAATCAACTGGTAGAACTTCATGAAAGTAGGGAACAAATAGATCAAAATTTGGTCAATTATCAAGAAAAAATGAAATCTCTCTTTGAGATAAAAGCAAGGGACAGGTCCCTGCAGCTAGGAGATTTAGTACTTAGATGGGATGTCAGAAGGGAAGATAAATGAAAACATGGAAAGTTTGACCCTCTATGGTTTAGACCTTTCAAGATTGTTGAAGAAAAAGGGAACACTACCTTCTTGCTGGAAAATTTAGATGGTGAAGTGCTTGATTTGCTAGTGAATGGCTATTTTATCAAGCTTTACTTCCAACACTAAAGAAGTCCACTCTCATCCACTATAAATACCGATGAGCCATTGTAAATACTAGCACTTTTGTGTGGTTTTTATTACTGCTTTTTGTCTTTTGAAGGTTTAAATAAAGTGACCCCATGAAAAATGTATAGAAGGCACTAATATGGAGGTTCTCAATGCATTGCTTGCAATACACTATCCCCAATTAGAGTCGATGTTGTATATGTAATGCTTTCTTACATTTATGAAAAACAATTTTCATCTATGAGTTAACACCTTGAAAGATAATTTCGGAGAAGGCTTCACATATCGAAGATCGACATTAGATGGGGGACCCAAAATTTTGAGAGCCGAAATTCAGAGGAGGGTAAAAATTAAAAGGAAGGTATATTGGAGCCTGAAATCAGAAGATTGGACATCAAACTTTTTGGAGGAGATGACATCATTGCGACATGATTTCAGAGGTTGACTTATATGAGGAAATAAATTTTGTAACCTCTGGGTTAATTTTTTTTTATTAAATTCTCGATCTAATGGAGGAGTTCCGATGTCGATTAGCACTTTGTCATGTAGACTCAAGGAACAAGGATGTGAACAAAGCGGAGCACCCTGGTGCTATGTTGAATATCAGAGGTCTGAAATTTCGGACCCCCATTGTAAAGTGTGTTTGAAAAAATTCGATGGAGGGGCTCCAATATTATATGGCACTAGGTCATGGAACCCAGTCCAACAAGGAAATGAAGATAAGAGGGCTAAGAGTAAACTATCATGAGGCACACTCTTTAGTTTAAAGATCAAACATGTATGAGAGGGGATCACCATCCATCTCCACTTAACCAACCCCAAAAATCATTTCAGAAGGGGTAACCTATGTAGGTGATAGACTGGTGCTACCCCATGGATTCGGAAAGTATAAGGAGCAAGCCATCCAATCCAACGAACCAGGTTGATTTCGAGGGGTAACCACTGGATCCGGCCTCCCGCTATTTTGCCCACCGGAGGATGATAGGGACCACCTGCCCCATTTTAGGTCCACCGACACCAATTTCAAGTGAGCATGAATTCAAAAGGTAAATGGTAATTTATCTGGTGTCACTCCCATGCACCTTTCACCTGTTTCTGAGAAAACCCCTTCTGCCACGTGTCCCCCCCGTGATGTCATCCCATGTCATAAGAAATTCTTCCTCTCTCCACCTATAAAAATCCTTCCCATTCCAAATTTTTAAAACCTTGTCTCATTTTTTTAATACTGTCTCCTTCCACCTTTCCTCTGCTCTGAAATTCCATTCGAGTACTCAGCCAGTCCAAAACTCCCTTCCGATGTCATTTTCAACTATTGCCACGACTACCAAGTAGCCAATCCATCCCCCCTGCAAATTATTTGAATTTCTCATTAAATATGAATAATTCAACCCATAATGCCCATAAAAATAGGGAAGCCAAATCTTACTGGAATGTTGAACCTCTCATGGACATCGAGGCTCAAATTTTAGACCCTCTTTTTTGTTTCTACCTGTCAGATCTTCGGTTCAACTTGTATGGCTACCACATCCGAGGAGAAGACCCATTCCATGTAGTTGAATTAGGACTGTACTATCATATTGCCCCTTCTATACATCATTTCCCTGAGTTCATGTATTGGTTGACTACGACTTTATCCAGAGGAAGAAAACTTTTTTGCTTCCCCCGCAGGAGCTAAAATCCTAGAGGTGACCCCAGAGTTAATCCAAAAGGCTCTAGTTTACCCAAGCTCCCCCGAAACCAGTAGTTTATAGAAACCATCCTAGTTTACAACTATGCAACCCTCCAAGAAACTGAGCAACAATCTTTTTTGCAAATGGTTTTAGCCCCTGGGTTATAGTCCTTTCCCATTGTTGATAGTTTCCCAATAAATATATTTTCTGAGTCTACGCAACCTATCTTGTCCATGATTTCACACCTATTTGGATATGACAATGCCAATATGGCCAAAAAATCACACCTAGGGTTTCTCAGGGATATGATGCAGCCATGTCATCTATTTGATATACCTACTTACTTGGGTGAGTCAATAAAATTCTAGTTTTTCCATTTTTCCTCCACTCCCTACTTCATGTATTATTCCTTGTTGTTCGATCTATTTTTATACACCCACGTGGAAGTCTATTTTTGACTAGGATGCTACTGTTAGGAGGAAACTACAGAGCGTGATAGCTATTCACAATTCATCTCCTCCTACATGGCCATTGCCTACAAAATTATTCACAATGTGCCTCCCCCAAGAATTCTCCCTCATAAGAAAGCAACTTTTCAAATGAACAGGGAAATAAGGGCGTGAGACTGGTACCTATTTGAGGATTACATAGAGATTTAGGTCTAGAGGTGTGAGCTTCCTCCCTACCACCTTCTTTTATTCATACCTATGAGGAAATTTTCCCTTGAGTTCATTAGAGAGCCTGAATGTGGACCAGATCCACTTTGTCCTTGCTAAGAAGGGATATATGTTCAAGTTGGGGAAGCCTACAGGTCCTTTTATTGTTAACTCTAGACAAGCCTTCTTGGCAACTAAGGAAATGTTAAAACAAATAAATTTTTAATTGGGTGATGTTTGGCATTATGATCCTCATGGGGTCATTGTAAAGAAAAGAGAAAGCATAAAAGTTTCAACTTATGAGAATGAAGATAGGTCTGAGCTTGAATGGAAAGATAAATTCGATTCATGGCCTATTAACATATAGATGGAGGTAAAAACTTGAAAAACAAAGGACAAATTTCAAAAAAGGACCATTGATGAGACAGGGCATGTAGAGATGGAGGATGTACAAATATGAAAAAAGCCTCGGACTCAAGAGATAGAAGAAGAATAACTAGAACTCGAGACTATGTTTGTAAGACAAAACCAGACCAACCATGCTTCCAAGTGACATTGGAGGACCCACTACAAGAAACCACCTCATCATCCTCAAAGGTATCCATTTTGAGTTCAATGGGAAGTACAACTACAACTAAACCCAAATGGCCTACTGGAAAGGTCATCAAGGAAAGGAACAAGAAAATAAGGGAGGATATAGAGAAGAAAATGGCTTCCCATTGAGTGCCATACCAGAATATACTTCTTGTTGCGATGGATTTGGCAAAAAATCAAATAAAGTTCTCATTGGATCACCCAATAGCACAATCATTACCATTAGGTTCCCAGTTCAAGGCCTTGGATGTCTCCTTAGATTTGGCAAGTGTGCCTCTGCCCTATAAGATCAAATTCCACAGGAAAGTGGGAGAGATGCTTTATAGTGAGCTTAATAGAAATGCGATGACCATAATTAAAGTGGAGAAGCTGCTAGAGAAAGTTGAAACAAGATTAAAACAAGAAAGAGATAACTCCATATCCCTCCACATGCAGAATGAAAACTTCAAGGAGTTTATTGTGAAATGAGGGGTGAATCTAGAGGATAAGGCTGCATTTGAGGCCCTTCTTCAAATCGCACAAGAAAATTTTTAAGGGTTGAGACATAATATGAAAATTCCAGCCAACGAGCATCTACAGTGCAAGGAACTTGCACAAGTGGAGGAGGAGAAGGAAATCCAGGCAAAGGAGATGACAGATGGAAAGAATGAGGCAGTCACTCTTAAGAAGCAGGTGGCTGAACTTCAGATGAGAATAGACACTCACATATGTGTTGTGTTGGTGCCTGAGAACCGTCAAAATTCTATTGAACAACTCATAAAGAACCTCACTGAGCTCCATCTCTCAGAAGGGGAACTCAAGAAGGTGCAAAAGAATTTAGACTCAACCCAACTATCCTTGTCACAAAAAGAAAAGCATCTTGAGACAACCAAGACTAATGCAGATTTGATCAAAAATAATTTATAGGCATCCAACTAGGAGATTGTTGAGCTCAAAGGCCTTCTAAAAGGATATATGTCTGTTGTGCAAGATAAAAAACTGGTCTTAGATGAGATTATAGCAGAGAGAAAAAACAACTAGGATTACATAACTTTGATGGATGAACAAAAGATCATGATTAAGGACTACGCGTTTTTCATCCTGGCTACCAAGGAAGGGGGTGAAAATAACTCCCAGATGCTAGTTCGAAATGTCGATGAAAAGAATCCTTATGCAATGGATCCAGAAGATAATATAAACAATGATGAAACTCGCAGAAACCTCAAAGACAAGAAATTCCTAGATTTCCAAGAAGTTCATTCAGGTTGTAAATGAATGGTTTCTCAGTGATTTGAGGCCCATAGATGTGGTGGATAGAGTATCTGCTATCATGGAGATTTCCAAAGTAGTCTAGAAGGAAGAGGCCAGAGCAAAAGTTGAAGAATTCCTAAATATAATGCTAAAGGATGTGGTTGACTTCAACTCCTAGTTTGATGACAGAGTCAAGGCAGGCTTGCCTAGATGCTGGGATCTTGTGGGAATGTTAATCTGATGTACACAATACAGTCATATGTTAGTGGAGTCCGAGAGCAAGGTGGATTCCTCTCATGCAAAGACTGCCACCCTTAAAGGTAAAACAATGGTTAACTATCTCAGAAAGGAATTTCATCTGTTAGGATCGGTGAAGGACCTGTTCCACCCTAGTTTGAGCTATACAGGGCTGATGAATCTCAAGATTGCATATCAGTGATTCTTTCACGCTCCTCTACCATCTCTAGCACTATGGAAAAGGTGTGAACAATTCATCAATCGTACTGTGCTCTAGATCATCAACCTAGAAACTACCTCCTAAGCCCACCTATCATAGCTAAAGATACTGCTAATTGTGTTGAATCATGAAACTATGATATTTTCTATTTCATGTAGATATTTTGTTTTCAAAGATTCATACTAGTTAGTTAGGATACAACTAGTACAATTGTTCCACTAGAGCACACTGATATTTTGTTCTGATGATTCACTACTAAATAAATAAATAATATTTTGTAATGGGCTCTCCCTCTGAGACCCTATAAAAATAATTTATGATACAGAACCAAAGGTTCAAAATTTTGGTTTTCCAAGAGAGAAGCTCCGCAAGTTGTCAATGAATTGTATGCTCTGTGGAAGATTAATGTTTTTGGCGATTCTAGCTCATATAAATGTGCAATATGTATTCCTTCTTGTGTTTGTTCCATATTTTCTCGCTCTTCTTCTTAGATTACATGTAATAGTATATGTTGGATATGTTTTCATGGATTTATATATTCATTTAGGTCTAATGCTAATTAAAGATGCCTATAACTGATATGAATTATTATCCTTAAAATGTACTCCACGTATTTTAGCACTTCATTTAAACATCCTTCTTTCACGTTGAAATTTGATGCACTGGATTCTTAAGTTTAAGCCCTGTGCCTTGGTTTTCTTTCTTCCTTTATTATCGTATCTGATATAGTACAAATGGCCTATAAAATTGCATGTGGATATGATGTTGGCTACTAGAGCTAGACATTAATGCTTTTGTGAGTAATATTTGACACCCGACTTTATATTTCTCCTCTTAAGGAAGGTTCTAAATCAATTTCATCTCAAATATGATAAATACTAAGTGTAATAGAAAATATCAGTAGATCCTTAAAAAAATCATTAAGATGTCCTAAGAACTAGTCTCTATTCAACCCAGGGGCTACCTCTAGGAGCTACAACATAACATAAATATCAAACTCTTCAACAAATAAGAATTATACCTTTCTTCCATTGTATGGAGCATATATGTTCCACATGTCCCCCATACCCCTAATGTATCCAGAAAGAAAAATTACCACAAAAAAATTATGGGCCTTCAATTTTTCCCAATTTTGATCCCAAAGTGTGACTGAGCCACCTAACAACTCACATGAATCAACCGTTATGATACACCAATATGGATAAAGTGACCAAAAATATGATATGGATCTCCCAGTATCAACCATTGTCTCTTGAACAAGAATTATGAAGGGACGGATACAATATAGCAAGTGTTGTAGGGACAAAATTTTCGTGGCATTCCCCAAGCCACACATATTGAGGGATAGTATATTCATCATGACCCAGTCTAAAAGGGCATATTCGCTCAAAGGGCGCTGGAAGTAGAAGAATCAAGGATAGGAACATCAAATAAACTAGTTGAATCATGGAAAATGTGCCTGCCTGACAAATTTCAACGGAAATGTCTACCACCCAAACCCCACCCCCCCCCCCCCAAGCAATGAGTAGGGATGTTTTTGGCTGATGTGGAACTAATAACTGGAGAGGAGGTAACACCTTTACTCTTATGCACAGTGAGGGAGGAGAGATCCATCTCAAGGTTAAGCATCATAATATATCACTGTCAACCGAATTGTGTGGGGATGATGGAGGCAGAGGGTCTGATGAATGTGGGAAGAAATTATAGGTGAGGATGAAGATGGGGTCCATAGCTAGAAGGTTCCAAAGGAGGGTCTTTTGAGGTGTCATCATGAGAAGAAGGAGGAGAGCCTAAGGGAACCAGAGGAAAAGAGGAGAGAGGATCCCTACAGGCATCGATTATATTGAGAAAAATCCTAGTAGATATAGAGTTTTTATAGAGAGGGGCTGAAGTAGGATTCCACTCTAGGAAAGTGTTCAACGGACAGATGGGCGAAATATGTATAGATCCCAAAGGCTCACAAATAGACATACACTTAAATAAAATGGGCTCATTCAAGGAGGTATAATTACCTTGTTCAGTCTCCGACTGCGTGTGCCGAATTGGTAGTTCTCCTCCCATAGAAATATGTCTGCCATGGTGCGTGTTTATTCGAACATGATATCGTCAAGGAAATCTCTCCATCAGGTGGTCTGTATGATGACATAATAAACATCTGAATAGGATGCCCCAATAGTCGATCCTCTACCAAAAATGATGAGAATCCCATTCTGAATTGACGTTTTCTAGGAGCCCTCCATTGTAATTCACCTCAACCAGGATCCAAGTCACCCACTTGTCTCGAGCCCCCAAAACCCTGGGATCCATGTAGAAGAAACATGCCACTGTATTACCAATCTCCATCAGCGTGTTGCAGGTCCGATACTCTAGCAGCAAACCAGGTAGTTTTATCCAACCAATATTGTTCTTAGGTGTGTCCAGGAGCGGGTTAAATTCTACATACCACATGCTGAGCTTAAGAAACCCTCATCCTCAAACCCATGGAATAAAAAATATGCATTCAGAATCCTCCTTCTGCAAAAAATGAAACAATACCACAAATTTAGCAATTTTCTCACCTTAGGTGAGTATCCTAGAATTGGCACCCATTGTGCAACAACCCACCTTGACATGTCTAAGTATCACATATCAAAAAAATACCACCTTCCCACAAGCCCCCATTTCTATAGGCTACGACATGATCCCACAAGATGTCATGCCCAAAAATCAACAACTTATTTTTAGTGGAACTTCGAATGTTTTTGTTTCGGTGTCCACTCCTACCTAAAAGTTTAGCATACAAGTGCCTTGGATAAGTGTCCACTACAGGCGCGTGAATAGCATGTGTATCCCGATCCACAAGAAATTTTCTTGCACCAGGCATGGGATGTGACTTAACATCCCGAGAGTGGGCCTAATGATAATATTCACGCTTAGCATCCATCGTGGCATGAACAAAAGCCTCCTGAACAGAAATGTCACCCTTTAGCGTGTCAAAGATATGCTCCATTGTCAACCCTGAAATAGTAGGTGATCCTAGAATAAATCACTGATCTACTCCAGCTATACGAAAATACCTCCACCAACCTCACACAATCTAGGAATCAGCGCATATACCACCTTCCAACTTATCCACAAATGTCCAAAGATGTGTTGTCTCATGAAGCCAAAGTGTGGTCCAAAATAAGCAATATAAAATCAGAAGAGGTTATTCATGTGAAGGAATGGATTAATGAGACCACTCCTTTGGTCCCATCCTCCAGCGCTAGGGATCACCAAATCTCCTCCCCTTGAGCCTACCCCACCCCCCTCCTCCTCCCCTCACCCTCGAGCTCCACCTTCTGCAGCCTCCTTGGAGCCCCTCCTCCTCCTCCACCCTCCTTCCCTGCCCCCACACCCTCCGCCACCCTCCCCTACCCATGAACCCCCTGTCCCATCACCCCTCCTCCCCTGCATTAATTGTGAGGTTCAAATTCAAATCTGCATTCCTTCACAGGCCCACTCACTCTAACATTCACCATTTCACCATTATGAAATTTCACCATTGAAATTCAGAGCTCGAAAGGCTTTCATTGCACTCAGGTAGCAATGCCCACTCACTAGATGACAACACCCACTCACTCCGACAATCCAAGCAATTCAGTAGGCTCCCGCTCCAACAATTCGGCGGGCTCTAGTTCCAGCAACACTGTAAGTATCAAAAGACTACAATTTTTCGGAACGTCAATTCATACCTTGAATGCTATGAAAGGAGGCATTGTTTGGTTTCATTTATATTTAAATTTATGTGAAGACATTAAATGAGAATTACTTAATTTTGAAGCTCAAAATTTTTTCTCCACCCCAGTCCATCACCCCTCTACCTCCAGCATGAATGTAGAAGTGATTAAATACAAGATTGAAGTTGGGAATATATGGCATGACATCCATCATCTTCAATACCTTTCGACAGAAGAGAGCCGAGAGGAACATAAATTGTTCTGATAATGGAAGAACTAAGGCACCCAAAGTTGTCATATTGGCCTTTAGTGCATGCCTTGCTACAGAAATCAGATCTTGTGAAATCGATAAACCCTTTTCATTATTCTCATCTTCTCCTTGTTAAACACGCTGGTAGCTCTCGTCCTCAACTCCTTTATGGGTTCTCACAATATGTTTCAGTTGGTACCTTTATCTTCTTCTCTTGGTTCTTTTGTTGGACAAAATAATTGTAGATCCCCCCATAAGAAACATGCAATTGAGCAATAACATAGACCTGTCATTACCTGTGTACCAATTCAACATTATGTTCTCAGTACTCAATACAATTTCATATGTATTGGAATGGACCTGCAATATGTCTCTAGCTAAATCTACTTCAATATTCCTTGCACTGCATCTCATTCCTCTCAGGTTGAAGCTCGGAATATTGCCTCTCATCTTGTAGTGGTTTATGATCAGGATTCATACAGAGTTGTAATGCTAATGTATGTTCACATGTATACCTTGGATTAGACTAATCTTTCAGGCATACTAAAAAATAATTATGTAACATGCTAATTCAACTCTTTCAAGCCTCTTGCACCAGATTTATAGATACTCAACATGTACCAATCAACTCACTAAAAGCATGTTACATAAAATTAATTAATTAATAAAATCATTATCCCATGTTGCTGCTACTGGGGATTTTAGGGAAAACCCAAGAAACCCTAGGATGGGAAGAGAGAAAGAAAAGAGGAAAATTAGTTAGCATGAAGTATTCAAAATCTTGTCCCTTTCAAGTTGCCTTGATAAACCTTTTCATATTCCATCTCATCTAATGATCCATTCAAATTGATTGAACTAATCTATTAAACTAATTTATTAAGTTTATCCACTCAAATTGATTGAACTAATCCATTAAACTAATTTTTTGAGTCTAAATTGAGTTCAACAATTTGTATTGAAATATTTTGCATTTTCCAAGTTAAGTTGGATGAAACTTATATATATATTATGATGTAAGAATTATGACATGTAAGTTTATTATTTTGTGAAAAAATAAGTAGATATATAAGTGGCATGTACCTAATTATGTAAATTATTGTTTGTAAGATAGGGTATATTCACACAAGTTGAACATCTCAAGACCATTGTTCACATACATGGATCAAATACCAGTGCACTGATATCTGGATGGTTTAAAAAAAAATCATTATATCAACAAAAACCATTCTTTAACAATTTGTCAAAATCTAAATTCCTTCACAACCAGACTACTTCCATAAGTAAGTTGTCAGCTAGTGATGAATTCACCATTAACACATCAATCATTAAGAAAATACAGTATTACTTTCCCCAAGTACTATTTTGAGGGGCCTTGAACATTTCGGGAAATTAGATATCAAGCAATAATATAGCTGGTAAGTGGGCAATTGAGAACATACACATAGCCAGAACCATCTTAATGGTAGTTTTCTTTAGTTATGTAGCAGAATCCGCTGAATCTGTTTTCTTTCTTGATTGATTTTCTTATGTTATTACCCTAGCCTTAGTGCCACTTCTGAATGACTAGTAATTTTATTGTATGTTTTTTTCTTTTGTATCCTTGTTTATTATTAGCACTACAGGTTGTTTAATGTTAAAATTTAAATTCCTAATTCTAATATCATGTTATTGTTATCTTATTTTTCAGCAATTGTAAGCATAAAAATGGTGCAAAAGTGGATCATGTGCATTGAGGTCTCCTATTATCCTAATCTGGGATGATCAATCATTCAATTTGTGCTCTACAATAGTGCAACAAAACATGTGTTGCATAGAAAAAAAGAAGTGTAGGGAAATACTACAAACAATGAGACGTACTACATTGCCCTTGTCAAAGGGCTGAAGGAGGCAACAAATATTGGTGTCAATGATATCACCATACTCACAAATTCAGAGTTAATTTGCAACTAGATGAAAGACACATATCAAGTTCGAAAGGACAATCTCAAATCGCTTTACAAGGAAGCCAAAAACTATAGTTATAAATTTCAATCTTTTAACATAAAATACCATGAAGATATACAAAGAATGTCCACTCATCTACTGTGTGGAGCTGGGAATGATGACATAGGATCATCATTTGTTACACAAAAATTCATTGAGCAACAACAAGATAGGTCATCATTATGGGAATGCATGTTTGTTGTTATTTTTGTGGGGGCGCTCATGGCATGGTTATTCCATTAAAGAACAATCCATTAATGTGCTTTTTTCCCCTAACCTGCAAAGATTGGGTTCTCTTGTATAGGTGACAAGTATATGGAAAAATGTGATATATTCCATATATATGGAGAAATTTAATATTTACGTGGTTCGTGAATAAATAATTGAATGTTGTTGAGGTTATAAATATTTTTTTGTGTGTTATTTTACCATGTCAGTGATTTGGATTTTCTAATGCATTGAGGCAATTATGTCTAGATTTAAAGTTTAATTTAGTCAAGGGGCCTAAAAATGCTAACATTAATGTGAAAATGTTCTATTTTTGCAAGTTAAAACACAACACCTGGCAACCTCCATCGCCCTCTTTCATGTTTTTTATTAGAATTGGAAAATTATGCTTAAATTATAAGCAAGAAAAAAATATTAAAAACATTAAATCCAATGACTTTCAGATCCATAAAATTGAACAGAATGAGGGGATTACGCTATACTTTTAGACCTTTTTTTTAAATTTTGTACAACTTTTTTCATTCTGCAAACCATAATTTTATCTATCAAATACTACTCCCCTTCAAGTTGACAATCCAAATTTTATCCATCGAGTATAGGGGTAGTTTTACCTTCAAGTTTTCAATATAGAAATTTAATGTATGAAGTATCTTTTGAGCCTCAAGTTTAGTCTCAATTTTCACATTGCAGTGTGTTCTATTTCCTTGGCATTTGCAAATTGCAGGAAAGATGGCTTAAAATGTTTTTATCTCTTGTTTTTGTGGGGTTGTTTCAGAATTTGATTTATATTTTTAGCCAGAAAACAATGAAACAGGTGAAATGTAACTCAATGGGTTTGCTTCAAAAGTGACCTTGAAAATATATAACTCAGATTGTCTCAATCACAAAAAAGATTAATATGTCAATGTAAGTACTATTATGATGAATCTATCCAAATGCTATGCATTATTCAAAACATCCATATTAGTATTTAGATATCTTCTTGCAAATTTCAACAAGTTACAAATTGCAGTTCAAATTAATTAGTAAATATGTTGCTTGGATGCCCATCTCATTACGTGAGGAATAGAATGGGTCATTATGACTGCTACAAAATTGCAACTTGACAACTGCATAACTACTTGGCCTAACTAGCATGGTCCCTCTTTAGCCAAGGATTAGATTTTACATGTAAAAAAATAGACAATAACAAAACGAATAATTTTTAAAATAGAATCCTCATTAAACTTACTTTATTACGAAAAATTTGTATACAATGATAAATTCAAACACAAGAAATGTATTTCCTACAATTCCAAAAGTCTAAGATGGTTGTCTAATAATCAGAAAATCAGAAACAACAAACCAAGTATTAAAATATGGAATATTGACATCACCTATCAGTGGTCAGCAATAGACAACTACCTAAGCACTATTTGTTACAAGCATTACTTACCATCAATATGAACGCCAAAAAATTGACATGTAAAATATTCTAAAAAAGAGACAAGATATTGTAGGAAACATAGAGCAATGCGAAAAGCAAATTGCGCAATAAATAAAGAAAAAAATAACCACCACAGGAACTGATATAGAGATAACAAACAATACATAAAATAAAAGGCACTAACATTTTGCAAAAGGCCCTTATTAGAGAAAAACTACTATAGAGGGGGTGCACAAGTTACTATCCCCTTCCAAAAACCAATTAGTGTAAATAGTTTTCCACTCCATTTATTATTGAAATTCCCTTTGTTGATTTGATGTCTAAGACTCTTTTGTTGGACAAAACTGTAAATTATTATGCCTAAGGGTAAAACTCGACTTTTATGGGTGAATGTTTGCATACTCTGGGCCATCTTTTGAGAACGAGAAGACCTTTGTAAAAGTAGTTATGTAATAGAGATTATTTTATTCCATATCAGGGATATTCTTTTCCTTTCCTTGGTTGACTTCAATAAAGGTAATCAAGTGTAATACATATCAATTCTTAACATGATGACTGTTGTGAAAAAATATTTAGTATATCCTCTCTTTTGTGTTTCTTGAACACATCCATTCCCTTCTGAGTTAAAGTGGTATGATAATTACATTTCACATTTTGGGGTTCCATTTTAGCAACTTAGACATCCCAAAACTTTGACATGCAAGTTTCCATGTCTAGTAGCCTTTTCTTAAAGAAAAGTACAAATTCAAAGTCCATTCGCACATCCATTAATGGATTGGACTTGGTATAGGCAATTCTTGAGAGGTTGGACATGAAAATAACCTCTCAGAGACTTGGACCCTCCTTTAAGAGGCATACATATGAGGCCATATAAACATGATCCTACATACCATTCCTGTATAGGGAATGTCTTGAACTCAGGCAAATTATCTTCAAACAACACGTAGTTAAGAAAGATAGATATAATTTCCTAGAGGGGTTGGTTAGAAGAAACAAGGTTTTCTTTGGCAAGAATTGCTTGCAAATGAAACTGCTAACAGAAACACAGTGAATATCTTTAGCACCATGAAAACAAAATACCAAATACAACGAAGCATCATTTGAACAAAGTTTCAAGGGAAAAGGGGTAAGGGATGACTGAGGGGGCAATTATAGGGAACTCCATTAAATGTTATGAATTTTATTACAATCTTTACATGTTACAATCTTTGGATTAAACATATTCTAAATTTTTTATGAGCATATAAAAGGAAGCAATTTTGAAAACAAGAGAAGCAACATTCCCACTCATGCCCATACTCATATGTCTGCTTATGCTTACAAAAATAAGTAAGAGTTGCAAATCCTTTAAAAATATGCCAGAGGCAATACAAGTATTGGCTTCTTTGTTCAGATTATAAAAACCAAGATGTAATAGAAGAATAACATATTGATCTTAAAAAAACAAAGCACTACACAGTGATTTTGTAACCTCTAGATTGAAAAACGCTTAGATAATTTGAATATTATGAGAGTGAGAAATCAAACATGAATTCTAGCTCATTACAAGTATATTCCAATACTGAAGCTTTGCACATATGAGCAGTAAAAAATAGAACAAACGCGTAGAAGGAGGACAGACAAAAAACCAGTAACACATGAATCTTTGAAACCTTTCAAACTTTTCCAGAGAGGAAACTATATTGACCTTGAAAAGCCCAATTACACACATGTTTTTTCCCGAAGAGTTCTAAAGCCTTTGTCCTTCTTTTTCATACAATATATATCAATATGTACAAAACTTTAAGATCCATAATATCCGAGAAAGAAACCATAAAACATTACAACCTTTTTATGATACAATTTTCTAAACAAAGTTTATCCCTATCTGTTGTGGGAAAAATTGCCTATGCAGGACGATCCTATCCACCTAAGGTGTGACAGTGCCTTAGCAACAAACAGAGACAGCTATTCTAGTATTCTTCCTTTATGAATTAAGAATGAAGAGAGATAGATGGACTAACCGGTGTCTTCCGTTTGTCCCTCGATCCGGTCTCTCTTCTCTTTGAGGGTTCCCAGCTACTTGCCTTCTCGCTCGCCTAGCTTCAAGAGGTTTCTGCAAGATCACAAGAAGAGAGCACTACACAAGACATGGATTCATATTCATAACTAGTTCAGGATTAGGAATAAACTAAACATACTAATGCAATCATACATCAAAGATACACCAGTATATAGGAGAAACCAAGATAACTTTATTGATGAATAACAAGGTTCAGGAAGAGATACAACCCAGAGGGCTCCAATCCAGCATCTCCTTCCCAGCAAATGGAATTCCTATCTTCACCCCCTTCAAAGCATTAAGCACCCAATTATTCCAATCTCAAACCAACATCAATTCTTTGCAATAACAAAATTCCAGCCTCTAGATCTCATGGAGGAGAGATCCATATATAGATGTTTGGAGAGAGGATGAGTCAGCTTGAGATCTGACTAGTGTCCTCTCCCTCTGTCAGTTCTTGATTCCACTTGGAGGTTCTTGCTTCCACTTGGAGATTGGGAACCTCTTACTCATCACCAGTCGAATTCACTGAGGCAAGTGTCATTGAGGAAGATTCTGGAAGCTTCCTGGGTCTTGACACCTCTTGGAATGAACTTGCCATTTGTCAAATCTCACTCAACGCACCCTGGTAGTGCTTCTACCTATGTTGCAGTGCAGGTAGCCAGTGTTGGCTTTGACATTCAGCATAGACAGCTAGTGGAGCCACTGAATTGATCCTGAATTGACTTGTTTTTGAGCAGTTTTTGGTGGAGAACTTCTGTGAATTGCTGTGGTTTGTTAGCCTTGTTCCTCTAGGGGTAGGAAAAACATGTTTAGGGACTTTGGATCCCTTAGATTATGGACATTTCATGCTCAATGCTGTAAGGCACAAAAATGTCTATAACAGTTGCCCCCTAAAGTATGAGGCCATTTATCGGGTGAAATACTTTATCAGGGGGATCCGAAGTTCATCCAATGCTGGGAGGAGACCTGTAATGAGCTACAATACAATACATTATTTTTCATACTGCTTTCATGATCTAGCTGAGGCGGGTATTCCCATGCTCAGCTTTATAAATTCATTTTTCTGTACATAGAACAGACAATCGTCTGATGGTAGACTGATAATTTTGATGAAATTATCATCCTTTGGGTAGGATGATTATCTGCTGCAATGATGTACATGTCAATGTCTTTATCTTTCCTGAATATATATCGCAGCCCGGATGGATGAAACTAGATCCGGGGTCTTCAAACTCGTTCGATCTTCACTCTAAGTACAATTCGATCCATGTGAGAAAATGTTCTGAGGTCGAACATGGAAAGACATTTCTTGATTACCGGTCAATGAGGTAAACCGTTAACAAGCGCGAGAGGAATCACCGATAATGATAATGACCCTCAAGGTACTGCAGTACAATTCACGTGGTGTGAATAAAGGACTTGGCGTCAAACACCACGCAAAATCTTTCGGTCGAAGGTCATTGATGTATACCTGTCGCCGGAAGTGAGAAACTTGCCATTGAGGCATGCAAGCTTCAAAGTACTGAAGGGGTTGTTCCTAGATCAACTTCTTGGATAATGAGCTGATGTCGACAAGAAGTGATCCGTCAAAGGAGGGCCTTAATGAATCCCACATCAATGACACGGAACGGAGCTAATGATTTTGATGGAGGTGAAAACGATCTGTGACATATGATTCAGGGTGGCGGTCATGAAAGGATGAAGGATAATGTACGACAGTGGATGGGACACGGTTGAATTTTCTGAACGACTTCTCTTGAACATATGGCGACACTGGTGCGATGGATCGGTAGCATTACCCCAAATATGGATGGTATGGCGAGACCATGGTGATGTGACCGGTGAATGAAACAACCCAACCCAATTTGTGGTACGGAGGAAAAGTGTCATGTTCAAGAGCGACTTGCTACCATCAAAGTTTTCTTGAGTTTCTCCCAATTTTTCCCCAGTCATTGCTGACCAGTACCTCTTTATTTTTGTCAAGCTTGAGGAGGATAACATATGCTTGTTCTATAACCTTCCCTTCGGGCAAGCCCATCGCTATGTTTTAACGAGCCTAGCGATAGTGAAACTCGTTCTCATCTAAAGACAAGTTTGTCGCTATTTAATGATTTTAACGAGTCTAACGACAAAGATAACTCAGTTCTTTTCATTTTTAGAGAGTCTGAAAAGATACATAAAGTTAACTCCAAAAGTCCTTTTTCGTCATCTAATCTCTTAAGTCCGAAAAAGTATAAAACAATACAGAAGGGATGAGTTTTCGATAGTTTTAACGAGCCGAACAAAACAAGCTCTCGATCTTTTTGTGCAATAATCCCTCAGGTCCAAAAAAATTAAAATCTAGAGGAGGGATAGCTCTTCTGGTCGCTTTAACGATCTGGAAGGCCAAAACTCGGCAATCTTTTCATATTTTACGAGTCAGATGAAAAGAGCTTAAAGAAGACTCGTCTTTTGAGGAACGAGTGATGAAACAGGTTAGCAGCTGATTCCAGGTACAGGTTGGAATTTTCCAAGCACGGCAGTGTCACAAGGATGGCTAGTGAAATCACTCTTCGCAGCTGTTCCTCAAAATGGGTAAACAAACATATGGAGGTGAACGATCGGCCAATGGAAAAGTGGAGGTGACGGGCAAACACGACCAAGGCTTTAATGGCTGATGATATTACATTCACAGTGGTTATTTACTGGGATAGTTCATTTTTTAATGAGCTTAAACGCGGGTGGAAACATTTGCTCGATCTTATGTTTATTTTTTAACGAGCATGAACTATGCGCTAAAACTGCTCGGATCTTGCGTTTATTTTTTAACGAGCATGAACTGTGTGCTAAAACTGCTCGATAACCCAGTCTTATGATAAGAGTGTCTCATGTAAGATTCCATTTTTTATGGAGCTTGCACCTTACCAAAGCTATGCCCCACATCCTTTTGTTATGCAAGTTCGGAAACGACTAATCCTACAAGTTTAAAGGGTTAGACCTACAGGTTTAAAGGGAGGACCTAAAAATTTTAAAAAATAAATAGCCGCCCCTTGCTTGCACTCCAAAAGGTTTGCATGCCCCCAGGCATAAAGTACAATTTCAAGGTTACCCCTCAATTTGCAGATAAAACATTTGTTTTACCGGGAGAGGCCTACCTCTTTCAGGCTACCCAAAGATTGTTCCGTTATTCTTTCAACAAAACACTTCTTCGGCGATATCTACTGAAATAGACAAAGGTGAGTGACAACGAGCGCCAAACACATAACTTTGACAAAAGAATCTTATTCCAGAACAACCCCTCTTCCAACCATGGACGGGGTACGGACTAGTCATATTCTCCCACAGAAACCTACCCTATACCCAAAGTTTTCCTGCCGAAGCAGACCAGGACACATGCCCCCTGGGTTCCAGTCATATCCTCCCGGATTACTCGCGCTCATCAGGAGGATAGACCGTGGGTGGAGACATTTCTTGCGTGAAGAGACCATTTAGGGATGGTATATGACTATTTGCGATGCGTGATCCGGGAAACGAAAGTTGGTCCACGAGCTTGACCACTCTTCCTTCGTGCGGAAAACACATTACTCTAAAGAGTGAGGAGACGATGTCTCCCATGCAATATATATAGTATCGTCCAAGGAGTAGGTTATAATCCAAGGGTCCTTGAACGACCATCACGTTCATTTGAATGGTCTTCCCTTTCAATGTAATAGGCACATTGGGGAGGATCCCTAAAGGTTGACTGGTTCCTTTATCAAAGCCTGATAGATTTCTCATTTCAGGCAAAAGCACTGGCGAACCAAGCGCTTTCCAAGCAATAGAGGAAAGGATATTCACAGATGCCCCCTCATCAACGATAGTGCCAACCATTACCATTTTGTATATTTGAACGATAATTCTGAATGGTATGCTTGCTGGCAAACGGGGTCTGCCTAGTTGGTTCCAGTCGAACGAGACAACTAGGTTGCTTGGTGGTGGGAACGAATAGACGGTCGGGTATGACTCTGACGAAGTTCCTTCCTGCGATAAAGGAATGGGCAAATTGCCCCCTTGTTCGTTGGAGTCCGTGTTGATGAAGAGAATTTGGACGGTGTCATCTTTATTCTCCTCTGTGATGATATCATTCGAGGATAGAGCCTCTGAAGGCAAAACCGAGTCAACTGCTGCCTCAACCTTTTGAATTTTGTCAGGTATGGATTCAGACGGTTCATCCTCAATGATAGGTGCTTCGGCTGACCACCTGGGCGGGCCAGCCGGGTTCTTAACTAGTGAAGGACTTGGCAGGAGTTTTTGATATCCAGGAGGAAGTTGCGCTCGTAAAATCGGGCGATCTTCCAAAACTCTTTTAGCCTCGTCTAAGAAGGGACAATGGTGGATGGCATGGTCGCCTTCACACAGTTTGCAGGGAAATCTAGCTTTCCTTCTCTGTCCTGTGGCTTCACTTTCACTAGTTGATGGTGTGCAGTCAACATGGCTATCAGAGGTTGACGCCACCGAATTATGAAAACGGGGAGACCAGTCCCTTAGTATCCGAGGGATGCAGGGACAATCTCTATGGAAGTGGTCTCCCTTGCATATGACACATGGAGATTTAGGCCTAGTCAGTGCTGTGTGTGGATTTTTGTCAGACGACACTTGTTTGCCCCCAGTCGCTTTTGGCTCCTTCTTCTTCTTCTCTTTCTTCTTCTTTTCCTTCTTCTCCTTAGGAACTTGGTTTTTTGTTTTACCAGTTCCGTCAAGCGAAGAGGAAGGAGGAGAGGAAGAATTAGATGAAGTAGAAGGCTGGTGGGCAACTCTGGTCTGGTCTAACTGTTGACTCAACTGTTCAGAAATAGTGGTGTTCTGAACGACATTGGTTGAAAAGAGCCAGACCAGCAGGCCAATTGTCAGTCCTGGAAGCGACAATGTGGCCATATGGGGCACACCAACATCTCCCCAAGAGGAGAAGGGACTAGGATTTCCACCAAGGGGAATTCCTTGGTTGGTGGGTTCCATTTTTCAACCTAAAGATCAACACAGGAATAAAGGGTGATTGTTCCATTTAAAATAAATTTTAACGACGCTTTAGACACAACTTGCTTTTTCAATTTTAAAGAGTCGAGAAAAAGATAAAGATGACTCTAGTCTCCTTCGATGTTTTAACGAGCCCGAAGTGACAAATGCTCGGATGGACTTTTTCCGTTATAGAGTCTGAAAAAGGCCAAAAGTAACTGCTCTGGAGTTCTAGGCAGAGGGTGTGCCAAACTTTTCGCAAAACCGTATAATACTTTTTAAGGTACGGGCGGTCGATCTTCCTGAATGCTGTGTTCAGTGCATTGCGATCAGTAGGGCGGCTGACAGGGCTTCCTAAGGATAAAGGTTTTATGCCTATAGGGGTCTCCCAATATATACGCGACGGTACGTGGGAGCACAATCCGTACTGGCGCTATCGTCCCTCAGGAGGAATCACCCACCATCAACGAGATCGACAGTCACCAGGCTTTACGATGCCGGAACACGTCTCTATCCTAGACCTCTATGTTGTGCGTTATGTTGCAAAGCGTTGTTAAGTTCATTAAATTTATTTTAGGTTGATCTTTTTAGAAGTTTTCCTTTTGAGGTTCACCACGAGATGTATGATACAATTCCTAAATGCAGTCTAAAGATGATAAGCAAGCTTTATATCTTTTCAACTTTGAAAATCCTAGCTACTAAGGGAAAAGAAAGACACCATCTTTTCTCAAAGAGCAATCAACACACTCTAATGCACTTTTCCTAAATCAAACATGCAAACTATCAAGATGCAAATGCACAATGCAGGTGTTTGTTTTCCGCTTTCTTAGTATTGATGCTTACAAAGAAAGCTTTTTGTACAACTTTGAATTTTCTTTTAAATGACAAATACAAACAAGTTTACTTTTTCGAAATCAGAGAGGGTAGAAGAGATTACAACACTTAACGATTTTCGAAATGAATACTTGTTTCGACACTTAAAAGAGACAAACTCAAACCAAAAGCAAAAGTAAATGTATAATCAACTGCAAACAGCCAATGAACTCTCTCCTAAGATCACAATCAACAGATCTGAATCAAGGGCTACAGGATGACTATTTTACTCATGCAAAGGAAAACTGTAAGTGACGCCACAAACACATAAAAAAACTCACAGTCTTTTTGTACAAAAGGAGGCGTAATTTAAGCAGAGAAAATGAGTTATCAGACTGGTACCCATGCTGGTTACATGCTGCAAAAATCAGAGATCAAAACAAGGCAAAACAGAGCAGAGAACCCTAGCTGCACAAGGCCTAACTGGATCAGCGCAACCTCAACACAGGGGTTTTGACATTCAGCGTAGGTAGCCTTCACGGGACCTGCGTTGAAATGCAGAACCCCTTCACAGGGTCTGCGTTGAAGGAGAAACGAGAGTTTCTCACTGGGTTCTGGGTCACAGATTGCTGATTAATCTACTGTTTCAGGCCAAATAAAAGCAACAAGCAAGGTACAATCAAAGGGATGCTTTGAGGGAGTACTAAGATCTATCACAAAGGATCATCAAATCATTTGTGAGTCCATTGTTTAGATCGTAGACAAGTCCAGTGATTGGATCAAAGCAACAACTGTCTACTTTGCATCTGGGAATAGCAGATGCAGTTCGATTGTTGTTGTCGAGTATATGAAACAAACAATGATAGAGACACAAATAAAATGACTAAACAGATCTCCCCAATGGAGTCGCCAATTTGTTGTGGGGAAAAATGCCTATGCAGGACGATCCTATCCACCTAAGGTGTGACAGTGCCTTAGCAACAAACAGAGACAGCTATTCTAGTATTCTTCCTTTATGAATTAAGAATGAAGAGAGATAGATGGACTAACCGGTGTCTTCCGTTTGTCCCTCGATCCGGTCTCTCTTCTCTTTGAGGGTTCCCAGCTACTTGCCTTCTCACTCGCCTAGCTTCAAGAGGTTTCTGCAAGATCACAAGAAGAGAACACTACACAAGACATGGATTCATATTCATAACTAGTTCAGGATTAGGAATAAACTAAACATACTAATGCAATCATACATCAAAGATACACCAGTATATAGGAGAAACCAAGATAGCTTTATTGATGAATAACAAGGTTCAGGAAGAGATACAAACCAGAGGGCTCTAATCCAGCATCTCCTTCCCAGCAAATGGAATTCATATCTTCACCCCCTTCAAAGCATTAAGCACCCAATGATTCCAATCTCAGACCAACAACAATTATTTGCAATAACAAAATTCCAGCCTCTAGATCTCATGGAGAAGAGATCCATATATAGATATTTGGAGAGAGGATGAGTCAGCTTGAGATCTGACTAGCGTCCTCTCCCTCTGTCAGTTCTTGATTCCACTTGGAGGTTCTTGCTTCCACTTGGAGATTGGGAACCTCTTACTCATCACCAGTCGAACTCACTGAGGCAAGTGTCATTGAGGAAGATTCTGGAAGCTTCCTGGGTCTTGACACCTCTTGGAATGAACTTGCCATTTGTCAAATCTCGCTCAATGCACCCTGGTAGTGCTTCTACCTGCGTTGCAGTGTAGGTAGCCAGTGTTGGCTTTGACATTCAGCGCAGACAGCTAGTGGAGCCACTGAATTGATCCTGAATTGACTTGTTTTTGAGCAGTTTCTGGTGGAGAACTTCTGTGAATTGTTGTGGTTTGTTAGCCTTGTTCCTCTAGGGGTAGGAACAACATGTTTAGGGACTTTGGATCCCTTAGATTATGGACATTTCATGCTCAATGCTGTAAGGCGCAAAAATGTCTATAACACTATCGAGTGAATTATGTGTATTCCATGCCGAGCTCTCGAACTAAGAATCATAATACATGAATATTTTTGTACAACTTGGCTCCAAATAATTTGTTTGGATTTCCAAACTTTTCTCTTTGGTATGTTGTTTGTCTATCGGGAAAATGACCTGCACAACATAACCAACTCTTGAGACACATCACAAGTTTTAAATATATGCATGTCAATATTATATTAGGAACAATGCTCCCAAGATGAGACTTTGGAATCACATGAAACATAAAGCTATCGCAGGCATGTAAAGTAATATAGACATTCACCCCTGCAAACATTCAAAAACTACATTAAAAACACCAATAACATCTAGTACACATATTTAAGAGAAAATTAAGAGAGAAGATATAGCAACAAACCTGACAAATCACCAATTGGATAGTTTTCCACCAACGAAGCATGCTCCCGTGGAGGATGGTCCATAGGAGAAAAAGCACTAGTGGGATGTTGTGCCACTCCAAACATTTACACACTACTTCATTAAGAAATGGTTATGTCTATATAAACTAATCGAAACATGTTGATCTTGTCACTTTATGGAACTTACCCGGGTCAATAGAGGATGCACTGTTGGAATGAGGATGACCTCGCTTTTTGAGATGTTGAAATTGAAATGGTTCATAATTGGATGCAAGGACATTCAAATCAATTTCCAATCCGCCACTTTCTTTTCCTCTTGTTTTTCTTTTTAGGGATAAGGAAACTCTTATTTCTCTTCAAAGGTGACTCATAAGCACCCAACCCAGGGGTGAATTCATAGTCCACAATATGAATATCATTGGCATCATCCAACAATTTTGTAAACAAACCTACCAACTGCTTTGTCTTGCTCAAAGTAGAAGTAGGGATATTCCTCAATAGGTCTATGTAGTCAAACAACTACTCTCTGGTCAGCTAAAGTTCTTCAACATTTGGGTCTACATTGTTATCAACCATGATAATTGTGTTGACATCTATATTAAGGTTTAGCTCCTCCATAGATATCTTAGGTGGGGCATTTAATGTATTGGGTGTGGTATCATGATCCAATAAAGCATCTGAATTCATTGTAGGGGAATAAAACCAACCTACCTTTATGGCATGCGTGCAAACATTTCCATGAATAGACCATGGGAAATCATAGGTGAAAAAAATTGTGTGATGCCAAGTGATAAGATATCGAATGTCAACTACACTTTGACTCCTTACCCAATAAGCATGAGATATGCATGAGGATTGCAATCATTATCTGGAATTATTCTAGCTTTTTCCATTGATGATTCAAGTTGCTTCTCTTTCTTGTGGTTGTTCAAATATCCCTATTTCTTAAAAATTTCTTTGAATTAGTAACACGATTCAACATTTAAGAGGAGAGTATAAAATAGCCAATCCATCCTGTGAGAACATTTATTTCTATGATCAGATAGAAAGGAATTCTTGAGATAAAAATGGTATGATTCCACAACAATACTTGTCTCCTGATTTGCATGAGGAAAATCCTGACAGCCTTTTACCCACATCCCTAAATGTAAAAACTAAATTTGTAAATATATATAGAATCTTTATGAAACAAAAAAAGTATAAACACAATAAAGATTATGTGCACTTACTAAAATTATCACCGGCAACCCAATTATTGTGGAAATAGTCCAAAAAATTCACCTCATTTGCAAATTTCGTGAAAAATCCATTTATTGCATTAGTCACTTCATCGTTCGAACACTTTTTCATATATGGCCATTCCCTCCTTACATTCCAAACAAAAAATATTAATTCACATCTTGTGATGCTCCTGCCATATTTAATTCATTTTAAGTGAGAAATATTTATATTGAATACAAGTTGAAATGTCAAATAAGAAGATTGAGGTTACCTCAAAGCAATAATTTCAGTCAATGCATCATCAACCATAAAAGCATTGTGTTGTGAATTCAATAGGGCAATGCATATGTTAATTCTCTTAACATGATAATTTTTTGTGTTACCTTTTTACTTATTATATTTGATCTTTATTATTCCAATGTGAAATACATCAAACGACTACCAAAACAGTAAGAATAGTGACACAGTATATAGGTTGCAAGCCAAGGCCTGAACCCCTCTTGTTGAGGGGAAAACCCGAAAATATCTTCTTATCTTTTAAATCTTTCAATTGACGAATATCATGACCTATACTTAGAAAAATACCCTCCAATATCAAGTCTTCCTCTTCCTCTAGCTGCAATATCTTCGACCTCCCAATAAATCTGAAATTCTCCTGACCAACAATTGTTGCAACTGCTGCTTTCTCTCTAGGAGACTTTGATCTCCCTTTAACTGCTCTTCCCTTGACTTCGCTTGCCTTGATATGTAGCCTAGCACTAGTAGGAATCCCTAAGAGACCTTCGATTTCCTTATTGATCTTCTTTCTTCCAAAATCAAACTTTGAACCTCCCCAACATAGAAACCATAACTTCGCATTCCGAGAAGAATGTAGAGAGACCCAAACACTTCGACTTTCTTCATCCTTCTCTTCTTCGCACTTCCTTCATCCTTCTGTTGCTTTCTTATTTGTATGAGAGATGAGTGGGTGAATGATCCAAATGGAGGATGAGTTCCCCTTATATATAGGCTTCTTCAATGGTGGATGTTGCTCTTCATGTAGGCTGACTTGACAGCTCTTAGGCTGACTTGATCTTGGAGGTATTTTTGACATTTTCAAGACAAAATAAATTTCCTTTTACAATTTACAATGTTCCCATAAGGTCTTTGCTGGAAATACTGAGAGAGGGGTTCAATCAGTATTCCTTAGCAACTGGCACTTTTAAATATTTTCAGATCATTAGTTAATCCTCAATTATTATTAATGTTTATGTAGTAATAGTTGTAAATAAAAGAACACAGTAGGCACAAAAAATTTAGGTGGAAATCCCCCTCCGGATCAAAAACCACTGAATACTTTTCTAATAAATTCTTTAATGTTCAACCCCAACTAAAATGAAAGCAACAACTTCCTAGAATTCTAGAAAGGAATTCTTCTCCAGCTCCCACTGGAAGGATGCCCCAACACCCTAATTTCTTCAGTAGTCAATTAAATGGATGCCCCAACATCCTAGACCAACCTACCACCCTGAAGTGTTCACAGGCTCCAACCTGTAGGCGACTTCATGCACTAGCCTAGCACCTCCCTGCCACCCTATAATGATTGAAATAAGACAAGAGTGTGGATTCCCGTACCAGGGACAACGATCCACGCTACAATATTATTTAAAATGATTTTAACCGAACACCCAATCACACTATCACCTAAAACCCAACCATGACATCTTCCCAAAAAATACTCCCATACCTCCCAATAATGCCTTTTCAACTCTAGGCAGATTGACTCTTTTACATTAATGGCACTTCCAATGATGACACATTTACAAATGACTCTTTTACAACTTTACAATGATGACTCTTGGCCTTGACACTTCTTCACAATATGCAGATGGTTGTCATGTCTTCAAAGGATGTCATGTTGACTCTTGGACTTTATACTTCTTCACAATATGCAAATGGTTGTCATGTCTTCAAAGGATGTCTCACTGCAATGCCTGCTTTGATTTGATACTTCAGCTCTTTAATTCTTGCTTGAATTTGTACTCGAATCTTCTTCAACTTACCTCTGCCTACAAAACACATGTAAGTGCATAATAATGAATAAATACAAATTAAAATTACAATGTGTACCTGAAGTGTGCTTGTCACTTTTGTTGTTGACTTATTGTAGCAGTAGAAAAAGACTCCCTCTTGATATACGTCTAGACTCTATGCCAGATTATATCCAGAACTGACCTAAAGACATATACAATAAAAACTGATGACAAAACCTAGACTTGTGATGGACCAAGTTCTAAGTACAACAACAGAGACCATTCCATAAACTATGACAAGACAAGTAACATGAACATACAACATCATATAGATTTAACAAACTTGGTGTAGCATAAAAAATATGTAGCATAAAATCTGTAGTATCAAGAATAGGACATCTGAAAAACTAATTGTGACATATAGAGACATAGAGCTATAACCGAGACACTATATATACTTATGTTGTCCTGAAAAAACATATGTCAGAGATGATAATAAAAATTCAAATGTAAACACTAATCATGCATACCTTTTTTTAGGAGACTTACCCTTGACTGTTGATGTGTGGTCCTTACTGCAGTGATCCTTGAATGTATGTCTTTTCTTGCCTTCTGGGAGCTCGATATTGAATCTATTCTATCTATGTAATTTCGGATCTCCAAGGTCTGAAATTTTGTCCTGTGGTAGCCCTCTAAGTCCTCTTGCCAACCCCATAGGTCTAATAAATATTGGATTTTCCAAGAAAGATTTATGCCCAATCTCCCACGATGACCGAATTATAGACTGGTTCAGTAGAGTGAACTTGTACAGAGTGCCATGTGTCACTGTTGCGACCTTAGGTCCTGAAAATGTTACTCAACAAACTATCGTATATCTGATTATTGTAACTATTAATGAAATTTAAATTCAATTCTCAGAGAGAAAGTTAGGACAATTTTCCCAACGTCACCTGTTTGACATGGAATTTGGGAGTCTGCAAAAACCTTAATTTCCTCATATCATATCTCTGACAATATAGAGAACCAAGATCTGAAATTTGGTCACGAGGTTCATCATGATTTTGGCTCAAATGGGTTTTCATTTCCACTTTTGAAGCTTCGTACAAAAAACATGATAGCACAAATTCATGATGACCTGTTTGAAGCCACAAAATACCTACTAGGGGAGTATATGAGGGTCATTATTTACATGAATGTCTTGAGTTGAGAGGGTCCTCAACAAGTGAATGTTGGAGGGATTTTAGGAGAATTTTTTTATTAATTATTGAATATTCAATTACCACAACCAATTATGAGTGCCATGCCACAACTCCATAGGATTTTAGCCCACTAACTGAGGTTACTAACTTCAAACATGAATATCTATCAAACCGTGAAGAATTACTTGGCGTGCCATATATCAACGAAAACATCTTGACGATTAGAATACATCTATAAGATCCTTGACTCAAAATAGAGTAAGTTTTCAAGTAAAAATTCCCATGCAAGATCGAGGTAGCCCCTAGTGTTGCTTGGGTTGACATCAATGACAACCACTAATCAAAAATATCCCCCTTTGGCATTGATGGCAAAACAAGTACTCCCTTTGCGATCATGACACATCTTCCTACTACCTTCTCCCCCCCTTTGTCATCAATGGAAAAGGGTAACTTCCCCTGACAAATAGCCATCCTGCGGACTTGTACACAGCTCCACTCCCCCTTTCTACTCGAGTAGATAAGAGAAAGAGTCTAATGAAAACTTGGGAGAATCCCAAGCTTTTGGAGAAGATACTCAATTGATTCACGAGGTAATGGTTTGGTAAAGATGTCAGAAATTTGTTCCTTTGTGCCAAGATATTCAAACGTGATATTCCTTTCAGGCGACCTTCTCTCTAACGAAATGATATTTAATTAGAATGTGCTTCATTTTGGAATGCATCACATGATTCTTGGAGATACTAATGGCACTAGTGTTATCCCAAAATATGGGAATAAGATCATCAAACTTGACTTGAAGATCTTGCAAAATTTTCCTCATCTAGAGAACTTGTGTACAACAAATTGTTACCGCGATATATTCTGCTTTTGCTATGGATAACGATATTGAAGACTGCTTTTTACTTAACCATGAAACAAGACAACCACCTAGATAGAATGTTGCTCCATTGGTACTCTTAGATCATCAACACTTCCTTCCCAATCTGCATCTGTATAAGCTTGGATAACCATATCATTTCCTTTGGGATCCCATAGACCATATTCCATTTTTCCCTTAAGATATCGAACAATTCTTTTGACGACAATAATATGATATTCTTTTGGTGCTGCTTGGAATCTTGCTACTTGTACAGTTGCCTCCATCACATCAGGCTGGGAGGTTGTCACATATAGGAGACTACCAATCATGGATCTATACAATCTTTGGTCCACATCCTTTGACGAATCTTATAAGCTTAACTTGTAACTTGTTATCATGGGGGTAAGGGCTAGCTTGCAATCTTCCATATGGAGTATTTTTAGAATTTCCTTGATGTACTTGGTTTGATATATGAATATTCCTTTATCCGGCTAGGAAATATGAAGCCCCAAAGAGTATGTCTGCTCGCCAAGCATAGACATTTCAAACTCACTTTGCATTTGTGTGGCAAAGTCTTTACTTAATCTATCATAATTGCTTTAAAATATTATATCATCCACATATACCTTAATAATCGTTAGGTTATCTTGATCACTTTCACATAGAGATTGTTATCAGTGCTTCCTTTCATGAATCCTTGTTGATGTAGATACCTATCAAGACGATCATACCAATCCCCAGGAGCTTGCTTGAGACCATATAGTGCCTTCTTTAATCTGCAAACGTAGTTTTCTTTGTCAGTGTGCAAAAAGCCCTTAGGTTGTTCAAAGTAAACTTCTTCTTCCAATTCACCATTTACAAAGGCTGGCTTGGCATCCATTTGGTAGACCTTGATTTTTCTCAAGCATGCATAAGTGAGAAATATCATGATAGCTTCCATTCTAGGAACAGGAGAAAATGTTTCTTCAAAATCGATTCCCTCAAAATTTGCATATCCTTTGCAGACTAATCTTGCTTTACTCCTAGTAACCTATCCATCCTCATTCAATTTGTTTCTGAAGACCCATTTAGTTCCAATAACATTTTTATTCTTTGGTCGTGGAACCAATTCCCAAGTGTTGTTCTTCTCAATTTGATCCAGTTCTTCATTCATAGCTGCTATCGAGTGTTCATTTTGACTAGATTCCTCAAAATTGCTAGACTCAAAAGGGCAAGATGGGCTTGCTGTGATGAACGAAGTTGTTGACTTCTTCTAGTTCCAATTCCTTCATTTATGTTGTCGATGATATGATTTTATGGATCATTCTTTTGATACCATTCTTTTGAACCTTTTGGAGAAACTTCTTGTACATCCTGTTGATCATTTCTTATTTCTTCTTGGTTGATTGGTGTTTACTTATTTGATTGGTCTTGTTTTGGAGCTTCTTCTTCATCCTTCATAGATTCTGCCTCAAGCCCCTCAGATTTTCTTGAAGAGACGATCTCATTGTTGTCCTTTAAAACACAGTCTTCGTCAAAAGTAACATTTATACTTTCAACTATTTTTTTTCCTTAGATTGTAGCATCTATAAGCCTTTCTTTTGCGTGAATAACCAATGAAAATACCTTCGTCAACACGAGAATCGAACTTACCCAATTTTTGGTTTTTTATTTTTTATGTAGCATTTACTTCCAAATATTTTAAAGTATTTGACGTTAGCTGGTCTTCCTTTCCATAGTTCGTATGGAGTCATGTTACAATTGTTCCTGAGTAGGCCTTTGTTTATAATGAATACGACAGTATCAATTTCTTGAACCCAGAATTTATCGTCTAAGTTTGAGTCTTTTAACATGGTTCTAGCCATTTCCTGTACAGTTCAATTTTTTCTTTCAACCACTCCATTCTACTATGGTGTCCTGGTTGTTGAGAATTTCCTTCTTATTCCATGCTCGTCACAATATTGCTGAAATGCTTTAGATGTGAATTCTCCACCATTATCTGATCTTAGACATTTGATCTTCAAATCTATTTCATTTTTAACCAATTCCTTGTAGATTGTGAAACATTCGAAGGCCTCATACTTTTTCTTCAGGAAGCTGACATTTGTCATTCTGGTGCAATCATCTATCATTAACATAAAGTATAATTCACCATCTAAACCTTTTGTTCTCATAGGACCACATAGATCAGTATGTATTAATTCCAATGGATGTGACACAAAATGTTCCTTTGTCTTGAACTCGAATTTTGTCTATTTTTTGTGTCGACAAGATTCACATATCGTATTGGTAGGTTTTTAGATTTTCGACATTTCTCTAACTACCGCCTTTCTGATGATCTTGACCAAATTGTTGAAATTTATATGTCCCATTCTTTTGTTCGATAACCAGATCTCATATTTTTTTTTCCAAGAAACACCCTTTAGGCATCTCATCAAAAATATATATGTCATTTGGAGCTCTCCTTGCTATAGCCACAATTTTACCAAACTTTCCTTTCCTGATTTCACATTTCTTCAAGTTGAATAACATCGTGTGTCCTTGATCGCACATCTGTCCAACACTAAGAAGATTTTGATTCATATTTTCAACTAGCAAAACATCCTTTGCTAATGCATCCTTGCTTCCAAGAGTGATCGTACCTGCTCCTATGACGTTTGAAGACCCGTCATTTCCAAAAGATAATGTTCCATCTTTATTTTCATTCAACAATATGAAATTATTTCTATCTCCAGGAATATGCATTGAGAAACCATTGTCAACATACCATATGTTTATGTTTCTTTGAGCCTTGAGAGTGAGAGCACACCTTTCAGTCATCCTTTTCCATACTTGTTCATTTTGATTTTGCGAGAATTCCTTTGAAGAAATTCCAAGTCTGCAATCTTTGGCCAAGTGTCCAAAATTGTTACATTTGTAACATTTGACATCATCTCTCAAATGATCAAATCTATTGATATTCTATTAAGTTCTGGAGTATCCATTTCTGAGAGATCTCCTATAATTATATTCATTCCGAACATACATGCGACATTCTATAGCTCTACGTCCAAACCTTCCACATGGATAACAATGACCATAAAAGATAGGTTGATACTTGGGAGAAAATCTTCTTTGAGGAATTGTCTTCCAAGGTTCTACCTGTGATTCTTGATCTCTTGATCTAGCTGGGAGATCTACCTGCTTGGTATATTTTTCATATCCATCTTCTTTAGATGTCATAGAAGGACTTGAATCCTTTTCAAATTTTTCTTTGTAACCAAGACCAGTCTTGTTGCTGCATGATTGCCAATTACTGATGATTTTGTCCAAAGTCTTTGAGTTGTTGGCATAGTTTTGAAGATTTTTTCCCTTTTCTACTTCCTTTCATAAAGAAATGATTTCAGCTTCCAATGCTTCTCTTTCCTTGTTGCTTTCCTTTAATTCTTTCCTGAGCTATTCTTCAATTAGTTTGTATTCTTCAACCTTGATTTTAAGATTTAGGAATTTTTCCCTTTTTCTCTTTAATTCATCTTCAAGAGTGATGACATGCTTCTTCTCGGCCTCAAGCTCTTTGATAACCCTTATCACTTTGTTTTGAAATTCAACCTCATTCATTTCTTCTTCTTCGTGAGGTACCTCTTGCTTATTGTGCTTGGCCATAAGTAATACTATTCTATTGAATTTTTCTTCATTATCACTATCTTCTTTGAATGAAGAGATATCTTCTTTGGAGAACAAACGATTCTTAAACTATTTCTTCTTGCCTTTCTTGTTGAACTTCCTAGCACTTTTCTTTCCTTTTGTAACAACCTCATTTTTGTGAGGACATTTGGATGCAAAATGCACAACCTCACCACAATAGAAACATATTAATGGAAGTTTACCTTATTTTCCCGTACATGTTCTCATTTTCCACATGAAATAGGAAAACTCTTTATCTGAGAATTCTTCTTCATCTTCTTCCTTTTCCTCATCCTTACAATTGCAAGTTTTTTCTTTCGGAGTCTGCTTGTCCTTACTATTCTTATTAGATGCGGAAAATGACGTTTACAAGTGAGATGTGCCATCCTCTTATTCAATCCTCATTTCATATGCTGTAAGAATTCCATGCAATTCATCTATGCTGAGATTGGTCAGATCTGATCTATCTTCTAAGATAGATACCTTAGGGTTAAATCTTGTTGGTAAGGTTTTGAGGATCTTTAGGACAACGATTTTCATTTCAATAGATTCTCCCAAACCTTCCAATGTATTTGTTGTTTCATCAACACGCCGAAAGTATTCAACAATATCTTCATCTTCCCTCATTTTGAGTTTCTCAAAATTTTCCCTGAAATTTTGAAGTTTTGCTTCTTTCACCTTTGAGTCACCTGCATATATATTTTCAAGCTTACCCCATACCTATTTAGCAGTTTTGCAACTAAATAACTTAAGATAAATATATTTGAAAAGCCCACTGATAATAAGATATTTAGCCTTTGCATCATAAACCATATTTTTCTTACCTTGTTCATCCTGGGTCAGTGTTAAGCCTTTGTCAAGAATTTCCCATACTTCGTATCCTTGCGCCATCAAATGAACCTACTTTCTTCCACTCTAAAGTGCATAGTTATTTCCATTGAATAAAAGAAATCTATTTTTAGTATACACCATGATCTCCTTCTAGTTTTTAGACTGTTATTGAAGGAACCAAGCTCTGATACCAATTGTTGGAAACACTGAGAGGGGGGGTGAATCATTATTCCTTAGCAGTTAACACTTTTAAATCTTTTCAGAGCATTAGTTAATCCTCAATTATTATTAATTTTTATGCAGTAATAACACTAAATAAAAGAACATAGTAGGCACAAAAATTTTACATGAGAAACCCCCTTCGGGTCAAAAACCACCGAACGCTTTTCTAATAAATTCTTTAATATTCAACCCTAACTGAAATGAAAGCAACAACTTCCTAGAATTTTAGAAAATCATTCTTCTCCAGCTCTCCCTCTAAGGACACCCAAACGCCCTAGTTTCTTCAGTAGTCAACTGAATGGAAGCCCCAATATCCTAGACCAACCTACCATGCAGAAGTGTTCTCAGGCTCCAACCTGTAGGTGACTTCATGCACTAGTCTATTGGGACCCCATAGACTCCTATATATGAAAAGGAGGTATTTTCATTTGTATCATCCAAGAATTTTTCATTTGTATAATGTAAAGGAGGTTGGCCCCTCGAAGAGGCTGGTTTTTAAGTCGTTGATCCATCTTTTCTATATTTTTGTGAGCTAGGTTTTGTTGGAGATCACAAGTGGGATTGAATTCTTGAACATATTAGTTCTTCTTTCTACCCAACTCTTTCCCCATATACACTTATGAAACTTCTCCATAAAAAACCTCTTTAAATCCTTGATGTTTGTGGGACATGAATTGAGGTAAATATTCCATTTTCGCATCCATTTGTTGTTTTGTCTCATCCATGATTTCTTTATTTCACCCATTCCTTCATTGAAGATAACTTTAGGCCATCTACCTTCTCCCATTTGTTCAATTCTTTGTATATACTTTATGAGACGCACCAAAATTGGTTCGATGAAAGTTGCTCCTATTTCACTCAACATTATCTCATAGGAAACCAAAATTTTTATTTTAAACTTGCTCATGATCAAGCACTTTTGGATTTTTTCAATTTGCTTCCATTTTGAGATAGGGATGTTGCTAGCCCACAATTCACATCCATATAAAATCACTCAATAAACTAGGAGCCCAACAAGCACTTTAATTGTTTTCCAATCCCATAACTCTGCCTCTCTACATCTATTTTGAAATGCATATAATGCTTTCCACCCTCTTAAAATTCTCTTCTTTCTGCAGTGCCCCCAATTAAGCTTGTTGTTGAAATACAACTCGAGGTACTTGGATTCACTTACTTCTTCAATAATGTTGCCTTCAAAGAAGAACATATGCTAGCTCTGCTTATTTTTATTTGAGAAAATCATTATTTTGGTCTTGCTGGTATTGATTTGCACCCCCATTGCTTTACAAAAATGATCAACGACATATACGTGCATCTACAATCCCTGGGCAAATTTAGTAATAAATACAAGGTCATCAGCATATAAAAGAAGCTTTATCACAAACTCCCCCAACTGAACACCATACCCACCTTGCAAATTTAGCCACTCTTCCAATTTATCAATATATAAACCAAAACAAGTAGGGGATAAATGACATCCTTGATTGACTCTAATGTCACTTCTAAAGATTTTTGAAATGCCTGCTAAAGTTCTAATTTTGACTTTCACCACTTCATAGAGCCTACAGACAACAACTCTATAATGAAAAGGAATTTCAAGTTCTTCCATTCTACTCCACAAATTATCTCTAGGGACCATGTCAAATTCCTTTTTGAAGTCAACAAAGCAGAAAAATACTTCTTCTTTGCCCTCCCAAACCTTTTCAACAATGTGTCTCAGTGTCATACCATGATCAACTGTAGAATGTTTTGGCCTAAAACATGCTTGTACTTTTTCCCTATTTTCTTTGACTTCCACCCACTTACTGATTCAAGTTTCTACCATGTCGTTGAAGAGCTTTGAAAATAAAGGATTGATCTTAATGGTTCTATAGTTGGAAGGATTATTAATGTATCCACTTTTAAAAAGGATTATTTCTAGACTAGTTGTCCAATCTCTTGGGAATCCTTTTCGACTAACATTGTTGAATATTTCCATGATGTGCAGTGCAAGAATGTTCATTCCCTACTTTAGATATTTTGCTTGAAGTTCAACCAAGTCCCTTGCCTTTCCTATTTTCAACTTCTTAATTCCTATCTCTACTTCCTGTAATGTGAAAAGCTTTGTAGTTGTGTTGATCTTGGGAGGAGGCTCCTCCTCAAATTCTTTCTCATAGAGTTGTCTTGCATAGTCAAACCATTTATTGACTGTGATATTATTTTCAATTTGCTTCTTCCTTAGCTAAAGTTCCTGCCAAAAAATCTTTGGGTTATTCTTTCCTAGATATATTAACCCTTCTCACCTTCTTTGCATGAACAGATCTTCTTCCTTTTTCAAAATCTACTTATATAGCTTTACATTCATCTTCTCATATCTTTCCTTTATCAAGGTTTTCCTTACCATTTTTCATTCCTCATCAAACCAAGCATTTACGGGAAAACAATTTGATTCAGATTTCCTATTTTTTTCTATTTTGCATTTCTCAAGTGCACTCTAAATTATATTTGTTAACTCGTGACTATTGAGGCTTTGGGAACAACTCTTTCCCTTCTGAATTGATCTCTCCAACTTTTTTTTGAAGATAGTGCAATTTTCTCATGTTAGAAAAAATTTTCCCCTTGATATTGATTGTCAAGAACATTGGGTTTTCCTCCTATGCTGCCTTTCTTCTAACTAGGATAGCTTTATATAAATTGGGTTATGCTCTGATTTTAAGTCCCACATATTCTCTCCAACCTTAACTTCATATGACCTTTCTATCAAGCTTTGTGAACAAATAACGTAGTCAACCACACTTGCCCCATTGTATGAGTTGCAAGTGAACTTCCCAGACCTTTTCGATTTATCTATACCATTGCATATAATTAAGTTGAAAGAACGACAAAACATGTGCAACTCCTCTCCAAAATGATTGCTAACTTTGTCATCTTCTAAACATCTCAACCATTGGGGATTCTCCTCTTCAATTAGCCAAATAGAATTTTCATCATCTTTGCAACAAAACATACTAGCTTGTTGATTTGTTGTTCTAGCATTGAAATGTCCCACTAAAAGAACTTCTCCCTGCTGAGAATCTACAAAAATATCTTGCTTTAAATCTTCATATGGGTCTTTGCTATCTATTCCCTTATTTTTGTAAGTTTTTGAGACGTGAGGTGCAAAATAGCATGCTACAATTCTTATGTTGTTCCCATTCTCTGTTATTTTGAACCATAAATATTGCTTATTTGTATCTTCTTTCACAAACTGTATGTGACGACCTTCTTTTTCTTTCACTAAAACTAGTATTTCTCCATACCCTTTTCCATTTTCTACTGCCTTGTTTCAAATTCCTAATTTCAAATAATCATCAAACATAGGATTTTTAAAACCATCATGTTCATGAGTTTCTGTGAGACAAATTATGTCTCTACCTTCTGTAATAGCCCTATCCCAGATCCCCTTCTCCAATGGTACCCACTACAGTTCCAACAAACTAGACTTAGGTATACCTGGGTAGGATTTGATTGCTACGTGGCTTGGCACACAAGACTCAAATTTGAGCCTTCACCCCATTTCATCCATGTCGATCATATTATTTTCCTCCCTATTATAGAATTAACTGGTTTTTATTTACTGTCAAATTGTTGCCCAGCTTTGTCATGGGGCCCAAACATTGCAATAATTGCTTTACCATTGTACAACCATGTTCTTTTCCCTTTATTTCTTACTGCTCTAATTTTCTCCACTTCTTCTCTTCTCTCTTCTTGTTTTTTTCTAGTTAGATCTTCATCAAAGAAGAAGTGTGAGCCTTTCAATATTTTATTTTTGCTTAAAAGATAGTGTTTTTCTTGCACACTTGTTCTGATGACTTTTATAGGTCGAAGCCTCTCTTCACATATTTTTCCCACCCTTCTTGCTTGACAAATTTTCCCTTTCCAATGAAATTTCTCTTTCAAAAAGTCTCTTGTCAAATTGAGAGTGATTTCATTCTTTCCATAGTCTCTTATTCCTCATATAATAAAGTTTTTTTCCCCATATTTTCTATCTTTGTGTTCTCTTTCCTGTGCTCTACAAGCACTTACATATTTTTCCTTCGTCCTTTTGTAACCATTATAAGTGTCCTCAGCTCTGGTTTTGATTTATTTTGGAATTTTTGTCCTCTTGATCTCATTTTCCTTCTTTTTTGAAATGACTACTTGCTGAGATATTTGTGCATCCACCTGAGTTTCTTTAGAGATTATCACTTATTTTTTTGTTTCCATTGATTATTTCATGGTTTTCCATGTTATCTTCATGTTTTCCCATTCTTGTTTTCCTGTCTCCAAAGCCTCTTGTAGCATTGTTACTTGATATTTTAGAATCATTTTACCTTCCATTAAAGATCAATTTGCAAGAGTAATCTCTGAAATTTTGTGGTCCTTTCCTATTCTTTGGCTTCCAAAATTTCCAGCTTTGCCTTGGCCTTCATCCATTCTTTGACATAAGGAGTTGACGACCAAGTAAGAAGTGTTGACTCTTCTTTCTTTTTCTACTCTTATTTGTTTTCCTTTTCTGAGATTGTTTCCTTCCTCTTTGTTGCCATTTAAAGTGAGCAACTATGTGCTTTAAAATGACCCGATATTATTTTTCATTTACCCAAATCCACTTCCCTATTTTGTTTGTTGAAGAAATTTTGACTTGGCCTAAGTGGTTTCCTTGCCATTGTTTTCCATTTTGGGATGACGCCCACTGTAAAACCATTGTTTTCAAATGATCACCTGAGTTTTTGATTGACCAAATGTAAACTGATACAGTAGATCGAATATACTAGTGTTTGTAGAACTAAGGTCAACTATGTAAGATTTTCCCTTTGTTCAAAATGAGGCCATGTTATAATATTAAGAGGATGGTTGAGTGTATGGGTTTACATATGACCAAACCTTACACATTTTTATCTACCAACAAACATTGTAGGTAGGTTGAGTTTGAAATAATGCACAAACCAAATTTGTAATTGAAACCGTCTTCATCCACTGCAAAGATTTAGGCAAGGCCAAGGAGGTATTGAGAAATGGGTATCCACAAGATATACTTACCATGGTAATCAACCATTCCTTTGACCACTTATCGTGGGCCTCTGGTCTCGCACTCGACCAAATCATGGGGAATATTGACATGACCTAAAAGTATTGTGGTGCCATAACGGATAGTTAGCATAATTTTTCCAACAATTATTATTGCAAGGTATCATGAATTAAAATCCAATCACCTCTTATCTCATTACTCCAAAGTTAAATGAATTATCATAGTCATAAAATGAAGAATAGGGTGGAAACCCCATCCCATGATCTTAAACTAATAATGTATTTATTATAGTATTTTACATTAAAATTTTATCACACTTGTTATAATGTTGGCAACAAATTCAACATTAAATAATTTGTTGTGGAAATGGTTGAAGGAGAACCAATCATAATGGTGTGACATTAATCAAGTCACATCCGTTATTGGGATATTTCCCTTAGCACTTTTTCAATGCATAAATTTATTTATTTTTTCAGAAGTAAAAAAACTCACTAGATTTTTATTAGAAAAAAAAAAAAAAAAAACCAGTTACATTCAGTTTTGGTCATATAGATATAATAGATTCTTGTCATTCACAAGTAACATATCACTCATCAAAGTGATCATCATATTTATCATTTGCTAAGCAAATTCACCTTATACAAAAGTATTTACAAAAATGTAGTCCATCTAAGTTGTGTAGTCTAATATATACCAAAAATTAAGAGAAATCCGCCCAACATATATAAATAAGATAAAAACGTCAATAAGAACCAGGCATACACACGACTATCGAATTTCAGCGCGTCCTTCTTCCCTCAATACACTATTAGAGATAAAACTATAATATATGTGTCCTTCTTTATCATTTAAACTAGTTTTAGACAGGGAGTCGGTTGTCCTATTTATTTCCCTAAAGATATGCTCTATTTTGAAACTCAAAAATTCTTGTATTAAAGCATTGATACAATCCCACCATCATCTATGATAGTTTTAGAATCTTCGTAGATGTGGATGTTCAGCACCGCTCTTTCCCTAGAAAACCAGAGTAATTCCCACAAGGCCATTGCTTTTGCACTGGAATTAGTACCCATCCCACCATTCCAATGGAACTTATATCCCACCATTCCAATGGAACTTATAGCACAATTTTTCACTAATGCACAACCATACTCCACATCCATAATGTCCCTATTGTGTGGCTCCATAAAAAATACCCGTTGGCAATCAATTGTGCGGAGGAAAGTATCGAGAAGACAAGTCTTTGGTTCTCGATAATCGTGGTTCCGTAGTCTCCATCCATGAAATAATTTTTGCACATATTTTGTAAACATTAACCTGTGTCCCTCGAAATATGAAGTGATTTTGAGCCTTACAAATTTCCCAAAAAATAAACAGTGGGATGAGTTTATGTAACCCCACACCAGTCAAGCCCCACCATAAAGTTACATAGTTCAACGGAAAGAAAATATCTAAAATAGAGCTTACATGATGATAGAATCTGGGACCATACTTGTATGGTAGTGTTGCAATGGAGGAATAGATGTGAAACAAATTCATTCTCCACGCCACACAAGAAACACCTTCGAGGACCTTGAAAACAGCGCTTGAATAGATTGTCCCAAGTTAAAATTTAATTTCTCCACACCATCCATATAAATAAAATAGTATTTAAAGGGGCGCTTGATCTCCAGATAGAGATCAACCATGGGTTAATTCCATTATATTTTGTGTAATACATGATGTACTCGTAATTATATGCAAACATCAATGTGCCTTTTTTGAGAATCCCAACCCATGAAAGTGTGTCTCCTCTCAGACTCCCGCACAGTCCAACCCTTTTTAAGTCGTTGATGTATAGGTTCAATTCTTATGCAGAATACCCCATAACCCGATATTCTCAACCTCTTTCCATGTCGGATGCGCTCCATTCCACCTGCAAATTGCTTGATCTAGTAAGAAAATACCTCTCTGGTGTAATGCTGCCATAGTGCCTTACGTGAGCCGAGTGTCATCTGAGAGACCCATAATTTTGTCTTGTCTGATGATAATCATATTTTCCCTCCCAAAGTACCATTTAATACACTTCAAGAACCATTCTTTTATCTTATGAAAACTCACCCAGATGTAAGATCCCTTCCTTATGCTAATCTCCCCACTCCTAAACTAGTATATGATAGGGTTTCACATATGGTATTTCATTGCTATAATCTCCTTCCAAAAGCCTTCCCCAAACAATGCCTGCCAAAGGGAATTCATTAATAGTGGCCAATCAAATACCTTTGCGTTTAAAATTCCCCATCCATTGAGTGCTCTAGGGATGGATATAGTACGCCACTTTACCAGATGAAATTTTTGATTCCCAACAATCCTGGACCATCGGAAGTGAGTTGAAACTGAGTAGATCTCGGAAATAATGCATGTAATGAGGGAAAATAACTGCATCTAATAAATATCCAACTATTTGAGGACAAAATGAATCAAAATGAACCTCCCACCAAATGAGAGCCAAAGTGAGTCCAACATTTGAGCTTGTTCCTAAATTTAGTGAGTAGCCACGTCCAATTCCCCAATCACTAATTTTTTGGCTTCAACCTACATCCCAAATAGGTAAAGCCTTTCTGAAGGGGATTAGTGGTGATCCCAAAGATACCAACAATATGATTTATATCTAAAGGGTTCCCATGTGAGAAAATAAGAATAGACTTTTGTCCATTTCCAATAAGTCTAGAAGCCTCACTGAAACAGTGAAAGATGTGGTGTAAAGCCTCCCATTATAGCCTAGAAATCATTCCAAATGTTAGAATATCACCCAAAGAAAAGGTGTGTAATACTAACGTCATGTGTCATTTTCAATCCCCTGAATGGAAATCCTTCCAAATGTTAGAATATCATCAACAAACAAAAGGTGTGTAATACTAACCTCATGTGTCATTTTCAATCCCCTAAACGCACCCATAGCCTTAGCCAAATTTATCTTCCGACTGATACCATCCATAAAAAGTATGAATAGGAGGAGAGATAAGAAACATCCTTGCCTCAAACCTCTACCCACACAAAAAAAATCATTAAGATATCCATTTATGAGGACTGTGAGGCATGCCTTTGTCACACATGCCATAATTCACTCTACGTTCCATATTTCTAGCCCAATCTTTAGGAGGATAATCTGAAGGAAGGACCAATCCACACAATCATATTCCCTTTGAAAATTGACCTTCATAACCACCGCTTCCAATTTTTTTGTTTGAATGGTATGTAGACACACCTGGGAAATAGTGATGGCATCATGGATAGACTTGTTATGGATGAATCTGAATTGTTCCCTGGAAATGTGGAGCGAGAGTGTCACCTTGATCTACTCCCCAATGACTTTCGAGATGAGCTTGTAACTTGTATTGCATAAGGATATTGGTCAGAAATCTGAGAAGGATGAGGGTGCAATAACCTTCAGAATTACTGCAATGAAAGTTGACATCCTAGAGCTCAAAATGTGTCTCATGTTCTAGGACTCTTATACCATCTCCAACAAATCCTGTCCCATGAGCTCAAAAAAATGAAAAAAAATCTCAACTGCCCAATCATTTAGGCCAGAGCATTTGTCCCTGGCAAAGGATTTAAGTATCGCTAGGATTTCCTCTATGGTGATAGGCTTGTATAGTGCAACATTTGATTCATCGTCATACATCACCTGAAAATCTTCCACTCCTTAAAGAAGATCTTGAATGGTCACCACATCCCGCGCTTTGAAAAGGTTCCAAAAATAATAATCTGTTTATTTCCATATCTCAACATCTGTCTAAACATAATTTCCATCATCCCCTCAAGTAACCAAATAATGTTCAAATTTTTCCTACGATTTGCAAAATGGTGGAATTTTTTTGTGTTCCAATCACCCTCATGGATCAAAATAACCCGCTCTATAATCTCCATGTAGTCTCCTGAATCTCCAGAATGTGCTTCTTCCTCTCTTCCAATGACTTCAATCTTTCCAATTTATTCGGAGTGGATGGCTCTATTGATAGATTCTCCACTATTTTCCAAATTTCCTCTATCAAAGCCTTTAATTCCTAATATTAGTTATTATTATTTTTCATTCCCATATACACACCTCGCTCTTTAGGTGATTTAATTTCAAGGTGATGTTTTCCATGGAAGACTAATATGAATGTGTCTCATATGATTTCCATACCCCAATAACCAATTTATTGAAGTACCCATCCTCAAGCCATGTCCTTTTGAACTTTAAGGGTATAATCCTCCTGACCGATTGTGCACACCATTGAAGAACAATTGGGCAATAGTCAGAGATGAATTTCTTCTCTACTCGAGATCTTAAATTCCCAAAAAATTCAATTAGATTTTGGTGGACCATAAATCTATCTAATCTCTTTCCAATATATGCACTTCCACATCTACCATTGTGTCATGCAGGCTCAAATGGGATAGGGAAAATTTCAAGAAAATGATTATCATAAAAAAGAGTAGTTAATAGACCTATAAGGGGATCATCTAGGAACTTCATTCCCCAACGCTCGTACTTGGATAAAACCACATTATAATCTCCAAAAATGATCAAATGATCCAATCTTTAAGAGGTTCGAGGATTCCACCCTATCCGGGAACATTTTTCTTCCATCGTATGGAGCACATATGTTCCACATGTGAATATTTTCCCCCATACCCCTAATGTATCCAGAAAGAAAAATTGCTACAAAAAAATTATGGGCCTTCAAGTTTTCCCAATTTGGATCCCAAAGTGCCACAAAGCCACCCAACAACTCACATGAATCAACTGCAGTAATACACCAATATGGATAGAGTGACTAAAAATATGAGATGGATCTCCTAGCATCAACCATTGTCTCCTGAACAAGAATTATGAAGAGTCGGATACAATATAACAAGTGGCACAGGGACAACATTTTCGTGGCATCCCCCAAGCCACGCATATTGAGGGATAGTATAATCATCATGACCTAGTCGCAAAGGGAATATTCGATCAAAGGGCCCTGGAAGCAGAGGAATCAAGGAAAGGAACATGAAATAAACTATTTGAATCATGGAAAAGGTGCATGCCCGACAAATTTCAACGGAAATTTCTACTACCCTAACCTCCCCGCTCCCAAGCAATGAGCAATGATGTTTTTGGCCGATGTGGGACTAATAACCGGAGAGGAGGTAACACCTTTACTCTTATGCACTATGAGGGGGGAGAGATCCATCACAGGGTTAAGCATCATAAATTCAATATCACATTCAACCAAATTGTGTGGGGATGATGGAGGCAGAGGGTTCGATGAATGTGGGAGATAAATTATAGGTGAGCATGAAGAAGGGGGTCCATAGCTAGAAAGTTCCAAAGGAGGGTCTTTTGAGGTGTCATCATGAGAAGGAGGAGGACAGCCCAAGGGAACCAGAGGAGAAGAGGAGGGAGGATCCCCGTAGGAATCGGTTAAATTGAGCAAAATCCTAGTAGATATAGAGTTTTTATAGAGAGGGGTCGAAGTAGGATTTCACTCCAAGAAAGTGCTCAGCAGACGGATAGGCGAAGTAGGTATAGATCTCGAAGTCTCAGAAATAGACATATGCTTAAATAAAATGGGCTCATTCGAGGAGGTAGAATTACCTCGTTCAGTCTCCGGCTGCGTGCGTTGACTTGGTAGTCCTCTGCCCATAGAAATATGTCTGCCATGGCGCATGTTTCTTTGAACATGATATCGTCGAGGACACCTCTCCATCAGGTAGTCCATATGATGACATAACAAACATCTAAACGGGATGCCCCAATAGTTGATCCTCTACCGAAAATGATGAGAATCCCATTATGAATCGGCGTTTTCTGGGAGCCCTCCATTGTAATTCACCTCAACCAGGATCTAAGCCACCTGCTTGTCTCGAGCCCCAAAAACCTTGGGATCCATATAAACGAAACATGCCACTGCATTACCAATCTCCATCAGATCATTGCAAGTCCAATACTCTAGCAGTGAACCAGGTAGTTTTATCTAAAGGAGATTGTTCTTAGGTGTGCCGAGGAGCGGGTTAAATTCTACATACCACCTGCTAAGCTCAAGAAACCCTCTTCCTCAAACCCACGGAATTAGAAATATGTGTTAAAAATCCTCCTTATGCAAAAAATGGAAACAATACCACGAATTTAGCGATTTTCTCACCTTAGGTGAGTATCCCAGAATTGGTAACCATTGTGCAGCAACCCACCTTTCCATGTCTAAGTCTCATGTATCAACAAAATACTACCTTCCAAAAATACCCCATTTACATAGGCTATGACCTAATCCCACAAGAATTCATGCCCAAAACTCAACAACTTAGTTTTAGTGGCACTTCGAATGTTTTTGTTTTGGTGTCCACTCCTACCCGAAAGTTTAGCATACAAGTGCCTTGGATAAGTGTCCACTGCAGGCACATGAATAACATGTGTATATCGATCCACAAGAAATGTTCTTGCACCAGGCGTGGGATGTGACTTATCATCCCGAGAGTGGGCCCAGTGATAATATCCATGCTCAGCATCCATCGTGGCATGAACAAAATCCTCCTTAACGGAAATGTCAGCCTCCAGCATGTCGAAGATATGCTCCATTGTCAACCATGAAATAGTAGGTGATCCTGGAATAAATGACTGATCTACTCCAACTATATATAAAGACCTCCACCAACCTCGCACAATCTAGGAATTAGCGCATAGACCACCTTCCAGTGTATCCATAAATGTCCAGAGATGTGTTGTCTCGTGAAACCAAATTGTGGTCCAAAATAAGAAATATAAAATCGGAAGATGTTATTCATGTGAAGGAATGGATTGATGAGACCCCTCCTATGGTCCCATCCTCCAGTGTTGGGGATCGCCAAACCTCCTCTCATCGACCCTGCCCCACCTCCCTCCTCCTCCCCTCACCCTAAAGCTCCACCTTCTACAGGATCGCTAGAGCCCCTCCTCCTCCGCCACCCTCCTCCCCTACCCCCACACCCTCCGCCACCCTACCCTACCCACGAAATCCTCGTCCCATCACCCCTCCTCCCCTGCACTAATTGTGAGGTTGAAATTCAAATCGGCATTTCTTCGCGTGCCCACTCACTCTAAAATTCCCCATTCCACCATTATGACATTTTACCATTGCAATTCAAAGCTCAAAAGGCTTGCATTGCGCTCAGGCAGTAGTGCCCACTCACTCAACAACAACACCCACTCACTTTGACAATTCGAGCAATTCAGCAGGCTCCTGCTCCAACAATTCGGTAGGCTCTAGTTCCAACAACACTCTAAGTATCAAAATACTCTACAATTTTTAAGAAGGTCAATTCATACCTTGAATGCTATGAAGGGAGGAATTGTTTCGTTTCATTTATATTTAAATTTATGTGAAGACATTAAATGAGAATCACTTAATTTTAAAGCTCAAAATTTTTCTCCACCCCAGTTCATCACCCCTCTACCTTCAACATGAATGCAAAAGTGATTAAATGCAAGATTGAAGTTGGGAATATAAGGCACGACATCCCTAATATTCAATACCTTTTGACAGAAGAGAGTCGAGAGGAACAAAAATTGTTTTGATAATGGAAGAACCAAGGCACCCAAAGTTGTTATAATGGCCTTTAGTGCATGCCTTGCTACAAACATCAGATCTTGTGAAATCAATAAACCCTTTTATTCTCATCTTCTCCTTGTTAAACAAACTGGTAGCTCTCTTCCTCGATTCCTTTATGGTTTCTCACAATATGTTTTAGTTGGTACCTTGATCTTCTTCTCTCGGTTCTTTTGTTGGACAAAAGAATTATAGATCGCCCCATAAGAAAGATGTAATTGAGTAATAACATAGACTTGTCATTGCGTGTGTACCAATTCAACATTATGTTTTCAGTACTCAATACAATTTCATATGTATTGGAATGGACCTGCAATACGTCTCTAGCTAAATCGACTGCAAGAATCCTTGCACTGCATCTCATTCCTATTAAGTTGAAGCTAAGAATATTTCCTCTCATCTTGTAGTGGTTTATGATCAGGATTCATGAAGAGTTGTAATGGTAACGTATGTTCACATATATACCTTGGATTAGACTAATCTTTCATGCATACTAAAAAATAACTATGTAACATGTTAATTCAACTCTTACAAGCCTCTTGCACCAAATTTATAGATAGTCAACATGTACTAATCAACTCACTAAAAGCATGTTATATAAAATTAATTAATTAATAAAATCATTATCCCATGTTGCTGTTGCTGGGGATTTTAGGGCAAAACCAAGAAACCCTAGGATAGGAAGAGAGGAAGAAAAGAGAGGTATTTTATGGAAAAACCAAGAAAATCAAGGATGAGAAGAGAGGAAGAAAACAGGGGGATTTTAGGGAAAAACTAAGCAACCCTAGGATTGGAGGAGAGGAAGAAAAAAGGAAAACTAGTCAACATGAAGTATTCAAAATCTTGTCCCTTTCAAGTTTCCTTGATAAACCTTTTCATGTTCCCTCTCATCTAACGATCCATTCAAATTGATTGAACTAATTTATTAATTATATCCACTCAAATTTATTGAACTAATCCATTAAACTAATTTTTTGAGTCTAAATTGAGTTCAACAATTTGTATTGAAATATTTTGCATTTTCCAATTTAAGTTGGATGAAACTTAAATATATAGTATGATGTAAGGATTATGACATGTAAGTTTATTATTTTGTGAAAAAACAAGTAGATATATAAGTGGCATGTACCTAATTATGTAAATTATTGTTTGGAAGATAGGGTATTGGTGGGCTCCAGTATTGTAGCAATAATGCTACAACTCCTGGAGCTCCCTATCTCTAATTTTATCAACCCGGTAGTTCGTACAAACTTGGAAGCGACGGTGCTGTATGCACAAGTACTAGCTCTTGTCGCAGCTGTCACTTGGTCAACTGGCACAAGTCCGCTAGGGCTCAAGCCAACTTCTATAGGCTCACAGAAGAAGCTTTATGAATGATGGACGAAAGCTAACTCAAAGGAGACTAGTCTAATTGCAAAAAGAAACTGAAAGCCAACAAAGCATGAAACCCTAGTAAACCCTAATTTGACTAGCTAGACCCTAACTATGCAAAACTGTGAATGAAACTACTACCACTAATGCCATTACTTGTAGTGAGCTGAAATACATGCATCTAGGCTACTTGCATCTGAAAAGACATGTTTTTTTATTTTTTCATTAAGTGGTTGGATTTATTATGATGATGCTTTTGATTAGGGTTTGGTTGTGCAGGAGCGGTTGGAATGGAAGGAAAGCATGGGCAAGGTCAGGATGGCTAAGGGAGGTCCCAGAGGGTCTCTAGCATCAGTCCACAGAAGTCTACCACGTTCGGATGCTCAGCAACCGAGTTTGCAGGCTTCTACAGGAAGTCTGCAGGGGATCCTATAGGAAACTCAGGGATTTCTACAGGAAGTCTGTGCAATTCTACAGGATGTACTGTAAGTGGAAGTTTGGTGATGGTGAAGGGATGGAATGGTTTTGGGTGGATAGGTGAGGTGGATATGGAACTTGTGATGGTTCAGGGATAGAGAAATAGGATGGGGAAAGAGTGCACAAAGTTGGTTGGTGGATGGAAGGCTAGAACAATGAAAGGTCAAGAAAATGAAGCTACGTGGGCAATGGAAGAGTTGGAAGGTAAACGAGCTGAACAGAGGTCAAGGATGTGGCTTTAGGCGTGGTCAAGATGAAGAAGAAGGAAATGGAATGATGTGGAGTAATGTAAATAAAACAAATTGCTTATGACTGTCACCAAGAACGAGAATTCATTAACCTATGCTTCCTGTGCTATGAACTCAATGAACAACAATGTAAATCGTGAAGAGAAGTTGTGCATGAAGTTGTGATGAAGGAGTATGGTTCAAGATTGAAGTGCATGGAAAGATCTATAATGAAAACGACTGTGTTGCAGCTTGCATAAAGGTAAAAGGCTGCATTTTTTTGGTGGTTGGTTCAGACTGCACCCCAATCCCTAACAGAGATGGCAGTGAGGTCCTTTCAACCTTTTCTGGAGCTCCAATGAATTACAACTCTCCTATTCTGATCTAAGCAACTGAAAGCAAAATTAACCATAAGCTAATCCTACTTAATCCTATTTAAGAAATCAAATCAGCAAACTGTGTTCTTGAAATGCATATCAAAACAAGTAAACAAAGTGCTGAAAAGAAAGGTAAATAACACTACAAAGAAGAGGAGGTCTATGGCTCTCAGGTTGGGCCCTAACCTGAGAGCTATAGCTCCCTTAAAAACTCAGAATTGAATCAAAAGCTGCCTGTCTTTATTGAATAATCATGAGTCTAACATCATGCCAAAACTGGCTTACAAAAAGACTAATTGGCTAACCAAATTGACTAACTAGCTAATCACAAAAATGACTAACTGAAATGAGGTCTTAAGCCCTCTTATTTATACAATTTGAGGACCCAACAGTCCTCCTAAAATTTAGGGACTTGGCTGCCCAAGACTTGTAGTTAACAGCAATCCAACTTGACTTGCTTGGCTGCCCTTGAGCTGATTGATTCGGTGGCCCTTGAACTCCGAGCTGATGGTGGAGAATTCGAGGTAAGGGCCCATAAATGAGGGGGACACCTTCCTACAAATCCTCTAGCTTGTTCTCCCACGAATTTGGCTACCAAGTGCTCATTAAGACCTTCAATTTTGTCTCCAAGTTGACCAAAAAGGCTACACAAAGCACCCATTAGACTTGTTGGCATAATGACTAACCAAATTCACTCTATTAACATAAATATAATAAAAAACATGCAATAAACAAATGAGAATGGTGGACTAAGCCAAATTAGGAGGTTGAATGAGCCCAAATAATTGTACATTTTTGGGGCTCATCAGGTATATTCACACAAGTTGAACATCTTAAGACCATTGTTCACAAACATGGATCAAATACCAGTACACTGATATCTGGATGGTTTATACAATTTTTCATTATATCAACACAAACCATTCTTTGACAATTTGTCAAAAGTTAAATTCCTTCACAGCCAGACTACTTCCATAAGTAAGTTGTTAGCTACTGATGAATTCACCATTAACACATCAATCATTAAGAAAATACAGAACTACTTTCCCCAAGTATTGTTTTGAGGGGCCTTGAACATTTGGGGAAATTAGATATCAAGCAATAATAGAGATGGTAAGTGGCTAGTTGAGAAAATACATATAGCCAAAACCATCTTAATGGTAGTTTTCTTTAGTTATGTAGCAAAATCCGTTGAATTTGTATGCTTTCTTGATTGATTTTCTTATGTTATTACCTTAGCCTTAGTGCCACTTCTGAATGACTAGTAATTTTATTGTATGTTTTTTTTCTTTTGTATCCTCGTTTATTATTGGCATTACAGGTTGTTTAATGTTAAAATTTAAACACCTAATTCTAATATCATGTTCTTGTTATCTTATTTTTCAGCGACTGCAAGCATAAAAATGGTGCAAAAGTGGATCATGTGCATTGAGGTCTCCTGTTATCCTAATCTGGGATGAGAAATCATTCAATTTGTGCTTTACAATAGTGCAATCAGACATGTGTTGCATAGAAAAAAAGAAGTGTAGGGAAATACTACAAACAACGAGACATACTACATTGCCCTTGTCGAAGGGCTAAAAGAAGCAACAAATATTGGTGTCAATGATATCACCATACTCACAAATTTAGTGTTAATTTGCAACCAGATGAAAGACACATATCAAGTTCGAAAGGACAATCTCAAACCGCTTTACAAGGAAGCCAAAAACTGTAGTTATAAATTTCAATCTTTTAACATAAAACACCATGTAGATATACAAAGAATTTCCACTCATCTACTATGTGGAGCTGTGAATTATGACATAGGATCATCATTTGTTACACCAAAATTCATTTAGCAACAACAAGATAGGTCGTCATTATGGGAATGCATGTTTGTTGTCATTTTTGTGGGGGCGCTCACAGCATGGTTATTCCATTGAAGAAAAACCCATTAATGTGTTTTTTCCCCTAACCTGCAAAGATTGGGTTCTCTTGTATGGGTGACAAATATATGGACAAATGTGATATATTCTGTGTATATGGAGAAATGTAATATTTGCATGGTTTGTGAATAAATAATTGAATTTTGTTGAGGTTATAGATATTTTTTTGTGTTTTATTTTACCATGTTAGTGATTTGGATTTTCTAATGCATTGAGGCAATTATGTCTAGATTTAAAGTTTAATTTAGTCAAGGGGCCTAAAAATGCTAACATTAATGTGAAAATGTTCTATTTTCTAATGCTAACAACACCTGGAAACCTCCATCACCCTCTTTCATGTTTTTTATTAGAATTGGAAAATTATGCTTAAATTATAAGCAAGGAAAAAATATTAAAAACATTAAATCCAATGACTTTCAGATCCATAAAATTGAACAGAATGTGGGGATTACGCTATACATTTAAACCTTATTTTTAAATTTTTCACAACTTTTCAATTATGAAAATGATAATTTTATCTATCAAATACAAGCTTATACTCACCTTTAAGTTGACAATCCAAATTTTATCCATAGAGTATAGGGGTAGTTTTACCTTCAAGTTTTCAATCTAGAAATTTTATGTATGAAGTACTTGTTGAGCCTCACAATCCAAGTTTAGACTCAATTTTCACATTACAACGTGTTCTATTTCCTTGGCATTTGCAAATTGCAGGAAAGATGGCTTAAAATGTTTTTATCTCTTGTTTTTGTGGGTTTGTTTCAGAATTTGATTTATATTTTTCGCCAGAAAACAATGAAATAGGTGAAATGTAACTCAGTGGGTTTGCTACAGAAGTGACCCTGAAAATATATAACTCAGGTTGTCTCAATCACAAACAAGATTAATATGTCATTGTAAGTACTATTATGATGAATCTATCCAAATGTTATGTATTATTCAAAACATCCATATTAGTCTTTAGATATCTTCTTGAAAATTTCAACGAATTACAAATTGCAGTTCAAATTAACCAATAAATATGTTGCTTGGATGCCCATCTCATTACATGAGGAATAGAATGGGTCATTATGACTGCTACAAAATTTAACCTTGACAACTGCATAACTACTTGGCCTAACTAGCATGGTCCCTCTTCAGCCAAGGATTAGATTTTACATGTAAAAAATACAGACAATAATAAAACGAATACTTTTTAAAATAGAATCCTCATTAAACTTATTTTATTATGAAAAATTTGTATACAATGATAAATTCAAACACAAGAAATGTATTTCCTACAATTCCAAAAGTCTAAGATGGTTGTCTAATAATCAAAAAAACAAAAGCAACAAACCAAGTATTAAAATTTGGAAGATTCACATCAATACCTTCTTCACATCACCTATCAGTGGTCAGCAACAAGCAACTACCTAAGCATTATTTATTACAATCATTACTTACCATCAATATGAACACCAAAAAATTGACATGTAAATAATTCTCAAAAAGGGACAAGATATTGTAGGAAAAGTAGAGCAATGTGAAATTCAAATTGCACAATAAATAAAGAAAAAATTAACCACCACAGGAACCGATACAGAGATAACAAATAATACATGCAAAAGGCCCTTATTACAGGAAAACTACTGTAAAGGGGGTGCATAAGTTACTATCCCCTTCCAAAAACCAATTAGTGTAAATAGTTTGCCACTCCATTTATTATTGAAATTCCCTGTGTTGACTTGATGTCTGGGACTCTTTTTTTGGACATAACAACAGATTATTATGCATAAGGGTAAAACTCGACTTTTATGGGTGAATGTTTGCACACTCTGGGCCATCTTTTGAGAACGAGAAGACCTTTCTAAAAGTACTTATGTAACAAATATCGTTATTATTCCATATCAGGGATATTCCTTTCCTTTCCTTTCCTTGGTTGACTTCAATAAAGGTAATCAAGTGTAATACATATCAATTCTTAACATGATGACTGTTGTGAAAAAATCTTAAGTATATCCTCTCTTTTGTGTTTCTTGAACACATCCATTCCCTTCTAAGTTAAAGTGGTTTGATATTTACATTTCACATTTTGGGGTTCCATTTTAGCAACTTAGACATCCCAAAATTCTGACATGCAAATTTCCATGTCCAGTAGCCTTTGCTTAAAGAAAAGTACAAATTCAAAGGCCATTGACACATCCCTTAACAGATTGGACTTGGTATAGACAATTCTTGAGAGGTTGGACATGAAAACAACCTCTCAGAGACTTGGACCCTCCTTTAAGAGGCATAAATATGAGGCCATATAAACATGATCCTACAGACCATTCCTGTATAGGGAATGGCTTGAACTCAGACACATTATCTTCAAACAACATGTAGTTAAGAAAGATAGATATAATTTCCTAGAGGGGTTGGTTGGAAGAAACAAGGTTTTTTTGGCAAGAATTGCTTGCAAATGGCACTGCTAATAGAAACACAGTGAATATATTCAACACCATGAAAAAAAATGCCAAATACAATGAAGCATCCTTTCAACAAAGTTTCAAGGGAAAAGGGGTAGGGGATGATTGAGGGAGCAATTATAGGGAACTCCATTAAATTTTATGAATTTTATTACAATCTTTACATGTTACAATCTTTGGATTAAACATATTATAAATTTTTTATGAGCATATAAAAGGAAGAAATTTTGGAAACAAGAGAAGCAACATTCCCACTCATGCCCATACTCATATGTGTGCTTATGCTTACAAAAATAAGTAAGTTGCAAATCCTTCAAAAATCTGCCAGAGGCAATACAAGTATTGGCTTCTTTGTTTAGATTATAAAAATAAAGGTGTAATAGAAGAATAGCATATTGATCTAAAAAAATCAGAGCACCACATAGTGATTTTTGTAACCTCTAGAATGAAAAATGCTTAGAGAATTTGAATATTATGAGAGTGAGAAATCAAACATGAATTCTATTTCATTACAAGTATATTCCAATACTGAAGCTTTGCACATATGAGCAGTAAAAAATAGAACAAACGCGTAGAAGGAGGATAGACAAAAAACCAGTAACACATGAATCATTGAAACCTTTCAAACTTTTGTAGAGAGGAAACTATATTGATCTTGAAAAGCCCACATTACACACAATTTTTTTCCCAAAGAGTTCTGAAGCCTTTGTCCTTCTTTTTCATACAATATATATCAATATGCACAAAACTTTAAGATCCATAATATCTGGGAAATAAACCATAAAATATTACAACCTTTTTATGATACAATTTTCTAAACAAAGTCTATCCCTATTGAAAAAATTATGTGTATTCCATGTCGAGCTCTCGAGCTAGGAATCATAATACATGAATGTTTTTGTATCAGTTGGATCCAAATCATTTGTTTGGATTTCCAAACCTTTCTCTTTGGCATGTTGTTTTCCTATCGGAAAATGACATGCACAACATAACCAACTCTTGAGACACATCACAAGTTTTAAATATATGCATGTCAATATTATACTAGGAACAATGCTCCCAAGATGAGAATCTGGAATCACATGAAACATAAAGCTATTATAGGCATGTAAAGTAATACAGTCATTCACCTCTACAAACATTCAGACACTACATTAAAAACATCAATAACATCTAGTACACATAGTTAAGAGAAAATTAAGAGGGAAGATATAACAACAAACCTGACAAATCACCAATTGGATAGTTGTCCATCGACGAAGCATGCTCCCATGGAGGATGATCCATAGGAGCAAATGCACTAGTGGGATGTTGCGCCACTGCAAACATTTACACACTACTCCATTAAGAAATGGTTATTTCTACATAAACTAATCAAAACATGTTGATCTCGTCACTTTATGGAACTTACCCGGGTCAATAGAGGATGCATTGTTGGAACGAGGACAACCTTGATTTTTGAGATGTTGAAACTGAAATGGTTCATAATTGGGTGTAGGGACATTCAAATCAATTTCCAATCTGCCACTTTGTTTTCCTCTTTTGTTTTTCTTCTTAGGGCTAAGGAAACTCTTCTTTCTCTTCAAAGGTGACTGATAAGCACCCAACCCAAGGGTGAATTCATAGTCCATAATATGAATATCATTTGCATCATCCAACAATTTTGTAAACAAACCTACCAACTATTTTGTCTTGCTTGAAGTAGCAGTAGGGCTATTCCTTAAGAGGTCTATGTAGTCAAATAACTACTCTCTAGTCAACTAAAGTTCTTCAAAATTTGGATCTACATTGTTATCAACCATGATAATTGTGTCGACTCTGTATTAAGGTTTAGCTCCTCCATAGATATCTTAGGTGGGGCATTGAATGTATTGGGTGTGGTATCATGATCCAATAAAGAATTTGAATTCATTGTAGGGGAATAAAACCAACCTACCTTTATGGCATGCTTGCAAACGTTGCCACGAATAGACCATGGGAAATCATAGGTGAAAAAATTTGTGTCATGCCAAGTGATAAGTTATCGAATGTCAACTACACTTTGACTCCTTACCCAATAAGCATGAGATATGCATGAGGATTGCAATTGTTATCTGGAATTCTTCTATCGTTTTCCATTGACGATTCAAGTTGCTTTTCTTTCTTGTGTTTTTTCAAATATCCTTCTTTTTTCAAAATTTCCTTGAATCGATAACACGATTCAACATATGTGAGGAGAGTATAAAATAACTAATCCATCCTGCGAGAACATTTATTTCTATGATCAAATAGAAAGGAAGTCTTGAGATAAAAATGGTATGATTCCACAACATTATTTATCTCCTGATTTGCATGAGGAAAATCCCAGAAGCCTTTTACCCACATCCCTAAATGTAAAAACTCAATTTGTAAATATATATATATATATATATATATATATATATATATATATATATATATATATATATATATATATATATATATATATATATCTTATCTTTATGAAACAAAAAATGTATAAACACAATAAGAGTATATGCACTTACTAAACTTATCACCGGCAACCCAATTCTTGTGGAAATAGTCCAAAAAATTCACCTTAGTTGCAATTTTGGTGAAAAATCCATTTATTGCATTAGTCACTTCATCGTTCGAACAATTTTTGATGATATGGCCTAGTTCATTGAAAATATCTTTTCCTTTTTCTGGACTACTAGCTAACCTATTAACATTTTTTAGCCATGCCTTCCTAACATTCCAAACACACAATATTAATTCACACCTAGTGATGCTCCTGCCATATTTAATTCATTTTAAGTGAGAAATATTTATATTGAATACAAGTTGAAATGTCAAATAAGAAGATTGAGGTTACCTCAAAGCAATAATTTTAGCCAATGCATCATCAACCATAAAAGCACCATGTTGAGAATTCAATAGGGCAATGTATATGTTAATTCTCTTGACTTGATAACTGTTTGTGTTACCTTTTTACTTATTAGCTTTGATTTTTATTATTCCAATGTGCAATACATCAAACAGCTACCAAAACAGTAAGAACAATGACACGGTATATAGATTGCAAGCCAGGGCCTGAACCCCTCTTATTGAGGGGAAAACCCGAAAATATATTCTTATCTTTTAGATCTTTTAGTTGACGAATATCATGACCTAGACTTAGACAAATACCCTCCAATATCAAGTCTTCCTTTTCCTCTAGCTGCAATATCTTCGACCTCCCAATAAATCTGAAATTTTGCTAACCAACAATTGTTCCAACTGTTGTTTTCTCTCTAAGAGACTTTGATCTCCATTTGACTGCTCTTCCCTTGACTTCGCCTGCCTTGATATGGATCTTAGGGATAGTAGGAAGCCCTACAAGACCTTCAATTGCCTTCTTGATCTTATTGCTTCCAAAATAGAACTTCGGACTTCCCCAGAACAGAAACCCTAACTTTGCATTCCCAAAAGAATTTAGAGAGACCCAAACACTTTGAATTTCTCCATCCTTCTCTTCTTCACACTTCCTTCCTCGTCCTTTTGTTGCTTTCTTCTTCATATGAGAGATGAGTGAGTGAATGATCCAAATGGAGGACGAGTTCCTCTTATATATAGGCTTCTTCAAGGGTGGACATTGCTCTTCATGTAGGCCGACTTGACAGCTCTTAGGCTGACTTGATCTTGGAGATATTTTTGAAATTTTCAAGACAGAATATATTTCCTTTCACAATTTACAATGTGCCCATATGGTCTTTGTTGGGAATACTAGGGGGGGGGGGATGAGTCAATATTCCTTAGCAATTAGCACTTTTAAATATTTTCAAAGCATTAGTTAATCCTAAATTATTATTAATGTTTATGCATTAATAAGAGTACATAAAAGAATACAGTAAGCACAAACATTTTAGGTAGAAAACCCCTCCGGGTTAAAAACCACCGAATGCTTTTCTAATAAATTCATTAATATTCAGCCCCAACGGAAATGAAATCAACAACTTCCTAGAATTGTAGAAAATCATTCTTCTCTAGCTCCCACTGGAAGGATGCCCCAACACCCTGGTTTCTTCAGTAGTTAACTGAATGGATGCCCCAACATCCTAGACCAACCTACCACCCTGAAGTGTTCACAGGCTCCAACCTATAGGAAACTTCATGCACTAGCCTAGCACCTCCCTGCCACCCTATAATGACTGAAATGAGACAAGAGCGTGGACTCCCATATGAGGGACAACGATCCATGATACAATACGATTTAAAATGATTTTAACCAGACACCCAATCACGCTATGACCTGCAACCAAACCATGAAATCATCCCAACAAAAACTCCCATACCTCCCAATAATGCCCTTTCGACTTTAGGAAGATTGACTCTTTTACAGTAATGAATCTTCCAATGATGACACTTTTACAAATGACTCTTTTACAACTTTACAATGATGACTCTTGGCCTTGACACTTCATAATATGTAGATGGTTTTCATGTCTTCAAAGGATGTCCCATTGACTCTTGGCCTTGATCCTTCCTCACAATATGCAGATGGTTGTCATGTCTTCAAAGGATGTGCCGCTGCAATTCCTCCTTTGTTTTGATACTTCAGCTCTTTAATTATTTCTTTAAGTTGTACTTGAATCTTCTTCTACCTGCATGCAAAATTTTCCTAGCGAAACCAATCCCAAAAAAAGCAAAATACCCTTCAACTTACATATGCCTGCAAAACACATGTAAGTGCATAATAATGGATAAATACAAATTAAAATTACAATGCATACCTAAAGTGTGCTTGTCACTTTTTTTGTTTACTTGTTGCAGCAATAGAAAAAGACTCCCACTCTTGATATAGGCCTGAACTCTATTCAAGATTATATCGAGAACTGACCTAAAGATATATACAATAAAAAATGATGACAAACCCTAGACTTGTGATGGACCAAGTTCTAAGTACAACAACAAAGACCATTCCATCAACTATGACAAGACAAGTAACAAGAACTTACAACATCATAAAGATTTAACAAACTTGGTGTAGCATCAAGAACATGTAGCATTAAATGTGTAGTATCAAGAATAGGACATCCGAAAAACTAATTGTGACATATAGAGACATAGAGATATAACCGATACATTGTATATACTTACGTTGTCCTGCAAAATTATACGTCAGAAATGATACTTAAAATTCAAATGTAAACACTAATCATACATACCTTGTTGTAGGAGACTTACCCTTGACTGTTGATGTGTGGTCCTTAGTGCAGTGATCCTTGAATGCATGTTTTTTCTTGCCTTCTAGGAGCTTGATATTGAATTTGTTGTATCTATGTAATTTTGGATCTCCAGGGTCTGAAATTTCATCCTGTGGTAGCCCTCTGCATCCTCTTTCCAACCCCACATGTGTGATCAATATTGGATTATTCAAGAAAGAGTTATGCCCAATCTCCCACGATGGCCGGATTATAGATTGGTTCAGTAGAGCGAACTTGTACGAAGTGACATGTGTCACTGTTGCGACCTGTGGTCATGAAAATGCTACTCAACAAACCAAATTACATTTTCTTTCTCTGACTATTTACAAAATTTAAATTCAATGCTCAGAGAGAAAGTTAGGTCGATTTTCCCAACGTCAACTGTTTGACATGGAATTCAGGAGTCTGTAAAACCCTAATTTCCTCATATCATATCTCCGAAATTATAGCGAACCAAGATCTGAAATTCGATCATGAGGTTCAACAAGATTTTGGCTTAAATGGGTTTTAATTTTAGTTTTTGAAGCTTCATACAAAAAATTTTATAGTGCAAATTCCATGATGACCGGTTTGAAGCGACAAAATCCCTACTAGAGGAGGATGTGAGGGTCATTATTTATAGGAATGTCTTGAGTTGAGAGGGTCCTCAACAAGTGAATGTTGGAGGTATTTTAAGAGAAACTTTTTATTAATTATTGACAATTCAATGACCACAACCAATTATGAGTGCCATGCCACAAATCCATAGCGTTTTAGCCCACAAACTAGGGTTACTAACTTCAAACATGAATATATCTCAAACCGTGAAGAATTACTTGGTGTGCCACATATCAATGAAAACATCTCAATGAGTAAAATACATCTAGAAGATCCTTGACTTAGAATAGAGTAAGTTGTCAAGTAAAAATTCCCATGCAAGGTCGGGGTAGCCCATGGTGCTTCTTGGGTTGACATCAATGACAACCACTGATCAACAATCTCCCCCTTTGGAATTTATGGCAACACAAGTACTCCCCTTGCGATCATGACACCTATTCCTACTTCCTTCTCTCCCCTTTTGTCATAAATGGCAAAGGGTAACTCCCCCTGACAAACAACCATCTTGCGGACCTGTACACACCTCCACTCCCCCTTTCTACTCGAGTAGATAAGAGAAAGAGTCTAATGAAAACTTGGGAGAATCGCAAGCTTTTGGCAAAGATACTCAAATGCTTCACGAGGTAATGGTTTGGTAAATATGTCAGAAATTTGTTCCTTTGTGCCAACATATTGAGGCTTGATATTCCTTTCAATGACTAACTCTCTAATGAAATGATATTTAATCAGAATGTGCTTCATTTCGGAATGCATCACAACATTCTTGGAGATACTAATGGCATTGGTGTTATCGCAAAATATGGGAATAGGCTCATCAAACTTGACTTGAAGATCTTGTAAATTTTGCTTCATCTAGAGAACTTGTGTACAACAAGTTTTTGTTGTGATATATTCTGCTTCTGCTATGGATAACGATATTGAAGACTGTTTTTTACTTAACCATGAAACAAGACAACCACCTAGATAGAATGATGCTCCATTGGTACTCTTATGATCATCAACACTTCCTGTCCAACCTGCATCTGTATAAGCTTGGATAACCAGACCATTTCCTTTGGGATACCATAGACCATATTCCATTTTTCCCTTAAGATATCGAACAATTCTTTTGATGGCAATAATATGAGATTCTTTTGGTGCTGCTTGGAATCTTGCTACTTGTCGAACTTCCTACATCACATCAGGCCGGGAGGCTGTCACATATAGGAGACTACCAATCATGGATCGATACAATCTTTGGTCCACATCCTTTGACAAATCTTTTAAGCTTAACTTGAAACTTGTTATCATGGGGGTAAGGACTAGCTTGCAATCTTCCATCTAGAATTTTTTGAGAATTTCCTTGATGTACTTGGTTTGATATATGAATATTCCTTTATCCTACTAAGAAATATGAAGCCCCAAAAAGTATGTCAACTCACCAAGAATAGACATTTCAAACTCACTTTGCATTTTGGTGGCAAAGTCTTTACTTAATCTATCATCATTTCTTCCCAATATTATATCATCCACATATACCTCGATAATCATTAGGTTATCTTGATCCACTTTCACATAGATATTTCTATCAACACTTCCTTTCTTGAATCCTTATTGATGTAGATACATATCAAGATGATCATACCAAGCCCTAGGAGCTTGCTTGAGACCATATAGTGCCTTCTTTAATCTGCAAATGCAGTTTTCTTTGTCAGTGAGAAAAAAGCCTTCAGGTTGTTCAATGTAAACTTCTTCTTCCAATTCACCATTTAGAAAGGCTGACCTAACATCCATTTGGTAGACCTTGATTTTTCTTGAGCATGCATAAGCGAGAAACATCCTGATAGCTTCCATTCTAGGAATAGGAGAAAATGTTTCTTCAAAATTGATTCCCTCAACTTGTGCATATCCTTTGCAGACTAATCTTGCTTTATTCCTGGTAACCTATCTGTCCTCATTCAATTTGTTTATGAAGACCCATTTAGTTCCAATAACATTTTTATCCTTTGGTCATGGAACCAATTCCCAAGTGTCATTCTTCTCAAGTTGATCTAGTTATTCATTCATAGCTGCTGCGGAGTGTTCATTTTGACTAGCTTCCTCAAAATTACTAGGCTCAAAGGTCGCTAAAAGGGAAAGATGGGCTTGTTGTCATGAACGAAGCTGTCGAATTCTTTTGGTTCCAATTCCTTCATTTATGTTGCCGATGATATGATTTTACGGATGATTCTTTTGATACCATTCTTTTGAACCTTTTGGAGAAAATTCTTGTACATCTTGCTGATCATTTCTTATTTATTCTTGGTTGACTAGTGTTTCCTTATTTGATTGGTCTTGTTTTGGAGCTTCTTCTTCATCCTTCACAAATTCTACCTCAAGCCCCCTAGATTTTCTTGAAGAGACGATCTCATTGTTATCCTTTAGAACATAGGCTTCGTCAAAAGTAACATTTAAACTTTCAACTATTTGTTTTTGCCTTAGATTGTAGCATCTATAAGCCTTTATTTTGCACGAATAACCAACATAAATACCTTTGTCAACAAGGGAATCGAACTTACCCAAGTTTTGGTCTTCTCTTTTGATGTAGCATTTACTTCCAAATATTTTGAAGTATTTGACATTAGCTTTTTTTCCTTTCCATAGTTCGTACAGAGTCATGTTACAATTGTTCTTGAGCAGGCCTCTGTTTATAATGAATACAGCAGTATCAATTTATTGAACCCAAAATTTATCGTCTAAGTTTGAGTCTTTTAACATGGTTATAGCCATTTCCTCTGTGTTTTGTTTTTTCTTTCAACTACTCCATTCTACTATGGTGTTCTGGTTTTTGAGAATTGCCTTTTTATTCCATGTTCATCACAGTATTGTTGAAATGTTTTGGACATGAATTCTCCACCATTATCTGATCTTAGACATTTTATCTTCAAATCTATTTCATTTTCGACCAATTCCTTGTAGATTTTGAAACCTTCTAATGCCTTAAACTTTTTCTTCAGGAAACTGACAACTGTCATTCTGGTACAATCATATATCATTAAAATAAAGTATAATTCATCGTCTAAACCTTTTGTTCTCATAGGACCACATAGATCAGTATGTATTAATTCCAATGGACGTGACGCAAAATGTTCCTTTGTCTTGAACTTGACTTTTGTTTGTTTGTTGTGTTGACAAGATTCACATATCGTATTGGTAGGTTTTTAGTTTTTTGATATTTCTCTAAATGCTGCCTTTTTGCTAATATTGACCAAATTTTCGAAATTTATATGTCCCATTCGTTTGTGCCATAACCAGCTCTCATATTCTTTTGCCAAGAAACACCCTTTAAGTGTCTCATCTAAAATATATATGTCGTTTGGAGATCTTCTTGTTGTAGCCACAATTTTACAAAACTTGCTTTTCCTGATTTCACATTTCTTTGAGTTGAATAACATTGTGTGTCCTTGATCGCACATCTGTCCAACACTGAGTAGATTGTGATTCATATTTTCAACCAGAAAAACATCCTTTGCTAATGCATCCTTGCTTCCAAGAGTGATCGTACCTGCTCATATGACGTTTGAAGACCTGTCATTTCCAAAATACAATGTTCCATCCATATTTTCTTTCAAGGATAGGAACTTATTTCTATCTCCAGTCATATGCATTGAGCAACCACTATCAACATACCATATGTTTATGTTTCTTTAAGCCTTGAGAGCGAGAGCACACCTTTCAGTCTTCCTTTTCCATACTTGTTCATTATGATTTTGCGAGAATTCCTTTGAATAACTTCCAAGTCTGCAATCTTTGGCCAAGTGTCCAAAAGTGTTACATTTGTAACATTCGACATCATCTCTCAAATTATAAGATTTGTTGATATTCTACTAAGTTCTGGAGTATCCATTTCTGAGAGATCTCCTGGAATTGTATTCATTCCAAACGTACATGCGACATTTTGTAGCTCTATGTCCAAACCTTCCACATGAATAACAATGACCATAAAATATAGGTCACTACCTAGGAGAAAATATTCTTCGAGGAATTGTCTTCCAAGGTTCTAAGTTCTGTGAGTCTTGATTTATCGATCTAGCTGGGAGATCTACCTGCTTGATAGATTTTGCATATCCATCTTCTTTAGTTGTCATAGGAGTTGACTCCTTTTCAAATTTTTCTTTGTAACCAGGACCAATCTTGTGGCTGCATGTTCGCTGGTTTCTGATGAGTTCGTCCAAAGTCTTTGAGTTGTTGGCATATTTTTGAAGATTTTTTTCCATTTTTTACTTGCTTTCATAAAGAAACAATTTCAACTTCCAATGCTTCTCTTTCCTTGTTGCTTTTATTTAATTCTTTCCTAAGCGATTCTTGAATTCATTTGTATTCTTCAACCTTGATTTTAAGATTTAGGACTTGTTCCCTTTCTATCTCTAATTCATCTTCAAGAGTGTTGACATGCTTCTTCTCGGCCTTGAGCTCTTTGATAACCCTAATCACTTCATTTTGAAATTCAACCTCATTCATTTCTTCTTCTTCATCAGGTGCCTCTTGCTTATTGTGCTTGGCCATAAACAGTACTCTTTTGTTGAATTCTTCTTCGTTATCACTGTCTTCTTCGAATGAGGAGCTATCTTCTCTGGAGAAGAAACTTTTCTTAACCATTTCTTCCTGCCTTGCTTGTTGAACTTCCTAGGACTTTTCTTTCCTTTCATAACAAACTCATTTTTGTGAGGACATTTGGGTGCAAAATGCCCAACCTCAACATAATCAAAACATGTTAATGAAAGTTTACCTTTGAATTTTCCCGTACCTACTCTCATTTTCTGCATGAAATATGCAAACTCTTTATCTGAGAATTCTTCTTCATCTTCTTCCTTTTCCTCATCCTTACTATTGCAAGTTTTTTCTTTCAGAGTCTACTTGTCCTTACTATTCTTCTTGGATGTGGAAAGTTATGTTTCTAAGTGATATGTGCCATCCTTTTCTTCAATCCTCATTTCATATGCCGTAAAAATTCCATGCGATTCATCTATGTTGAGATTGGTTAGATTCGATCTATCTTCCAAGACAAATACCTTAGGGTTAAATATTGCTGGCAAGGTTCTAAGCATCTTTCCGACAACAATTTTCATTTCAACAGGTTCAACCAAACCTTCCAATGTATTTTTTGTTTCATCAACACGCTGAAAGTATGCAGCAATATCTTCATCTTACCTCATTTTGAGTTGCTCAAAATTTTCCCTAAAAATTTGAAGTTTTGCTTCTTTCACCTTTGAGTCACCTGCATATATATTTTCAAGCTTTCCCCATACCTATTTAGTACTTTTGCAACTCAATACCTTAAGATAAATATATTAAAAATAACCACTAATAGTAAGATCTTTAGCCTTTGCATCATATACCATATTTTTCTTACGTTGTTCATCTTGGGTCAGTGTGAATCCTTTGTCAACAATTTCCCATACTTCGCATCCTTGCGCCAGCAAATGAACCTGCATTCTTCCACTCCAAAGTGCATAGTTATTTCCATTAAACAAAGGAACTATATTCTTAGTATACTCCATGATCTCCTTCTAGCTTTTAGACTGCTATTGAAGGAACCAAGCTCTGATACCAATTGTTGGAAATACTGAGAGGGGAGTGAATCAATATTCCTTAGCAATTAGCACTTTTAAATATTTTCAGAGGACTAATTAATCCTCAATTATTATTAATGTTTATGCAGTAATAACAGTAAATAAAAGAACACAATAGGCACAAAAATTTTAGGTGGAAAACCCCCTCTGGGTCAAAAACCACCGAATGCTTTTCTAATAAATTCTTTAATCTTCAGCCCCAACTGAAATGAAAGCAACAACTTCCTAAAATTATAGAAAGGGATTCTTCTCCAGCTCCCACTTGAAGGACACCCCAATTCCCTAGTTTCTTCTGTAGTCAACTGAATGGAAGCCCCAACATCCTAGACCAACCTACCACCTTGAAGTGTTCACAGGCTCCAACCTGTAGGCGACTTCATGCACCAGCCTAGCACCTCTCTGCCATTCTATAATGACTGAAATGAGACAAGAGTGTAGATTCATGTACCAGGGACAATCATCCATGATAAAATATGATTTACAATGATTTTGACTGAACACCCAATCACACTATGACATGCAACCCAACCATGACATCATCCCAATAAAGACTCCCATACCTCCCAATAATGCCTTTTTGACTCTAGGCAGGTTGACTCTTTCATAATAATGATTCTTCCAATGATGACACTTTTACAGATGACTCTTTTACAACTTTACAATGATGACTCTTGGCCTTGACACTTCTTCACAATATGTAGATGGTTGTAATGTCTTGAAAAGATGTCCCATTGACTCTTGGCATTGATACTTCTTCAAAATATGCAGATGGTTGTCATGTCTTCAAAGGATGTCCCCTACAATGCCTCCATTGATTTGATACTTCAGCTCTTAAATTATTGCTTGAAGTTGTACTTGAATCTTCTTCTACCTGCATGAAAATAAATTTCCCAGTGAAACCAATCCCAAAACAAAACAAAATACCTTTCAACCTACCTCTGTCTGCAAAACACATGCAAGTGCATAATAATGAATAAATACAAAGTAAAATTACAATGTGTACCTGAAGTGTGCTTGTCACTTTTTTTGTTGACTTGTTGCAGCAGTAGAAAAAGACTCCCACTCTTGATATAGGCCTGGACTCTATGCAAGACTCTATCCAGAACTAACCTAAAGATATAGACAAAAAAAACTGATGACAGACCCTAGACTTGTGATGGACCAAGTTTTAAGTACAACAATAGAGACCATGCCATCAACTATGACAAGACAAGTAACATGAACTTACAACATCATATAGATTTAACAAACTTGGTGTAGCATCAAGGATATGTAGCATAAAATGTGTAGTATCAAGAATAGGACATCCGAAAAACTAATTGTGACATATAGAGACATAGGGATATAACCGAGACACTGTATATACTTACGTTGTCCTACATAAAAATATGTCAGAGATGATACTCAAAATTCAAATGTAAATACTAATCATACATACCTTGTTGTAGGATACTTACCCTTGACTGTTGATGTGTGGTCCTTATTGCAGTGATCCTTGAATGCATGTTTTTTGTTGCCTTGTAGGAGATCAATATTAAATATGTTGTATTTATGTAATTTTGGATCTCCAGGGTCTGAAATTTTTTATTGTGGTATACCTCTGAGTCCTCTTTCAAACCCCATAGGTATTCTCAAGATTGGATTCTTCAAGAAAGACTTATGCCCAATCTCCCACGATGACCTGATTATAGACTAGTTCAGTAGAGCGAACTTGTACGAAGTGCCACATGTCATTGTTGCGACCTTAGGTCCTAAAAATGCTACTCAAAAAATCAAAGTCCGTCTTCTTTCTGTGACTATTTACGAAATTTGAATCCAATTCTCAGAGAGAAAGTTATGACAATGTTCCCAACGTCACCTATTTGACATGGAATTCCGAAGTCTACAGAAACCTGAACTTCCTCATATCATATCTCTGAAAATATAGCGAACCAAGATCTAAAATTCAATCATGAGTTTCATCAAGATTTTGTCTCAAATTGGTTTTACTTGCATCTTCTGAAGCTTCACACAAACAAAGTTAAAACCAAAATTCCACGATGACCTATTTGAAGCCATAAAATCCCTACTAGAGGAGGATATGAGGGTCATTATTTATATGAATGCCTTGAGTTGAGAGGGTCCTCAACAAGTGAACGTTGGAGGGATTTTAGGAGCAATTTTTTATTAATTATTGACTATTCAATGACCACAACCAATTATGAGTGCCATGCCACAACTCCATAGGGTTTTAGCCCACTAATTGGGGTTACTAAATTCAAACATGAATATCTCTCAAACCGTGAAGAATTACTTGTGATCCAAATGGAAAATGGCATCAACTCATGGTACTCATCCACCCATATTATTCATCGACCCATGGAATTTACCCATGGTATTGTAAATGGAATCTGCCCGTGGTATTGTAAAATCCACCCATGGTATTCATTCACCCATGGAATTGACCCGTGGTATTGTAACTGGAAAAATACTATAAGTAACAAGTCACATTTTGTAACAGGATAGATTCTCTGCCACAATGTAGCCTTTATAGTTATTATCGGTTTTAATAAAAAGTTTCTTTGTGGTTTTTTTTATTGGGAATTATCCTCTTTTTTCTTCTGGCATTTCAATTTTTTCAGATCTTGGGGGTCCTTCCCCCAAGATCCATTTCATTCTTTTAGATCTTGGGGGTCTCCCCCCAAGATCCGGATTAGTGGTTTCAGAGCAGGTTATGATTCCATAGGAATGCGGGTTTGATGCATATTTTAGTTTCGAATTTTGCAGAAATATTCAACAAACTTCAGGCATGTGCTACATCCTCCACAGAGCATTTTCTTGGGCCAAGCGGGAAGAATTTTTCTTTTTTCATTTTTTGCAGGAATGTTTTTAGGCGGCGACTTTGTAGATCAGATCTGAAAAATTTGGTACAAAATATACAAAAAAAAATATTAGATCTAGATTCCTTGTGAAAAAATACCAAAATTAAAAAAAAAAATTTGGCCGAATCAGAGTCCAGATGAGGGAGATATCGTTGATTTAAAATCAGCTATGTTGTAGAATTTTTTTTTACGACAACTGGTGGACAGAAACTATTCTGTCATTTTTTGAAGTTTTTGTGCAGAATTTCAGAAAAATGATTGTATATCTGAGCTCCTCTTGAAATATCACCCAATTTTAAAAAAAAAATTGGTCTAATCGGAGTTCGGAAGTGGGAGATATCGCTAATTTCAAATCAGCAATTTTTTCAGAACTTTTATGATGGCAGAACTGTTACAGTACGAATCTGAGATTCTAGAGTGTCCACATAAGGATTTCCATCACATGGGAAGATGAAAAATGGTCTTTCTACTTCCAAAAACAGGTTATAATAAATATTCTGAGTTATATTGACTTAGTTATGCCCATTTTAATTCTGGAGCAGCATTTGGAGTGGGTTCCCATTGGAGACGTGCCCTCCCACTCCACTTTAGTAGGCACCTACTTCACATTCATCAGTTTCAACATAGCAGCATTCGGCTTGGGTTATTTGGAGACCTGCCTTCCCACCCCAGGCTATGTAGGCACCTGCTACTTCATCAGCAACCAACATCACGGTTATGGGTCATCCACAAATCCACACTTCATCGAAGTCCATTTGCTAGGCCAAACACTGTCATCATCACAGTTGGTCACAAGAATTACAGGGTATCTCTATCCTCAGATCTTCGTTTATCATGATTATGGGTTAACCACATAAAACCTTTATCTTAAGTGGCTCTTCATATTCAACAAAGGCTTCGCAGGAGGGAACTTTACGCAATGGGGACCGTTGCTTCTTAAGGAGGGAGGAATGATCCGAATGGAAAATGGCATCAACCCATGGTACTCATCCACCCATATTATTCATCGACCCATGGAATTTACCCATGGTATTGTAAATGGCATCTGCCCGTGGTATTGTAAAATCCACCCATGGTATTCATTCACACATGGAATTGACCCGTGGTATTGTAACTGGAAAAATACTATAAGTAACAAGTCACATTTTGTAAAAGGACAGATTGTCTGCCACAATGTAGCCTTTATAGCTATTATCGGTTTTAATAAAAAGTTTCTTTGTGGTTTTGTTTATTGGGCATTCTCCTCTTTTTTCTTCTGGCATTTCAATTTTTTTAGATCTTGGGGGTCCTTCTCCCAAGATCCATTTCAATCTTTTAAATCTTGGGGGTCTCCCCCCAAGATCCGGATCAACTTGGCATGCCATATATCAACGAAAACATCTATACGAGTAGAATACATATAGAAGATCCTTGACTTAGAATAGAGTAAGTTTTCAAGTCAAAATTCCCATGCAAGATCAGGGTAGTCCTTGGTGCTGCTTGGGTTGACATCAATGACAACTAGTGATCAACAGTGTTTCATATATGACAATGACTTATATACCTAGGAAAAACCCTAGAAGAGCTTTAATGAGTTCTTGACCTATAAAATAAATTCCTTGGGCAGGAAACCCAAGCTTGATAATAATAAAAATAATTTATTTTTCATTTTATATATACAAGAGTACATTTCATAATAATGAAGACTAAACCTGTTTACACATTCTTCAACATATTGACCTTCCAATCATGAAGAAGTTGATAACACCTATGCATTAGGTGCTCTAACCACAACGATATATCTTGTGATGCACTACGTGACATCACCACCCATGCAATAGGAACATCGCTTTATTGCTCGTTAAACACCACCAATGTGTACAACTGATACTGTCATATTAAAAATGAAGTTAATTTTACGCCATTAACCATATTGAATCATTATAATAAAAATGATTTCACTAAATGAATCATTGCAAAAATACTAACCCCATATTTATTTGTGTTGAATGTTGAATCCATCTTATTAAGCTATTATGGGATAACTTAACCATAGTGTCCAACATCCATTTTGTTTGTATTCCAGCTATAAAAGGGACATTTTCACCATTCGGATTTTGGTAAAAGAAGAAATCATTTTGGTGTTTTTCATACCAAAGATTCACACTCCTTTTGTCTTTTTATGAAGTTGGTAATATCCTTTAATCAGATGATTATAGATGTTTGCAACATCTTTTATTCATAGGAAAAAATGCCTATCCCGATCTGTGACATCTACGTCAATATATTTTTTAATATGCATTTTACAAACTGAGTCAATTGGCACTTGTAGAAAAAACAACTTTCAACATAAGAAACCATGTCCCTTGAAAGCCTTGGCTGATGCAGAGACCTAGCATCACTTGAAATGTCATTTTTTCCATGACAGGGCCATCCTTCCCCATCTTCATGATCATACATGTTGTATGTTATTATTGCTATCTCGGTGGATTTGAACCATAACCTTGACAATAAAATGGCACTGACAACCCGTCTTCTTCACAAATGAATTCTTTCGTTTGGTTGTACATTTTTCTCTATTGTCCTCTGGACCATATGAGCAAGCATAACTACATAAAAAAATTTAAGAAAAAAATTATGACAAATAACAAAGCATTATTAATACCAATATCTAAAGAAGGCATTTCTAAAATACTTACAGTTCCCATCGCAGGGCAGAAATACCCCTTAAGCTTAGATCTTTGGTTGAGCCTGAAGTTTTGGTTTTTCTTCAGGAAAAGGTACATGGAGCCTCTGGGTTCATTTCCTTTCCTTTAATGAAGTCATCGACTCTATGTAGAGGAATTTTTTCAACTCAATCAATACTCATGTTGGCCTTAGATATTTTAGACCAGACTAAATCTTTACCAAAAAATATGATTTTCTCTTTAGGGTCTTACACCTCAAGGCCCATTATAGCCTTCCATTTCTTTGCTATTTTGTCTCACAATCTACAAAAAATAAGGAAACATATTAGGAAACCTATTGTCCCAATGAACATTTACAAGTAAAAAATTCAATGAACCTAACTCCCTCACATCATGTTCAAAATATCACACTCTAGCTTGCAAAGAAATAACACAAAGGGGAGATGACTCTTCTCTATTTGCTAGAATGTATGGAATAAGAGAACTCTGCATAATGGACATAAAAACTACTCTAAGCTCTAAATTTGTTTGGGAATGTATTCATAAATAAATCTCATGTAGATTTGAATGATGGGCCTTGGAACAACTCTAGAATGTGCTTGAATGATGGAAAATATCTCAACTATCTACCATATAAACACAAATTTCTGAGTACTGTGAAAAGATAACCCACTGGCAGGCACTGAGGGCCATGGTTTTGCAAATGGAACTAGCCTTGATCCTTTTGTTGAACATATAGTTTGGTTACACCACATTTCCTACTGTGTACCACTGTTAGGGTTTTTGAGGTTGTTGAATTCATCTTCCTAAGTTAAATTTAGATTTTTTTTGGTTCCTGCATATATTGAATGTGATTATTCAGAAAACTCAGACAGCGTTGAACATGACTGTTATAGACAATTTTGTGCCTTACAGCAACAGGCATGAATTGTCAATAATCCAAGGGATCCAAAGTTCCCTAAACATGATGTTCCTACCCCTAGAGGAACAAGGTCAGCAAACCAACAGCTCTCAGATCAGTTCTCCACCTGAAAACACTCAAAAACAAGCAATCCTGAAATCAAAGTAGGTGCTCCACTAGGCTTCTGCGCTGAAACTCAGATCCTCCATGGTGTACCTGCGTTGCAAAGCAAGTGGAACAAAGGCCACCTGCGCTGAGCGAGATGGGACAAGTGGCACACTGAGTCATTGCTCCAAAAATGACACTTGGATCAGGGATTTCGCCTTGTGATGAGTCAGAGGCTCTGTTTCTCCAAGTGGAAGCAAGGTTCTCCAAGTGGACTCAAGAACTGAAGATCAACTAAAGATTAACTGAAGAGAGAGAGGACACAAGGCAGCTACACATCAGTTGCAAGCTAACTCATCCTTTCTCAATTCATCTATATATTGAGCTCTCTCCTATGGGCTCAGGAGGCTGGAATTTTGTGCAAAGTAATGATATGCTGTTGGTTTCACTATAGAGCTATTGGGTGATTGCTTGAGAGAGGTGAAGAGGAGAAATTCTTTCTGCTGGGAGGTGTTGCTGGATTAGGACCTTCAATGGTTGTAACACTCTCAGAACCTTTACTTCTTCATTAATAAAAGCTATTGAGGTTCTTCTATATGCTCTTGTTTCAATGATATATTGTGATGATTGTATATTTGATTTACACTAATCTATGAATCAGTTATGATTGCATGTTGCTTGTAGTTTCCTTCTTTGCTATTTTGCAGGATCTCATTGTAGCTGGGCCAGCAATAGAGCAAGGATCTGGGAGCAAGCAGCCATAAAGAAGAGTTTGGATTCGACATTAAGCGCAAGGCAACGGTTAGTGCATTTATCTACTCTCTTTTGCTTTCATAAAGAAGTAAACCTTAAGTAGTTTTCTTTACAGTTGTTGCTGAGGTACTATCACCCTTAGAGTGGGATAGGGTCATCCGAGTCGGATACTTTTCCCTACAACAAACTGGCGACTCCGCTGGGGATCGTATCTGTTTGATTGTGTTTGTAGTATTTTGCTATTCTTTTCCTGAACAAAAGAGTACCAAATCGAAAAGCTTTTGACTATATCAAAAGCAAAGTAGAGGGCAGCTACTCTAGCTCATTTCTGAGCAAGTTCATGATTTGAAGAGCTGATCTACAAGGATCCTTGTAAGCTCTTAGTGATAGCTTTTCACCTTCCTTATCATCCCTTTGAGTGTGCTTGACTGATTGCTTCTGATTTGAGCAAAAACTGTGCATTTTTGAGAAAATTATGACCCGAAAACTGTGAAAACGCAACTTTCGTTTTCCAAAGCAGGTAGTACACAGGCTACCTGCTTTGCAACGCAGGTCCCGAAGGGGCTACCTGCGCTGAGAGCCAGACTGGCTGTGCAGCACCTGCGTTGGCCCAATTTTGCCTAGTGCTGTTGGGGTTTCCTCCTTTTCTCTTGCCTGTTTTCACTATAGATTTGGCTGCCAGTTACCAGTCTTGCACCTGTTCTGAAACCAACATTACTTGCCATCATTCTGCCTCTGTTATATAACGAAATTGTACTTGTTATTTTGTATTTCTTAATCATTTACAATTTCCCATAACGAAGAGTAAACTAGTCTTGCTTTTGGCCTCTTAGATCTGAACCTGTGTTAGGCATTTTGTTGGTCTAAAGAGTTAGCTTGTTTGCTGTCCATAGCTGATTAGTCATTTTACTTTCGTCATTATGGTTTGATTTCATGCATTTCCAGTGATTAAGCAAGTAAATCTTAAGGTGTCTTTTGATTTTGGACAAGCTTGTTTGTTTTCACTTTAAATCGAAGTCAAAGTTATATAACAACTTTCTTTTTGTAACCCATCTACATTAAGAAAGGGAAAAGAAAATACATGCATTGTGCATTTTGCATTTGAAAAAGTTTGCATGATGATTTAGGAGAAAGTGCATTAGTTTGTGCTGTATGAGCTGTGTGAAAAGAATTTGCCTTTCTTCTCCCTCAGTAGTTAAGATTTTCATCAGTCAAAAAGATTTGAAAAAGCTTGCTTCTCATCTTAGGCTGCATTTAGGAATTTGTCATATACATCTCGTGGTGAACCTTGAAAGGCAAACTTTAAAAAGATCAACTTAAAATATATTGAATGAACCTAACAACGCATTGTAACATAACGCAAACATCTAGAGGTCTAGGTAGAGACGTGTTCCGGCGTCGTTAAACATAGTGACTGTCGATCTCTACGAAGGTGGGTGATTCCTCCTGAGAGTCGGTGGCACTAATACGGACTTGTGCTCCCACATACCGTCGCGTATATATTGGGAGACCCCTATAGGCAATTATCCTTTATCCATAGGAAGCCGTGTCGGCTGCCCTACTGATCGCGATGCAGTGAACACAGCATTCACGAAGATCGACCACCCGTACCGTAAAACGTATTCTGTGGTTTCGTGAAAAGTTTGGCACACCCTCTGCCTAGATCTCCAGAGCAGTTTCTTTTGGCCCTTTTCAAACTCTATAACTGAAAAGGTCCAACCGAGCATTTGTCACTTCGGGCTCGTTAATACATCGAAGGAGACTAGAGTCATCTTTAGCTTTTTCTCGACTCTTAAAACATGAAAAAGCAAAGTTATGTTTAAAAGCGTCTAATAAAATTCATTCAAATCGGAAACACAAATTTTCCCCTTTATATTTTAGTTGATCGAGTAATCCGCAATCGTGGAAGAAAGTCAATTGAATATCCGTCGTTCTCGGAGGCTTGCGAGTCAACCGTCTTTGTCTCCGGAATCGAAAACAATCCGGGCAAAGCGAACTCGTCGAACCAGTTCAAAATCTCCTTTAAAAGTTAGAACAAGTGTTCCAACAACATCTGAGATTCTGGTTACTCCAAACATTTCCGGAAACCCTGCCTCCATAGAAGAAGTTCAACCACCACAGAGGGACAGTAATACTGATCCTAGTCTGGGGGCAAATACTTGTATGACTGAACCAGTTCCATCTGTAACCGGTCCAGAGAGTTTTGTTCCTCAAACATCTGTCGCTGTCGATACAACCCCTTCTTCGACACCGGAAATCTTTTTCGGACCTGACGGTCTTCCTCTTCCACCTGGTCTGATTGCGATAGAGGAAATTATAGAGGAACCGCAAGTATCCACTCCAACTCATTTTGGAGTAGGGGTCACTCTATTTCCTGCTACAACAGAAGTTTGTCCATCACCGGTGGAAATTCCTGTAGAATCACTAGGCAATCAATTGGATAGACTAAAAATGTCTGAACAACCGTCGACATCTAGGACTGTGTCAAATGACACGGCGACGGCAGAATTACCTGCTGCAAATCCAACAATGTTCGCCGGCATACCATCTGTCCCAACTAGCTCTCAATCGCTAGAAGGAGTCCACCAAGGGACTATCTCGACAGTATGGTCTGTTCCTGTTTATTCCGGAGTAATGTCTGGTAACTCTTATGGTGAGACTCATCAAATTGACCCTTTTGGGAATCTAATTAGGCCATCCAGTCCTCCAGGACAATCAATTGCCCTGAGTTCTGGATTGCTACCGTATGGGGGGCAGTATGCCCTTTCATTACCCCCTCCGGGAGGGTACCCATACGGGAGTTCTCAACCTTATTCAAGTTATGGTGGAATTGCAACGAGTAGTTGGGTACCTATGCTATCCCAGCCACCAAGAGTTGTATATTCTATGCAACAGTGTGTACCTGTGACAAACATCCCAACTACACCGGCTATTGTGACCGTGTCGCAAGTTCAAACAATGCATGTTGTATGTCAACCTCAGGTTTCTCAGGTTCTCATGCAACAGCCCCTTGACACTGCGACCCAACCACAATCGCCTACTGGTGGGGCAACACAAGTACAGTCGGGTACAACTACCCCACATCTTGGTCCAATGGTTAGTATAGCGCAACAACCCATGGTGTCGCAACCGTGGATAGTGCAATACCAACAGCCGCAATTCCAACAAGTGTACCAGGGTTCTGAACAGCAAATATTTGCGAATACGGGACAACCATATATCCAAAATGGTCAAAATCAACCACTTTATAGTGGTCAAGTCCATCAACCGTATCAGTCATACCAACATCAACTCCATTATGCTGGTATGCAAAGACCAACTGTTCAAGCGATTCCATCGTACCCTGGTTACGCTTCACCTAACTTGAATCAACAGTTACCATTCGTGGCGACTTTAGAGTTGCCTGATTTACATCGGTTAACCAATGATCCAATTGCTTACGCCCCATGGTGGCCAGTGATTCCGCACAAACTTCCATCCGACATTCCTAAATTCAATGGAAATCCAGGTGAAGACCCGTCGAATCATGTGATGACATTTCATCTATGGTGTTCGTCGAACACTTTAAATGACGATTCGATAAGGCTTCGCCTCTTTCAGAGGACATTGACAGGTCCAGCGGCAAAATGGTATATAGAATTGCCTAGAGCTTCGTTCGACAATTTTGGCTCCCTTGCCACGACATTCTTAACCCACTTTCAATTACCAATAAGGTATGAAACGGGAACAGAGATATTGACTAACTTCAAACAGACAACCGCAACTCATATATCAGATCATATACATGAGTGGCGACGTCGACGAAGAATGGTTAAAACATACGTTCCTGATCAGCTTTTAGCTGAGTGGTTTATAAAGTCGTTACTTCCGGCCATAACGGAAGATGTGGCAAAGGGGGGAGTCGTAACAGAAGAGCAGGTTATCGCTCGTGCACAATATTTGGACTTAGTATATACTCAGTCCGGCACGCTCTATGACAAAATACCAGATGCCCCTAGACCAGAGTTTTCAATCCCTCCTCCTCCTAAATCAAATAGTGACTCTCATGCCGGCGATGGTGTGATTGGCACGACAAACACGAATCTGAAAAGGACCAATCAAAAGAAGGCCCGTAAGGATTCGAATCAAAATGCGCATGAAGAAGTTCTTGCTTCGGAAGTAAATGCCGTATCGACAGATAAGGGCAAAGAAACCGGTCAACCAGGAAGCAAGAAAAATCAAAACAAAGGGAAGAAGAAGAAACAAGGAGAGTCATCTCCTCGAAAAACTTCTTCAAGCCCTCCTCGAGATAGGAAACCACCTTATGGGTGTCAGATATGTGATGAGGATCACTGGACGAGAGAATGTCCATACAAAGCTGATCTAAAAAGATTCTTAAAGAGTTCGCAAACTCCAGCTGTGTTAACTGATCCGTTTCCCGATCGAGGAAAAAATCTAGTTGGTAGTGGAAATGCTTCACCGTCGCAAGTGCTTATGTTATCGATGTCGAAGCAACAGAATGATGCTTTGATTTCGACAAGGAACAAAGATTACGGGAATCCACAGGTGTCGAACGATAAAGGTAAAGATCAACCTAGCGGTTCGACAACAACTTCGGCAGAAGTTGTACCCCCCATCACACATGAATTAACAATAAAACCGCCAAAGGGAGTAGTACACAAGTCGACATTTAATCCTCGTGCCAGAGCGGCACAACATTATAATATAGTGGAAGATTTGGCGCAATCGCCATCTGCTATGTCGACTCTTGAAGTACTACAAAATTGCCCATCCCAAAGGCAGGCATTGTTATCAGCAATTGGTGGGGTGGATCATAAAGATTCCAATCTTGTATCCTTTGATCACAAAGGATATGATCCTCAGTTACCAGCTCAACTAGCTTTCCTCGTCCAAGTGAAAGCCCTCAACAAAACTGTTCATTGAACAATTATTGATGAGGGGGCATCGACATGTATTATGTCGATGAGTTGCTGGAAAACTTTAGGATCCCCAAACTTGTCGCAATCATCGACAACATTAAAAGCATTCGACAGAAGGACATATACCCCTTACGGTATCCTTAGTAACTTGAAAGTTGAACTAGGGGGAAAAACAGTAGAAATAGATGTTGAAGTCATCGATGGCAATCTTGACTATAACATCCTACTGGGAAGACCATGGATTTATGCCATGGAAGCTGTTGTGTCGACCTATTTTAGGAAAATCGCATTCCCCTTTCAAGGAGGGATTACGATCATTGACCAACAAAATTTCCTCCCTAATGGTTCACAAGTTACAGGAAGCGTTCCTCTGATCCATGGAAGCGACCATTCGTTTCAAAATATCGGAGTAGGCCTACTAAAAGATCCTACATTAATGGGAACTTTCACCCTTCCGCCAACGTTCATTGTGGGAGAAGTGGCGACAGTAGGAACCTGCAATATGATATCTTCCGCACAAAAGATGTCAGAAAACGATATCAGCATGGATCATGCAAAGGTTTTGTCCCCAAGCCCAATGGAAGTATTGTAGCAATCAATTTTCTTGGCCTGGGGGGCAACCCCAAATCAACGCTCATCAAGCGTTTGGATAGATAGGTCTAGAGAATATGGCACCCCTTTAAGTCCTTGGTCGCGAGTGCATGGAACTGACAAAGGAATAGTCCAATCAATGGTAATTAACGGGGCACCATGGAATGATTCCCACCATCGCTCCCTTCTCCCGGGTTGTGGGGAAGATACTCAAAATAACCTTTATCATCCTTCAGTTTTCGATTTTCTATCAAGTACTGTAAATACAGTGGGCAATGAGGATAGTTCTTTTACTATGTCAACCTCATTAAAAAATGAAACGATCCCCTTTCCAGATCTCAATGGTAAACCTTCATTCCAACCAACAAAGTTGAATGCAATGAAGCTCGGGGGGCATGCACCTCGATTTGCGTTATTATGCTGGGGGCATGCAAACATATCGTCGAGCAGTTTTAGCAATGTTCATGCTCGTTAAAAAATAAACGCAAGAATCGAGCAGTTTTTGTATAGAGTTCATGCTCGTTAAAAAATAAACATAAGTTCTAAGCAATCTTTCCTTAGCAGTTCAAGCTCACCCAAAAAAAATGAACCGGTAAATAACCTTGAGAAATGTAACCTTTGACTGCCATGTTAAAGCCCTTGGTCGTGTTTATATGCCATCACCTCCATCCGTTCATTTGGCCAATCGTTCATCTCCATATGTTTGTTTACCCATTTTGAGGAACAGCTGCGAAGAGTGATTTCACTTAGCCATCCTTGTGACACTGCCGTGATTGGAAAATTCCAACCTGTACCTAGAATCTGCTGCTATCCCTGATCATCACTCGTTCCTCAAAAGACGAGTCTTCTTTGAGCTCTTTTCACTGACTCGTAAAATATGAAAAGTTTGCCGAGTTTTGGCCTTCCAGCTCGTTAAAAGGACCGGAAGAGCTATCCCTCCTCTAGATTTTAATCTTTTTGGACCTGAGGGATTATTGCACAAAAAGATCGAGCGCTTGTTTTGTTCGGCTCGTTAAAGAAATCAAAAATTCATCCCTTTTGTATTGTTTTATACTTTTTCGGACTTAAGGGATTAGATGACGAAAAAGGAATTTTGGAGTTAACTTTCCATACCTTTTCAGACTCTCTAAAAATGAAAAGGACCGAGTTTTCCTTGTCGTTAGACTCGTTAAAATGATTAAATAGCGACAAACTTGTCTTTAGACGAGAACGAGTTTCCCTATCGCTAGGCTCGTTAAAACATAGCGATGGGCTTGCCCGAAGGGCAGGTTATAGAACAAGCATATGTTATCCTCCTCAAGCTTGACAAAAATAAAGAGGTACTGGTCAGCAATGACTGGGGAAAAATTGGGAGAACCTCACAGCATTAATGGTAGCAAGTCGCTCTTGAACATGACACTTTGTCCTCCGTATCACATCGGGTTGGGTTGTTTCATTCACCGGTCTCATAACCATGGTCCTCGCCACACCATCCACAATTGGGGTAATGCTACCAATCCATCACATCAGTGTCGTTATATGTTCAAGAGATGTGGTTCTGCAAAGAGTCAACCGTGTCCCATCCACTGCCATACATTATCCTTCATCCACTTCATGACCGCCACCCTGAATCATACATCACAGTTTGTTTTCACCTCATCACAATCACTAGCTCCGTTCCGTGTCACTGATGTGGGATTCATTAAGGCCCTCCTTTGACGGATCGCTCCTTGTCGACATCAGCTCATTATCCAAGGAGTTGATCTAGGAACACCCCCTTCAGTACTTTGAAGCTTGCATGCCTCAATGGCAAGTTTCTCACTTCCGGCGACAGGTATACATCAATGACCTTCGACCAGAAGATTTTGCGTGGTGGTCGACGCCAAGTCCTTTATTCCCACCATGTGAATTGTACTACCGTACCTTGAGGGTCATCATCCTTATCGGTGATTCCTCTCGCGCTTGTTAACGGTTTACATCATTGACCGGTAATCAAGCGATGTCCTTCCATGTTCGACTTCAAGAAATTCTCACATGGATCGACTTGTACATCGAGTGAAGATCGGAAGAGATTGAAGACCCCGAATCTAGTTTCATCCATCCGGGCTGCGATATATATTCAGGACATAAAGACATTTGATATGTACATCATTACAGCAAATGATCATCCTTCTCAAAGGATGATAATTTCAGCAGAGAATTATCGGTCTACAATCAGACGATCGTCTGTTCTATGTACCAAAATGTATTTATAAAGTTGAGCATGGGAATGCCCGCCTCAGCTAGATCATGAAAATGTATGAAAAATAATGTATTGTATTGTATCTTATTACAGGACACTTCTCAGCAGATTGAATGAACTTTGGATCCTCTCAATAAAGCATTTCACCCGATAAACGACCTCATACTTTAGGGGGCATCTGTTATAGACAATTTTGTGCCTTATAGCAACAGGCATGAATTGTCAATAATCCAAGGGATCCAAAGTTCCCTAAACATGATGTTCCTACCCCTAGAGGAACAAGGTCAGCAAACCAACATCTCTCAGATCAGTTCTCCACCTGAAAACACTCAAAAACAAGCAATCCTGAAATCAAAGTAGGTGCTCCACTAGGCTTCTGCGCTGAAACTCAGATCCTCCATGGTGTACCTGCGTTGCAAAGCAAGTGGAACAAAGGCCACCTGCGCTGAGCGAGATGGGACAAGTGGCACACTGAGTCATTGCTCCAAAAATGACACTTGGATCAGGGATTTCGCCTTGTGATGAGTCAGAGGCTCTGTTTCTCCAAGTGGAAGCAAGGTTCTCCAAGTGGACTCAAGAACTGAAGATCAACTAAAGATTAACTGAAGAGAGAGAGGACACAAGGCAGCTACACATCAGTTGCAAGCTGACTCATCCTTTCTCAATTCATCTATATATTGAGCTCTCTCCTATGGGCTCAGGAGGCTGGAATTTTGTGCAAAGTAATGATATGTTGTTGGTTTCACTATAGAGCTATTGGGTGATTGCTTGAGAGAGGTGAAGAGGAGAAATTCTTTCTGCTGGGAGGTGTTGCTGGATTAGGACCTTCAATGGTTGTAACACTCTTAGAACCTTTACTTCTTCATTAATAAAAGCTATTGAGGTTCTTCTATATGCTCTTGTTTCAATGATATATTGTGATGATTGTATATTTGATTTACACTAATCTATGAATCAGTTATGATTGCATGTTGCTTGTAGTTTCCTTCTTTGCTATTTTGCAGGATCTCATTGTAGCTGGGCCAGCAATAGAGCAAGGAGCTGGGAGCAAGCAGCCATAAAGAAGAGTTTGGATTCGACATTAAGCGCAAGGCAACGGTTAGTGCATTTATCTACTCTCTTTTGCTTTCATAAAGAAGTAAACCTTAAGTAGTTTTCTTTACAGTTGTTGCTGAGGTACTATCACCCTTAGAGTGGGATAGGGTCATCCGAGTCGGATACTTTTCCCTACAACAATGACCACCAAGTTATAGATTCAAACTGGCATTTTTGCCCCTTTTTTTGAAGATTTATGACCCTTTTTTCACAGGGATTTTATAGTTATTTTGAATTCATGTATTTTCTTAAATACAACAATTTGAATGTCAACACTTCAAGTTTACAATCTTTCCACCTTAGAATTGCGATTTTAGAGTTTCATGAGTGTTATCTAGGCAATCCCTTCTACGGATAGAAGCGATCCCTCTAGTCCAATGAGTTGATCTAGTAACAATTGAAAAAAATAAACGAAAAACTCTCCTAGTTTAAATCAGAATGACATGAGAGAGGAAAGATGGCCTACCCTACTCCTATGCGGTGGCCTTTTGATGTCAATCTCAATCTCCTCACTTCCAAGATCGATCCTCGCTATTCTATTGTGAACGAATACCTACAAGAGAGATCAAACAAAGACAACAAAATAAAAACATATCATATGCATTCTAATGTCTTAATTCGAGGTACATGACCCCCCAATATTCATTTCTTTCACCTAAGTAGACTACGAATTACTAACAGGTGGATGGAATGAAGGTTCATTTATGAGACCAAGTGAAAGACACTACTGGAAATTTATGAGATCTAATAAAAAACTTGATTTGGAAAGGGATCTGTTTCATCTTTTAACGAGCTTGACACAAGAAAAGAACCATGCTCATGGCACCTTGTTTCATCTTTTATGAAGCTTGACACAAGAAAAGGAACTATGCTCTGACACCTTGTTTCATTTTTTATGGAGATTGACACAAGACAAGCAACTCTTCTCTGAGAACCTTGATACATTTTTTAAGGAGCTTGAAACAAGAAAAAGAAGTCTACTACGGGGACCTATTTAATTTTTTAACGAGGTTGATATATTAAAAGAACTATCCTCATGGGGAGCTATGCCACTTTTAACGAGTTTGACATAATAAAAGAAATATCCTCATGACCTTGATTATGGATTATAAGAGACAGTGGCTTCAAAGAGGTTCTCATCAAATGGGAGAACAACATTCTAGAAGGGATACCTATCAAGGGATCTAATGGAAAGATCAAACTCCAATGCCCCCAATACATGGTGCACTATATCACTAACTAGATCATCAGTAGATGCGGGCATGGAAAAGGTGGTCACATAATAAACCTATGGTGGGGGTGATACCACTTGCATACAAGGACCATTTAATGAAGATGGTTGATTGGGAGTCAAAAACAGACCAACGAGCAAAAGTTGATCAATGGTCCCAATTCTTCCTTCATGCAACAAACATATCACATGAAAGAGAGAAGAGAGAAGAGATCCCATGACATAATCATAGTCACGGGTAAGGAGTAAATTAAAACCTAAAGGGCCTTGGACAACCATCACATCGAGATAGAAGGTTTTTCCTCCAAAAGTAATAGGCAACTTGGGAAGGATCCCTAATGGTTGACTGGTTCCTTTGTTAAAAGCTAACAAATTCTAGGTAACGGGCACAAGTTACGGAGAACCTAGAGCTTGCCAAACAATGGAGGATGGAGTACTAAAAGACGCGCCTTCATCTATAATTGTGTTAGGTACAACCATATTATAAGCCTGCACTATGATCTGGAAAGGCACATAAGAAGGAAGACAATATCATTCCAGTCGACTCCAATCAAAGGAAACGACCATACTACTTGGAGAGGGTGTCATGGGAATGGGAGAAATTATCCCTTGCATTATAGGAACAGGAGGATCACCCCTCTGTATCATACCCTTGTATCTTGGGAATAGGAGGATTTCTCCCTAATTCTTTGGAATCTGAAGTAACCAAAAGAACCTGAGCAATATGAATTTCACTCTCTATAGGATTGATATGATCGACTGAAAGCATAATCAGGTCAACCATTTTCTCAACCAATGTTTGGTCGTGAAAGGATTCATGGCATTCAGCTTCAGAGAGAGTGGGATTGACCAGAGATGAATTTTGATCAATCACTTGTCCAACTAGTGGAGGGTCGAGGGAAAGCATCTGATAACTAGTCAGAAGATGAAGTTGAGAAGTGGTAAGGTTATCCAACACTTTAGAGGCCTCATAAATATAACGAAAAAGGTGAATAGGATGATTCCGTTCACATAACCTATAGGGAAATTTAAATTTTCCCTTTTTCCCATGGGTTTTACTATCACTAGTTGAAGGTTTATCACCAGCATGATTTCCAGAGGTTGATGAAGAAGGTTGATGGGATCTATGGACCACACTACTATGGCCTTGGGAATACCAAGGCAATCTCTAAGAAGGTGGTCACCCTTACATAACATGTAAGGTAATTTCACTTTCCAGGGCTGATTGGAAGTTTTTTCAACATCAGTTGCATCGGTAGCAATGACTGCTAGGTTGGCCTTTTGCTTATTTTTCTTCTTCTTAATATTCCTTTTATTCTTCTTCTTCTTCTTATCCACTTGGTTAATAGATTGCAGGCTTTCAACAGACGAAGAGGAAGAAGAGAAAGAAGACCGAACATGTGAAGAAGGTAAAGGGTCATCTTTAATATCAACCAGAGGCTGATACTTCTCAAGTGGAGGAGAGCCTGGTTGAGGAGCAGTTTGGACATATGGAACCATAGGGATCGAAAATAACCAAACTAGAAATCCAATGGTAAAATTAGGAAGGGACAACGTTTCCATATAGGGAGCACGAACATTTCCAAAAGAAGGAAAAGGACTAGGATTCCTGTCAAAGGGGTTTCCTTGGTTGGTAGACTCAGGAACTATTGCCATTAGTCTCAACCTAAGATTTACTAAGGAGTGTTTCCACAAGAAGGATAGTATTCCGTGGTCAATTAATTTTAGAAATTAACAACAAATAAATCAAAATGGGGCAACCATGCATAAAGGTTTACCAAGCAACCATGAGCTACAACATAAACCTTGGTGGAACCGAGGACTTAACGTAAGACAACCAATCTCGTTGAATGTTGTGTTCGGTGTATCACAATATACAATGCAGCAAACTCGGTTACCTATGGATGGATAGAAACCTATAGGGGGCTCCCAAAATATACATGATGGTACGTGGGAGTAAAATTTGTAGTAGTGTTGTCTAATGCATAATCGTTTGATGAGAACATTCCCATATACTTACCATGCTTGGAGCGCCTCCTATATCCTTGAAAGTACTGGAGAATGATCCTATACACTTTCGTACGTGGAATGGGATTTCACCCCCGAGATACAATGGTGGCAAATAACGATAGTTCCTATATTTAACGACGTCAGAACACGTCTCTAGCCTAGACCTCTAAATGTTTTTCGTTAATGACAAATGATCCTTAGGTTAATTGAGGTAAATTTTAAGTTTATCGCCAATTAATTTTTCGTTTTAAGGCTAAAAACAATGTCACTTGAAAACCTATAATGCAACTATCATGAGAAAATGATTCTTTCCATTTTGATGAAATCTAATCTAGTAAGGGAATAGATTCAAACAATGATGCAATAACAAAGAATGCAGCAAACAAAGCTTTCCTAACTAGATTTTTCACTTTCATTTCCAAATGCAACCACCAAAATAAAAATGATTTCAATTTTTCTTTCAATGAATGAAAATGCACTCAATGTACTTTTAGCTTTCGATCACTAAACAAAGTAATCTATGTCCAATGATAAATCTGGAAAAAAAAAAAAAAAGGACTTTTCAATGCAATGTGATCTAATGCAATTTACGAAAAGTAAATTATGAGATGAAAACGAAATGAATGTCAATTTTTCTTTCAATGAATGAAAATGCACTCAATGTACTTTTAGCTTTCGATCACTAAACAAAGTAATCTATGTCCAATGATAAATCTGAAAAAAAATAAAATAAAAATTAAAAAAAAAAGGGACTTTTCAATGCAATGTGATCTAATGCAATTTACTAGAAGTAAATTATGAGATGAAAACGAAATGAATGTAAAATCAATTCCTTTATGACTATAAAATAACTACTACTTCTCAATCAACAGAAAATCAATATTTTCACACTCATACAAGAAACAACAAAGATTTTAATTGACTCAAAGTATGAAAGACTCAATCAAAATGACATTTTTACCACTTCAAGCATGGGATAAAATTTTGCACACCACAAAGAAACTGAAGGCAAACAGACAAGATATGATGCATACATAGCAGAAGGATGACCTCAGAGATTAGGACACACTATGATTTTTAGTATAAACCCTACAAATTCTTAATTTTAAGGCTCAACACTACTTTACATATCAAAATCCGTGCTCACAGGGTCATCAGCGCCACTTTACATAGAAAAAATTGTGTTGGCAGCACTACTTTACACAAAAAAACCCGTGATGGATGAGAAACAGGACCAACGCGGGAAAACAGTGGAAGACAGGGTTCCAACGTGACTATACTGGAAAAATGCACATTGTTAGCATGATTATGTCTGATAAAACATGTACTGAGCGAGGAAATTTTAGGAAAAACAAGTAGACCTTTAGTAAAACCCTAGACCTAATACCCTAAATGACCAACTACTCATAGTACATACTCAAAGTCAATCAAAACCAAGGATCATTGAAATATTGGCCAAACTAATCGAAAAGGTGAAATGAAAAAGGAGGGTTGAAAGGGCTATAGGGACACTAGTGGAGTTGCCAATTTGTTATCTAGGCAATCCCTCTAGTCCACTGAATGGATCTAGTAACAACCGAAACAAATACATGCAAAACTCTCCTAGTTTAAATCAGAATGACATGAGAGAGGAAAGATGGCCTACCTCACTCCTATGCGGTGGATTTTTGATGTTGATATCAATATCCTCACCTCCAAGTTCGATCCGCGCTATTCTATTGCAAACGAATACCTGTAAGAGAGATCAAACAGAGACAAGAAAAGAAAAACATAGCATGGCATTCTAATGCAAACCATATGGCAGATCAAGGAGCATCATACTAAGCAAGTAATCATTTACATGCTTATGTAAAGTAAACATTCATTGTATTAATAATAAACACAAGAGGGAAGCATACAACCACTGCCTTGATGTTGGAAGCCCCCTTCACGATGGGTTTCCAAGTCCAAGGCAAGACTTCTCAAGCTCTCCTTTCTCCTTCACAAATTGGTTGCAATTAGGCACAATATAGCAGCAACATGACCAATCTAGTATGACCAACCATTTGAGGGTGTAAGGGAATGCATTTATAGGGAAAGTGAGGGAGTTAGGGATCCACAAAAGGGGGAAGAAGGTCCAAATATTAAGGGGAAGATCCATAAAGCTGGGATCAAGGACTCAAAATGGGAGAACTCGACCATATCCTTACTCAACAATAACAACTTGTTGTTCTCGATGCTTCTAGTAAGAGAAGATTCCGCTCCATTTTTGGAGAAACTTCTTGAAGAGGATCAACACGGATTTTCATTATAATTCTCGCACTAACAACACTATCCATTAGTTATGTGGAGGGTTACTAGTGTAGGTTTTACTGGTAACAGTAGTGCTAGGCTTGTAATAGGGTTTTTTGACAAGCTCTTCCAGAATTACTTCAAGGCATTTCTTCTAATTTTCTTCAGGGATGCTTTGATCAATGTTTTTCATGGTGAATTCATTGACAGGTTTTGTCACTTTGTGACATTTTGGGAAAAGTTTGATAGCTCAGGGTATGAGACAGGGAGTGTGACAAATACTATATAACAATGAGTAGTCTAAATCTATATTAAAATTGAAACCTTTTTTGGCAGGGTTTTTACAGTTATTTTGAAGTCATGTATTTGCTTAAATACAACAATTTGAATGTCAGAACTTCAAGCTTACAATATTTCCACCTTAGAACTGTGATTTCAGTGGTTCATGAGAAGTCTAAATCTATATTAAAATTGCAGTTTGAAGCATGAAAATTACAATCTAAGGATTTCTTGGTTTGACAGATTTCAACACAAAATTGAATAGACCATTACATAACCTAAAAGTCATAACAAGAAATTCAAAATTTCCCTACCTTATCACACAATTTATCTTCAACTCTTCTCTTTCTACAAATCTTACTTGTTAGTATTCCCGCCTCAGTTCTAGCTTTCAACGAACCTTTTCCTCAATGAACTTGTCAAAAAAACACACCACCAAAGCTAATGGATATCAAATTTTGATGGTTTTCTTGATCAAGAGATGATAATTCAAGCACATCCATAATTATGGAATGTCCTCATTCTTTTGGAAGAGGACTAGTTGCCATATAGGGACTTAGTAGGCTTGGTGAAGTCAACATGAATGAGGTCAATTAATTTCCACCTCAACTCTTCCAGATTATATCCAGAACGTCAATAGGGATCTCTAGTTGTAGGATACAATCGAATTTCAAGATCAATATCATGGTCAACTATGAGCATAAGTGGGGAAAATTTATGCAAAGGATTAGGAATCTAACATGCACACTCATCTAATACGTGATTAGAAAGTGCTAGTAAAACATGCATCTCCACTCCACCTTCATACTCTAATCGTACATGAACTATGGATGCAACCGTAGTTGTTTCCATATCCTTAGTATTGACTACCTTAATGGAAACATTAATCCACAATCATGAGGTCACTTGACATGTCACTCAGTGGATTGAGATGCTCACTACCCAACTTAAAGAAGACCAAGTCCCCAACTAAAAACTCTACCTCCATTTTATCATGATCTACCTAATATTTCATCCTTCCTACAACATTTTTCAACTAAATGTGAGTCATCTCCAATTTTTCTTTCCATCCATGAACCTTAAGGTTGATGGTTTCAATTCATAGAATGGTTGCAAAACTATGAGGGGTTACAACAATTACTATCCATTTTGGAGCACAAATGAATTATAACCTACTGGAGAACTCTTCAACATGTCATAGATAAACTAGATTGCATCCAACAACTCTGGAAAATGATTTTCCAATGCCTTTCCAACACCTACAACAATGCTAGAAATTGGTGACATTGAAGTGTCAATGCGAAGTTATAGTTTTCCTACCCTAAAAAACATTATTATTGAAGTTAAGGGGTCAATAGAGTGCTTCTAGGTAACCATGTCTTTATGTATTTTGGAGTCTAATTCTTCAAGTCAGTTGCATCGCCCCTCACCAACACTGCCATATAGGGACTTAGTAGGCTTGGTGAAGTCAACATGAATGAGCTCAATCAATTTCCACCTCAACTCTTCCAGATTGGATCTGTAACGTCAATAGGGATCTCTTGTTGTAGCGTACAATCAAATTTAAAGATAAATGGTCAACTATGAGCCTAAGTAGGGAAAATTTATGCAAATAATTAGGCATCTAACCTACAATCTAATACATGATTAGAAATTTCTAGCAAAGCATGCATCTCCACTCCACCTTCATACTCTAATCATACATGAACTATGGATGCAACCGTAGTTGTTTCCCTATACTTACTATTGACTACGTGTAGAAATTTTGAATAATATAACACTTATTCATAGTGATTATCCTTATTATACACAATTTGCGGAATGCATGCATAATACATAACCTCCTATACGTTGCTCATCAATTTTGTGGAATTAAGAAACAATCGCATGCGCACATTGAAACATCAATCGCACATATCAACATAGTATGTACTGGGGAAAGCATACAGCTAAAAACCCCCAAATATATGTATATTATAATGATAGAGAACATGTAACAATACATAGTACAATACTCCTCAAAAGTACTCAGTACTATCTCCACCTGCTACACACAAACTAGCTCAGATCTAAATCAAGTCACAGGTTCAAATCTCGTCCACTGTTTTCCTGCCTCTACTGCACAATCCAAGTTGAGAATAGGACTGATCCAAGCTCATTTTCCCTTGGCTTGTACTGCGCAATCCTCATTGGAAATATCAGCCAATGATTGTGCAAATCTCATGCACAACTATAGTCACAACTGATAGTAGTCTCACCCTTTCACCCACCTCTAACACTTGTCTCCACTGAACTGTCCATGCACTGAGTTAACTGATGTATTATTTAGTTGATTTATGAGTTAATAATTAGTAAATTAATTAATAATTAATTCACATCACTCATCACTAGTGTATTTGGCAGTTAGACTAAATACAACTAGTTCAACTAAGTCAAACTGAACACAACTCCATCAACTCCTCAATCAACTCCACCAAACTCAATCACTTGAGTTCTAACTCAAGCCCATCATGCAATAGCTCAACTAACCCATAGGAAAAGTGTATTTCCTTCTGGCAGTTGCATGTGCCACATCCGTAGCTCGAACTGAAGTGCTGCAAGAGGATAAGATAATGTTTATAGTCCAAATATTATTAAGAGCTAATAATATTCGACTGTTCTATTTTTAGACTAGCAGTCTAAAAATAGACTCTGCCCATATGTCTAAAAAAAGACATAGTCTAAAAATAGACTTTGCGCCAAAAATAGCCTGCGGGCCCACTTAGTGAAGGCAACTTCTTTTCACTAAGCTCCATCATCTTGTTGCATTTTCAACATTGTGTAAACTGAAACATTAATCCACAGTCATCAGGTCACTTGGCATGTCACTTATTGGCTTGAGTTGCTCACTATGCAACTTAAAGAAGACCAAGTCCCCAAGTAAAAACTCTACCTCCATTTTATCATGATCTACCCAATATTTCATCCTTTCTACAACATTTTTCAACTAAATGTGAGTCATCTCCAATTTGTCTTTCCATCCCCCCATGAACCTTATGGTTGATAGTTTGATGTTATGGTATGGTTGCAAAAATATGATGCATTACAACAATTACTATCCATTTTGCAACACAAATGAACTATAATCTACTGTGGAACTCTTCAACATGTTATAGCTAAACTAGATTGCATCCAACAACTCTGAAAATTGATTTCTGGAGGTGTTGGAAAATGATTTTCCATAGCTTACAACAATGCTAGAAAATGGTGATATTGAAGTGTCAGTGCGAAGTTATAGTTTTCTTACCTTGAAAAGACATTATTATTGAAGTTAAGGGGTCAATAAATTTCTTCTAGGTAACCATGTCTTGATGCCTTATGCAGTCTAATTCTTCAAGTGAGTTTCATCACCCCTCACCAACACTAAGAGGAAAATGACATATAGTAAGGACTTATATAGATATATTGATTAACTTAGAATAGAGGGCTAATAAAGAGTGAGTGTTTACAGTGTATAATACCCGCCAAATTGTTTGCATATATCACCAACTTGTTTGCAAATGACATGATAACTAACTACATTCTCCCTAGGAATTCCTACACAAGAGTAACTTTAAAGTCATCCATCTAAAATATGCTAAAGTCTACAAGGCCCTTCCACTAGTCTAATTGTACGTGAACTATGGATGCAACCGTAGTTGTTTCCCTATCCTTAGTATTGACTACCTTAACTGAAACATTAATTCATATTCATTAGGTAAGTTGACATGTCACTTAGTGGTTTGAGGTGCTCACTACCCAACTTAAGGAAGACCAAGTCCCCAACTAAAAACTCTACCTCCATTTTATCATGATCTACCCAATATTTCATCCTTTCTACAACAATTTTCAACTAAATGTGAGTCATCTCCAATTTGTCTTTCCATCCCTCCGTGAACCTTAAATTTGATGGTTCGATGTCATAGTATGGTTTCGAAAATACGAGGGTTTACAACAATTACTACCCATTTTTCAGCACAAATGAACTATAACATACTGCATAACTCTTCAACATGTTATAGCTAAAGTAGATTGCATCCAAAAACTCCGGAAAATGATTTTTGTAGGTGCTAGAAAATGATTTTCCAACGCTCTTGTAGGCACTAGAAAATAATTTTCCAATGCCTACAACAATTCTGTAAATTGGTGATATTGAAGTGTCAGTGCAAAGTTACAATTTTCTTACTTTGAAAAAAAATATTATTGAAGTTAAGGGGTCAATAAAGTGCTTCTAGGTAACTATGTCTTGATGTCTGTTAAGTCCCTACAATACTAGTGATTCCCCCATTGATATTGTCATTGTAGCCCTTATTGTATTATTCTACCCATATAGTCCCCATATTGTTATTATTATGCCCCATATAAGCCCACTATTGTTATTGTTGTACCCCTACAATATTGTTGTTATGTAGGCTCGGATTGTGTTGGGACCCCATAGACTCCTATATATAGAAAGGAGGTCTTGTCATTTGTATCATCCAAGAATTTTTCATTTGTGTAATGTAAAGGAGGTTGGCCCCTCGAAGAGGTTGATTTTTAAGTCGTTGATCTATATTTTCTATCTTTTTGTGAGATGGTTTCATAACATTTGGTATCAGAGGTTTGGATTCTAGGGTTTCGCTTCTCAAACAGGTCATGATGGAATTTTCGCTATAAAATTTTCTCTACAAAGTTTTAGAAGCTAAAAATAAAACCCATTTGAGCCGAAATCATTCTAAACCACGATTCTGAATTTCAGATCTTGTCTCGCTATATTTTCAGAAATATGATATAAGGAAGGTAGGGTTTTTGCAAGCTCCAGAATTCCATCTCAAACAAGACATCATGGAATTTTTGCCATAATTTGTTTCTACGAAGGTTCAAAGTCTGAAATTAAAACCCATTTGAGCTAAAATCTTGTGAATGCCCAGGCATGAATTTTAGATCTTGTTCCACTACATTTTTAGAGATACAGTCCAAGACATTTAGGGTTTTTGTAGTTTCTCGAATTACATCCCAAATAGGTGACCTTGGGAAAATCGTCATAACTTTCTCTCTGAGCATCATATTGAAATTTCATAAGAAATTACAGAAAGAGGATGGACTATCAATTGTTTGTATTATTTTTAGGTCAGGAGGTCGAAACAGTGACACGTGGCACTTCGTACAAGTTCGCTCTACTAGAAAAGTATATAATCAAGTGATCTTGGGATATTAGGCATAACTCTTTCCTAGAGAATCCAATTTTGATAAGACTGGTGGCACTGGAAAGAGGACACAAAGGGATACATCAAGTCGTAATTTCAGACCTTGGAGATCCAAAATTTCAGAGATACAACAGATTCAAGATCGAGCTACTAAAAGCAAGAAAAAGAATGACTCGAATCAAGAAAATAGAGACACCTAGTAAGAAAAATTGGATGGATGATTTGAAGAATGCAATCGAAGCTAATATAAATAGTTTTATATGTGCCATGAAAGCTAATATCAATGGTAGGGAAGCAGAATTGAGGAAAGGAATGAAATATTTGAAGAAAGACATGGAAGGTTTGAAGGATGGTGGGACAAAGCTGCTACAAGAAAGGATTTCTAATGATGAAAAGGTAGTAGAGGAAACTCATGATGATAAAAAGATAAATGTTAATCATGATTTCATAGAATCTAACATTGGATTGAAGACCCACCATATTTGAAATATCGATATGAGGAGGTTTGATGGCAAGGATCCCATAACATGGATACTACATATGGAGAAATATTTTGATCTACATGATGTGCAACTGTTACAAAAGGTATGTATTGCATATTTATATTTAGAACCGAATCAATTTTTATGGTATAAAGGGCTTTGTTCTCGTAAACCACTTGTCACCTGGTCAATTTTCATGGAGGAAATGATAGCACATTATGATGATACAAAGAGAAACACCTTATTTAGCCAATTGACAAAAGGGTTCAATGGCAGAGCACATTTAGGACTTCCAAAAATCGAATATAAAGGTAAATGATATTCCAGAGAAGTAGAGGATTGATGTCTTCATAGGGAATTTAAAGGATAACATTCAACACGAGATTCTTCTTTGGGAACCTGATCCATTGGAGAAGGCATTCAGGTTGGCAAGAAAAATTGAAAGCAAAATTATGGCAACAAGAAATCCTACCACTCATAATTATAAATATGGAAGTTTTGTTGCTCCTAGCCTTCCACAACCTACAAGGTTGACACCACAACAATTGGAAGAAAAAGGAGAAAATTACCTTTGTTACAGTTGTGATAGAAAATACACTAAAAGTCATTGATTGTGAAGAGGAGGAAAAAAAGGATCAAGAAACGTCAAAAGAAGAGGATATACACCAGGAACCAGCCCCAGAAAAAGAAGAAATGAATCTAACCATATCTTGTAATGCATTGGTAGTAATTACCACTCCTCAAACTCTCAAGATAGAAGGACATATCAATAAGAAAAAGGATAACCTCACTTTCACACAAAATCAAATGAAACAACAGGAAGATCAAGATTGCAACGAAATAAGTTTTGACATAGGAAACTGGGTATTTTTATGACTACAACCATACAAAAAAATGTCCCTCAAGCAAGCTAAGAAGGATAATAAATTATCACCAAAGCACTATGGTCCTTATAAAGTGCTGCAAAAGATTGGTACAATGGCATACAAATTCGAGCTTCTTGCATCTTCCTGAGTGCCCACAGTTTTCCATGTTTCATGCTTAAATAAGGTTATAGGTGACAAGGTCCCAATTCAAACAATATTGTCGGAACTTGATGGGGAAGTAAAAATCATATTTGAACCTGAAGCATTCATGGAAACAAGAACCTGATAGCTACAAATCGATCAATTTCAGAGCATCCCATCAAGTGGAAGAACTTACCCGCTGAAGAGTCCACATGGGAGGACGAGAATTTTATACAGAAGCATCCAGAACTACTCAAGCATTGAGGACAACACTTTTTGAAGGAGAGGGGAATGTTAGGTCCCTATACTACTAATGTAACCTATTATTGTTATTAGTGCAACTCACTTATTGTATTATTGTGCCCATATAGTCCCCATGTTGTTATTATTATGCCCCATAGAATCCCACTATTGTTATTGTTGTGCCCCTACAATATTGTTGTTATGTAGACTCTGATTGTATTGGGACCCCATAGACTCCTATATATAGAAAGGAGGTCTTTCATTTGTATCATCCAAGAATTATTCATTTGTGGAATGTAAAGGAGGTTCCCCCTTGAAGACGTTGATTTTTAAGTCATCGATCTATCTTTTCTATCTTTTTTATTTTTGAGTCTTTTGGAGTCTAATGCTTCAAGTGAGTTGCATCACCCCTCACCAACACTGAGAGAAAAATGAAATATATGAAGGAATTATATTGATATACTAATTAAATTAGAGTAGAGGGCTAATAAAGAGTGATCATTTACAATATCTACAGTATTCACCAACTTTCTTGCAAATTACATGATAACTAACTACGTTCTCCATAGGAATTCCTACAGAAGAATAACTATAAGTCATCCATCTACAATATGTTAAAGTCTGCAAGGCCCTTACACTATTCTAATTATACATGAACTATGGATGAAACCCTAGTTGTTTCCTTATCCTTAGTATTGACTACCTTAACTAAAACATTACATGATCCAAATCTAAGTTCAAATTCACTTGTTAAATCCTTCTCTGAGTTCATTACAATCAAACATGAATTCTAATTCATTACAAGTATATTCCAATAAGAGCTACAAATCATTCAATACTCTTCCAGAGGCAAGACAAGTATGGGCTTCTTTATTCAGATTGTAAAAATCATGATGTAATAGAAGAATAGAATATTGTTCTAAAAAAAGCATAGCACCACACAGTGATTTTTGTAACCTCTAGGTGGAAAATCTCTTAGAACAGAGATGAACCTATATTGATCTTGAAAAGCCCACAATACACAAAAGTTTTTCCCAAACAATTCTGAAGCCTTTGTCCTTCTTTTTCATACATTATAAATCAAAATTTATGAAACTTTAAGATCCATAATGTTACACTAAAATTTGTCACCATGACTATTTGCAGTTAGTATGGCTCCATCAACTGTCATACTATCCTCCTTGGCAAGTCTTATACCTCTACTCTTCATGTCAAACTCCAAGAGAGAGAGAAAGTCTTTAAAAATCTATATATCTCTGGGTACACAGTTTCTCTTAGCCTTACCTGCGTGTACGCACCTCAAGTTCACAATACCTGTGTACTTGTACGCTCTGTCTGTAAAGGGGTGGGTGCGTACTCCTGTAAAGGTCAAAAGGCGCAAGTTTCACTTCAAAAAAGTTACTTGTGGTCATTTCTAGAGCATTCTAGAAGCTTGTTTGACGTGTATTGAGCGCCTCTAGATGGTTCATGTATCCCTATGAAAGAGGAACTTATCCCATCAAGAGGGGAGCTATCCCATTCAAAGAGGGGCTTATCCCATTGATGGTGGACCTGATTAACTTCCTCTAAAGCACTATAAATACAGGCATTGGGCCAGAGGGAGAGGAGGTTGAAAGTTGAACATTCCTAAGGGTAGATGTTGCTGGAATTAGGACTCCCTTATAGAGCTTGAGAGGAGAGATTCCCATCCTTTCCTTGCCTTATTTGGAAGTGGGTGAGCTGATCAAAGTAAAGGAAAACTCTTGCTGGACCCTAGGAGGGACCTGCACAACACCAATGCTCAGGTTGCAATGGTTTCTTTTGTTTCCACTTAATACAAATAAACTCATTTTTCTCAACAGATTGTTATACATGATTTGTTTCATATACTCCTTGGTCTGTATGATGAATATGTTTTATTTTATAAGTTATTCAGGTGCTATTTAATCTTTTGTCTTGTTAGTGAATGCAGGTTTCGAAGAGAAGGAGGAGCTCATCCAGATTGGTGAGGCTGGACTACTACAAAGCGTTGGACTAAAGGTATGTTATGAACACCTGATTACTTGTATTCTAAATGCATATTTAGAGAAAGGTAGTGTTTACTTGTCTTGTTTGTCACTAGAAAGCCTTAGCTTCTAGGGAGGTAGTTTTTTCCGCAAAATTGACTCTTTCCGCATGACAAAATGGCGACTCCACTGGGGAACTCCATTGATGTGAACGATTTTTCCTTTGTGTGAAACTTTGATCTGAGAAAAGTCGTTTGTTTTCTGGTTTTTGGCTATTTGACTGTGTATTTGGGTGGGATAGCTTAGGGTTAAATTAGATTTTAGTTTTTCTTGGTTTTGCTAGCAGTACGCACCCTCTAAGTTAAGCACAGTGCGTACCTGTACGCCCTGCAGCTTTGTGCACAGAGAGTACACGCACCTGTGTAAACAGGTTGCCTGCGTACCCTGTCAAAATTGAGAAAATTTCAATTTTTTCTTTTTTGCCTCTTAGATTTTGTTTTTAATTTGTTTTTTCTGCTCAGATCCACTGGTTATCTTCCATAAATCTTCACCTAAGCTTGTTTCATCAGTGTCAAGAGTTTTAGTGAAATTCATAGAGATTTTGCCCTAGGGTTTGATTTTTGCACTGGTCCTGTAGTGACTTTGGCTTTAGAAGTTGTAAAACCTTGGATCTCCCTGGTCTTTTCAGTCTTCTTAAGAGTCGAACCTTTCATAGAATCCACCCTTGTGAGAAACCTACCTTTGTGTTGTCTCTTTGCCGAATCTCGAAAAAGTTTGTTGATTAAACTTTGAATTTTATTCTTAAGAAAAAGAACAAAAGATTTTGATTTTTGTTTTTGACTGGTTTTTTATTCTGCATTAACTAGTCCTTAGTTAAATTTTGACTGAGTAAAACATCCTGGAATCATACTTGGTAGGCTTTTTGCCTCATTAGATTTACTTTTAGGTGAATTTCTCTTAGATTTGTTTTTGGGTGAAATTGAGTTGATTTGATTGCCATAGATTTTTTAACTTTGATTTCTGTTAAAGTAAGTTTTACATGCTTTGTTAATATAGGGAAAAATCCAAAAAAAAACTCTTTTGAAGAAAAGTTTGCTTTAGTAGCATTTGAGTCTTTAAAAAGAAAAGGAATTTTCGTGAAGTAATTATTGGTCATGTGTTGTATGCTTTGGAAAAGATAAAGAGTTTGTTTCTTTGATTTTCATTGCCAAGAAAGTTGTCTTTATATCAATTTTGCATTCTCCAACTCTCTTAGCTAGGGAATTCATTGAAAAAGAAAATTAGTATAAATCATCCTAAGTGCATCTTTTTAGTGGATTTGAGTCGAGCCTACACACCATCAGTTTCATCTCCACTACCTTTTTTCCTAAAGAAAAGCCATAAAAAATTAACGGTTAAAGTAAAATCAACTTAGTAATTTTTATTTACTAGGGCTCTGAAACACCAATATAGATTATGCTAGTGTCTTGGAGTAGGAGAGTAATTAACTCTCCAAGACAGTAAAACCAAACAAGTAGCTCATCTTGTGGTAGGATAAATCCAACTGTTTCATTTGTACTCTGGGAAAGCTCCTCTTAAAGGAGAAGCACGAGACTGTGTCTGAACCAGTGAGGGGATCAATCCTCCTTCATTGGGAAAGACGCCAGATACGCACGTACTACAAATGGTAAACCTCGGATTATTGTCGAGGAGCCTGGGGTCACTTGTCGGTAAACCTTGGATTATTGTCAAGGAGTCGGCAAGGGGATTGAGCTTGTTACTCTGCCCTTGCGTGCTATCGGGTCGTAGACTGTTCCCCCAGGTATATTTGTTGCTGTTGGTAACCGCAGTGACCGTTATCTTTAGGATTCTACCCGAGGTGACGGTGGAGGGAAGATCCCACTGTACCTGGAGCAGACGTCGGCTAGACTCACTTGGATTTTCTGGGGGGTTCACTTCACTCAAGACGGTTAAAGTGGAGGAACTTGTGCCGGTCTATTCATTAAGCAGGTTGTCGGGGTAATTGTTCCACCCACCACTTCTGTACTGAATTCGGCGATGTTGGGTTTCATCTCCAACTAGTGTTTTCGGTCCGGAAGGCTACTGTTTATGTATGGTTTGACGCCCTAGATTCTTCAGGCGTGTGATTCGAATTTGTTTGGTTCTTTAGAGACTTTAGGCGGTTTGCTTTGAGATTTTACTTTGTTTGCGTGTGCAGTAGTTAAAAGTTTTTAACTATGGATGAATTACCGAGACAGTCCCGTAGACTTTGGGGCCAGTCTCCTGAGATTGTTACCGTGGCCGATTTGTTGAGGAAGTCCCGTAGACTTCGGGGCGAACCTCCTGAAGACGTCCCGGGTCATTACGAAGGTTTGAAAGACCTTGTAACTCCTAGTGGCAGTAAAGTAGGTTCACCTGAAGAAGGAGAGTCGTCATTGGTAGTCCATCCAGATTACCAAGGTCTAGAAACAGGTTATAATCCCGAAGCTGTTGCAGTTTTCGAGCTTGCTGGTAGTTTTCATCTACTAGTGATATAGGCGAAGAACCTGAAATATTTGAACCTGTTACTCCAACTTCTAGTGCTCCTGATTCACCTCGGGTAGAAAGAGTCATCACCGATATATATTGATTAATGTATTAGAATGATAAAGCATAACGCATCTAAAAAAATTATTAGAATGAGCACTGATATATATTGATTAATGTATTAGAATGATAAAGCATAACGCATCTCATAAAATTATTAAATATACCCTACATCATAGTGTAAAAAAATGAAAAAAAAACTCTAAAAATTGTAGTATTCCTATTAAATAAACCAATAAATGTAACTCGCCTATTTAGCTTTCGTTATTTCAGCAGAACTAGACTCCGCATCTAGAAATATGAAGGAGACCAAAAGAGCAACTAGTAAAATGAAGAATCTTCTTTGATCTATCTACGCCCGCTTCAACCCTAAATCTCTGGTTGATAGATTTAGAATATATGAAACTGTGAAATTTATAATTTTAATTAAAAGGGGTGAATTTGTGATTGAATATATAGGGAAAGTTATAGATGATGCGTTGTGTGAAGAAAGACTTTAGGAAATGAAGTACAGAGGCGTTCACAACTTTTACATGTGTGAAATTGGGAAGGACTTCATAATTGATGCTACATTCAAAGGAAATCCATCTCGCTTTCTAAACCACAGCGGTGACCCAAACTGCAAACTTGAAAAACAAGGGTTGGCATTTTGTGCGCTTTAAATAAAGTTTCTCAGTCTACAATTCATTATTGCCAACTAAAATGAATCAGACCGTAGGAAATATATATGTTGTAGACTTTAGGCTGCAATTATAGAAAATAAGGTTGAGAATCTTCTGACTGAAGCATTAAGACACCTAGGAGTGTATTGTATATATAATGCTTTAGTCGGATTCAAAGTGTACAATTTAGCATATTGAAAAGCACAAATAAATAGTTCAGAATTATGTTTGTAGTCGAGTCAAACAAATAATTGGGGAATTTAACAGAGTTCTAGAGACTCAACTACCACTCACGAACTAAAATTGCAAATAATCCAAAAGGCTTTTGTCAATAAGACTGAAAATTTAGTGGTAATAACAGACGAAAAGAAATTTAAATAGATAGATTATACCGAAATTTTAACAGTAGTAACAAATTTGGAAAAATAAATAAATAAAATGTGACGTACTGTCTCGAGGTCCTTTAAACTCGACATAAAATTCGTTCAGGCCATCCTTTACCGTCTCCACTTTATGGTCACGCATCATTAGCTTCATTACGTCTAAGTCGTGCCTCTTGCTGATGTTAGCCATGACAGAATTTTATATATGTAAAGGCCAACCAGTTACTCAAAATTGTAAAAACAAAGGTTCAAACCCTCTGAGCTCGAACTCTTGACCTCAAATACGAAGAAGACTCGTGTGATAATTTGACAACTCGAGCAGGAAGACATGCATAATCACATGACTCAGACTTAGGAGTCTCAGGAAAATCCAAAAGCAAGCATATAAACGGAACTGGAAATCTTGGAAAAACTTGGAAAATAATTAAGACTCGAGAAATTCTTAAAATAAGAAAATACCTATCAAAGTCTATCCAAATCTATCAAATGGTCAAAGTAAGTCAGATTTAGTAAAACTCATCAGAAGTTGCAGTGTCTTGGTCAAACCATCAAACTCATTACAGCTTGGTGAGTTTGACCTGATTTCACAAACTTTATGTGCGATTACTTGGACAGGATTTCACAAATTACAGTTCGTTGTGTGAATCTTGCTATATTATTCAAGAGATTGGTCCAGACTCCAAACCAAAGAAAAATACAAGTATTTATTTGTCCACAAATTAATTCGTATTCAAATCAAAGAAAAATAAAATTTGGGCAATAAAATATCGATGCTCCAAACCAAGTTGCAACATGGAGGAATGACAATGTGGAGCCAAAGAGGAGGATGTGGCTTCTTACGATGACTGCAGAGCTATGCATGAACTTTAATTTTTCAAAAACAAAATTAACAATGCCAAAATTCTGCAAAACCTGGAAAATAAAAAAAACATTGCCAAACCTACCAGAAATTATATGAAGGATAATATACAATAACATACAAAATCGAAACAATCACATAAATCTAGGGTAGCTTCTGCAATTGCAACAAACCAGGAATATATAATTAAGGGAACCAACGGATTTTTTTTTTATCAGTAGCGAAATAAATTGAAACACAACACTCTCTTTGGATTGACTGTGATTATGTTGTGGCAGAGCCTGCAAACATTGGTTAAAATGGCTGACGAATTAATGAAAACAAATCAGAATTGCGAAAATCTAGAAACTCCGATTCCAAGTTCAGTTGCCGTGGAAATTAACTTGTAGAAAAGTAAGCATCCTGTAACAAGTCAAGTTAAATATTCCGACAAACTAATTTTATTTTTTTTATGCCCATAGGCCCTAAGGGTTGAGCCCTGCTCTGATACCATATGTAATAGTACAAAGTGAATATAAGTTAATTTCTTAATTAAAATCATAAACAAACAAATAAGCTCATACCTATATTACTTGTGATTGAAGTCTATCAGATGACAACAAGGTTTTGGGGACGACTCTCCACCCAACCGTAGGCTCAATTGTGCAAGGATCTGCTACAACTGGCCACCCCCGAGCCCTCAATCAATGTACTACTGCCAGTGACTCCTAAGTCTTAGAACACTATTCTCCAAGAGAATGAAGGATAGAAACTCGGAGAGATGGAATGCCTCCCATCCTCCTCATCATCTAATAAATAGAACAAACATTGGATGGGGAACCACATGCACACACTCCATGTGTCTACATGCGACTTTGATTTTTAGCTTTCTACTTTGATTTTTTTAGTTTTCTTGTTTTATTTCTTTTCTTTTCTTTAGCTTTCTTGTTTTATTTTCTTCTTTTTCCTGTTTTTCTTGTTTTATTTCTATTTATTCTTATTTAGAGGATAACCATTATTTTTATTTATTTTCTTGTATTTAAATATCATTTATTTATGATTTATTATTATTATTATTATTGAATTATTTAGTATTAAGTGATTTATTATTTATTACTTATTATTTTGTATTATTTATTATTCATTATTATTTATTATTATTTATTATTATTTATTATTTATTATTAAGGGAAGGGATATTACAAACATCTTGAAGATTATGTATCTGCAAAACTTAAGCAACAAGTACAACCAAATATAGTAGCATGAAGTTAATTATATCATAATCATGTCAATACAATAATGGAAGCATTAGACTTTAGGTATCAATTAGCTAAACCTAGTTAGGCTCATAATCAGCATAAGAAACTTCTTGCTAGGGTTATTTTCATAAACCCTATATCATATCATCAAGACTTAAAGAAACTTAGTCAAGAAGTCAATCTCATTCTATCCAGGGCCTCAATATTATTTTCAAAGATATATGTAGATTCTACTATGATCCATTACAAATCGTAGATTCCATCTTAGACACACAAATCCTTAGATATCAACAACTCAATCAAATAAACATTTTAGACTCTACTAGGGATTGTTTCAAAGCCTGTATTTAATCATCATATCGAAAACAATATCATCATATCCTAGAATATCAAACTTCTACTAGGGCTTTGTTACAAACCCTATAATTTACAAACTATGAGCATCAACAAATAGGGTAGCATATATACATATCTAGGATTTCATAATCATGCATAAGAATCACAACAATATCTATTGGGTAAACCCAAGAAACAAATAGCAATACATTAAAGTTAGACATACAACAATTTTTACCAGGCTCGGGTTTCTTTCAGATAAACGAACATACACCTAGGGCTTCATTCCTAGGATCTTACGATATATATTATAAGGGTTTTGATCATAAACCCTAATTAATCAAACCCTAAAGATCTAGGGATTCAATGCATAAATTTAGATATATCCTAAAGGGCTAGGGATTTTATCATAACAATACCAAAACATCAAAAGAATAGGAATTATAGATTTCATCAACAACCCTAAGTAGACTAGGGTTTCCATATTAGCATCGACATACCCTTAGGTTAGGGTTTTACGATGAACCTTTTTAGGGTTCCACAAGAATGATAACACAAAGAGGGTAGATTAAATCTAATGATTAATCACCCTAATAAAAATATTTGTGATTCAAAACCTTAGACATAACAATGTTAGTAATGTAAAGAAAAGTTTTAAAAGAAAGAATGAATGTACCTTTGGCATGAAGAGAACTTTATAACAAAGTTTATAGTTTAAGACATACCTCAAGTTGTTCCTTAAAAAACCTTGTATGACATCAATTCTTGAAGGGAAAAACTTATTCCATGCTTCAAGTCTATCCTTTGAATTTTCCTATATAACCCTTGAGTATTTAGCAAGATTTCCTAACACAGAAAATATAAAAGGTTATTAGTATATAATTGAAACAAGTCTTTATGTGAGGAGGAAACCAAACATGAAAAGTTGAAACAAAGAACATAATACTTTTATTTTGGTAAATTGATGGAGGCTCCCTCTTACTCCAATCTTGAGGGAAACCTACAACTAAAAATAAAAGTTGTTCTGACAACACATGTTATACCTACAAGTTCTAGAAATCAAAGCATAAAGGAAAACAATTCAAATCCTAAAATAAAAGTATATGTAAGGGATAGAGTCCCTAGCAAATAAGTCTTTGGCTTCGGATTCTTCCATATTGTTCTTCTTTGGTGGAGCTTCATCGACAATATTGTCTTGATCCTTATCTCTCTTCTTATTCTTTGGACTCTCTGGACAATGACTTTTGTAGTGACCCATATTGTGACAATTGTAACATTCGATCTTTGATAGGTCTGCTTTCTTCTTTCATCCTTTGTACTTATTGAAGGTTCCCTTTTTTTCTCGTGATGAGCGAAATAGGCATTTGAGATGTTCTCCTCTTCATCCTCCTTATTGTTACTTACTAATGATATTTTGGCTTCTTCTTAACTACATGCATTCCACATTTGTTTGGATGTTGGAGTATCATTCCAACTGTTGATTCCTAATGCAAAGGCACACCATGATGTTGGTAGTCCTATAATGACAGTAATCAAGAGATCTTTTTCTGGTACAATTTCATCTATTGCTTGAAGTTTGTCTCTGATTTTAGATATCCTTATAAAGAAGGATGTCACATTATCATCCTTCGTCATCTTAATAGTTCTTAATTCATTCTCGAGGCTTGCAATTTGACCAATTTTCTTGATTGCAAATAATTTGGATAGAGCCTCATACATTTCTTGAGTGGAATCTATGTTGGATATATATGGAATGAGGTTGTCCTTTACTCCATCCACTATTAGGTTCATGGCCAATATTTTGATTTCTCTTAACTTTGTTTTCTCTGCTTCACTTGATTCATTTGTAGGCTTCTTGACATTTCCTTGAACTAGATCCAAAACTTTATTCTTCTCAAGGATGATAGCTATCCTCTTTTTCCATGCCCTGTAGTTGGAGGCTCCTTCTAGTTTGTTTTCTCCCTTCATTGAGTTAGACATAGTTTTCGTAGATAGTAGGCTTATCTCCTTATATGATTCCTTTTTCTTGATGACCCTTATTCAACTTCTTAAGACTCCTTATTCTTCTTATTCTCCTTATACTCCTTTCAGTAGATCTTCAAGTTGCCTTTTTCTTGCCTCACCACCTTAGCTATGATACCATGTTAGAAAATAAGAAAGGCAAAAATATTTTCTCTTTGTTGATAATTATTTATGATTTCTTTGAGTTATTATTATCTTTATTATGTTCTTCTTTTATCTTAATTCATAAAGCAATTACCAAAACAAAAACACGAATATCAAGTACACCAAATGTAGGCGCACAGCCAGGGAAAAACCCTTATATAGGGGAAAATCCAATCAAGAACTCTTCCTTTAATAGATTCATATGACAATGAGACAACCAATACCTTAATCAAACCTTCCTCCTCCACCAAGTCAACCTTTCAATGAGATACAACAACCTTCAATAGTTTCTTCTTGTCTAGTAGCTTCAATTTAACATCAACCTAGAAATTTCAACCCAACTTCACCAGCAACTTCAGAATTTCGGCCTCCGCAACAACTGCATAACTTTGGCCCCTCCAACAGCTTCACAACTTCACACGTGTGGGAAAAGGAGAGATAATTTTGACTTCCTATGCTTGTGAGAGACCTCCTTCTCCTTCATTATCATTCTTCCTCTTCTTCCTTGAAATTCACACTTTTTCTGGCCTCATGAACTTGTTGTGTGAGTGACAAACGAGTTTGATTTGTTTCCTTAATATAGTGATTTTGCTACACAGTTTAGGTTGACTTGTCCAGTTTTAGACCGACTTGGTGGAGGAGGCTTAATTGACCAATTTTACAATAAAATAAATTTATTCTTTGATAAATAAATCCCAAGAAGAGTTCTTTATAATATGACATGGACAAGGACACTTGACATATATCCTAGAAGTCTTCAATGGAGACTTTGACCTAAAAACAATTGACCCAAGCATGAAACCTGTGCTTTAATAAGTCAATTTATTTAATAATAAAATTTCTTTTTCTTTCTTTTGATAAATACATTTCATTATGACTCAAGTATAATTATGAAGACCGACACTAGTTACATTCTTCAACAGATGACTTATTTCTGACGAGTGTGGAGCATCTCATTATTTGGTGTAAGAGGGAGTTAGCCTCTGAATTCGTTATGAAGAATCTTGGTTTAATGCACTACTATATGGGGCTAGAAGTATGGAAAAAGCTTGGTGAAATCTTACTTGGTCAAGGAAAATATGTTATCAAGGTCCTGCAGAAGTTTGGGATGATGGATTGTAAATTGATGGAAACTCCCATTGTGACAAATCTAAGAAATTTTAGAGACTGAGCCAGATTTGGTAGATCCATCCATGTATTGAACGTTGATTAGCTCATTGATGTAGTTGGTTAATACAAAGTTAGACATTTTCTTTGTAGTAAATACTCTAAGCCAGTTCCAGGTGGAAATGAGACATGATAATTGGATTGTAGCAAAGCATGTAATGAGATGTTTGTGTGGTACAATTGATTACGGTTTGAGATATGTCTCAAACGATGATATACAGACGTAGGGTTATACATATATAGATTGGGAAAGGATTGTTGAATGCAAAAAGAGTAGATCCAGAGGTTGCTTTAGTTTGGGCTCTGCTATGATTTTGTGGATGAGTAGGAAGTAGACATTTTTTGCATTCAACAAAGCCGAGGTAGAGTATATTGCAGCCAGTTTAGAAATTTGTTAAGCAATATGGCTTTAGAAGATACTCGTAGGACTATTTGATCTTGTTAGAACTGATCGTGATATATTATGACAAACAAAGTTGTGTGAAGATGACATAGAATCTAGTTTTCCATGATAGGTCGAATCACATCGAGATCAAATACCACAGTAAGTTCTAGCACCTGATCAAATATTGGCTTTGCACGTGTGACTTTCTGGGCATTTTCCTAGCAGCAAGGCTGAAATTTTGAGAAGATTATTCTAGGCAATAGTGTTGAATTTCTAGGCATATTCTAGGAGGCCGAATTTGGCCTAGGCAAATAAGAAGGGCCAAATTTGAAGGGAAGAAGTTTTACTTGACAAAAGGGTTTCTTGACCGGGTTTGACCATAGTATTGTTGGTTAGTTTGACCTCATAGTTGACTAGCTACATTAGGTGCATCTCTCGTTGAACTGGATAATTTCTCTAAAGAAAAGGTCATTGGGTTTGTCCCCAAGTGGGTTTTTCAAGGGTAAATCTTTTGTTGTCCTTGTGCATTGTGATCTCTATTGCCCTTGTGCTTTTATGGTTGAATTTTTGAAGTGTAATTACTTAATGATAAACAATAATTGTTAAAAGAAGATCTATATCATTAGAATTAATTATCAGTATTTCAAAATTTTGTGCTTTTATCTATTATACTTGAAAAATCAACAAATGTGTGGTATCTAATAAGTCCTTATATGGATGCAATGGTAGGGCCTTTATACCATGTTTGTGATGTCTCCTCACCTGATACCTGGTTCCTGTATTGGGTCTTCATCCTCCTCATCATTGTCACTATCTGAATAAACCTCAATGTAATGGGTTTTTCCTACCTTGTCCTTCCCTACATATTTGTGCCCTAATGTCCAAGGCTCCTGAGAGTTGAAACATAGATTTTTCTTCCTTGGTTCTTTCTTGGTCTACTCATCCATCTTTGGTTTCTCAGTCCACTCCTTTTGAAATGGTTTAACTTCTTTGTTCTTCTCGAGGGGGGAGGATGGTTTAGGAGGAAATTTTCTTTTAGGAACAACATCCTTTACGTCTCTAGATCTACTAATTGCATCCTATAGAGTGGCAGGTTTATAAGCCTTAACCTCAAAAAGCAACATCACCAATTGTGCCTCAGATATATCGGTGACTGATGAGCCCCAAATTTGATAACATTTTGGGCTCATTTGGCCTAACTACCCTTGCTCAACCCTTCATTTTTCATAACTTATGCATCATTTTTTAGTAATTTATGTCATTTGTACGAATGAGGGCATTCATTATTCCTAGGTGGCTAACACATGTTTATTTCAGGTTTTTTGACATTTAATGGAGCAAAACCACGCAGATGAGGGCTAGGAGACAACCAAGATGGGATTGAGATTTTGTAGGAAGGTTGTCCACAACATTGAATGGCCTTCCTCGTGATCTTCACCCCCAACTTCGAGCCCCAACAGCCACCACCACCGGGCTAGAAGGTAGCCAAACGGATTTTGAGGAAGCAGCAGATTACTCTTAGTTTGGTCAGCCAAACCCCACTAATTTAGGAGGCCAGCTTGGCCCTCATAATGTATAAATTATGAGGTTGTAGCCTTCGAGGGAGACTTTTGAAACCTTGTTGCATATTCTGAACTAGGAACTGATAGCTCTGTTTTTCTCTTTGTAAGCCATTTTTGGCATGTTATTTGACTTATGACTATTATCTTTCAGTGAAAAGCAGGCAGATTTGAGTTCAGTTCTGAGTTCTTAAAGGAGCCATAGCTCTCAGGGTTGGGCCCAACCTGAGAGCCTAAGGCTTCCTTCCTTTGTATTGTTACATTTCTTTCAGCATTGTACTTCTTTTCCTTTACATGCATTTGGAAACACAGTTTGCTGAGTTAAATTTATTGGTGTGGTTAAGTAGGTTAGTTTTATGAACATAGTTGCTTCAGTAGTTTAGATTAGATTAAGGAGATTGGAGTTAATGAGAGTTCCAAAAAGGGTTGACTGCACACTCACTTTCACCTCTGTTTAGGGGCTGGAATTGCAGACCATGCCACCCACCAAAAACATTGTTTTACATGTTCATGCAAGCTTTGATGCAATGTTCTCGTTTGTAGCAGCGTCCATGTGTTCAGATCTTGTGGAATGATTCTTTGCTTCAGTACCATGCATGATTTTCCTTAAAAAATCACGTTGTTGTTCTTTGGTTTTATCAAAACAGTTAGAATAGGTTGATGAAATTTCGGTTATGTGCAAGACATGGATGATTTGTTTCATTTACACTGTGCAGTACTACTCCCTCACTCCCTTATCCTTCTAAGCCGTGCCTAGGCCATCTACTCATCTCCCAGTTAGACCACTTGCCTCCCAATTCTTCTATTACCCATGTTATTCTACCTTTTCGGCCTTCCATTCCCTCTACCCTCCTTTAGACCAACCAGCTTAGCACAACCCCTCTTCATCTCATCTCTCTGTCCATAGGCCATCAAAAGCTCCCCTCCTACCTCCCTATCCATCCATACAGCCTCTTCCACTCATCCATCACCCAAAAATCCGATTCCAGAACATCCTATAGGAATTACTGAACTTCCTGTAGAAATCCTGAACATCCTGTAGAACCCCTGCAGACTTCCTATAGAAGCTCATAAACACGGTTGCTTGGCATCCAGACTTGGGGAACTTCTCTGAAAGGATGTTAGGGATTCCTTAGACCCTCTCTGAGCCTTCCTGACCTCTTCCAAGCATTCCTCCCCTTGATCTATCCCTGCACAGTCAAGACCCAGTTAGAAGCACATGCATAATAATTCCAACAACTTGAGCAAAAATACAAAAATATGTTCTCTTCAGATGAAAGTAGTCTAGACACATGCATCTCACCTTAATAGAAGTAATGGCATCACTTTCAGTAGTTGCATTCCCACCGTTGCATCAGAAGGACTAGCTGGTAGAATTAGGGTTTGCTAGGGTTTTCATTTCTTGTTGGCTTTCAGTTCATTTTTGCAAAGTAGGTTAATTTCCTTTGAGTTAGCTTTCGTTCATCAGTTAAAAAACTTCTTCTGAGAGCTCATAGAAGTTGTCTTGAGCCCTAGCGGACTTGTGTCAGTTGACCAAGTGACAGCTGCGACAAGAGCTAGTACTTGTGCATACAGCACTGTCGCTTCCAAGTTTGTTACGAACTACCGGGTTGATAAAATTAGAGAAGGAAGCTCCAAGAGTTGTAGCATTATTTCTACAATACTAGAGCTCACCATCTTTTTGGCGTCGTTGCCGGGAAGCGTCAGAGTATTAGTAATTGTTGTTTTTCTTCTATTTTCCTACTCTCGCCTTCTGCTAAGTAGTTTATTTCATTTCCATTCTGCAAAAGTAGCATAGACATTTCCTGCTTTCATAGATTAACATTTCAATTCCGCAGTTTCATTTTTGCAAGCGTAGATTAGCATTTCAATTCTGCAAGCGTAGACTAGCATTTCAATTCTTGCAATTTCTTTTGAGCAAAGTAGATTAGTTCTTTCCTGCTTTCATTTCAATTCTGCATTTTTATTTCAGCAAGATAGTTAGTTGTAGATCAATCTGTTTCAGTTTGCAGGTACCAGAAAAAAAAAAAACAAAAGCAATCAAAAGTCTTTCCATTTCATGCCTCGTAGGAATCGAGATAAAACAGGCAAATTCTTACCCCACACCCCCACCACATCACTGAGTCACCCTTCTCTCTTCTTTGGTGACAGTGATCCAGAAGAACCTACAGGTGAACCTCCTGAGATATACGAAGATCCTATAGCAGAAGAAGAGTTAGAGACCATTCCATCTGAAGCTATGGCTGACAATAGGGGAGAATATGAGGGAATAGAAGGTGCCTTCCCCATCCGAGAGACCAATGGAGACATGAAAATGAAGAACATAAGCCCTTCTGCTTTACCTCACTTCCATGGACTGACTACTGAAGATCCTGATACCTTCTTGTTTGAGTTTTTTGTCCTTTGTCGAACCTATGACTATACTGAAGATGAGCAGAAGCTGAAACTCTTCCCATCAACCCTTAAGGATGCAGCATTACGCTGGTTCATGGGCTTACCTGGGAATAGTATCACCACTTGGGCTCAGATGTAGCAAGCTTTCAATACCAAATACCGGGACTACTGTAGGTCCAAGGAAACCAAGGGAGAAATCTTTCGGATGACCATGGGAAATGATGAGTCCTTAGAGGATTACGAGGAAAGGTTTCAACTTAGCTATAAACGGGCCAGATGCACACTTGACCCTGAATCCCTCAAGTTGGTTCTGCTCCAAGGAGTCCCTGAAGACATCTTAGATACCCTTCACATGTTAGCTGGAGGAGATATTTACCAACTACCTTATGAGGACATACAGACTGTGTTTAGAAACCACTCTTGGGCAGGTCGGAAAAGAGGTAGAGGAAACCTCCTCTCAACTGGTATTCCTTTCTCCAAATATGAGTTTGTAAATCAATTAGAGGATCTCAAGAGTGAGGTGAGACAAACCATTGCCATGCAACTTGATACATTTAGGATCCAGCAGAAGAAAGAAGAAGCTGAGAGGGCCTTGGCTATCTTCTGCCCTAGGTGTACAAGGAAACACCCTAAGAACGAATGCCCATTACATTCGGTTGAAGTATGTTTTGTTTGTGAGGAGGACCACCCCACAAACCAATGTCCAACCTTACCTGAGCTTAAAGCCATGTATCAAGGGACAGAAGCCCCCACCGAACCTCTCTATTTCCTCAACCAAAGGAGGCCACAAGGACCTAGACCTTACCAGCAGGGGATGCAAGGGGCACCCCAAGCTTATTACAGCCCCAACCAATCTACTCCTATGCCTTCCTGGGGCCCCCCTGCTCATCCTTCCTTGTCTATGCCTCCTCCGTGGTCTTACCCACCTCAGTACCATACTCAATCCACTACTCATTCGTATCACTCGCATGCCCAGCCACAGCCTCAATGGAATGCACCTCAATCGGGGTGGAGGCCCCAGTACAACACTCCACCCACCATTTTGCCTCCACCACCAGTTCAACCACAACCATTACCTCTTGCTCCTCCAAGGCAACCTCAAATGCCTGCTCAACCGAACCCGAACCCCAACAACAGACAGGCCCAGCAGGTATATACTGGGGAAACATCATGCCCTACCTATGTTGTGGAGATCCAGGAGATCAATCTGCGATCTGGAAAGACTCTTCCGGATCGCCAACCTCCTCCCCCAGAGGATGAGGAAGATAAACAGGAAAGTGAACCAAAGGCTATTCCACTCTTTCCTGAGAGACTAACAGCCACCACACAACCCAACCCAGAGGAGGACGAGCTTCTGGGAGAACTCAAACAGTTGTGTGTGAAAATACCACTTCTCCAAGCCATCAAAGATGTACCAATATACAAAAAACTGGTTAAGGAAAAGTGTTTCAGACACCCAGGCAGGCGAAAGAGAGATGCTTCAACCATCAATGTCATAGGACAACTGTCTGATCTTATGTTGGGACAAGTCATCTGCCCAAAGTATCTAGATCCTGGGAGTCTTGTAGTAGATGTCCACATCAATGGCACCATCATACCTCACACCTTGATTGATCTAGGGGTTGCCATTAATGTGATGACCAGAGATACCATGCTCAAACTCAACCTTCAGGGTTCCTTGAGGAAGACCTCGACAGTCCTACAACTAGCAGATCGCTCCACCGTGACTCCCGAAGGGATTGTGGAGGATGTCTTGGTCTCTGTTGACTCTTGGGAATACCCTGCAGATTCTTGGTTCTGCAACCAAAGGCAAAGCTTACTATATATCCTCTTATTTTGGGAAGGCCTTGGTTAGCCACTGCAGATGCTTACATAAGCTGCCGTGCAGGAAACATGACCATCAAAAATGGTCCTATGTCCAAGCAGCTAGTCCTATACCCTCCTGCCCAACCCTCATTAGAGCATGACTTACCACTTTGGTTGGAGGAAGGAGAAGAGGATGAGGTGTACTCAGCACTTTTGTGCACCCTAGACACCACTAGGGGAGATCCCCCAACCGAGGATGATTTGATTAAGACCTTGATCCAGAATCCACCTTCCAGTGCACTGTCCTTAGAGGAATTGGTGGAGGATGCCCAAGCCAGCACCTTAGTGGACCTTTGTGCGACCAACCCTATCACTCCCAGAGTCAAAAATGTGGAGTTTGGCCCTGAGAGAATGTTAAAGATCAGCTCCTCCCTATCTCCTTCCCAGGAAAAGGAGCTGTGTAGTCTGTTGGCCAGTCATCTAGATGCTTTTTCTTGGAGCTATAAGGAGATGAAAGGAGTCCATCCTTCGGTCTGTACCCATCACATCTACATCAAAGAGGATTGTAAATTGGTTAGGAAACCCCAGAGGAGAATGAATCCAGCCCTTAAGGACATCGTCAAGGAAGAATTGCAAAAACTGTTGGATGCCGGATTCATTTACCCCATCTCGGATAGCGAATGGGTGTCCCCTCTAGTGTTGGTTCCCAAGAAAAATGGGAAGTGGAGAATTTGTGTGGACTACCGAGAACTGAACAAAGCTACCAAGAAAGACCATTTTCCTCTACCTTTCATAGATCAAGTGTTGGATGGACTGGCAGGAAAGAAGTTTTTCTTTTTCCTAGATAGGTTTAGCGGGTACAACCAAATCCAAATCAGCCCGGAAGACCAAGATAAGACCACCTTCACTTGTCCTTGGGGTACCTTTGCCTACCGAGTTCTTCCCTTTGGACTATGCAATGCTCCTGCTACCTTCTAGAGAGCCATCTTAAGCATTTTTTCTGAGCTGGTCCATGATGCGGTGGAAATCTATATGGATGACTTCACTCCTTATGGGTCCAACTTCCAGGAAGCATTGTCCAATATAGGAAAAGTCCTAACCAAATGCATTGAGATGAACCTGTCCCTTAGTCCTGAAAAATGTGAATTCTTGATGACTGAAGGGACCGTGCTAGGCCATACCATTTCTTGCCAAGGGTTACAGGTGGATCCTAACAAAATTGCTCTCATCAAGAAGGTTCCACCTCCTCAAAAGGTATGGGATGTTCGGAGTTTCTTAGGATTAGCAGGGTATTACAGGAGATTCATTAAAGACTTCAGCAAGGTAGCCTCGCCATTGTTTGGCCTCTTGGAAAAAGATGTGGAGTTTAAATGGACTAACGATTGTCAGAGGGCTCTGAATGAATTAAAGGACAAGTTGGTGTCTGCCCCAATCTTGAGAGGTCCAAACTGGGCCCTACCTTTCCACATCCACATTGATGCCTCGAACAAAGCCATAGGGGCAGCCTTAGGACAAGTTGAACAAAAACTTCCATATGCCATTTACTTTGTTAGCAAAAACTTATCCAAAGCAGAACTGAACTACACTGTAACTGAGAAAGAATTCTTGGTCGTGGTCCATGCACTGAACAAGTTCCGACATTATATCACTGGCTATCAAACCTTTGTACATACTGATCATGCTGAAATTAGATATTTAATGAATAAACCAGATGTGAATGCTCGTATTATTAGATGGTTACTTTTGTTGCAGCAGTTTGATTTGAATATCGTTGACAAACCGGGTAAAGAAAATGTTGTTGCTGACTTTCTATCTAGATTAGATTTATCTGCAGATGAGGATGGAACGGTGGATGACCAGATGCCCGATGAACATCTGTTTGCTATTTCAGTACTCTCTCCATGGTTTGCTGATATAGAAAACTACCTTGTTTCAGCACAGTTCCCTTCGCACCTATCCTCAAGAGAGAAGAGAAGAATCGTTAGAAAAAGTGCCTCATTCACTTGGATCAGGGGCAACCTGTTCAAGCTTGGCCCTGATCAGATCTTAAGGCGTTGTGTAAGGGAGGAGGAAGTCTTTGATATCCTCCTCACCTGTCATGATGGGCCTTGTGGAGGACACTTTGCAGCAAAGAGGACTGCCTTCAAAATCCTGCAGGCAGGTTACTATTGGCCCACACTTCATCAAGATGTCAGAAGGTATATCAACCAATGTGACCAATGCCAAAGGATGGGGAAACCGACTCAAAGGGATGAGATGCTTCTCCAACCTCAAGTGACTCTTGAGCCATTTGAGAAGTGGGGTATGGATTTTGTGGGTGCAATCAACCCTCCTTCGAGGCAAAGGTCTTACATCATTGTGTGCACAAACTACCTGACAAAGTGGGCAAAAACTAAGGCAATCAAAGCAGCGACAGAAGAAAAGGTGGCTGAGTTCTTAAGAGAAAACATCTTCTACAAATTTGGCTACCCAAGAGAGCTAGTCACCGATCAAGGAAGCCAGTTCACATCCAACTTAATTGAAGACCTACTAGCTCATCACAAAATCAAGCATAGGACTTCCACCCCCTATCATCCTCAAGCAAATGGGCAAGTGGAAGTCACCAATAGAGCATTGGAAGGGATTCTGACTAAGGTGGTGAGCAGCAGTAGGAAAGATTGGGCAGATCGCCTGGTTGAGGCCACATGGGCTTACAACACCACTTGGAAGACCACAACTGGCTTCACACCTTATGAGCTGGTCTATGGGAAGAGAGCTTTGCTGTCAATTGAATTTGAATACAACACTTTGAGGATGGCAGCTCAGCTGGACCTAGATCTCAGCCATGCCCAACAAGAAAGGTTATTGTAGCTGAATGGATTGGACGAGCACCGAATGCAGGCCCTTCTTCACTCAAAAGTGGTTCAACTTCATAGAAAGGTGTGGCATGACCAGCACCTCAATGACAAGCAATTTCAGCCAGGAGATTGGGCGCTGTTGTATGATTCCAGGCATAAAGATTTCAAGGGGAAGCTGAGAACTAGATGGCTGGGACCATATGCAGTGGAAAAATGTCATGACAATGGATCTGTTCTTATTCGGACCATTGATGAGGAGGCCATCCCCATGCTTGTCAATGGGCATCAACTGAAGATCTACAGGAAACCTCTCTCAAGACAAGAATTCATCAAAACTGTGGAGAAATCAGTGCTGGTCATAGAGAAGGGTTCTGCCTCTATTTTGGGCATACCCTGAAGATCTGAAAAAAAAATAAAAAAAAATAAATAAATAAAGGAATAAAGATCCTTGGGTGAAAACCTCTCTGAGGCTCCCAAGGCAGATGGTAGGGGTGAAAACCTCATTGAGGCGCCCCTGCTGTCTTTCAAAAAAAAAAAAAAGTTTTGAAAAAGACCCTTGAGTGAAAACCTCTCTGGGGCGCTTAAGGCAGATGGCAAGGGTGAAAACCTCATTGAGGCGCCCCTGCTGTCTTTAAAAAAAATAAAAAAAACAGGGACAGCAAGTTCACAATGTGGCAATGCATGCAGGTTGTAGGTATTCTATGAAGGAAAAGAGGTCCCTCAACTCAAAGACAAGGGTCCTTATTATGCTGCCAGGTGACCTCACCAGCACCCCCTCCGAAAACACTCATCTTCTCCAAGGTATGGGCACGATTTCATCACAGCTTAGTCTTCTACAGGAAGTTCTGTATTTCTACAGGAAACTTCCTGTAGAAGTTTTGGACGGCCCAGAACTAATTGTGTGGGGAGATCTAACGACCAAGGTTTGGCATGGAGGCATGCAAGCTACTATTTTCTCCATCACACACTGCTGTCACCTCCTTCTACCACCCCAGTTGACATGCAATGAAAATACCTACACAATCAAAACAGATCATTGAATTATCAAGAGGAAGCGATTCTTAAATGAAAAGAAGTGCCGAGATGCCATGCAATACTCATCACAGCTATCCAAGGGCCCTGCGAGCGTGATCATGATGCCACTATCTTCACAGTTCAACATGCACCCGAGGAGGAAAAACTGCTACAGGACATCCTACAGGAATCCCGTAGCAGTTCAGCCAACTAGAGTGTACACCATTCAATCACCTGCAACATGCAATAATAAAGCGGGCACATGCAGCCGAGTCACAAGCTTCATCATCAGCAGCCTGTGAAAAGGAAGGACCTCCGGGCCTGCGCAAATAGCAGCAGCAAGCAAATCTAGTCATCGTCATCCTGAAGCCTGGAAAATCATGTCGCGGCCGCACAGGTAAGTTCCTCGCCCTTTCTTTCGTCGAATTACATGAATACTACTTTGAAATGTTTGCAAGTATGAAATGAACGGGTTGAGCAGTCGTATGGCCATTCAACTGGCCACGTCGACCAGTCAGATGGTCTAGTCAGATGTGTAGAATGGTGGTCGTGGCAAAAAGAACGGGTAGTGGACACATGAGAACCGTCCAGTTGGGGAGAAGCGTGTTTTAACAGAAATGGCGGCGGCGGATCTGCGGATAATGATGCAACAGTCAGGGAACTTGCAGTGGAATGAGTAGATGACGTCGTCCAATGGTCTGGCAGGGACAGCTCACCCCCGCGCCACGGATTCCGCCGGATTCAAATCTATCGGCTAGATTGCCACCCCACGCATTTATCATCAGCCGTTTCGAAGTCGAGTGAGCATCCGAATTCCTCTGAAGCTCGACACTCCAAGTCTTTGGCCTGTTCGAACGTCTGATAGCAGCACAGAAGGCGCAGAACCACTGCAGTGCTCTCTAGAACCTGTGCGCTGCTTCTACAGGAAAGCTCCGCTACAGGAAGCTCACTGCCACGAGGAAAATTGGTCTCTTCACGTCAAAGGTGGCGAATTAAAAAGGTAAGCCTGAACCTGTGCCCCCATGCAGTTGGTTTCGCGGGTGGCGGAGTCGATGTTCTACAGTCTGATCATAAAAATTACAAGTGTTGTCCTCCGTTTGCATGAATTGTCGTCGAAGTGTATGTAAGGTTTTCTACAGGAGGTGATTTTTAAGGCTCATCTGTAGATAGTCTTCGTGAATTGTGTGCGTGGCAGAGGTGTAATTCTACGCTCTGTCCCAAAAGGCTAATCTTTGAATACGCATCCGCCACCTCCAGCTAACGTAGCAGGTCTTCACCATGCCGGGTGGGTTCATCAGAAAGGAACCGACCGACTCAAAGAAATTAAGAGAGAACCCTGAGGTGGTAGAGTTGTTCACTCGCGCGCAATGGATGTCGTTCTGCGACAAATTACAAGGATATGATGATGAGGTGGCAGAGGAGTTCTTGCGAGCTCTGAAGCCAAAATCAAAAACATTGGCCACCGTCAATTTCAGGGGTTTGAGTCTCAAACTCACCCCACAGTTCATCAGCCGAGTTACTGAGCTCCCAATGGGGGTACCATGGGACAAAGAAGAGAGGAAATTAGGCCAAAAGGCTAAGAAGGAATTCTTTCCACCAGAGGAGCAATTCTCAGAAGATAAGAATGGGGTTCGCAAAACTAGCTTACTGCCACTTTGGAGCGAAGTCAGCCTCCAAATTATGAAATACATCACCTGCGAAGGTCAGTTTAGCATTGTGTATGGGTACCATTTTCAACTACTCACAGAATTAAGGCATCAGATGGACCTACCTGCAGAGAACAAACTAAGTATTCCCTACTTTCTACTGCAGTCTATGACTGAATGTGCCACCAAGTTGAGAGAAGGCACACCAGACTAGGTAGCTCATCACGGGCTCATTAAGCTCCTCGTGGAGGATGCACTCCACACATACAAAGTCCCTCTCTCGTGGGAAGCCTTCCAGAATTTGACTAAGGATGGCAATATAAAAATGTTGACCGAAGAGCTTGGTTCCTCCAGCAGCGAGGAGAAGGAGTCAGTACCCGCAGAGAAGAAAGAAAAAGGCCAGAGACCCATGGCCAAAGCACCGAAGAAAGAGAAAAAGGAGAAACAAGAGAAAAAGGGTGCCAAAGAGAAGGATGACACACCCATGTTGACGGCCAGAGAGAAAAGATTACAAAGTAGGGTGAACAAGACTGAGCAGGTCCACGTCAGCAAAGGCACCTCGACAACAGCCTTGACCAAGTCAAAAAGCAAAACACGCTCAGCAAAGCAAACTAGAGTGGTGCCACCTGTTTCTACAGGAAAACCAAAACCGGCTTCTACAGGAAGCCAGAAATCAGCTGAAAAAGGGCCTTCTACAGGAAGCCCTGAGAAAGGAAAACCCAAGGAAAAGAAAGTCAACATTCTTGCAAGGGAGGCAGCAGCCGTGCTGGCCGCCCTCAGTACACCTCCTAAGCCAAAGGAAAAGAGAAAGAGGGAGGCCCCTCTATATTTTAAAGCTAGGAGAAGTGTGAGAATAAAAACGGGCAAGCCACAGCCTCCATCCAGCTGCCCAATCACTATAGAGGATGCCCCTACTTCGCCCAGGGAGAGGTCCCCCTCAAAGATATCAGTCACCTATGAGAGGGGGAGCCTGAAAACAACTACTTGGAAAGAGAGGTTGGACCACTTGGCCTCAAAACCCGGCTACAGGATGCTGAGGCTGCTCTACAGGAAACCTTAGCCCAGCTTAAGGAAACAGAGAGGATGGAAGGAGAAGCACCCTCATCACCACCGAGGGAGGACGAAGTAGAGCCACCAAGAGAGGAAGAGAAAGAGCATATTCCGGAGCCTAGCCCTCAGCCAAGTCTGAGCTCATATTATAACTTCTTAGAAGTTGGCAATATTATACCACAGAAATTCACTGTGCCACTGTTCTTTGCATTGGAGGAAGAGAGAGTACAAACCCACACGTGGATGAAAATAGCCAAATCAAAAGGTGTGGCGGACATAGGCCCCTTGGAGGAGCAACTCAAGGAGGCAATAAAGGAATTATCTATGGCTAAACACGTGGCAAATTTCCAGCGGGTGTTCCTACAGGAAGAAAACGAAAAACTTAGACAGCAGCTACAGGAGCTGAGGAGAGGAACAGGCACATCCTCAGGGGACATCACAGCAGAACAGCAAGGCAGAAAGGAACTGAAAATCGGTCTTGGGGAGCCAACCACGCATCTACAGGAAACAGAACTGCAAGCACAAATTGAGGTGCAAGCTCTCAAACAATAGCTGCAGCAGAAAGAGGCACAATTGGCCTGCATGGCCAGTTGGGCCATGGATGCTATACAATGCAGATAGCTGACCAAATCCTATGGCCTGTACCTGAGAGACCAATGACTACAATTTCAAATCAATACCTTGGCGCAAAGGGGTATCTCTCAGCTCCAAGACCCGCAGCAGTTCACTGAATTATGCAATACCAGTTCATCAGAGGATAAGGCCAAACTATCGGAGTTCTACCTTCATAATTTGGCCCTTCCTAATGTGACTTCATGGGATCCCAACACGGTCTTAGGGGATATGCAGTTAATGGCATTTGCCTCATGGTTGAACCATGAAGACAAAAGAGCAGCAGAAGCCAAAGCGGTCATGAACCGAGAGCTGAATGAGCCATTACTAATTAGAGCAGAACCAGGGGATCCAACTGCATTAATATCGGCACACCAACACTTATCCACCGACCCTCAAGATTCATTGAAATATATGGATCAGTAAGCCCAGGCCATAGCGCATTTCGATGATATGGAGAGACTGTTAGGGGACAACTGTGTTCAAGCTTGCACCCGCTGATGGAACACATTGGCCCACAGTCAAAATCAGAGAATATCATACTCCAACTCGAATGAGGGAAGCTCTAGTACGGGTGCCCCTCTATAAGAAATCTATGCAGAACCTCCAGGCCAGTTGGATTGGCCTCAAGCTAAGCCCACCTCTGCTGTTAGGATTGATGGAAGGCAGCACAGAGAAATATGAGCATGAACAGTGGGAAGAGGTGGAAAGAAAGGTTGGGTTCCATGTCAGTAAGGAGGACACTACTGTAGAAGCTTGGGATGTGAGGGTGGCAGTAAAGGCAATGAAGGATGAGGAGTTGGATTAGTTTCTCAAGGATGAGCAATCATTTTAGCTGGGGGGTGATGATGAGCCCCAAATTTGGTAACATTTTGGGCTCATTTGGCCTAACTACCCTTGCTCAACCCTTCATTTTTCATAACTTATGCATCATTTTTTAGTATATTTATGTCATTTGTACGAATGAGGGCAGTCACTATTCCTAGGTGGCTAACACATGTTTATTTCAGGTTTTTTGACATTTAATGGAGCAAAACCACGCAGATGAGGGTTAGGAGACAGCCAAGATGGGATTGAGATTTTGTAGGAAGTTTGTCCACAGCATTGAATGGCCTTCCTCGTGATCTTCCCCCCAACTCCGAGCTCCAACAGCCACCACCACTGAGCTAGAAGGCAGCCAAACGGATTTTGAGGAAGCAACAGATTACTCTTAGTTTGGTCAGCCAAACCCCACTAATTTAGGAGGCCAGCTTGGCCCTCATAATGTATAAATGATGAGGTTGTAGCCTTCGAGGGAGACTTTTGAAACCTTGTTGCATATTCTGAACTAGGAGCTGATAGCTCTGTTTTACCCTTTGTAAGCCATTTTTGGCATGTTATTTGACTTATGACTATTGTCTTTCAATGAAAAGTAGGCAGATTTGACTTCAGTTCTGAGTTCTTAAAGGAGCCATAGCTCTCGGGGTTGGGCCCAACCTGAGAGCCTAAGGCTTCCTTCCTTTGTATTGTTACCTTTCTTTCAGCATTGTAATTCTTTTCCTTTACATGCATTTGGAAACACAGTTTGCTGAGTTAAATTTCTTGGTGTGGTTAAGTAGGTTAGTTTTATGAACAGAGTTGCTTCAGTAGTTTAGATTAGAGTAAGGAGATTGGAGTTAATCAGAGTTCCAAAAAGGGTTGACTACACACTCACTTTCACCTCTATTTAGGGGCTGGAATTGCAGACCGTGCCACCCACCAAAAACACTATTTTACATGTTCATGCAAGCTTTGATGCAATGTTATCATTTGTAGCAGCGTCCATGCATTCAGATCTTGTGGAATGATTCTTTGCTTCAGTACCACGCATGATTTTCCTTAAAAAAATCACGTTGTTGTTCTTTGGTTTTATCAAAACAGTTAGAGTAGGTTGATGAAATTTCGGTTATGTGCAAGACATGGATGATTTGTTTCATTTACACTGTGCAGTACTACTCCCTCACTCCCTTATCCTTCTAAGCCATGCCTAGGCCATCTACTCATCTCCCAGTTAGACCACTTGCCTCCCAATTCTTCTATTACCCACGTTATTCTACCTTTTCGGCCTTCCATTCCCTCTACCCTCCTTTAGACCAACCAGCTTAGCACACCCCCTCTTCATCTCATCTCTCTATCCATAGGCCATCACAAGCTCCCCTCCTACCTCCCTATCCATCCATACAGCCTCTTCCACTCATCCATCACCCAAAAATCTGATTGCAGAACATCCTGTAGGAATTTCTGAACTTCCTGTAGAAATCCTGAACATCCTGTAGAACCCCTGCAGACTTCCTGTAGAAGCTCATAAACACGGTTGCTTGGCATCCAAACTTGGTGAACTTCTCTGAAAGGATGTTAGGGATTCCTTAGACCCTCTCTGAGCCTTCCTGACCTCTTCCAAACATTCCTCCCCTTGATCTATCCCTGCACAGTCAAGACCCAGTTAGAAGCACATGCATAATAATTCCAACAACTTGAGAAAAAATACAAAAATATGTTCTCTTCAGATGAAAGTAGTCTAGACACATGCATCTCACCTTAATAGAAGTAATGGCATCACTTTCAGTAGTTGCATTCCCACCGTTGCATCAGAAGGACTAACTGGTAGAATTAGGGTTTGCTAGGTTTTTCATTTCTTGTTGGCTTTCAGTTCATTTTTGCAAAGTAGGTTAATTTCCTTTGAGTTAGCTTTTGTTCATCAGTTAAAAAGCTTCTTCTGAGAGCTCATAGAAGTTGGCTTGAGCCCTAGTGGACTTGTGCCAGCTGACCAAGTGACAGCTGCGACAAGAGCTAGTACTTGTGCATACAGCATCGTCGCTTCCAAGTTTGTTACGAACTACCAGGTTGATAAAATTAGAGAAGGAAGCTCCAGGAGTTGTAGAATTATTGCTACAATACTGGAGCTCACCAGTGACCATCACTACCAACCTCTGAAAATATGAGATATATGCCTTCAGACTGTCAGACAATTTGAGCTAACCCAACTCACTGAAATGAATCTTTGGGTCCTTCTTGTCAAAGAGTTCAATGAGCCTCTATGTAAACTCATAGTATGAGGTTATGTTGGCATGAACCAAGGTCACTAACCCATGGTACCACCACTCATGGGCCTCACCATCCAAATGTAACGTATCCAACTTAATGTTATCTACCTCGGTCGTCTGATGGAGCTAGAAATATGTGTTCATCTTATGAACCCATGCTCTGGCTAAACATTTTGAGGATCCATCAAAACATGAGATGGTCACTTTCCCCATTGTCTTTTGAAGCTCCTGGTTCTACATCATAGCCCTCTTGGCTCCTTTAGGCTTGTTTCTCATCTTGAGGTTGCAGAAGTCTATGAAATTCATGGCAACTTGAAAGTCTCATCCCTGCCTCCTATATTCCTCCAAATATGCCCCAAAAGACTCATCTTAATCAACCTGCTCCACTTGGTTGGTTGTTCTCTCATTTAAAGATTATGGCATAGTCGATATATATGAATTTTTGTATATGTGTGGGTGGCTTTGCATGGATGTGCATGCATGGATGCCTTCTCCACTATTATATGCTTCACCATTAATGGGGTCCTTCTTATGCTACTCCACCAATGGGATCTTTGTAGAACCTCCATTATAGATAATTTCCCCATTAGCTCTGTCATCACCTTTTGGCCCTTAGACAAATCATTTAAGATGCTAATCAAGCTGTTAAATTCTTAGTTCTCCTTATCTCACATGACTATCCCACCTTTTTTAAATTGTACATCCTCCTATTTTCCCTCTTCAGGAATTTCTTTTATATCCCAAATTGGATTGGTTTTTATGACCTGATAGCTTCTCTTATAGGTAATGTATCGGTGGTCTTTGGAACACATTATATTGATGTTATAGACATCCGTACAAACCACACAATTTTCCAAGACCATGCTATGATACCACAATAAGATACCCACTGGGTATATCTTAGTTCTCACACTAAATTTTTTTAACTTGCTTGGTTTTTTCACTGAGAAGTTTTGTTAAACAGATTGCATGCATTTTTTGTAGGTGCAAATTTTATAATTTTTATATCACACAGAGATATACAATGCCAAAAATAACTGAAAACACTTCAAATCAACAACACATGATTTATATGGAGCCCAAAAATACAAATACCACTGATATATGTTTGCCACAACAATAAAATCACTTTTCCTCCATTGTAAACAACCCAGAATTATAAGAACATATATAAGGACACATTGTCATCTTATTAGCTAGATAACAGAGATTACAGTGTTTAACGTTAAAGAGGAACCTCATAAAATCTTTAGCAATACAAACTGCCATATATCAGTCACTTTCTTGTACGACACTGGAACATATAAACCCTTGTTCATTGGAATTTACCACTTGCCGACACATTTATGTGCATAAACAATATATATATATATAGGTGTTGACTAGCCATAAGGACTAAAGAACATGTCTTTTGACATATGTGCCCTTTCATAATTAATGAACAATTTAATTTAACTAATTTATTAATTATTAATATTTATTTATTTTATTTATTTAATTAATATATATAATTATGAATATTCTATTCATAACATTGCCTCTCCCTTAAAATACTTTGTCCTCAAAGCATAGGCAATGTTGGGTGTTGTTGGCGAAAACGTTTTGTCTCCCATGATGAGTCTTCTTCTGGTAGTCTCTTCCATTTGATAAGGTATTCTTTAATAGTCTTGGATCATAGTACTTTCTCTCTGGTAGGGAGTATGCCTTTAGGTTCTAATATGACCCTTCCTTCTTTGTCAGTCTCAGGTATTTCTGTTTGAGCTGATTGATTTTGACCCAGTCCTTTTTGAGACTTGATACATGAAATGCATTGTGGATTTGAAAATTGTCTGGTAGCATCAATCCATAAGCAACGCTACTTATTTTTATTATTATTTGGTATGCCTCATAATACTTAGGAGCTAACTTATTTTTCCCTTGTTGTTTTAACGATAACTGCTTATAGGGTTGAATTCTGATGAAGACCCAATCTCCTTCTTCGAATTCTCTTTCTCTACGATGTTATTCTGCTTGTTGCTTCATTCTATTGCATGCCATTGCTAAATTTTCTTCTAACAAGTTAATATTTCTTGGTTTTCCTCTAAGTCCTTCTTTACTACTTAAACCTTGGAATTATGTAATGCAAGGGAGTCATTTTGGTTGAAGTATGAAAGGTGGTATTATACCACCATTTTGCTAGGTGTAGCCACTGAGACCATTTGTTTTGTTTGTCGTTGACGAAACAACAAGGTTATGTTTCCAAACATTTATTTACAACTTCAGTTTGACCATCTGTCTGGGGATGATAAGTCGAGCTCATTTTGAGGGATATTCCTGCTTGGTGGCATAAATCTTTCCAAAAATTGCCTCTCTATCACTAACAACAACCTTGGGAAAACCATGTAGTTTGCAAATGTTTTTACAAAACACTTCCACAACTTGCTCGGTTGTGTCAGTTTTTTCTGATTTCCATGAGGTAAGAATATTTGGTGAGTCTATCTACAATGATAAGTACTTTGTCCTTACCATCAGACATAGGTAGTCCTTCAATGGAATTAATCAATATATCCTCCCATTTTTTATTTGGAATATGTAATGGATGTAATAACCTAGGAGTTGAAAGATTTTCACTCTTATTTTTCTGACAAACACCACATTCAACGACATACTTTTGGATTTCCTTACTCATACCTTTCCATTATAATAATTGTCGAATGTTGTAGTAGGTTTTGAAGAACACAACATGTCCAACTATAGGAGAAATGTGAGATTCTTTTAGAATTTTCATCGTAAAATTAGATAATGGAGTTAGATAAATTCTAACTTTGTACCACAATATGTCATTTTTCCATTCAAAGCTAGCATATTGACTGATATTTTCAATTATAGAACCACAGTCCAAATTCTCGGCATACTCAGCTTGTATTTTGTCTAACCAGTTAGGAACAACTACCAAGGTGGCACATGTTGTGTTGTTATCGTATTGTCGTGAGAGTGCATCAACTATGACATTTTCCTTTCCCTTTTCGTGTAGTATTTATATGTCGAATGTCGAAAGTTTCTCTATTTGGCCAATTCAATGTCTTTGAAATGTCAATCATAAATTGTCTACCAGGGTGCGTACACTGTTTAAGTACAGGTGCACAATATGTGCTAGAAGTTATTCAATATGTCCTTATGTATTTGTTAGGATCTAAACTTAATATGGAGGTGGTATTTGTGAATTATATTAGAGTTACAATCCTTAGAGTTATTAGCTAATTTCTTGGAATTTAATCTCTATCTAATTAGTATATGGATGATATGAGAGTAATCCTACTTGTATTAGATTGTTTTGAGATTTTTGGTCGTGATTCTTTGTGCTACAGCTTCTAATCCACTAAGTGCAAAAAGAAATCTATTCTATCAATTGTGAAGAAACATTGTCTGAACTCAATTGTTTAGGATAAAATTCTCACACTTTTACTTATTCAATTTTCATTCAAACAACATCTATACTATGAGATAAACACGATTGAATTATGCTAGATAATAATCAAATGAAGTAACCATGCAGTACCAGGTATAAAGCAATTCAAATAACAGACTAAGCTAGGTATGAAGCAAATGAAAGTACTTATGCAAATAACAATTCATTATGATGCATTTTCACACAAAACAAAGTATTCAAGGAATGAAAATAAATCGATTTGTAATTGATTAAGACCTATCATTTGTTGTTGGGAAAAGTATCCAATGCGGAATGACCCTATCCCACTCTAAGGGTGATAGTACCTCAGCAACAACCGAACGCAAAGCTATTTGAGATTACTTCTTTATGAGATGTAAGAGAGGGGAGAAAGAGATCCACTAACCGTTGTCTTCCGCTAATGATTGATCCAATCTTCTCTCTTTGCTGCTTGCTCCCAACTCCTTGCTCTTTCACTGGCCCAGCTACACCAAGATCCTGCAAAATGACAAGAGAGGGAAACTACAAGAAGCATACATTCATAATTGATTCAAGGATTAGAATAAATCAAATATACAAGCATCAATACGCCATTGGGACACATGCATATAGAAGAACTTCAAATGCTTTATTAATGGAAGAAGTAAAGTTCTGAGAGTGTTACAACCATAAAAGGCCCAATCCAGCAACACCTCCCAGCAGAAAGAAATCTCCTCTTCACCTCCTTCAAGAAAATCACCCAATAGTTCTATACTCAATCCAACAGCACTTCCTTACATTCACAAGATTCCAGCCTCTTCTAGACCTCATGAGAGAGCTCTATATATAGGAGTTTTGGAGAAAGGATGAGTCAGCTTGAGGCTGGCATGAAGCTGACTAGTGTCCTCTCCCACTTCAGTTATTCTTCAGTTCTTGAGTCCACTTGGAGTTTCTTGCTTCCACTTGGAGATCTAGATCCTCTTACTCATCACAAGGCGAATTCCCTGATCCAAGTGTCATTTTAGAAGCTTCCTGGGCATTTGACACCTTGAGGAATGACTGTGCCACTTGGCCAATCTCGCCCAGCGCAGGTAGCCTTCATTACAGTTGACATTCAGCGTAGGTACAGAGTGGAGCAGTTGACATTCAGCGCAAATGCTGAGTGGAGCAGTTGACATGATCCAGAATTTGCTTGTTTTTGAGTGTTTTCAGGTGGAGAACTGATATTTAGTGTTGTGGTTTGCTGACCTTGTTCCTCTAGGGGTAGGAACAACATGTTTAGGGACTTTGGATCCCTTAGATTATTGACATTTCATGCTTCATGCTGTAAGGCACAAAAATGTCTATAACAGTTGCCCCCTAAAGTATGAGGTCGTTTATCGAGTGAAATGCTTTATCAGGAGGATCTGAAGTTCATTCAATCACTGAGAGGTGACCTGTAATAAATACAATACAATACATTATTTTTCATTCTGCTTTCATGATCTAGCTGAGGCGGGCATTCCCATGCTCAGCTTTATAAATTCATTTTGGTACATATAACAGACGACCGTCTGATGGTAGACTGATAATTCTCTGTTGAAATTATCATCCTTTGAGTAGGATGATCATCTATTGTAATAATGTACATATCAAATGTCTTTATATTTCCTGAATATATATCGCAGCCCGGATGGATGAAACTAGATCCGGGGTCTTCAAACTCGTTCGATCTTCACTCTAAGTACAAGTCGATCCATGTGAGAATTGCGCTGAAGTCGAACATGGAAAGACATCGCTTGATTACCGGTCAATAATGTAAACCGTTAACAAGCGCGAGAGGAATCACCGATAATGATAATGAGCCTCAAGGTACTGCAGTACAATTCACATGGTGTGAATAAAGGACTTGGCGTCGAACACCACGCAAAATCTTCTGGTCGAAGGTCATTGATGTATACCTGTCGCCGGAAGTGAGAAACTTGCCATTGAGGCATGCAAGCTTCAAAGTACTGAGGGGGGTGTTCCTAGATCAACTTCTTGGATAATGAGCTGAAGTCGACAAGAAGCGATCCGTCAAAGGAGGGCCTTAATGAATCCCACATCAGTGACACGGAACGGAGCTAATGATTTTAGTGGAGGTGAAAACAATATGTGAGATATGATTCAGGGTGGCGATCATGGGTGGATGAAGGATAATGTATGGCAGTGGATGGGACACGGTTGACTCTTTCTGAACAACATCTCTTGAACATATAACGACACTGATGCGATGGATCGGTAGCATTACCCCAAATGTGGATGGTTTGGCAAGGACCATGGTGATGAGACCGGTGAATGAAACAACCCAACCCGATGTGATACGGAGGAAAAGCGTCATGTTCAAGAGCGACTTGCTACCATTAAAGTTTTGAGGTTCTCCCAATTTTCCCCAGTCATTTCTGACCAGTACCTCTTTATTTTTGTCAAGCTTGAGGAGGATAACATATGCTTGTTCTATAACCCGCCCTTCGGGCACGCCCATCGCTATGTTTTAACGAGCCTAGCGATAGGGAAACTTGTTCTCGTCTAAAGACGAGTTTGTCGCTATTTAATCATTTTAACGAGTCTAACGACAAGGAAAACTCGGTCCTTTTCATTTTTAGAGAGTCTTAAAAGGTACAGAAAGTTAACTCCAAAATTCCTTTTTCGTCATCTAATCCCTTAAGTCCGAAAAAGTATAAAACAATACAGAAGGGATGAGTTTTCGATAACTTTAACGAGCCGAATAAAACAAGCGCTCGACCTTTTTGTGTAATAATCCCTCAGGTCCAAAAAGATTAAAATCTAGAGGAGGGATAGCTCTTCCAGTCACTTTAACGAGCTGGAAGGCCAAAACTCGGCAAACTTTTCATATTTTACGAGTCAGGAGAAAAGAGCTCAAAGAAGACTCGTCTTTTGAGGAACGAGTGATAAACAAGGATAGCAGCAGATTCCAGGTACAGGTTGGAATTTTCCAATCATGGCAGTGTCACAAGGATGGCTAAGTGAAATCACTCTTCGCATCTGTTCCTCAAAATGGGTAAACAATCATATGGGGGTGAACGATCGGCCAAATGGAATGGAGGTGGCAGGTGCAAACATGACCAAGGCTTTTTATGGCTAATAAATTTACAATCACAATGGTTATTTACCAGAATAGGTTCATTTTTTAATGAGCTTAAACTCTGGAGGAAACTCTTGCTCAATCTTATGTTTATTTTTTAACGAGCATGAACTATGTGCTAAAACTGCTCGGATCTCGCTTTTCTATTTTTTAACGAGCATAAATTCCGCGGTAAAACTGCTCGATTATACCAGTCATAAGATAAGAAATGTCTCCTGTGAGATCTCTATTTTTTATAGAGCTTCATCTTCTTTATGCAAGTTCGGAAACGGCTAATCCCAAAAACAGATAAATAACCACTCTTAGCTTGCACTCCAAAAGGTTTGCATGCCCCCAGGTATAAAGTAGAATTTCAAGGCTGCCCCTACTTATCCGTCAAAACATTTGTTTTAAAGGGTGAGGCTTACCTCTTTCAGGTTACCCAAAGATTGTTCTGTTAATATTCCAAACTGAACACTTCCTCGGTAATGTCTACCGAAATAGACAAGGGTGAATGACTGTTGTTAAACATGTAACCTTGACAAAAGAATCCTATTCTAGAACAACCCCTCTTCCAACCACGGACGGGGTACGGACCAGTCATATTCTCCCGCAGAAATTTTATCTTATACCCAAGGTTTTCTTTGCCCGAAGCAGACCAGGATGCATGCCCCCTGGGTTCCAGTCCCATCTTTCCGAATCACTCGCACTCATCGGGAAGGAGGACTGGGGGTGGAGACATTTCTTGGGTGAATAGACCATTGAGGGTTGGTATGTGACTATTTGCGATGCGTGATCCCGGAAATGAAAGTTGGTCTACGAGCTTGACCATTCTTCCTTCGTGTGGAAAACACATTACTCTAAAGAGTGAGGAGACTATAGCTCCCATGCAATATATATAGTCTCGTCCAAGGAGTAGGTTATAATCCAAGGGTCCTTGAACGACCATCACGTTCATTTGAACGGTCTTCCCTTTCAATGTAACAGGTACATTGGGGAGGATCCCTAACGGTCGACTGGTTCCTTTATCAAAACCCGAGAGATTTCTTATCTCAGGCAAAAGCTCCGGGGAACCCAGTGCTTTCCAAGCAATAGAGGAAATGATACTCACAGATGCCCCTTCATCAATGATAGTGTCGGCCATTACCATTCTATAAATTTGGACTATGATTCTGAATGGTATACTGGCTGGTATACTGGCCCTCTACTTTGCATTTGAAAGATCCAAATGCAGTTCGATTCGGTACTACCTGTGTTTATGAAATGAATAGCAAAAACACAAACAACCAACAAGATACAATCCCCAGCGGAGTCGCCAATTTGTTGTTGGGAAAAGTATCCAATGCGGAATGACCCTATCCCACTCTAAGGGTGATAGTACCTCAGCAACAACCGAATGCAAAACTATTTGAGATTACTTCTTTATGAGATGTAAGAGAGGGGAGAAAGAGATCCACTAACCGTTGTCTTCCGCTAATGATTGATCCAATCTTCTCTCTTTGTTGCTTGCTCCCAGCTCCTTGCTCTTTCACTGGCCCAGCTACACCAAGATCCTGCAAAATGACAAGAGAGGGAAACTACAAGAAGCATACATTCATAATTGATTCAAGGATTAGAATAAATCAAATATACAAGCATCAATACGCCATTGGGACACATGCATATAGAAGAACTTCAAATGCTTTATTAATGGAAGAAGTAAAGTTCTGAGAGTGTTACAACCATAAAAGGCCCAATCCAGCAACACCTCCCAGCAGAAAGAAATCTCCTCTTCACCTCCTTCAAGAAAATCACCCAATAGTTCTATACTCAATCCAACAGCACTTCCTTACATTCACAAGATTCCAGCCTCTTCTAGACCTCATGAGAGAGCTCTATATATAGGAGTTTTGGAGAAAGGATGAGTCAGCTTGAGGCTGGCATGAAGCTGACTAGTGTCCTCTCCCACTTCAGTTATTCTTCAGTTCTTGAGTCCACTTGGAGTTTCTTGCTTCCACTTGGAGATCTAGATCCTCTTACTCATCACAAGGCGAATTCCCTGATCCAAGTGTCATTTTAGAAGCTTCCTGGGCATTTGACACCTTGAGGAATGACTGTGCCACTTGGCCAATCTCGCCCAGCGCAGGTAGCCTTCATTGCAGTTGACATTCAGCGCAGGTACACAGTGGAGCAGTTGACATTCAGCGCAGATGCTCAGTGGAGCAGTTGACATGGTCCAGAATTTGCTTGTTTTTGAGTGTTTTCAGGTGGAGAACTGATATTTAGTGCTGTGGTTTGCTGACCTTGTTCCTCTAGGGGTAGGAACAACATGTTTAGGGACTTTGGATCCCTTAGATTATTGACATTTCATGCTTCATGCTGTAAGGCACAAAAATGTCTATAACATCACTGTTTGTAGGGGCCCTCCACAGATCAATTCACAATCTTCAATCAACGCAACACATACACACAAACCCAATTCGATTGCTGACAAACAAAATTCACACACTGTTTCAAAATTACATCATTCGGCGCGCACCCTAAATCACAGTGCGACCATAAGTTTTTATAACAGGTATCTGGCATAACAACATGAGTAATTTAAGCCTAATATCTTTATCTTAGCTAAACTATATCGTTAAATCTTCAATTTTCTATTCCAAAAGAAAATTGATAACATTTCGATTGAACCCGGATTTCGTTTCGGAAACAATCCTACAGTTGACTTGGAGTTTGATCATGATCTCTTGCACTTATCTTAATCAACAGTTTCAAGTGGATAGGAAGGAATCCACGAGGAAACCATTCTCTATCCATCTGCATCCTTCGCTGCTTACCTAGAGCTTCTGAATGTTGGGTCCCTATAATACTAGTGATTACCCCATTACTATTGTAGTTATACCCCTTATTTATATTGTTGTGCCCCTATTACCCCCATATTGTTATTTCTGTGCCCCATAGAATCCCTCTATTGTTATTTTTGTGGCTTTATATTATTATTGTTAGGTCGGCTGGATTATATTGTGACTCCTTAGACTCCTATATATAGAAAGGAGGTTTTGTCATTTGTATCATCCAAGAATTGTTCATTTATGTAATGTAAAGGAGGTTTCCCCCTCGAAGAGGCTGAATTCTAAGGCGTTGATCTATCTTTTCTTGAGCTGGTTTCATAACATTTGGTATCAGAGCTTTGGACTCTAGGGTTTCGCTGCTCCAAACAGGTCATCATGGAATTTTCGCTATAACTTTTTTTCTGTTACGTTTCAGAAGTCGCAAAAACAACCCATTTGAGAAGAATTGGCACTGAACCTTGGGTCCGAATTTCAGAGCTTTTTGCGCTATATTTTCGGAGATATGATCTGAGGAAGTTGGCCTTTTTGCAGACTCCTGAATTACATTCAAAACAGGTGACCTGGGGAAAATCGTCATAACTCTCTCTCTGAGGATCGGATTGAAATTTCGTAAAAAGGTCAAGAAAGAGAACGGACTGTAGTTTTTTGTATGTTTGTTTCAGATTCAAAGGTTGAAACAGTGACGCATGGCACGTCGTACAAGTTCGTTCTACGGAACCAGTCTAAAAGCAAGTCACTGTGGGAGATTTCACATAACTCTTACTTGGAGAATCCAATTTGGCTCAGACTTGTGGCATTGGAAAGAGGACGCAGAAGGCTACTACAGGTAGAAATTTCAGAACTGGATGATCCGAAATTACAGAGATACATCAGATTCAATATCAGGCTTCTATAAAGTGAAAAAAGGTGTGTAGTTTTTTTAAAATTTTTTATCTAAGCTTGGTTTAACGGAATTCAAAGGGCATAGTAAAGCATTATTATCGGTAACTGATGCCCCGAGGAAAGAAAATGCAAACACCTAGTAAGGAACCTGAAAGCTTTAGCATGACTCATGAAGAAGAGGAAGAAATGCTACATGATATATCAAAATTACAAGAACAAGTGCAACAAATGTCACGCTCACAAAAGCTAACAGAAGCTAAGATAAGTGGCGTGGAATCTAAGATAAATGGCGTGGAATCTAAGATAAAGGGCATGGAAGCTAAGATGGAGGATTCGATGGTAAATTTGAAGATAGATTTGAAGACAGACATGGAAGAATTGAAGAACTTGCTACAAGAAAGGGTCACTAATGGTGAAAAGGTAGTAAAGGAAACTCATGATGAGAACAAAAGAAATGTTAATCATGATTGCATAGACTCTAATGTTGGATCGAAGACTCACCATGTTCCAAAAATCGATATGAGGAAGTTTGATGGCAAGGATCCTGCCACATGGATATTACAGATGGAGCAATTCTTCGATCTCAACAATGTGCAAAACACACAAAAGGTACGTATGGCAACTTTATATTTGGAACCAAATCAGTTTGTATGGTATCAATGGCTTTGTTCTCGTAAATATTTTAACACTTGGGCAATTTTTACGGAAGAATTGATAGCACATTATGAGGATACAAAAAGCAACACTTTTTTTAGCCAATTGATAAGTCTCAAACAAAAGGGTTCAATAATGGAGCACATTGAGGAGTTCCAAAAATTGAACATAAGGGTAAAAGATATTCCAGAGGAGCATAGGATTGATGTATTCATAGGGTCTTTAAAGGATAATATCCAACATGATGTGCGCCTTTGGGAACCTTATTCATTAGAGAAGGCATTCAGGTTAGCAAGAAAAATGGAAAGCAAAATTATGGCAACCAGGAAGCATACCATTCACAACTATAAAGATGGAAGTGTTGCTGCCCATAGTCTTCCACAACCTACAAGGTTGACACCACAACAATTGGAAGAAAAAAGAGCAAAAGGGCGTTGTTACAATTGTGATAGCAAATACACAAAAGGTCATAAGTGCGCTGAGAAGAAATTATTCTACATAGATTGTGAAGAGGAAGAAGAAAAGGAGCAAGAAAGGACAAAAGAAGAGGATATATTCCAGGAACAAAGCCTAGACGTAGAACAAATAAATCCGACCATATCTTGTAATGCATTGGCGGGAATTACCACTCCTCAAACCATCAAGATAGAAGGACAAATCAAGAAGAAAAAGGTAATAGTGTTGATTGATTCAGGAAGCACCCACAATTTTATTCATTGTAGGGTAGCAAAAGAATTGAATTGCTTCCTATATCCAGCACCAGAGTGTCAAGTGATGATTGCAAATGGAGGAACAATAAATTGCTCTGGAAAGTGCCATAATATCAAGCTATCCATGGGAGAATATGTATTGACTAGCCCAATGCTTTCCATTCCAATGGGAGGTGCGGATGTTGTACTAGGAGTCCAATGGCTACAATCCTTGGGTACAATAGCTTTCAATTTTCAAGAACTTTTCATCAAATTTTCTTCAGAAGGAAAGGAAGTTGAATTAAGGGGTATTGCAGGGAAACCAGGAAAGATAATCAGCTCTCATGGTATGACAAAGCTTCTAAGAAAGAAGCAAAGAGGTGTAATTTCACAATTATGCTCGCTAGATGTTTCCACATTGGAATCATCTATTTCTCCAGATCTCCAAAAAGTCTTGGACAATCATTCCAAGGTATTTGAGACTCCCAAGGGTCTCCCACCTATGCGTGATCATGATCATGCTATTCGTCTGATTCCAGGAAGCGTTCCTCCAAACATCAGGCCGTACAGATATCCCTATGTCCAAAAAAGTGAAATTGAACGTATGGTTGCAGAAATGCTAGAGGCTGGTATAATTCAACCGAGTCAAAGTTCTTTTTCAGCTCCAGTAGTATTGGTGCACAAGAAGGATGGATCATGGCGCATGTGTCCACATTATAGGGAGCTCAACAAGCTCACTATTAAAGATAAGTTCCCCATTCCTATTATTGATGAATTACTGGATGAATTGCATGGATCAATCTACTTCAACAAGTTGGATCTTCGTTCAGGATATCATCAAATCAGAATGAAGATTGAAGACATTCCAAAAACGGCATTTAGAACTCATGAGGGTCATTATGAATTTTTGGTCATGCCTTTTGGCCTTACCAATGCACCTTCAACATTTCAAGGTTTGATGAATTCAATTTTCAAACCATTCCTTAGAAAATTTGTGTTAGTATTTTTTGATGATATACTAATCTACAGCAAGTCTTGGAAGGATCATGTTGAACATGTTGACAGGGTGCTACAACTATTGGAGGAGAAACAATTATATGCAAAAAGATCCAAATGTTTCTTTGGAGTCCAGGAGGTGGAATATTTGGGTCATATTGTATCTCATGAAGGAGTTAAGGTAGACCCTAGCAAAATTAAAGCCATTAAGGAATGGAAAATCCCCACATCCATAAAGCATCTGCGAGGATTTCTTGGGTTGACAAGGTATTATCGCAAGTTTGTTAAGAATTATGGGAGAATAGCAGCACCTCTAACAACATTATTGAAGAAAGATTCATTTTCATGGACTTCGGAAGCAACAAAGGCCTTTAAACATCTTAAAGAGGCAATGTGCCAAGCACCAGTCTTAGCTACACCGGACTTCACAAAAACCTTTATTGTGGAATGTGATGCTTCAGGAAATGGAATTGGTGCTGTTCTAATGCAAGATGAAAGACCCATTGCTTTTGAAAGTCGTCCAATCAAGGGAAAGTTTTTAAGCAAAGCTATTTATGAGAAGGAAATGTTGGCAATACTCCATGCACTTAAGAAATGGCGACCCTACCTAATGGGAAGACACTTCAAGGTAAAAACGGATCATGATAGCCTTAAATAATTTTTAGAACAAAGATTATCCTCTGAGGAGCAACAAAAGTGGGTCACAAAGATGTTGGGTTATGACTTTGAAATCATCTACAAAAAAGGGAAGCAAAATGTGGTGGCAGATGCACTCTCAAGAAAGGATGAGGATGTGGAAGCATTGTTGTGTGCCATTTCTATTATCCAACCAGATTGGATAAACGAAGCAAGGGAGGAATGGAAGAATGACGAAGAATTGTGGGCACTTATTCGAAAGCTACAACAAGATTCCAGTACTTCTGATACATTTAGCTGGAAAAATGATTCGTTATGGTACAAAGATCGCTTATACCTCTGTAAGAATTCCCAGCTAAAACAAAAGATTCTTATGGAATTGCACACTTCTCCCTTAGGAGGGCACTCAGGATTTTTAAAAACTTACCACAGGGTTAAGAAGGAATTTTTTTGGGATGGCCTTAAATCAGATATTCAAAAGTTTGTGGTGGAATGTTTGGTTTGCCAGCAAAATAAAGTTGAAACAATTAAGACACCGGGTCTATTACAACCTTTATCCATTCCAAGCCAACGTTGGGAGGAGGTTTCAATGGATTTTATCATAGGTTTACCCAAGTCTGAGGGAAAGAGTGTCATCATGGTGGTAGTTGACAGACTTACCAAGTATGCACACTTTTGTGCATTATCACATCCATTTAAAGCCAGTACAGTTTCTACTGCATTTATGGAAACAGTTCAAAAGCTACATGGAAACCCAAAGATTATTGTAAGTGACAGAGATCCCATTTTCACTGGAAATTTTTGGACAGAATTATTTTCTTGTCTTGGTACTCAGTTAGCTCATATCTCATCTTATCATCCTCAATCTGATGGGCAAACTGAGATAGTAAACAAATGTTTGGAAGGATATCTTCGTTGCTTTGTATCTGATAAACAGACACAATGGGTCAAATGGTTTCCTCTGGCTGAATGGTGGTATAACACATCCTTCCATACAGCAACAAAAATGACCCCATTTATGGCACTTTATGGGTATCAACCACCATCCATCACATCATATTTAAGAGAAAATTATAAGGTTCAGGCAGTGGAACATCACATCAAACATCAACAACAAGTCCTCCAACTCTTAAAGGATAACCTCGTGTTGACACAGAATAGAATGAAACAACAGGCAGATCAACATCGCAGTGAAAGGAGTTTTGATGTAGGTGATTGGGTATTCCTACGGCTACAACCATATAAGCAAATGTCCCTAAAGCAAGCTAAGAAGGATAATAAATTATCACCAAAGTATTATGGTCCGTACAAGGTGTTGCAAAAGATTGGTACTATGGCATACAAATTGGAGCTTCCTGCAGCTTCTCGATTGCACCCAGTCTTCCATGTTTCATGTTTAAAGAAGGTTATAGGTGACAAGCTCCCAATTCAAACAATATTGCCAGAACTTGATGAGGAAGGAAAAATTATATTGGAACCGGAAGCAGTCACAGAAACAAGAACTCGACAGCTACGAAATCGATCAATTTCAGAGTATCTTATAAAGTGGAAGAACTTATCCGCTGAAGATTCCACATGGGAGGATGAGAATTTTATGCAGAAGTATCCATAACTACTCAAGCGTTGAGGACAACACTTTTTTGAAGGAGAGGGGCATGTTGGGTCCCTATAATACTAGTGATTACCCCATTACTATTTTAGTTATACCCCTTATTTATATTGTTGTGCCCCTATTACCCCCATATTGTTATTTCTGTGCCCCATAGAATCCCTCTATTGTTATTTTTGTGGCTTTATATTATTATTGTTAGGTCGGCTGGATTATATTGTGACTCCTTAGACTCCTATATATAGAAAGGAGGTTTTGTCATTTGTATCATCCAAGAATTGTTCATTTATGTAATGTAAAGGAGGTTGCCCCCTCGAAGAGGCTGAATTCTAAGGCGTTGATCTATCTTTTCTATCTTTTCTTGAGCTGGTTTCATAACACTGAACCTAGAAAAAAATGGAGGCAACTACAAAAATCTGGATTAGTTGCGGAAATAGACCGATTCGGTAGCTAATTGCATTCTTTAACAAAACAATACGGTATAAAGTTAAACATGAATAAGAATACATATTATTGTATACCTTCATCAAAACCTAGTGGTTATGGATTTATTTAGGTGGTAGATATATAGGAAAAGAGAGAAGTATTAGGAAAAAAGGGATGTCATGGTAGGACAATCTTCAAACTCTACATTCCCCCAGACTGAAGAGTTTGTATGTCCTCATACACTTCTTCCTTATCAATCACGTGTGCCTTCTCCTTATCACCTCCAATTTTCATTGTTTTCTTCTTTTTGGCAGTTATTGGCATTCTAGGTTTCCTCATGAGAATTTTGTATTTTAAGCTGATAATCTCTCTTTGCATAATTTTGTTTTCCTTCTTGATATTTTTTTTTTTATTATACCATAAGCTCAGATAAAGGATTAGATTGTCACTTTTTGCAATCTGGATCTCACTTTGTGTCTTCAATGCTTGATTCTCATTCTTGAGATACTGGTTCAATGTTTCTAATTCAAAGATATCCCGCTTTAAGATGTTTGAGGCTGATCGTTCATTTACCTGGTTGCTCCCTTCTCCATGAATCTGAATTGTTTCTTTGGTTGTTGTCTCTTTCCTTTCCAGTGACTCTATATAGTCATATATTTCCTATTGAACAGGGTCAATACCCAGACTATGCACTGGGCTTCTTAGAGGTGAGTTGTATGGTTGTGGTAATATTCTCGATGATGATCTCTGTGACCCTCTTGGAGAACTTTCAAGGTTTCCAATTGGCTCATCCTCTGTTAGTTCATTCTCCATTGGCTTATTCTTCTTTGGCTCATTACCCTCAAGGTCAATGTACTCTGTAGTTTTTGAGATTGTTTGTGGAACTGTGATTAGCCTTGTACTCCTCCTCAATCATGAGGTTTGCATTCCCTGTACTTTTCTCCTTTTAGTTTCTGATCTTTCTTCTTGAGGAGGAGGCTTAGTTTGTGAGAATTATTCCTTACATCTGCTGGATTTCTTTCCACTAGGGTTTCCCCTCTTCATTCTCTGCAAAATCTTCACTATAGGCAGCTCTTCTTCTGATACTTTTGTTTGAGTTTGAGGTGCTTGCTCCTTTATGATTTATGTGGTTCTCTTTCTTCCTCTGGGGGGCCTACTGCTGCTTTCTTTTTCTGGGGATTTTTCTTCAAAGTGGTTCCTCACTAGGAAACTCTCCCATTTATCCCCTATACTTTGGAGATAAAATTTGACCAATATTTTTATCAAGCCATGATGATACATGGTGTTTTCTATACATTGAATTTTCTTCTGAATGTTTGTAGACATTTTCTTGAGACTATTTAAGAGGAAGTAGGGAAGGTTTATCTGGTGATATTCAAGGGAATGCATCATCATCCTAACATGATAGAAATACATTTACCCAAACCTACCGTCACAAGTGACAAAATTTTGAAGCACAAGTAATAAGTTTCTCGATTTATTCTTAAGAGTAGTGTCGGGAATACCTTTCTTGTAGGCAGTAGTGTCCATGTTCGGATTTTTGAGGAAGACCTTCCAATCCTCACCATCAATTCCTCTGTTCTTAAACCATTTTTCCCAGTCCTTGGTAACTCAGTAGCCTCCATGATCATGGAATCTGTTATGGTGAGCTTAATGTCTCTTGTTTTGATCTTAGTCCCATCAAATGAATGTGCAAATGTCTTGGTTACTTCTCTGTGAAAACCATTGAATTTTTCAATGAACCGCAACTAGTGTTTATTTTGTAGCAGCTCCTTAGTCTGTGAGTACCCCCCCAAGAATTACTTTCCTATTGGCTCAGTTAGAACAATTATCCCCATTCTGAAGGATGCTTGGCCTCGAAGACTAGTTACCTTGTGAAGCGAACAAAGTTCCTTCTATAAATTAATTACTCCAAAAGACTTGGAATATGAAGTTACATTGAGGATATAAATATTATATTAAATATATGAATAAGAATGATAATGAATGATTTACAATGAGAACGAGAGGCTTGCTTATATACTAAGGAACTGTCTCTTCATGGAGAGTCATGTCCTATTTAGACATGCCTCTTCAACCTAACTACTAATTATTATTAACTAATCCTTATTACAATTATCCTCGTTACTATATATATATATATATATATATATATATATATATATATATATAGTTTATCCGTAACACCTTGACAAGAAAATGGAGCTGGTAGGGTTTGCGAAGTGGCGGAAATATGGGGTAGCTATGAAAGTTCAGAGGGGTGTAAGAATAGGGAAGAACAGCTGAGTTGTCATAAGGGTTATAGGAACGAATCCAACCGTTAGGCACATTTAAAGTGATGATTTCGTAATTACTTCAGCAGATTTGGAATGGGGATGTGACATGGATTTTAAATGGTCGCATATGATATTTTTGTTAGGCAGCTATCACCCTTAGGTTATAATGATTGCATTTTAATGTCTGACAGTACTATATCTTCTTAATCATATATACAATATAACATTTCCTATTGTTAAATAAAAGTAGCATGTACCTTTGATCTCTTTTCCTAACCTTATTTGTTGTCCTTTGATCTCCTACAGATACTTTGCCTTGTCAACTGTCCTTTAATCCAAATCACCAAGTGTCCTTGTAGGCTCAAAAATTTATTAGGCTGCAAAACCTTGTCGTAGCTACGGAAAGTTGTTCGAGCTGCGGAAAATTGTCCAAGCTGCGGAAAGTTGTTGATTCTGCAGTGGTGAAAGAAGAATAAAGAGAATTTATTATTATTATTATAATTAGTATTTAAGGAAAATTTGAAGTGCCAACAGAAATTGGTTTTCACTATAAATTTTTTGTATAAACCTACCAACAAAATGTTGGTTTTCATGTTTATACCCTTTTTTCTTTTTCCTTTTTTTTTCTTTTTTCTAAGAGTAAACTAAGTAAAAATTTCTAAGGTGGAAAAGAAGAAGAATTCTTCTAGAACATATTCAGTTCTGAATTATCTTGAAACATTTTAATAAATTCCTCTTTTTTTAATGGATTTTGGTAAAGCCTGAGGTAATGTCCATTTACTAATAGAGGAGTTTTCTCTTCATCAATAGTCTTGATTCTAACTGCACCATTGTCAAGGACATTTTCAACTTCATAAGGTCCAAGCCAATGGGTTTGGAATTTCCCTTGAAATTTTTTGAATTTTGAATCAAAAAGCAATGCCCAATCTCTCGAATGAAATTTCCTTTCTTTATTGTACTTATCATGCCATCTTGACCTCTGTTGTTGAACTAGGCTAGTTCTCTGGAATGCCTCTTATCTAATTTCATCGAGCTCATTTAGTTGTGTCATCATTTGCTTTTGGGCTTCTGAAAAGTCAAGATCTAATTGGACTGCTATCTTGTAGGTCTAGATCTGGAACCCTATTGGAAGTAAGACTTGCTTCCCATAAACAAGTTCATAGGGAGTATGCCATGTAGTATTCCTCCATGTAAGTTCTGTAGGCCCATAAAGCTTCTGGAAGCTTTTCCACCCATTCTTTCCTATGTAGATGTATGGTCTTGGTAAGGATAGCCTCAATCACCTTATTTGTGGACTCAATTGTCCATTGGCTTGTGGATGGTATGGAGTTGACTTCTGATGTTTTATCTTGTATTGGTCAACAAGCTTCTACACTAGTCTAGATGTGAACTGGGTCCCTTGATCTGTTACAATTTCTCTTGAGACACCAAAACGAGTAAACATATCCTCAAAAAGAAATGAAACTACAACATTTTCAGTAGAAAAAGGAAGTGCTTTAGCTTCTACCCATTTAGTGACATAATCAGTACATACCAGAATATACTTCTTTTGCTTTGAAGGTGGGCTAATTGGTCCAACAAAAACCAGTGCACATTTTTCAAATGGTTCGATAAGTACCTGTGGTTGTAGTGGAATTTCATTTGAAAGAGTAGGTTTGCCCATTCTCTAACAATTGTCGCATCTTTTAACATATTCCTTGGTGTCCCTGAAATGGAAGGCCAATAATATCCTAAAAGCAAGATTTTTTGAGCAATTCTCTTGTCAGAAAAATGTCCTCCACATGGCTCATCGTGACAAGATTTAAGTATCTCTGGTATTTCATCCTCCCAAACACATCTTCTGATGATGAGATCTGGTCCTGTCTTGTATAATTCTTCATTTATCCATGAATAGGATGTGTTATTGTGGACTATTATTTTCTTTTCTCTAGGGGATAAATGAAATGGTATTTTTCCTATGGCCAAATAGTTAGCAATATCTGCATACCAAGGTGATTTAGTAGATACTGCAAAAAGATATTCATCAAAAAATTTATCTTCTACAGGTTGATCATTGTTTTCATTTTGTATTCTATATAGAAAGCAACAATTGTGTTCTATTTTCCCGGCCTATCTAGAAAGGTTATGTTGAATTCTTGTGAAAGTAGGAGCCGTCTAGTTATTCTTCCATTGGTGACTGGTTTATTCATTAAGTATCTAATGTCAGAATGGTCTATGTGAAAAAAGGTTTCATAGCCATTTATATAATGTCTGAATTTGTTAATGGCATGAACTACAGCTAAAAAATCCTTTTTGGTTACAGTATAATTTAACTCCGCAGGAGAGAAATTTTTACTGGTATAATAGATTGCTTACAGAGTAAGATCTTTTTGTCCTAACACAACTCCTAAGGCTGAATCTGAAGCATCTGTTGAGATATGGAAAGGCAATTTCTAGTTAGGACCTTTTAAGATGGGTGCTTCAGAAATTCTCTTTTTCAAAGTTTCAAAGGCAGCTTGAAATTCAGAACCCAACTGAATTCAAAGTCTTTGGTGAGTAGTTTAAAGAGTGGGGATGCAATTTTTGTGAAGTTTTCTATAAATCTTCTATAGTATCCATTAAAACCAAGAAAACTTCTAACATCCTTTTGACAACTTGGCATTAATAACTTAGAAATGACTTCAACTTTAGATGAGTCTACTTTGATTCCATCCCCTGAAATATGATGACCTAAAACAATTTCTTTGTTAAACATCATGAAGCATTTTTCATGACTTAATGAGAGATTTGTTTCTTTAAATCTTATTAATACTTTTTCTTAATTTTCCAGTGCTTCATTGAAAGAATCCACATAGACTATGATATCATCCATGTACACTTCTACACAATCATGAATAAGGTCAGAGAAAATGCCGAGGACGGCTCTTTGGAATGTTGTTGGAGCATTACATAACCCAAGGGGAAGTAACCAGTAAGCATAAGTTCCCCATGGACAATTGAACATGGTTTTATCTTGATCTTCAAGGGCTACCTGAATCTAGTTATATCCACTAAACCCCTCCAAAAAGGAAAAATATTTTTTTCCTGATAAAGTGTCTAAGCCCTGGTCTATGAAAGGTAATGGAAAGTGGTCTTTTAATGTTGCTTTGTTTAATTCCCTGTAATCGATGCATACTATCCATTTTTCATTCTTTTTAGGAACGATTACTAGGGTTGAAACCCACTGACTGTCAGATATTGGATAGATTAAATTTACATTTAATAGTTTCTGCAATTCTTCCTTAACAATTTCTTTTAGGTTTAAGTTCATTCTTCGTTGAGGTTTTCTAACTGGTCTTGCATTTTGTTCAATGTAGATATGATGTATGCAAGTTTTAGGATCAATCCCTCTCATGTCAATGTATTCCCATGCAAAAGCAGAGGAATGTTTCTGTAAAATTTCTATTATTTGATTCTTTTGCACTTATTCTAGGTTTTTATTGACATTCAAGGTTTTTCCTAGAAACATTTATATCGAGGAATTCCAACATTTTTCCATGGATAGAAATGATACTTGTTTAGATGAGAGATACTCATTTCGATTACGATCATAATGTGAGGAAAATTCATTATTTTCCAGTAAATTTAAAAGTTGGTCTTCCTCCTTTACTTGTTTAGTAGTGAAAATAGGTTGTATATCTTCTTCATCTTCTATCCATTCTTCATAGTCTGAATCAAGAGAAAATGCCCCTAAAATTGTCTTTCTTGCTATCTTTCTTCATATCCGAGTTCCTTTGTGTCTCGGTGCTTCTCCTTGAGTCACTGCCATCTAGTATTAAACATCATTGCATTTGGATGAAATGGTGAGAGGTTGTGCCTTACTATTGCTATATTTTCTAAGTGACCAATATCAGCTTAAGTTATATTTGACTGCAAAACATTCTCCTTTCTATGAGCCATCTTTTCCTTATGTTCTTGTACATATCTCTGCAAGTTATTTCGGCTAGCAAATTTAGATATCAAATCTGTGACTGTCTTTTAAATTCATTTTGCTTATTTGCATATTCTTGCAATGCTTTAGTTTTGTTTGAAGGTTGCCTCTATTTGTGTCCATAATTTACCTGTTCTCACATTAAATCCCCAAGTCAAGACATTTAACATTTGTAATATCCCACCATAATTATTTTCCCTATTTCTTTAGCATTAGATGACCTTCTCTGTTGCTCCAAATACTACTTAGAGATTAGGTGGAAAGCATATTTAACAACAGTCCAAAGAATGGTTACAGGATCATGTTCTTCAATGGAGTACTCCTAAGAAATGATCTCTATCAAAGAATGATTGTTAATATAGCTCAACAAGGATTTCATAAGGACCCTTTCACTAATAGCTTTTGCAATAATGATCAAGAATCAAAGGCTCCCCTTGACTGTATGCATCATCTATTTTCGCAGAGTCTTCCCATCAAAAGCTTAGATTGTCAAAATTTAGGCCAATAACATATGTTGTTGGCTGGAGAGTTCAAGGGACTTTCAGATTTTATTTGCTTCCTTTCTTCTTTTGCATGGTTTTAGCTTGTGTAAGAGCCCAAGTTAAGTTACAATCACGTGCCATATGACCAATGTTATGACACTTGAAGCATTCTACATTGTTCATGAATAAGAATTCTTGATTTCTTCTTGCAAAATTGTTCCTTGGAGATTGTTGGGGACCATAATATATATCTTTATGAGATGGTTGGGGACCACAACATCTATCTTTATGATATGCTTTACAATATTTTGTCATGTGACGAAAGTTTGTACAAGAATAACAATAACCAAAAAATAAACTTTGGTACCTGGGATATGGAGATTTCCTTGATGTACTTCTGGAGTACATTTGATGATAACCATTGCTTCTCGTATCTTTGACATCATCTACATTTCTTCTTGGAGTAGGATTTCTTCCATTGTTGCCTTGATTTTTCTCCTTCCCTTTACTGGAATTGGGAGCATCACCATTTCTTTCTGGCTTCTTCACATCCCTTTTGTTTGAAGCATTATTGTTCTTGTTTGACGAATCACCTACATACACGAGACCAGATTTATCAAATGGACATCTTTGATAGTTGAGCGTGTCATCCAAGGCTTGAGAGCTCTTCAAGATTTTGTTCATCCCTTCAACCTTTTTCTGAGGAAGACAATCTCTTCTTCCAATCTTTCACACTCATTATTCTCCTTAGCAAGTTGTTTCTTAGTTTCTCCCTTGATACGAGTAGCTTCATCTGCTTCTATTTTAAGGGAGATGATATCTAACTTCATTTTGAAGATTTCTTCATCTTCTTTTGCTAGACTGTGTTATCACTCAGGTTGTTCCCCAAAATTGTAAGAAAAGGAATACGGCCGAGGTAACCACAGACCAATCTTTTAGATACAGAATCTAGCCAATCTGTACCCAGAGAGGGCTCTCTCTTTATGATTTAGCTTTGTTTTGAAATGTGTTAGGCTAGTTATGAGGTTCAAGGGTTTTGTTTTGGGTTTGAATGGTGGAATTCAATAGAACAATGAGACAAACTGAATAGTTCAATCCATTGGGCATGTTGGAGTCAAAGAGGATGGCTTTCTGGATTTGGTTTCTTAACAGAGGATGGTATCACAGGGCAGGTAGTCAAACATGGAACAAATATAGGCTGGAATCAAATGGAATGAACTCAAATGGGTGAAGGGCAGTTAAGAATACTTCAACGTATTGAAAGAGGGAAAGTGGATGTTTACTGTTAAGGAGCAGTTAAGAATTCCTTGGCAAATAGACAACATGAAAGAACCAGGAAGCAGGAGCAATTAAGAATTCGTTGCTTATATTAATTCTGAAGAAAACACAGAGAATAATAAAGACTGAAGACAGAGTGCAGTTTAAGCAAATTCTAAATTAATCCTTTTCTTTACCATTCAGATTATGAAACATAGATGATATAGCAAACAATAAAATTGTAAAACATGAGATGTAGGGGACTTATTGATCCAGTGTTTGATTCAAGAATTCTGTGACAAGTCTTCTGCATCAATTCCTCATCCAGTAGGCCAGACAACAAATGGTTCCAACAGTTTTTTATTCCAAATTTTCAGTATTTACAGCCAAAATCTATGAATACCCACCAACCCCAAATACTTCATTTGGGGGGGTATTTATACAAAATATCTCACAAAAATATCTGATGGAGATAATATCTTGTGATGACTAATCCCTTTTTTACAAAAGATAGAGACAAACAGTCTCGAAAACAGGGAAAAGGTAAATTGATGTCGTGTTGGTTGCTCTGTTTTTGTCGGATGTGCTGTATGCAGGCTCTGCAGGTCGGTTTACAGTTTTTTTCCACTGATACTCTGTGCTCGTTTCTTTGCCTTGGTCAGATGTTCTTCAATCCTATTTCAATACACTTTGACCCATTTGATCCTCGTTCATCTCTGTTTATTTTTTTGCGGAAAAATAACCCGAAATTTATGTTTTATTTAAGAGAAATTTACAAAATCCCCAACATGTCTTCCCACCATTGTTCCTCTGGAAATTTATGCTTCTGAAGTTTCCTCAGGGTTTCATTAGCTTCTATATATCTGAAAAAATTAGGCTGGAGTGGAAACAGATGTTTTACCTCATGCTCAATATAAAATAAGTTCTCTAAGTTATCATAGAGAATTTGGCCTGTGGGGAGTGCTTTTACTCTTGAAGCACTTGTTGATAAACTAACTTGATCAGCAGCATATTTGTTCAATTTGTGTACATAATCTATGTGCTTCATTAATCAATCATTATCTCCTAAAAGACTTGGTAACCCTTTATTCTGCAAAATTGCAAACCTTTCCATGAAAGAATTAATTTCTACTTGCATATCCTGGCATCTTCTTTCCAAATTCTGCATTAAAGTTCTCTTGGTTGGAACTTTTTTTATTTCCAAAATGGTGCCTGTCCTGTCTGGGATGCCGAGTTGTTCCAGTTGTTCTCTATTTCTGTTATTCAAAAAATGTATGAGCCAGTTGGCTTGATCAGGCATTTGTCCTAATAAAGCTCTTGATCTTTGAATTTCTCCATGTGCTGCATTCACTAAGTCAATCTGCTCATAAATAGTTTGGGTAGACGACCAAACATTACTTAGGGATTGATTGATGTTGGTTCAAAAAATTCCTTTGATTTTTGCCAGAGGCTTATCCATAGTGAGATCCTTCTCTAATGTTCTCACTTTATTCTCTAATGCTTTAACCTCTCTTATTTTCTCTGCCACACTTATTTTGGATTTATCATAACTCTTTTCTACTTTTGCCAATTTCTCTTTCACTCGTTTCAATACTGACACTTGGAGTCTCAATTCTTCCATGGCCTTTATCAATTCTTCTATGCTCATACTTGTGCTGCTACCTGGAGTTTCTCCTGCTGATGTTTCTGTACCTGTAATTACTTCTGCTGTGACTGCTGGGACATTTGGGGCCAATGCTGATCCAATTATTGAGGGGACTGCAGTTGTGACTATAGGGATTATCTCAGGTGGCTGGAAAGTCGACTCTCCCTGATTCTCTTTTAATGCTTTTTCGAGTGCCTGCTCTATATCATTTAATCTTTCATTGAGTTTCATGAGTAGGTCCATCATGTCTTCCTCTGATTTTTGCTCTATGATTTCTGCGGTCTGAGGGTGCCTTGAAGGAGGTAGCTTCAGCTTTTTCCTCAGGGCAGCAATGTCCAATTCCTTCTTCTTGATTAGTGCCTTTATTCCTTTAGTATCTTTGGTGTCATGTCCCAGTTCCATGATGATCTCTTCTAAGGATTTGATTTGTTATCCTTGGCTAGAGAAGAGGCTTTCTCCTAATGTAACTGAGTTGTTGTGTTGTCTAAGGAACTTTGTAACTGGTGGGCCAACATTGCTTTGTCAATTAGTGTGGAATAAACCATTTCCCCAATCTGTTTGTGAAGTTCGATCTGGTCCAATGGATGAATGTATTTGGCTAGGACCTCCAAGTTTGTTCTGATGTAATCTGCTGCTGACTGGGGTTGTTGTACCTTTGGCTTAAAATAACTCATTAACATTTTTCCTTCTTTAATGTCATAGGCAGACATCAATCTTTGCTGGGTTGAGGGGGCCATTTTCAAGTATTGATTATAGATTTCCATTCTCACGGGATCATTCCTAGCCTTTATCTCTGTGAAAGTTTTCTTGATGTCTGAGGTCGGTTTGCTCTATGGCCTGGTGGATGACACCTCTACACTGTGTTATCTTTCTAACTCCTGCCTATGTGAGCTAGTTGATGATCTACCAGTGGGGAAGTCTATTGGCTGACTACCCTCTCACCTCTTAGACTCTGTCGTTTCTTCAATAATGTCCTCTTCTGACAGAGGATTCAGTCTTTCTCTCTTTGCTTCTGGTTTTTCAGCAGGTCCATTGATAGGTGTGGCCTCTTCCCTGTCTCTCCTCTTGCTTCTTTCCTCATTTAGAGGAGTTTGCAATGTTGGGATTTTTGCTGCTTTAGTTTTGGCTAGAGGAATTTGTAATTGCTCCTGTTTTTTGGACCCCCTTGGCTGATCAATCATTATTGGCTGCTCTATAGTTTCTACCTCTTTACCCTTTGAAGTCCCTGTGACTGATGTGCTGGTTTTCTGTGCAGGCTGCTGAGAAGTTCCAGCAGAGGATGTTCCAACTCCTGATTGTTGACGCAACTTGAAAGATACATGTCCAAAAGAATCCAGGTCAAGGTTTTTTTCAAGATCTTTCATAGCTTTTTCCATCTTTTCCTGTTCACTAATTTCCTCTATTAATGTCCCTTCTACCCATTCTTCTTGATTTGCATACTGTTCAATTTCTAGGATCCTATGATGTACATACACCGATAGCCTGTTTCTTACCCTTCTGTCACTTATGAAACTACATGGGTCATATGGCACCCACTAAAAACTCTTCTTCAATTTAAGGTGGTCTTCTAAGATATTTAAAACATCTTTCCACGCATCCCTAGAATTGATGACATAAGGGCCTAACTGGTTTTTGATTCTCAGCTGAGTCTTTTTCTTTACATTACAAAAGTGGGTTAAGTCTACGTAGATGATCTGCTTGAAATATTCTAATGCAAATAACTTGATGGGCACATATCTAGGCAACTTGAAAGGGAAAACTTCACATCCATACATTCTGATTTCTGTGTGATTCTGGTAGAGGTACCAGTCACCTATCCTGTACTATTTGTAAAGCTGCAAAATATTCTTCATATCACCAGTGATCCTAGGAGGAGGAGCTCCTATCAATAGAGTGGAGGCTAGGTGTAAAAATAAGTTAATGAATTCACTATAGATATAAGGGGAGTCACGGTTATGGAAGATTGAGCTCCAAAAGATCACATACCTCCAATTTCCTTTTGAGTCTAATTTCCTGATGGGAAATGGAAATTTGTCTGGCTGATAATAGAACAACAGATGGTATATAAAAAAAGTGTATTTGAAAAATCCTTCTCTATCCAAATTCAGGAATTGGTCATGGATTTTGCTGGCAATAAAAGTGGTATAGTCATACTTGACAACAAGGGGCTATCTTGGAGTAAAGATAGATAATAGAACCAGGGTGATATCATCCACATATTCACTGGACTTAAATCCCAGGATTAAGGATATCATGTCAAGAATAAGTTTTCCAGTCTCAGTGAACCAGGTATGTAAATAGGGAGGTGGGCCTTAGGGCTGGCAGTTTGGTTTCATGAACATCTGAGCAATACAGGTTATCTCTAAGTTGGACAATTGAGAAGCTTTTTCAAGGAAAAATCCCATGGAAAGACGAGCCAGGGGTTCAGTAGAATGGAAATGTATCATCTCATTGATGGATTCAGCAGTTATGGAAAAAATGACAATTTGGGAAGGAGACATAACTGCTTTGTGGACAGGGTCGTAGTTGACACAGCATTGTTGAATGATGTCTGGGAAAACATGGACTGAGGGAAGGAACAACATGGGAAGGTTTGATTCCCACAGTCCAAAAATATCAGTGTTGTTTAGATAACTATCTCTAATTTGGCAGAAGGTCTGAATATGATTCTTGTCACCAGATAGGTCTTTTATTTGGAAATCTTTGTCGGCCAAGGGTAGATAATTTAAGTCTTTATGAGGTGCGTTCATGGGCGCGACATTTAGGGCTATGGGGGCTTCCATGTTTGGTTCTTGTGTATTCAAACTGGAATTCGAGCTTCTGTGGAAACAATGGATTTAAACAACAGTTTTGGCGTCCCTTTATGGCAGCTGCGGACTTTTTTTAACTTAAATTTGGTTTTCAAAGGCAGAATTTTTCGCGAAGAACTGAAATTTATAGGGTTACCGGTAAAATGGATAAATACCTGGATTAAGGAGGAAAATTGAGTGACTGCAGGTCGAATGAAGGATTTCAGAGTGCGTTGTCGTGGTCTCTTCGGCCGGGTGGCGGTTGAAAAGCTGGTACAGTGGCTCTAGTCATTATTTTGCATGGGAGCGTGAACAAAGAGAATTACAGCGAAAATGATATTTCATCGTTTTTAAACGAAATTTCGGGTTGGCGAGTAATTTTTGGCATTTATTGAGTGGATGACGTCAACATGACGGGACACCTTGTCGCGTAGCGGAGGGTGGTAAGCGTTTTCACCCTGCACCGTATGGGCTAAAGTGGTTTCGGACCGGGGGGCCGCGAGCAGTGCGGGAGTGTGACTCGTGTCCTGGTATGGGCGGCGATACCGCCAATCTCCCGAGCGGTAAAGTTGGGCGAATGGAGGGCTAGCGAGATGCATATCACCCGTTGGATATGGAGCCATTGATCTGACGGTTGGCGGTCAATGGAGGTAAAGGGGGGTTAATGCACGAGGGCCCAATGTAATATATAATGGTTTTAATGTTTTTGGGCGCAATATCATTGGTTGTCGGGTTTTGGCTATAATTAACCCGGAAGGTTAATTATTCCTTTATTTGCGGCGGAAAGGGTTCATAATAAGTTCCATTTGAACTTATTAATCCTAGATAAAAACAGTGCTATGGTTATAATAAACCTGGGGGGTGGGATATTAAATAATGTGAGGTCTTATATATAGGTACATATTACAGGAAAGGAGCAAAATTATAGGGATTTATATAATAAGAATAAATTTGTAAATTGTTAATATGAAATTTTTAAATAGAAGCGCTAAGTGTAATGTTTAAAAAAACTTAGGCGAAAAGAGAAAAAACAGGGATTTATACAAAGAATGAGGCCATTTCCCTGAGTAAAAATGGGGTTTTACCTAGGTATCTGATAAAAAAAAGGAATGAGTGACTTTAAGGATATTAAGCAGATCTTAATACCTTTGGGATATTAGTAGATGATTTGGGAAAGGGATAAAGGGGAGTTAGTTATGCTTTGTTTGAGCTGTATACAAACATCTGCCATGGTACTTGTGATAACACTAAGATGAACATATTGAGAGACAAAATCAATCACAAGTCTCATTCTGCAACACAAAAAACTACCTACCCAGCCTACTATAACTAACATTTTTTCTTCTTTTTCTTTGGGTGCACTTGGACTGGCAAACCCTCATCAATTTTCCTTTCTTTACATTGTAAGCCTATCTAAATCTACCCTTATTTCTTCCAAGGGCCCATATTAAATAATTGAGCTCCTTTGCTTCTCTACCTAGCTACTTATCTGCCAAGTTTAAACAGTTCGGACAGATTGTATTCTCTATCTATAAAATAGGAAATTCAAACATGAACTGGCCAAGATTAAGCTATTTGGACATTCATCAATTGTGGTAAAAATTCAAACAAGCTGTACATGATGCTTTACTTACAGAAAATGAAATAATAGTGGTATTTGGAGTTGCACACTTTCCTGGTCCTTTTTATTTGGGGTTCATTTCTTTTCATTTTTTCTTTTGACGATTTATCTTTTGACCCTTTGATTTTTCTTTTAGGGTATACCCCCTTTAAATTTTTTAAAATTTTTTGATTCTTTTGAAAATATGGAAAACATTTGCAACAAGAAAAGGTATGTACATATTGCAGAGCTAATCAAGTCAATCATGAAATATGACACCTATTGGTATAGGAGCATAACAGACTGCTCTCCATTTCTTCCTTGATCCTTGTAGCTTTACATGTTTCGGCCTTGAGAAGCTTGATGTTAGATTTTAATTTGAAAATTTCTCCATCCTTTGTTTTTAGTTGACATATCACGGTGTTTCTTTCCTTTCCTGCTTCATCAACCTATCCTTCTATGATTTCCAATGCTTCCATTGTCTTCTCATCTCCTTGTGCTTGTTTCCTTGCTTCTTGTAGTTGAGATTTGAGAGAGGATACCTCTACCTTGTACTGACCAATATCTTCTTCAAGTTTGTTCAAGCTCGTGTACCTTTGTTCAAGTTGACTTGACAAGGTATCTTCCCATTTCTTTGCTTTATCCAATTGATTTGTCATGGATATGACTTCTTCATGATGCTTTCTTTTGCTTTGATGAAATTCCTTCTTAAGCTTGGCAAGCTCTTCATCCATTTCTTGTACTTGAAGCTTGACAAGGTCAACTTTCTCCCTTGTTTGATCTTGGTCACCAGCTAGCGCTATCTTCTTAAGTTCCTCATTTTCCTTTTTCAAATTGTTAATCTCTTCCATCGCAGCCATAAGTTGAGCGAGGAGATCTTCTACAAAAAAAATTTCATTATCTTCATCTTCTAGGTCTTCTTTAGCCTTGATGTCATCATTCTCATTTTCAACTTCTGTGATGGATTCTGGATTTCCTTCTTGATTTCCATCATCTTCTTGACTGATGGTCATGGTCAATGCTCCTTTTGAGTGAAGGTCATGAAGTTTGTCCCATATACCCTTTGCTGATGAACATTTTCCTTGATTGTTCTTTATAGAATCAAGTAGCCCATTCAAGATTGCCTTCATTTCTTTTGCAATGTACTCCTTGGATTCTCCATCCATCCTGCTATCAACAATCACTGGTTTCTAGATTTCAATGCCTTGAGTCTGTAAGAAATTCCTCATTCTTGCTTCCCATATATTAAAGTTCCCATTGAACCATGGAGCCTCCTCAAATTGATTGTCTTCTATTTTAGTGGTAGAGGGAGACACATCCTTAGGAGGATTGGAGACTTTCTTCCTTGACTTCGCCATTTGTGTTCTAAATATCAACCTTCAAGCTGTTAGGCTTTGAATGAAGGTACTAGCTCTGATACCTATTATCGGAAATATTGAGAGGGGGGGTGAATTAGTGTTTCTTTTTCAACTATTGTTTTACTAGTTAAAACATTTATATTCAGAACACAAGATTAACAACAAGAATAAATGCTTTTACTAATATAATCTTTGCAGTAAAATAGATGCAATATATAAATGGTTGCAATCAGTTGCCAAGCACCAACTTGGACTTTTGTGAGGCTCCAACCTCCAAAGCACCAACTCTGTTTTTGTCAAGGCACCAACCTTGGACTTAGGAGCACCAACTCCCAAGACATCAATCCTTCCAGTTCTGAGGTACCAACCTCAAAGACACCAATCCTTCCCGTTTCTGAGGCACCAACCTTAAGAACACCAATTCTTTCAACTTCTGAGGCACCAAACTCAAGGGCTCCGACCCAATCTTGTCAAGGCATTTTTGATAGTAATGTTTTGCTCTCAGAACTCTTCTTTACTGAGTTTTGTCTGTTTACAGCTTCACTGTAATCTCCATGCTACAACATCAATGGCAGCCAGTCTTTTTATGGAGGAGTCTTTACAACTCTTCATATTGTCCACACAGAGTCTACAATAGCCATCATGATCTCTGGTAATGTCTCCATATAGCTTTAGTGAGTCTACTATTAGTTGCACTAAGATCTTCACAAGAACCAACTTTCTATTCAAGCATCTGTTCTCACTATCACAGTAAATGCTTCAGCATGATTGCTTCTCTGTTGGCTACTTCTCCCTTCAAACAATGTTAGATAAAACTTTATTTATTACATCACCAAATTGTTCTACAGACTGCATTGTGTACCTGATTAATTCATCACAAGTCTGAGTCTTTCACAGGGTAACACGATCAGCAGAGATGCTCTTCCTTCGAATGCCTCCTGTCCTGTTGGACCTTCGGCCCTTTTCTATCCTGTTGGACCTATGGCTGCCTCTGTTTCTTCCAGTTTTTCAACAACAAACTTCAACTTTCCTTGTTCTCTGTTTTTGTATCTTCCTAATGCCTTTGATCGTCGATTTCCTCTTTCCACTGGCTCTTCGGCTTCCTCCTCAGTCGCTGTAGTTTCCTCTGCGCTCGCTTGATCCTTCGACTTCCCTCCTCGGTCGCTATAGTTTCCTCTGCCTATTCGAATTAACCAATGCTTCACGAACACGTTAATTCAGAAGAGTAGGCCGAATTACATAGGAAATGATGCTTATTAAACAATATCAGAGAGGTCCCTTTTTTTCTTTAATAACGTTCATACACAGACTTTACTGTTTATGGAGAGACTGTACCAATTAGGAGGCCCCACCTACCACGTCACCATCGCAATCACAATCACCATCGTTCAGGCCCACTGAACTATCAAAACCTTTATTATAATCTTTTGGCCTAAAAGACCCCAGGCAATACAAATATTGAAATACACAGGAATATATGGAAAAAACTCGACCGAAATGCTTAAGAGCAGACTTCAAAATCATTACACCCACATCTTTAGCTGCATTGGGTCTGCTCCTCCACAACATTATCACAATCGGCAATCACAACTTCTGGAAGTCTTTTATAAGTCGAGCTCATGACATTGTCGATGGCCGATGGCTGATTCTCCTGCGGATGTGATATGATATTAAGCAGCAGTTGATAACCCCTTCCGGTCTATGTCTAATCGCAATCGCAGTTATAGTGCCATCCATTATAACTTGCAATGGATCACTTCCGACATGGCGGACGCGATATAGCATTAAGTCAAACTGTAATGTTGCATCGGGTTCGCAACATATATCGCAATCGGCGCTTTAAGGGGTGACAACCCTTTGTGTATTGCGATATGCGAGCTCAGATGGGCAGATGCGATATAACAATAGAGCCTTTCATAATGTTGCAGCGGGTCCGCAACGTATTGCAGTTATATATATATATATATATATATATATATATATATATATATATATATATATATATATATATATGTGTGTGTGTGTGTGTGTGTGTGTGTGTGTGTGTGTGTTGCAATTCACAAGTTTTAATGCGGCAAGGCTTAGAGCCAGAATATATTAAATACACTGAAAAGCATGCTTCGGAACACTTACATATATATATATATATATATATATATATATATATATATATATATATATATCGCACATGTATATCGCAGTCGGGGGTTTCGGGTAGTGGCACATAGTAGAACCCGCCGATTATAACTTCTCCAATATATATATACTTTCCGCCTCCGATAGTGTATTCCATATATATATATATATATATATATATATATATATATATATTCCGCCTCTAATAGTGTATTCCAATATACATATGTTTTCTGCCTCCGATAGTGTATATTACATATATATATGTTTTCTGCCTCTGATAGTGTATATTGCGCATATATATTATATATTGCTCCGCCTCTTTTAACTCTTCTACCTCCTTTAACTCTTCTGCATATGCTTCTCCGATATGTTCTTCTTTGGCATATATATGACATATATATATGGCTCCTTCAATAGTTCTTTTTTGGCATATATATGGCTCCTCCTGTAGCTCCGATAGTGATGTTTATGCTCCTCCGATATGTTAACTCCTCTTTCAATGGCTTCTTCCTCTCGGTTCTTCTTTGGCATGTATTATATGTGATGCTCCTCCAATGTGGCTCCTCTTGCTTCAATGCCTTCTCTGATACCTTCATACTTTGATGGCTTCTGTCTTTTCTGGTATGCCTCTCTTGCTCTGATATTCTGCAATACTCTTAAGCATAAGTGATAGCTTTGGTATGCCTCCTTTGTTATCTCCTCCGTTAACAGACTCTTACTCATGGCTTGGCTTTCCTGATGGCCTTGCTCCTGTCTCTTCATGGATCTGCTCTTCTTCCCCTTCATGGATCATCTAGTATATAGAATATTGCCATATTGACATCAATGACAACCTAGGTCAACAATCTCACCCTTTGTTATTGATGGCAATATTCTTTTTCTCTCCCCCTTTGACATCAATGGCGAAGGAGTGCTTCAGGAAACCCCCTATCAAACTGCTTCTATTCTTTATGAATGATAGATCTTCATGGGTCTGTGACTCCCTTTGTTATAGTGCTCTTCTTTTTACTCAAGATAGAAAGATTAATGCTTTATCATCAATTAGCACATTATCCCCCCTTCATATCTCAGAACTACTTTATCATGGCTTCAACAATGTTTAAAGATGCTCTACTTCAATGCTTTCAACTAGATTACAAATAGTCACACACCAAGTGTCCAAGTCTAGGTTTTTATGCTTCAATCCATATTGTTGTCTCCATAGTCAGAATTGAGAGGCCTTTATAGTCCGAATCAAGAGAAAATGCCCCTGAAATTGTCTTTCTTGCTATCTTTTTTCATATCCAAGTTCCTTTGTGTCTTTGTGCTTCTCCTTGAGTCACCGCCATCCGGTATTAAACGTCACTGCATTTGGATGAAATGGTGAGAGGTTGTGCCTCACTATTGCTATATTTTCTAAGTGACTAGTATCAGCTTAAGTTACATTTGACTGCACAACATTCTCCTTTCTATGAGCCATCTTTTCCTTGTGTTCTTGCACATATCTCTACAAGTTATTTCCGCTAGTAGATTTAGATATCCAATCTGTGACTGTCTTTTAAATTCATTTTGTTGATTTGCATCTTCTTGCAATGCTTCAGTTTTGTTTGAAGGTTTCCTCTATTTGTGGCCATAATTTACCTGTTCTCACATTAAATCCCTGAGTCAAGACATTTAACATTTGTAATATCAACACCATAGTTATTTGCCCTATTTCTTTAGCATTAGATGACCTTCTCTGTTGCTCCAAATACTACTTAGAGATTAAGTGGAAAACATCTTTAACAACAGTCCAAAGAATGGTTACAGATTGTTAAGCTTCCTACTTTAACAATAAGTCAACTTCAAGCTTTCATGTTTGTTAAGCTTCCTGCTTTCGAAGGCTATATGATGGTTGTCTTGCATTAACACTGCTCCAATTCCATATCCTGAAGTATCACATTCGACTATGAATGGTTTGGAGAAATATGGAGTTGACAGTACCAATGTGGTTGACATTACCCTTTTTAGATTCTCAAAGCATTCATCTCCTTCTTTAGTCCATTAGAAAGCGTTCTTTTTTAACATGTCTGTCAGTGGCACAGTCAAATATGCATAGTTCTTTATGAACCTTATGTAATACCCAATTAAACCTAGAAATCTTCTTAGTTTTGATATTTTATTAGGTTGTGGCCATTCTTTAATTGCTTTAATTTTGTTGGGATCCACTTTGACTCCTTCTTTGGATATGACATGTCCCGAGTATTCAACTTCCTTCTGCCCAAGGGTACATTTTGATAACTTTGCATAAAATTGATTTTTTTCCAATACAAAAAGTACTTCTAGATGCTTGAGGTGCTCCTTCCACGTTGTTTTGTAGACGAGGATATCATGAAAGAAGACCAATATGAATTTTCGCAAGTATGGGTGGAAGAGTTCATTCATGGTTACTTGGAAGGTGGTTGGTGCATTTGTTAAACCAAATGGAATTACTTTAAACTCGTAGTGCCCTTCATGAGTTATGAATGCAGTCTTCTCGACGTCTTCTAATCTTACTTGAATTTGATAGTAACCTGACCTCAAATATAATTTTGAAAAATATTCTATGCCATGGAGTTCGTCTAGTAACTCATCAATAAATGGAATGGAAAATTTGTGTTTAATAGTAATTTTGCTTAATCCTCGATAATCTATACTTAACCATAAGGATACATCCTTTTTCCTGACTAACACTACGGGTGCAGCATATGGACTTCTGTTTTTCGTAATGACTCCATACTTTAATAGATCTTGTATCAACGTTTCTATTTTTGTTTTATGATGATTGGGGTAGCGATATGGTTTTACATTTACCAGTGTCGAATCTGGTTTGACTACAATGACATGTTCAATTTTCCTTTCATGAGGTAATTTCATCGGTAATTCTTAAAATACCTTGTCATATTTAAGGATTAAGGATGTAACTTCAGACTATTGGTGAATCCCTTCTATCGATAATAACTCTAACTATTCGCATTGTGCGACGAATACCATAGATGCTTTACAAATTAGTTTCTTCATTTGTTGAGTAGAAATGATTTGGGTAGGAGGGGCTTGGAATCTGAACAACTTACACTTTCTTCCATCCATTTTGAACTTAATGAATTTTTTTTGGTGATTTGCAGAGTGCGTACGGCATCTACACCTCCTAAGGGAACTGTATAAAAATTGGATTCCATTTCGTAGTCGTTTAGTTGCATTTTAAATTTATGACACTTTCCTACTCCATCTATTCCTTTCCCATCTGCCACCATAACTTTTAAATCTACTACAGGATAGGAAAAAAAATTTAGCCTTTTTGCGGCATTGACATCTATAAAATTGTGTGTACTTCCTAAATCTATTAACACAATAACGTTATACTTCTTAATATGTCTTTTAAGCTTTAATATTTTTGGTTGAGTTATCCCTGTGATAGCTGCTAGAGAAATTCTTGGCATATTTTCTTCTTCTGGATCTGGATTAGGAGTCTCGTTTCCTTTATTGGTTTCTTTGTCAGAGTTACTATCTAAAGATTCCTCTTCTTTCTCTGCTTCATAGTTGTAAAGTTTTTGCGTAGTGCATATGTGTCATGGAGAAGATTTATCTCCACATGTCCAACATTTTCGATCTTTTTTCCTTTCGAAATTTGATTGTTGTTTTCCTCCTTCATGCATCAGTGGTGGAATGTACTTACTAGTGTTTTCTAAAGAAGACTTACTTGACTTTCATTTTGAGAAGTTTCTTGAATTTTTATTGGTGTTTTATGGAATTTATACTTTTGTTCAATAATTATTGTTGCATGTTTAGCTTCTTCAATGGATTTAGGTTTATATAGTTTTAATTCTTCTCGAATATACTCTTTAAGCCCACATATATACATTTTTAGTAGTTCTTCGTCAAAGAACCCCCTTTTCCTTATAGCTAATACTTTCCATTCGTGGGTATATTCGCTTACAAGCCTTTTTCATTTGAGGTGAACAAATTTTTCGTAAACATCGTCTTCTTCTTTATCATGGAACCTTTTGATCAGGGCGTCCATAAATTTTTTCCAATTGAACGAATGATCCTCACATATGTTCGACCACCATAGGAGCCATTCATATGGTTCAAATTCCAATTCATTAGATGCAGTCATGTTCTTCTCTTGCTCACCTATTGGCGGGTTTTCTGCAAAATTGGCCTCCTTTTTATTTACCTACACAATGGCCTCTATCTTATTTACCCACACAATGACACCCCTATGGTCCTTACCATCGTACTCAAGTAATTCCCTTGTAATTTTTTGATAGTCTCTTTCAGGAAAATTTGTATAGTACTGACTTTCTCAGAACTGTATATGTGTTATTTGTGGGCTTTCATGCATCGACAAAAATTCATGACTCGGAAAAACTTAGCCTTCTGGAGTCTAGGGACTTTGTGGTGATTCTTGAGTGATTAAGGGATTAAAAGATGGATTGACTCCTCCCATTAACTGGCTCATCATGTTCTCTATTTTTTTGATATTATTTGCCATTTGGTCTTGAGTACTAATTATCCTATCTTGGCCTTTTCCAAATTCATCCTGCTTCTTTTTGACATAGTCAAGGCACTCACGCATTCTATCAAATTCCTCTTGAAATTTTCTTGAGTTCGCTTTTTCATTGTTACTCCCCATTTTGTTCTTATTTTTCTTAGTAGACCCAATATGTTTTTTTTTAATAATAATAATTAATCAATTTTTATTTCCTTCTTTTTTCATTTAAATTTAATTTTAAATTGTTATATACTATAACTATATAATTAATAATTACAAACTTATAAATATAATTATAATTTATATAGTTTGATTGTTAATGAATTATAACCAAAGGGTACGACAAACAACTCGATGGTCAACGATACAATACGGCGGTTGAATGGCATGATCGTTGGCAGACAAAGAAGATGGGGGTAAATGCTAGACCTATCAAGACTATCGGGTGGTTGTTGGATGCTGTGGTTGGAGGATCGTGGGTCACGGTGCAGCGTGGTTGAGCGCTTTATGCAGGGTACGAATCGAGAGCAACATAGAGCGGGGGTGGGCAGTGTTACGTGGACTTGGAGTATGGACAGGGGGTCGAGCAGCAGACAGAGACACAAGCGATGGTGTATGGAAAGTTGAGTGTCGAGAGGGATGGATGGGTGAGGGTCATTGACGACAGTGTGGGACGGATGGGTGAGGGTCATCAAAGGCAGTGTGGGATGGATGGGTGAGTGAAACAATGGAGCCTTCCACAGTGAGTGAAACCAACATAGGCAGAAGGATTCAATGGCTCTGATACCACTGGAGCAAACAAAGCCTTGTTCGCTGGAATTTACCACTTGCAGACGCATTTATGTGCATACACAATATATATATTATTATTCAATATTCAGATGATGGTTTACAAGTCCTTGGGTAGTTCGCCTTTATAGGTGTTGACTGACCACAAGGACTAAAGAACATGCCTTTTGACAGATGTGCCCTTTCATAATTAATGGGAAATTTAATTTAACTGATTTATTAATTATTAATATTTATGAATTAATCATTATTATTATTTTCATTTAATTAATATATATAATTGTGAATATTCTATTCATAATAGGCACTAGCATAATAGTCTTTACAAGTAGAATCTTCAAGATGACTGTAAACTCGACCCTTTCCACAGATATCTCATCTCCCATGTACAAAAGGGCTTGTAATGAGCGGTGGGGAGTGAGATATATGGTGTTGGGAACCGGGACCATGCAACCAAAATTAGGGTTTCCCATGTAGTGCCACTCCTAAACCTAATAACTCATTCTTTCCGTTGAATCCCCCCACTAATCCATGCCCAAATGTGCCCAAGAAAAGCAAACATAAACACCCAATTACATAATGAAAAGTCATACCTTCGGGGTTGGATGGCCCACCTTCAACATATGATCATAACATATTCACGAGGGAGCGCAATGATTGGGTCAGGTGGTGGAGAATGAGAACGGTAGCACATCAAGTTATCAGGGGTCACCCACTGGTGTTGGGTAACATCAGTCTCCATCTGGGACATGACCTCTCAGTAGATTGCATGAACGATGTCCTCAAATAGGGAGGTTATGAGAATACCAACAATCTCCTAGGATTGTAGACATGTTCCTTGCACATCATAGACAACGGTAATGGGGCGGTATGTTTTAATGGCATCCTTTGATCGTCGATGTTTTTTCTAATCCATAAAATCAAACAAAAAACCGAAAATACTCTAGAATGCAAGTCTTAGCTAAATGCACCTAATCTAGCATTCAATGTTACCTATGCAAAAATCAACAAGCAATGCATCCTACTCTAACGTACATTTATATAAAATGCTAAGTGTAAACATATAACCAATGCAACCAACATATCAATAGATCAATATAAGAACATCTGCCCCTATGATAATTCATGTAATAAATCCAAAAGCAAAGATAGGAAGAATCATATGGAAGGTCACAAGGAAAGGAGGTGGGAAAATATGATGACCACATATGGATGATCATGGATGAGGAGGGATGAACTAGATGCAACCTATTCCAGTGGATCCTCTCTTTTAGCCAAAAGATAGAGATATCGACAATTAGGCTCATAAATTTTCGATGAAGGGCAATCTCAAGCCAATCATCTCCATCATGGTCCTTTTCAATGATTTCATTATTCTTCGTTACCGTAAGGTCATGACGGGAAGGAAAAGGGGATTGATGATATGGAGAGACATGACAAGCAGGTTGCTCGGTAAGATGATTGTCTGTAAGAGAGGCAATCACTGTGTGCTCATTATGCTGGGAAAAAGTGATACATCTAATGAATTCTTTCTCCTCAAGACCATCCTTAGAAGGGGTAAAAACTTCATTATTATTAGTGGCTGTGTTGCAAGGATTGAGGAAAATGTCCACATGTGACTTAACTACATCCCCAAAATCATGAGGAAAGACAAGAGTCCTATTGATATCATCATCATCGATGTCGTAGATAGGGTCCTTGTCAAACCGATGACCATGGATTTCCCATTTCCCCTCTTCAATATGTAAGCAATCATTGATATCAATGTCCAAAGGGGTAAAGGGATCACCTTTTTCAAGATCCTCTTGATGTTCAATGAAGGCTTCCTCTTGAATATCTAACAACTGGCATGGTTGAAAATGTTTAAGAATGCCATCAACGAATTCTTCAATAGATGAGATACTCCTACGTTTGCAATTATGTAGCCATGAATTATGACCATGGAGGGATATCATGAATAACATTATGAGGAAATCGTGTTGAACCACTTCAATCTTTGACGTATATGTTGCAAACCTTGCTACATGATTAATTGTCGAAAGCGGATCACCATCAAACTTGGGTGTCCCACGTATAGTATTTCAAGTGACATTATTAGGGTGCTCAGGGATGGAAGAGATGTCTAGAGCAAGGAATTCATCGAAACAATATCTCCTATTAGGTTTACACATATCAATTATGTTGGGGATGTTGGGGTGAAATTAGAGATGCCTAGAGAGATGCTTGCTTCACCCTACAAGCATTGACCTTAAATTTCAATGAATAACTAGGGCTTTGTTCTTCCAATGGAGTCGCCAAAAGGATATATCAATGATGTTGTATGGGAACAAGACACATCTCGTTTCCCTGGCAACAACGCCAAAAATGGTTTTACACAAACTAAAAGGCCCAATAAATAGGCTAAGGCTAGAGAGTGCAATAAAAATTTGGGGCAAAGGCCCATTTTCACCACAGCATATGTCCCCTTCTCTTCTTGAATTTTCACAAATGGGAGGAGTCCCACTATGGAGGAAATCACTTAAGGTGACAGGATCAATGATGATATATGCGATGATTTCCACGGCCTATTCAATGGAGAGGATCAATATGAGGCTCACTTGCTTCGATGAAGCTTGATGGCTCTCCAAGAAAATCGAAAGGAGAGGAAAACCAAATCTAAGGATTTATAATGATACAATGACATTATCATTAGAGAACTTTTGAGGTGTAAAATGGACCTTCTAAGAAATATTATAAAAAAATAGTGGAAATAATAAAATAAGAATATATTACATCATCAAAGTTTAGAGGGAGAAAAGAAAAAACTATTTTTTCAACTCGTATTTTTAACTTATCTCCCAACATATTTGCTCAAATTTCGAGTGGGAGCACTATTTGGATGTGAAAGTTAATTCCTCATCCAAGGAGTACCCATGTTGCATATTTTCGATGGACTCTGCTACATGAAAAATGAGAAATACATGAAAAACATGATTGCAATCTGTTTGTTGCAGCTCGTTCATTACATCGAATCCCCCCACAAATCCATGCCCAAATTTGCTGAAGAAAAGAAAGCATAAACACGAAATTAAATAATGAAAAACCATACCTTTGGGGTTGCATGACCCACCTTCAAACATACAATCATAACAGATGAGCGATGGCACAAAATGTTTGGCTCAAGTGGCAAAGAATGGTCGCACATCAAGCTATCAGGTGGTTGCAAGGGGCTACTCATCGTTGGCTGAAGACAAATTAAGGAGAAAATTTCTCCTATAGGGGTCACCCAATAGTGGTGGGTAACATTTGGCTCCAATTGGGACATGAGCTCATAGTAGAGTGCATGAACGATGTACTCGAACAAGCAGGTCATGAGAAAACCAACAATCTCTTAGGACTGTATACCTATACTTGCAGATCATAGACAAAGGAAATGGGGCACATGTTTTGATGGCATCCTTTGATCACCCAAGCTTCTATTAGTCCATAAAATCAAATAGGAGATAAAATGTACTCTAGTGTTGGGTCCGTCTAATACTAGTGATTACCCCATTACTATTGTAGTTATACCCCTTATTTATATTGTTGTGCCCCTATTACCCCCATATTGTTATTTCTCTGCCCCATAGAATCCCTCTATTGTTATTTTTGTGGCTTTATATTATTATTGTTAGGTCGGTTGGATTATATTGTGACTCCTTAGACCCCTATATATAGAAAGGAGGTTGTGTCATTTGAATCATCCAAGAATAGGTTGCCCCCTCGAAGAGGCTGAATTCTAAGGCATTGATCTATCTTTTCTATCTTTTCTTGAGCTAGTTTCATAACATTTGGTATCAGAGCATTGGATTCTAGGGTTTCGCTGCTCCAAACAGGTCATCGTGGAATTTTCGCTATAACTTTTTTTTCTGTGGTGTTTCAAAAGTCGTAAAAAAACCCATTTGAGAAGAAATCGCACTGAATCTTGGGTCCGAAGTTTAGAGCTTTTCGCGCGATATTTGCGGAGATATGATCTGAGGAAGTTGGTCTTTTTGCAGACTCCTGAATTGCATTCAAAACAGGTGACCTGGGGAAAATCGTCATAACTTTCTCTCTAGGGATCGGATTGAAATTTCGTAAGAAGGTACAGAAAAAGGACGGACTGTGGTTTCTTGTATGCATTTTTCAGATCCAAAGATTGAAACAGTGACTCGTGGCACGTCGTACAAGTTCGCTCTACTGAACTAGTCTATAATCAAGTCACTGTGGGAGATTTCGCATAACTCTTCCTTGGAGAATCCAATTTGGGTCAGACTTGTGGCATTGGAAAGAGGACAAAGAGGGCTACTGCAGGTCACAAATTTATAACTAGATGATCGAAAAGTACAGAGATACATCAGAGGCAATATCGAGCTCCTACAAAGTGAAAAAAGGTGTGTAGATTTTCTTAAATTTTTGCTTAAGCTTGGTTTGAAAATTTATTTTGAAGGAATTCAAAGGGCATAATAGAACATTATTATTGGTGACTGATGCCCCGAGGAAAAAAAATTCAAACACCTAGTAAGGAACCTGAAAGCTCTAGCATGACTCATGAAGAAGAAGAAGAAATGTTATATGATATATCAAAATTACAAGAACAAGTGCAACGAGTGTCACTTGCACAAAAAGCAACAAAATCTAAAATGGATGGTTTAAGGAAAGATGTAGAAGCTAAGATGGATGGTTTAAGAAAGCTGTAGAAGCTAAGATGGATGGCATGGAAGCTAAGGTGAATGGCATGGACGCTAAAATTGATGGCATGGATGATAAGATGGAAGAATTGAAGATAAATATGAATAAGTTGCTACAAGAAATGGTCACTAAGGGCGAAAGGATACTAAAGGAAACTCATTATGAGAACAAAAGAAATGTTAATCATGATTCCATAGACTCTAATGTTGGATCAAAGACTCACCATGTTCCAAAAATCGATATGCAGAAGTTTGATGGCAAGGATCCTGCCACATGTATATTACAGATGGAGCAATTCTTCGATCTTAATAATGTGCAAAACGCACAAAAGGTACGTATGACAACTGTATATTTGGAACCAAATCAGTTTGTATGGTATCAATGGCTTTGTTCTCGTAAACAATTTAACACTTGGGCAATTTTTACGGAAGAATTGATAGCACATTATGAGGATACAAAAAGCAACACTTTTTTTAGCCAATTGATAAGTCTCAAACAAAAAGGTTCAATAATGGAGCACATTGAGGAGTTCCAAAAATTGAACATAAGGGTAAAAGATATTCCAGAGGAGCATAGGATTGATGTGTTCATAGGGTCTTTAAAGGATAATATCCAACATGATGTTCGCCTTTGGGAACCTGATTCATTAGAGAAGGCATTCAGGTTAGCAAGAAAAATGGAAAGCAAAATTATGGCAACTAGGAAGCATACCACTCACAACTATAAAGACGAAAGTGTTGTTGCCCCTAGTCTTCCACAACCTACAAGGTTGACACCACAACAATTGGAAGAAAAAAGAGCAAAAGGGCTTTGTTACAGTTGTGATAGCAAATACACAAAAGGTCATAAGTGTGCTGAAAAGAAATTATTCTACATAGATTGTGAAGAGGAAGAAGAAAAGGAGCAAGAAAGGTCAAAAGAAGAGGATATATTCCAGGAACAAAGCCTAGATGAAGAACAAATAAATCCGACCATATCTTGTAATGCATTGGCGGGAATTACCACTCCTCAAACCATCAAGATAGAAGGACAAATCAAGAAGAAAAGGGTAATAGTGTTGATTGATTCAGGAAGCACCCACAATTTTATTCATTGTAGGGTAGCAAAAGAATTGAATTGCTTCCTATATCCAGCACCAGAGTGTCAAGTGATGATTGCAAATGGAGGAACAATAAATTGCTCTGGAAAGTGCCATAATATCAAGCTATCCATGGGAGAATATGTATTGACTAGCCCAATGCTTTCCATTCCAATGGGAGGTGTTGATGTTGTACTAGGAGTCCAATGGCTACAATCCTTGGGTACAATAGCTTTTAATTTTCAAGAACTTTTCATCAAATTTTCTACGGAAGGAAAGGAAGTTGAATTAAGGGGTATTGCAGGGAAACCAGGAAAGATAATCAGCTCTAATGGCATGACTAAGCTTCTAAAAAAGGAGCAAAGAGGTGTAATTGCACAATTATGTTCGCTAGATGTTTCCACATTGGAATCATCTATTTCTCCAGATCTCCAAAAAGTCCTGGACAATCATTCCAAGGTATTTGAGACTCCCAAAGGTCTCCCACCTATGTGTGATCATGATCATGCTATTCATCTGATTCCAGGAAGTGTTCCTCCAAACATCAGGCCGTACAGATATCCCTATGTCCAAAAAAGTGAAATTGAACGTATGGTTGCAGAAATGCTAGAGGCTGGTATAATTCAACCGAGTCAAAGTTCTTTCTCAACTCTAGTAGTATTGGTGCACAAGAAGGATGGATCATGGCGCATGTGTCCGGATTATAGGGAGCTCAACAAGCTCACTATTAAAGATAAGTTCCCCATTCCTGTCATTGATGAATTACTGGATGAATTGCATGGATCAATTTACTTCACCAAGTTGGATCTTCGTTCGGGATATCATCAAATCAGAATGAAGATTGAAGACATTCTGAAAACAACATTTAGAACTCATGAGGGTCATTATGAATTTTTGGTCATGCCTTTTGGCCTTACCAATGCACCTTCAACATTTCAAGGTTTGATGAATTCAATTTTCAAACCATTCCTTAAAAAATTTGTGTTAGTATTTTTTGATGATATACTAATCTACAGCAAGTCTTGGAAGGATCATGTTGAACATGTTGACAGGGTGCTACAACTATTGGAGGAGAAACAATTATATGCAAAAAGATCCAAATGTTTCTTTGGAGTCCAGGAGGTGGAATATTTGGGTCATATTGTATCTCATGAAGGAGTTAAGGTAGACCCTAGCAAAATTAAAGCCATTAAGGAATGGAAAATCCCCACATCCATAAAGCATCTGCGAGGATTTCTTGGGTTGACAGGGTATTATCGCAAGTTTTTTAAGAATTATGGGAGAATAGCAGCACCTCTAACAACATTATTGAAGAAAGATTCATTTTCATGGACTCCAGAAGCAACAAAGGCCTTTGAACATCTTAAAGAGGCAATGTGCCAAGCAACGGTCTTAGCTACACCGAACTTCACAAAAACCTTTATTGTGGAATGTGATGCTTCAGGAAATGGAATTGGTGTTGTTCTAATGCAAGATGAAAGACCCATTGCTTTTGAAAGTCGTCCAATCAAGGGAAAGTTTTTAAGCAAAGCTATTTATGAGAAGGAAATGTTGGCAATACTCCATGCACTTAAGAAATGGCGACCCTACCTAATGGGAAGACACTTCAAGGTAAAAACGGATCATGATAGCCTTAAATACTTTTTAGAACAAAGATTATCCTCTGAAGAGCAACAAAAGTGGGTCACAAAGATGTTGGGTTATGACTTTGAAATCATCTACAAAAAAGGGAAGCAAAATGTGGTGGCAGATGCACTCTCAAGAAAGGATGAGGATGTGGAAGCATTGTTGTGTGCCATTTCTATTATCCAACCAGATTGGATAAACGAAGCAAGGGAGGAATGGAAGAATGACGAAGAAGTGTGGGAACTTATTAAAAAGCTACAACAAGATTCCAGTACTTCTGATACATTTAGCTGGAAAAAATGATTTGTTATGGTACAAAGATCGCTTATACCTCTGTAAGAATTCCCAGCTAAAACAAAAGATTCTTATGGAATTGCACACTTCTCCCTTAGGAGGGCACTCAGGATTTTTAAAAACTTACCACAGGGTTAAGAAGGAATTTTTTGGGATGGCCTTAAATCAGATATTCAAAAGTTTGTGGCGGAATGTTTGGTTTTCCAACAAAATAAAGTTGAAACAATTAAGACACCGGGTCTATTACAACCTTTATCCATTCCAAGCCAACGTTGGGAGGAGGTTTCAATGGATTTTATCACAGGTTTACCCAAGTCTGAGGGAAAGAGTGTCATCATGGTGGTAGTTGACAGACTTACCAAGTATGCACACTTTTGTGCATTATCACATCCATTTAAAGCCAGTACAGTTTCTACTGCATTTATGGAAACAGTTCAAAAGCTACATGGAAACCCAAAGATTATTGTAAGTGACAGAGATCCCATTTTCACTGGAAATTTTTGGACAGAATTATTTTCTTGTCTTGGTACTCAGTTAGCTCATAGCTCATCTTATCATCCTCAATCTGATGGGCAAACTGAGATAGTAAACAAATGTTTGGAAGGATATCTTCGTTGCTTTGTATCTGATAAACAGACACAATGGGTCAAATGGTTGCCTCTGGCTGAATGGTGGTATAACACTTCCTTCCATACAGCAACAAAAATGACCCCATTTATGGCACTTTATGGGTATCAACCACCATCCATCACATCATATTTAAGAGAAAATTCTAAGGTTCAGGCAGTGGAACATCACATCGAACATCAACAACAAGTCCTCCAACTCTTAAAGGATAACCTCGTGTTGGCACAAAATAGAATGAAACAACAGGCAGATCAACATCGCAGTGAAAGAAGTTTTGATGTAGGTGATTGGGTATTCCTACGGCTACAACCATATAATAAAATGTCCCTAAAGCAAGCTAAGAAGGATAATAAATTATCACCAAAGTATTATGGTCCGTACAAGGTGTTGCAAAAGATTGGTACTATGGCATACAAATTGGAGCTTCCTGCAACGTCTTGATTGCACCCAGTTTTCCATGTTTCATGTTTAAAGAAGGTTATAGGTGACAAGCTCACAATGCAAACAATATTGCCAGAACTTGACGAGGAAGGAAAAATTATATTGGAATCGGAAGCAGTCACAGAAACAAGAACTCGACAGCTACGAAATCGATCAATTTCAGAGTATCTTATCAAGTGGAAGAACTTATCCGCTGAAGATTCCACATGGGAGGATGAGAATTTTATGCAGAAGTATCCAGAACTACTCAAGCGTTGAGGACAACACTTTTTTGAAGGAGAGGGGCATGTTGGGTCCCTATAATACTAGTGATTACCCCATTACTATTGTAGTTATAACCCTTATTTATATTGTTGTGCCCGTATTACACCCATATTGTTATTTCTGTGCCCCATAGAATCCCTCTATTGTTATTTTTGTGGCTTTATATTATTATTGTTAGGTCGGTTGGATTATATTGTGACTCCTTAGACTCCTATATATAGAAAGGAGGTTTTGTCATTTGAATCATCCAAGAATTGTTCATTTATGTAATTTAAAAGAGGTTGCCCCCTCGAAGAGGCTGAATTCTAAGGCATTGATCTATCTTTTCTATCTTTTCTTGAGCTGGTTTCATAACATCTAGAATGCAAATCTTATCTAAATGCACCTAATTTAGCATGAGAACATGATATGACGATGTTAGCTATGCAAAAGTCAACATGCAATGCATCCTACTCCAACACGCATTGCTACAAAATGCTAAATGTAATCATATAGCCAATGCAACCAATATATCAATGGATCAATATAAGAACACTTGCCCCTATGATAATTCATTTAATAAATCCCAAAGAAAAGATAAGAAGAATCATATGGAAGGTCACAAGGGCAAGAGGTGGGAAAATATGATGACCACAAATGGAGGATCATGGATGAGGAGGGATGAACATGATGCAACCTATTCCATTGGATCCTCTCTTTTAGCCAAAAGATAGAGATATTGACAATTAGGCTCATAAATTTTCGATGAAGGGCAATCTCAAGCTAATCATCTCCATCATGGTCCTTTTCAATGATGTCATGCTTCTTGTTTACCTTAAGGTCATGATGGGAAGAAAAAGGGGATTGATGATACGAAGAGACAAGACAAGAAGGTTGCTCAATAAGATGATTGTATGTAAGCGAGGCAACCACTACGTTCTCATTATGTTGGGACGAAGTTATACATTAATGAATTCTTTCTCCTCAAGACCATCCTTAGGAGGAAAAAGTTCATTATGAGTAGAGATAGTGTTGGAAGGATTGAGGAAAAGATCCACATGTGACTCAACTACATCCCTAGAATCGTGATGAAAGACAAGGGTCATATTGATATCATCATCATCGATGTCGTAGATAGGGTCCTTGCCAAAACGATGCCCATGGATTTCCCATTTCCTCTCTTCAATATGCAAGTAATCATTGATATCAATGTCCAAAGGGGTAATGAGATCATCTTTTCCAAGATCCTCTTGATGTTCAATGAAGGCTTCCTCTTGAATATCTAACAGTTGGCATGGTTGAAAATGTTTAAGAAAGTCATCAAAGAATGCTTCAATAGATGAGATGCTCCTATGTTTGCAATTATGTAGCCATGAATTATGACCATGGAGGGATCTCATGAATAACATTATGAGGACATCGTGGTGAACCACTTCAACCTTTGAGGTATATGCAGCAAACCTTGCTACATGATTAATTGTCGAAAGCAAGTCACCATCAAAACTGGGTGTCCCACGTATGGTATTTCAGGTGACATGATTAGGGTGCCTAGGGGTGGAAGTGATGCCTAGAGTAGGGAATTCATTGAAACAAGATCTCCTATTAGGTTTACACGTCAATTATGTAGGATTCGCCAGAGTGAAAATAGATAAGCCTTGAGAGATGCTTGATTCACCCTACAAGCATTGACTTTAAAGTTCAATGAATAACTAGCGCTTCATTCTTCCAATGGAATCGCCAAAAGGATATATCAAGGATGTTGTATGGGAAAAAGACATGTCTCATTTCCCCAACAAAAACGCCAAAAATGTTGATACACAAACTAGCAGGCCTAATAAATAAGTTAAGGCTAGAGCGCACACAACAATTTGGGACAAAGGCCCATTGTCACCACAACCTATGTCCCCTTCTCTTCTCTAATTTTCACCAATGGGAGTCCTAGTATGGAGGAAATCATTTAAGGTGATAGGATCAATGATGAGATATGCAGTGATTTCCAAGGCTTATTCAATGGAGAGGCTCACTTGCTTCAGTGAAGATTGATGGCTCTCCAAGAAAGGCCAAAAGAGAGGGAAACGAGATCTAAGGATTTATAATGATACAATGAGGTTATCATTAGAGAAATTTTGAGGTGTAAAATGGGCCTCCTATGAAAAATTATAAAATAATAGTGGAAATAATAAAATAAGATTACATTACATCATCAAATTTTAGAGGGGGAGAAAAAAAAAAAAAAAAACTATTTTTTCAACTTATTTCCCTACGGTTTTCCTCAAATTTCAAGTGGGAGCACTCTTTGGATACAAAATTTAATTCCTCATCCAAGGAGTACCCATGTTGCATTTTTTCGATGGACCCCGCTATATGAAAAATGAGAAATACATGAAAAAACATGATTGTAATCCGTTCGTTGGAGCCTGTTCTTTACGTCAAATCCCTCCACTAATCCATTCCCATATGTGCCCAATAAAAGAAATCATAAACACCAAATTACATAATGAAAAACCATACCTTTGAGGTTGGATGGCCCACCATCAAACATATGATGATAACAGATGAGCGAAGGCACACAATGGTTGGCTCAAGTGGCGGAGAATGGTAGAAGATCAAGCTATCAAGAGCCTGTAAGGGGCTACTGGCCATCAACTGAAGAAAAGTTTAGGAGAAAATTTCTCCTATAGGGGTCACCCACGGGAGGTGGTAACATCTGGCTCCAACTAGGACATGATCTCTCAATAGAGTGCATGAACGATGTACTCGAACAGGAAGGTCATGAGAACACCAACAATCTCCTAGGACCAAAGACCTGTTACCTGCATATCATAGACAAAGGAAACTGGCAGCTTGTTTTGATGGCATCCTTTGACAGCCCAAGATTTTGTTAGTCCATAAAATCATACAAGAAATAAAAATGTACTCTAGAATGCAAGTCTTATCTAAATGCACCTAATCTAGCATGATAACATGATATGGCGATGTTACCTATGCAAAAATCAACATTCAATGCATCCTACTCTAATGTGCATTGCTACAAAATGCTAAGTGTAATCATATAGCCAATGCAACCAACATATCAATAGATCAATATAAGAACACCTTCCCATACGATAATTCATGTAATAAAACCAAAAGCAAAGATAGGAAGAATCATTTTATGATAATTCATGTAATAAATCCAAAAAAAAGGATAGGAAGAATCATTTCAAAGGTCAGAAGAGCAGGAGGTGGGAAACTATTATGACCACATATGGAAGATCATGGATGAGGAGGGATGAATGAGATGCAACCTATTCCATTAGATCCTCTTTTTTAGCCCAAAGATAGAGATATCGACAATTATGCTCATAAATTTCCGATGAAGGGCAATCTCAAGCCAATCATCTCCAGCATGGTCCTTTTCAACGATTTCATGCTTCTTGGTTACCATAAGGTCGCGATGGGATGGAAAAGGGAATTGATGATATGGAGAGACATGACAAGCAGGTTGCTCGGTAAGATGATTGTCTGCAAGAGAGGCAACCACTACATGCTCATTATGGTGGGAAGCGATGGGCCTCTAAATTAGACATAAATTAAGGCCCATGCCTCTAATTTAAAACATAAATTAAAGCCTATGACCATCCTTAAGTACATTAAACATATCTTTTTTCATTAAATAATTTATTTTTAACTTTAATATATTCATTAGGAGGGTTTATGAATAATTGAATATTTTCGCCTAATATTATTTATTTTTTGTGGAATATTATGAGAATATTGGACAGATTATGAAGAGTTGGAGGAGGAGATAATTTAGGGACTTGTTCCCTACTACTAGAGGATCAATAATAAATAATAAGTCAACAAGATATTATGGAATTATGGCACAAATTGTGGAACTCCAATGATTGAGAAAATCTAGGAATATGTTCCACTAATCAAGGGATTTCTGTGGGGAAAGATTCCTCCATTGATGGGGAATGATTCTTAATCATTTTGTATAAGTACCAAGTTGAATTTGCCTTTAGGGAATGATTGAGAAAATCTAGGAATGTGTTCCCTACCATTTAATGCAAATTCCTAGTATTGGAGACTAGATTCACTAATCAAGGGATTTTGGTGGGAAAGCTTCCTCCATTCATGCGGAATGATTCCTAATCATTTTGTATAAGTACCAAGTCTAGTTTGCCTTAGGAATAATTTTACATTAGTGTTATTGTGGAGAGAGCTTGTATTTTTGCAGCTCCATTGTATTTTCTTGCATGGATGTAATTCTATTGATGAAAATAATGAAGATTGGTGTCATGTTCAGCTTCTAAATCTTGTTCTCCTCCATAGGTCTCAGAGTTTCCTTGGGCTTGGCCATCCCAAGAACCTCAGAGCCCTTTTGTATCATTGTATTTACTTCTTTTCATTGCTTATTCACATGCCTCTAGTTTTTATTTCTTTCTATTTCTGCATTTAGTAATAATGATTTCTTGTTGTAGGATTGAGTTAAATGGTTGATGTAAGTTCTTTTGCAGGATCACAAGCAATATTTCATCCTTCAAAAAACTTTGGAAGTTCATAATAATCATTGAGTTTCTTGGATTAGTCTTCTTATTCCCAAATCTAGATTGTTAGACCTCATTTTTAGCAAAGAACAGTGAATTTCTGCTATTTCTTAGAGCATGCTAACAAAATTCAATCGAATTAATTCCACTTACATCAGATCACCAAAACATTCTAGTTCATAACAAAAATTACCCCATTGCATTTGCACTTAATTTGGTTCGGAATTTTTAGATTTACTAGCTCACTAGTTTTCAAATTTCTAGATTTTCGACTAGTAATGTTTTTTTTTTTGCATGGGTTAACAGAGATCTTTTTGAATGATTCCACTTTGAATAGGGACCTAAGACATCCTAGTTAATAAAAAAAAAAATTGTCACATCTAATTTGGATTTGATTTTCTTAGTCATTAAACCCTCACCAATTTCATCATTTCACAAAGAAACTTCTTCAAGCTTTTTGAGCAAATCCATCCATCTCTCAACTTTGGTTTTGAGTTCTGAGTGATCCTAGGAATTTTCCCACTCCATTCCACCCATCACACACCTTTCCTAGGCCTCCCATCACCTCCAACACCTCACATTTTTCTCTCGGCTATATCCTGTAGGTTCATTGTAATTCCTACAGGATCATCCTGTAGGTTTCTAGTACATCCTATAGGTTTTCCTGAAATGACCTGTTTTGAGGCTGAATTGAGAGAAAACCTCTAGGAAGTCACCAAAAACCTCCCGAGGGTCTCCCACACCATCCAACCATCTCCTAACCCTTCCATCCAACCTCCAACATCCTTAATTCACTTGTGACATCACCAAAAGAAATTAATTTGCATAATTGATTTTGCATGAAAAGACAAAAAGACAAAAACAAATTTATTTCAATCCATTTATTTTCACATTAGTGATGTTTGATGCTTCTTACTTCCATGTTTAGATAGTAGCATTTGGTTCACGATAATTTAGCATTATTTCAAAGCATAGTTTCTTGACAGTTAATTAGGAAATGGTGTGATTTAGCATTGAATTTTTGTCTCTTTCCTTGTACTTTCTTTCTTGCAATAGGTTAAGGTCTCATTTCGAACATTTCATTTCTTCCAATTAATTTAAGATTTCACTTCAATACATGCACTCCATTACATCATGATAGCAAATGAAAGACACATTGTATGTCGCACATATAGCGTCGACAACTCTTAAATTTGTACGGACCCCGGGTTGATAATTAAAGTCGGTAGCCTTGGGAGTTGCAGCATTCTTGTTGCAATATTGAGACTCATCAAGAAGAAGTGATACATCTAATGGATTCTTTCTCTTAAAGACCATCCTTAGAAGGGGGAAAAACTTCATTATTATTAGTGATAGTGTTGGAAGGATTGGGGAAAAAGTCCACATGTGACTCAACTACATCCCCAGAACCATGAGGAAAGACAAGGGTCCTATTGATATCATCATCATCGGTGTCATAGATAGGGTCCTTGTCAAAACGATGCCCATGGATTTCCCATTTCCCCTCTTCAATATGCATGTAATCATTGATATCAATCTCTAAAGGGGTAATGGGATCACCTTTTCCAAGATCCTCTTGATGTTCAATGAAGTCTTCCTTTTGAATATTTAATGGTTGGCATGGTTGAAAATGTTTAAGAAAGCCATCAAAAAATGCTTCAATAGATGAGATGCTCTTACGTTTGCAATTATGTAGCCATGAATTATGACCATGGAGGGATCTCATGAATAACATTATGAGGACATCATGTTGAACCACTTCAACCTTTGACGTATATGCAACAAGCCTTGCTACATGATTAATTGTTGAAAGAAGATCACCATCAAACATGGTCATCCATGTATGGTATTCCAGGTGACATGATTAGGGTGCCCAAGGATGGAAGCGATGTCTAGAGCAGAAAATAAATCGAAACAATATCTCCTATTAGGTATACACATATCAATTATGTAAGAGTCGTCAGTGTGAAATTAGAGATGCCTAGATAGATGCTTGCTTCACTCTAAAAGCATTGACCTTAAAGTTCAATGAAGAACTAGGGCTTTGTTCTTCCAATGGAGTCATCAAAAGGATATACCAATGATGTTGTATGGGGATAAGACATGTCTCGTTTCCCTGGAAACAACGTTACACAACTAGCAAGCCCAGTAAATAAGCTAAGGCTAGAGGGTGCAACAACAATTTGGGACAAAGACCCATTGTCACCACAACCTATGTCCCCTTCTCTTCTCGAATTTTCGCCAATGGGAGGAGTCCTAGTATGTAGGAAATCACTTAAGGAGATAGGATTAATGATGAGATATGCAGTGATTTCTAAGGCCCATTCAATGGCGAGGCTCACTTGCTTCAATGAAGCTTGATGGCTCTCCAAGAAAGGCCTAAGTAGAGGGAAACGGGATCTAAGGAGGTTATCATTAGAGAAATTTTGAGCTGTAAAATGGGTCTCCTAAGAAATATTATAAAATAATAGTGGAAATAATAAAATAACATTCAATTACATCATCAGACTTTAGAGAGAAAAAAGAAAAAACTATTTTTACAACTCATACTTTCAACTTATCTCCCTACGGATTTGCTCAAATTTCGAGCAGGAGCACTCATCTCATCCAAGGAGTACCCATGTTGCATACTTTCAATGGCCCTCCAAATGTGAAAAAACGTCTCCAAACCTAATATTGGGCTTTGTGGGCTCCAAATGGGTCACATGGGTCTCCAAATGACTCAAGATCATGTCGATGCTCCATTAACGAGGGCTAGAAGATGACACATGCCCTCCCATGTCTCCCTAGAAGAGACAAAACCTCCTCTAAGCTCTAGATCAGTTGTCAAGTGTCATGTGCAATGTGTGGTTGGTTGGGCAACATGGTCCAAATGCATCATCATCTTTGTATGGCTAGGGCATGAACAAGCAATGTGGTGATGCTGAAGAATCCCATTATGTGGGAATCAATGCTCTACAATGTTGGAGGCTCATAGCTCTCAGTGCTCACCCTACAAGTGCCATTATGTCCCTCTTGAGGGCTTGGACCCCGTATAGGGAGACCAAGTCCAAGATGAAGACCCACCTACAATCTTGTATTAAGATCCAATGCATCTCCTAACCTTCCAATACAATTAATCATTAGTGAAATTGAGTAAATAAGCTTGTTAATCAATGGAAAAAGTGGACACTCCATGGTGGCATAGCCTTCCAGATGGGCTTTAAACATGTACTAATGTTACCTTTCTCAACAAAGGAGTTAATGAAGGATCCTATTAGGTGCTTTCAACCTCTAAGGGGGTAATAATTCCATGGTACACCCATCAAAGGGCCGGTGTCATGTGAAATATTGATAGAATCGAGTGGGGGAAGAAGGGAAGGTTCCAAGCCACATGCCATGATATAAGGGTAGTTATAATAGAGAAAGACCATACCTTGTTTGTATAATTGTAGGAGCGAAAAATCGTGGTACATGAGTCACCTAGACCTTTGATTTTCAACCCTTCTTCATATGCCTTTTGCTTTTTATTGGTTTTTCTTCTTTTTTACTGCCCGTGACTCAAGGGGATGAGAGCATGATGTGTTAGATGTGGAAGTGAATACTCCCTTAAGGGTGGGAATTTCACCGCCCACCAAGGGGTTGGGAGAATCACAAGTTCCTTAATGATGCAAGGGGCACTCATTGGGGCCCTAGGAACTAAGGTGATGGCCATACTGATAGGGGGTAGGGCTTGTTACCCACCATTTTGTGGGTGATATCCCTAGGACAAAAACAATTCTTCGAGATGGTCCTTTGTCGACAGCCACCAGCTAGCTCATTGTGCCATTTCTCCACCACCTAAGCCAGCCATGTGGCCCCTCGCCCATCTTCCATGATCATATGTTTAAAGGTGGGCCTTTCGAACCTAAACGTATGCCTTGTCATCTGGAAATTGAGTATTGTAGTTTGCTTATCATGGACACTTCTAGGCATGGATTAATGGAGGGATTCAGTGGAAAGAATGGGCTAGGTCTGTGCTCTTGTCCCCTATACCCCTTTTAGGTATTAACCTTGGATTCTAGTCCTGTGGGATCCCTTTTACTGACCATTTGAATCTAGGGATGGTATTTCATGGAATACACTAATTTTGGTTGCATGGTACCACTCCCTTATCTGCTTATATTACCCTGTTTCCATTCATTATTACCTCATTCATCATTTCTCCCACCTGGGTTCATATCACCCCCATTGGGTCAACATAAAGTTAGCATGCCCCTTCCCATTGCCCACACCTTGGGTCATCCTCTGGAATGAAGCACGGAGGTTGATGCAACAAAAAAGAAAGATAAAAGCATATTTGGCCACAATCAACAAGAAAATGTACCACAAAATGCAAAAGATGGTCGAAACAAACACATTTAACATGTGGGCAAAAGCCAATACATGATCTCTACCCCATCATCATGGCCATCACCCTGGTTCCTAAAGGTTCTATGAACATCCTTCATCATATAGGAACCCATGATTGTCCCAACCCCAATTGGGAAATGAACTGTCCTACCTTTAAAAGTGGTATTCGTTGTTATATCTTATACAACATGCTCTTACCCTTTGAGCCTCAAGCAATAAATCGAAACAAAATCATAAAAAGGCAAAAGGAATATAAATAAGGGTGGAAAAATCAAGGTCAAGGCACCTCATGTACCATGATTCCCCCCTCTTATAGATTATAAATCCAAGTGTGGGCTTCCCTCTTATTAGCTACCCTTGTGACCCAACATGTGGTCGAGGGTTTCCCCTTCTCATCCCTCCCCTAATTCACCTATCTATCACATGCCACCACCTTTTGAAGGGTATACCTTGACTACATTGTCCCCTTAGAAGTAGAAACCACCTAATAGGATTATTCGTTAACCCCATTTGGAGTTTAGGAGACATTGGCACATTCTGAAGCCTATTATGGAATGGAAGGCCATTATGAAGTCCCCACTTGTGGTCCATGTGAGCTAAGCTCATTTACTCAATTTCTCTAAAGACTTGTTGCACTGGAAGGCTAAGGGATGCATTGGATCTTATCCAGGATTACAGATGGTTTCCATCTTGGGTTTGGTCTCCCTATATTGGGTCTTAATCCTCTAGAGGGCTACATTGGCATATGTAGGGTGAGCGTTGGGCCTCCACAACAATAGATTGCACTCCATGGATTGCCACAACCATTCAATGATTGCTCTTGGTTCTCTTATTGGACGTGGAGGATGCACTTGATCCATCATGCCCAGTTAGCCCCAAATCTACACCATACATTTGGCAGATGATCTAGGACTTGCAAGATGATGTGGCATCATCAACACCATCATCCTAGCCCTTGAAAGTAATCTACAGTCATCTTCGATTTGTTTGGAGACTATTATGAAACCATCTCAAGAAAAGATAGAAAAGATAGATCAACGCTTTAGAATTCAGCCTCTTCGAGGGGGCAACCTCCTTTACATTACATAAATGAACAATTCTTGGATGATTCAAATGACAAAACCTCTTTTCTATATATAGGAGTCTAAGGAGTCACAATATAATCCAGCCTACCTAACAATAATAATATAAAGCCACAAAAATAACAATAGAGGGGTTCTATGGGGCACAGAAATAACAACATGGGGGTAATAGGGGCACAACAATATAAATAAGGGGTATAACTACAATAGTAATGGGGTAATCACTAGTATTATAGGGACCCAACATGCCCCTCTCCTTCAAAAAAGTGTTGCCCTCAACGCTTGAGTAGTTCTGGATACTTCTGCATAAAATTCTTATCTTGTCATGTGGAATCTTCAGTGGATAAGTTCTTCCACTTGATAAGATACTCTGAAATTGATCGATTTCGTAGCTGTCGAGTTCTTGTTTCTGTGACAGCTTCCGGTTCCAATATAATTTTTCCTTCCTCGTCAAGTTCTGGAAATATTGATTGAACTGGGAGCTTGTCGCCTATAACCTTCTTTAAACATGAAACATGGAAAACTGAGTGCAATCGAGAAGTTGCAGGAAGCTCTAATTTGTATGCCATAGTACCAATCTTTTGCAACACCTTATACGGACCATAATACTTTGGTGATAATTTATTATCCTTCTTAGCTTGCTTTAGGGACATTTTCTTATATGGTTGTAACCATAGGAATACCCAATCACCTACATCAAAACTTCTTTCACTACGATGTTGATCTGCCTGTTGTTTCATTCTATTTTGTGCCAACACGAGGTTATCCTTTAAGAGTTGGAGGACTTTTTGTTGATGTTCGATGTGATGTTTCACTGCTTGAACCTTAGAATTTTCTCTTAAATATGATGTGATGGATGGTGGTTGATACCCATAAAGTGCCATAAATGGAGTCATTTTTGTTGTTGTATGGAAGGAAGTGTTATACCACCATTCAGCCAGAGGCAACCATTTGACCCATTGTGTCTGTTTATCAGATACAAAGCAACAAAGATATCCTTCCAAACATTTGTTTACTATCTCAGTTTGCCCATCAGATTGAGGATGATAAGATGAGCTATGAGCTAACTGAGTACCAAGACAAGAAAATAATTCTGTCCAAAAATTTCGAGTGAAAATGGGATCTCTGTCACTTACAATAATCTTTGGGTTTCCATGTAGCTTTTGAATTGTTTCCATAAATGCAGTAGAAACTATACTAGCTTTAAATGGATGTGGTAATGCACAAAAGTGTGCATACTTGGTAAGTTTGTCAACTACCACCATGATTACACTCTTTCCCTCAGACTTGGGTAAACCTGTGATAAAATCCATTGAAACCTCCTCCCAACGTTCGCTTGGAATGGATAAAGATTGTAATAGACCCGGTGTCTTAATTGTTTCAACTTTATTTTGTTGGCAAACCAAACATTCCGCCACAAACTTTTGAATATCTGATTTAAGGCCATCCCAAAAAAATTCCTTCTTAACCCTATGGTAAGTTTTTAAAAATCTTGAGTGCCCTCCTAAGGGAGAAGTGTGCAATTCCATAAGAATCTTTTGTTTTAGCTGGGAATTCTTACAGAGGTATAAGCGATCTTTGTACAATAACGAATCATTTTGCCAACTAAATTATCAGACGTATTGGAATCTTGTTGTAGCTTTCGAATAAGTGCCCACACTTCTTCATCATTCTTCCATTTCTCCCTTGCTTCATTTATCCAATTTGGTTGGATAATAGAAATGGCGCACAACAATGCTTCCACATCCTCATCCTTTCTTGAGAGTGCATCTGCCACCACATTTTGCTTCCCTTTTTTGTAGATGATTTCAAAGTCATAACCCAACATCTTTGTGACCCACTTTTGTTGCTCTTCAGAGGATAATCTTTGTTCTAAAAAGTATTTAAAGCTATCATGATCCGTTTTTACCTTGAAGTGTCTTCCCATTAGGTAGGGTCGCCATTTCTTAAAAGCATGGAGTATTGACAACATTTCCTTCTCATAAATAGCTTTGCTTAAAAACTTTCCCTTGATTGGACGACTTTCAAAGGCAATGGGTCTTTCATCTTGCATTAGAATAGCACCAATTCCATTTCCTGAAGCATCACATTCCACAATAAAGGTTTTTGTGAAGTCCGGTGTAGCTAAGACCGGAGCTTGGCACATTGCCTCTTTAAGATGTTCAAAGGCCTTTGTTGCTTCTGGAGTCCATGAAAATGCATCTTTCTTCAATAATGTTGTTAGAGGTGTTGCTATTCTCCCATAGTTCTTAACAAATTTGCGATAATACCCTGTCAACCCAAGAAATCCTCGCAGATGCTTTATGGATGTGGGGATTTTCCATTCCTTAATGGCTTTAATTTTGCTGGGGTCTACCTTAACTCCTTCATGAGATACAATATGACCCAAATATTCCACCTCTTGGACTCCAAAGAAACATTTGGATATTTTTGCATATAATTGTTTCTCCTCCAATAGTTGTAGCACCTTGTCAACATGTTCAACATGATCCTTCCAAGACTTGTTGTAGATTAGTATATCATCAAAAAATACTAACACAAATTTTCTAAGGAATGGTTTGAAAATTGAATTCATCAAACCTTGAAATGTTGAAGGTGCATTGGTAAGGCCAAAAGGCATGACCAAAAATTCATAATGACCCTCATGAGTTCTAAATGCCATTTTCGGAATGTCTTCAATCTTCATTTTGATTTGATGATATCCCGAACGAAGATCCAACTTGGTGAAGTAAATTGATCCATGCAATTCATCCAGTAATTCATCAATGACAGGAATGGGGAACTTATCTTTAATAGTGAGCTTGTTGAGCTCCCTATAATCCGGACACATGCGCCATGATCCATCCTTCTTGTGCACCAATACTACTGGAGCAGAGAAAGAACTTTGACTTGGTTGAATTATACCAGCCTCTAACATTTCTGCAACCATACGTTCAATTTCACTTTTTTGGACATAGGGATATCTATACGGCCTGATGTTTGGAGGAACACTTCCTGGAATCAGATGAATACCATGATCATGATCACGCATAGGTGGGAGACTTTTGGGAGTCTCAAATACCTTGGAATGATTGTCCAGGACTTTTTGGACATCTAGAGAAATAGATGATTCCAATGTGGAAACATCTAGCGAACATAATTGTGCAATTACACCTCTTTGCTCTTTTTTTAGAAGATTTGTCATACCATTAGAGCTGATTATCTTTCCTGGTTTCCCAGCAATACCCCTTAATTCAACTTCCTTTCCTTCCACAGAAAATTTGATGAAACGTTCTTGAAAATTAAAATCTATTGTACCCAAGGATTGCAGCCATTGGACTCCTAGTACAACATCAGCACCTCCCATTGGAATGGAAAGCATTGGGCTAGTCAATACATATTCTCCCATGGATAGCTTGATATTATGGCACCTTCCAGAGCAATTTATTGTTCCTCCATTTGCAATCATCACTTGACACTCTGGTGCTGGATATAGGAAGCAATTCAATTCTTTTGCTACCCTACAATGAATAAAATTGTGGGTGCTTCCTGAATCAATCAACACTATTACCTTTTTCTTCTTGATTTGTCCTTCTATCTTGATGGTTTGAGTGGTAATTCCCGCCAATGCATTACAAGATATGGTCGTATTTATTTTTTCTTCATCTAGGCTTTGTTCCTGGAGTATATCTTCTTCTTTTGACCTTTCTTGCTCATTTTCTTCTTCCTCTTCATAATCTATATAGAATAATTTCTTCTCAGCACACTTATGACCTTTAGTGTATTTGCTATCACAACTATAACAAAGCCCTTTTGCTCTTTTTTCTTCCAATTGTTGTGGTGTCAACCTTATATGTTGTGGAAGACTAGGGGCAACAACACTTCCGTCTTTATAGTTGTGAGTGGTATGCTTCCTGGTTGCCATAATTTTGCTTTCCATTTTTCTTGCTAACCTGAATGCCTTCTCTAATGAATCAGGTTCCGAAAGGTGAACATCATGTTGGATATTATCCTTTAAAGACCCTATGAACACATCAATCCTATGCTCCTCTGGAATATCTTTTACCCTTATGTTCAATTTTTGGAACTCCTCAATGTGCTCCATTACCGAACCCTTTTTTTTAGACTTATCAATTGGCTAAAAAAAGTGTTGCTTTTTGTATCTTCATAATGTGCTATCAATTCTTCCGTAAAATTTGCCCAAGTGATAATTTTTTTACGAAAGCAAAGCCATTGACACCATACAAACTGATTTGGTTCCAAATATACAGTTGCCATACGTACCTTTTGTGCGTTTTGCACATTATTGAGATCGAAGAACTGATCCATCTATAATATCCATGTGGCAGGATCCTTGCCATCAAACTTCCTCATATCGATTTTTGGAATATGGTGGGACTTCGATCCAACATTAGAGTCTATGGAATCATGATTAACATTACTTTTGTCCACATCAGGAGTTTCCTTTACAACATTTTCACTATTAGTAAGTATTTCTTGTAGAAAATTTGTCAAATCTGTCTTCAAATCTGCCATGTCTATCTTCAAATCTGCCATGTCTCTCTTCAAATCTGTCTTCGAATCTTCCATCTTAGCTTCCATGCCCTTTATCTTAGATTCCACGCCATTTATCTTAGATTCCATGCCATTTATCTTGGCTTCTGTTAGCTTTTGTGAGCGTGACATTTGTTGCACTTGTTCTTGTAATTTTGATATATCATGTAGCATTTCTTCCTCTTCTTCATGAGTCATGCTAAAGCTTTCAGGTTCCTTACTAGGTGTTTGCATTTTCTTTTCTCGGGGCATCAGTTACCGATAATAATGCTTTACTATGCCCTTTGAATTCTGTTAAACCAAGCTTACGCAAAATTTAAAAAAAACTACACACCTTTTTTCACTTTGTAGAAGCCTGATATTGAATCTGATGTATCTCTGTAATTTCAGATCGTCCAGTTCAGAAATTGTGATCTGTAATAGCCTTCTACGTCCTCTTTCCAATGCCACAAGTTTGACCCAAATTGGATTCTCCAAGGAAGAGTTATGTGAAATCTTCCACAGTGACTTGCTTCTAGACTAGTTCAGTAGAGTGAAATTGTACGACGTTCCATGAGTCACTGTTTCAACCTTTGGATCTGAAACATGCACACAAGAAACTAGAGTCCGTCCTCTTTCTGTAACTTCTTACGAAATTTCAATCTGATCCCTAGAGATAAAGTTATGACGATTTTCCCCAGGTCACCTGTTTTGAATGTAATTCAAGAGTCTGCAAAAAGACCAAATTCCTCAGATCATATCTCCGCAAATATCGCGCGAAAAGCTCTGAAATTCGGACCCAAGGTTTAGCACGATTTCTTCTCAAATGGGTTTTTTTTGCGACTTCTAAAACGTCACAGAAAAATTTTTATAGCAAAAATGCCACGATGGCCTATTTGGAGCAGCGAAACCCTAGAATCCAAAGCTCTGTACCAAATTTTATGAAACCAGCTCAAGAAAATATAGATCAACGCCTTAGAATTCAGCCTGTTCGAGGGGGCAACCTCCTTTACATTACATAAATGAACAATTCTTGAATGATTCAAATGAAAAAACCTCCTTTCTATATATAGGAGTCTAAGGAGTCACAATATAATCCAGCCAACCTAACAATAATAATATAAAGCCACAAAAATAACAATAGAGGGATTTTATGGGGCACAGAAATAACAACATGGGGGTAATAGGGGCATAAAAATATAAATAAGGGGTATAACTACAATAGTAATGGGGTAATCACTAGTATTATAGGGACTCAACAAAGACCCATGAGGAGACTTGTGTGCCTCCACACGTCATTTGCGGCACCACAAGTTATTACAAGGGGCCAACCCCTTGTCCACTACTTTTGAGGGTCTTATTCTTCATTGTGGAACCCATGGACCTCATTAGGCCTCTTAGAGGGACCTACGACACACATAGATTATTATTTGACCCCTTGAGAGACTTACCTTTTCATTAAGGAGCTAGTTTCGTGGGCTGGTCACCAAAAGTTGAATTATTAGAACATTATTTTATTTTTGGGGCTTATGTAGGCCAAGGAGGCTAATTCAAACGCCTAAGTTGTGTAGAAATACAAGTGAGATGAACTCATTTTCTCATCATCACTTTGGTTTGGATCACTTCTCTCTTTTGATATTTTCGCACTTTTTCTAGAGGATGAATTGGACCTTTATGGATGAAAGTTGATGTGTAGATATTGATTTATCTTCTCTTGGAGCTTCTCTATTGTCAATTGTGAATGGTTAGATATACTTTGTTACATGTAAGTGCATGTTTTTTAATGTTATTCCTATTTACTTCTTTCATATACGTTGGACTGGGATTTCTGTTGTTCTAGGGCTAATTTTTGCATACATTTACTGTTTAAAATTGTAGAATTTGTCTCTAGTATAACATCTCTCAATGTATGGGCCATGCAATATGACCAAAATCTTCTAGGGGTAATTCTACCTGAGAATTTCACCTTGATAAGCCATTCCTCTTGCACATTGAAGTATAAAAGTTGCAAGGTCGCTTCTCCTTGACCTCAAAGGCTAACGAAGTGATCTTGTTGCCTCCTTGACTGGGAACTAAGATATCCTACTCATATTCATCATAGACTCCATTTTCCCAATGATCAAGTCACTGATCTACCAAGGGTGGTCACTAAAACTCATATTATTTCACCATGTGGGTCATCTTATTCATGGCTGATACTATTTTTATTAGATTCCTCTCGTTGAGAGGTGTACGATTGATCTAAATATCATCCAATTCCGATAAGTATTTATGGAGATATGAATTTATTTTGATTATGGAATAATTATCACGCTGACCAGCAACTCATGTAGGCTAAGAAGCCCAACAGTCACATCTATTCAAACATCAACAGTTGTGTATAAATACAGGAGGTATTTTCCTCATTTTCACTCACTCAACTCATCACATCTCTCTCTCTCTCCTGCGCAAAAAAGAGGCCCTTCTCCTACTGCGCAAAAAGAGACTCTTCTCTCACACGTGTGGAAAGAAGGTGCAGAATTTAGGGCTGCAACTGTAGAACCAAATTTTGACCAGCGTTGACCTAAAGACTCCCTCCTCAGAATTGCGTTGTAAGTCCATCTGGATCTCCTCTGAATGCCGCATTTTTTGGTGGTGGAATCAAGCCGATCCGACGATCAGTTTACAAGATATTGTCTGCCCTAGTTTGGCTGATCTAGAGTTTGTTGCTGCTGATGTAAATCAGATTTATGTACTATTTCTCTCTACTGAATTATTGAAGATAAAGGAAGATTTGATCAAAGGGCGACTCACCCTCCCCTAATGGTGCGTTGTGTATAGTGTAATGGCTCAACCTTCCCCTATGATACCCTATGGTGACTTAGGGACAGGATGAGTGGTTCTCCGTGTAATATCCCTAACCCAGAATATTCCTCAAACCCCAGAAAAATCCCAACCAAATATGTGCAAATGATATAATAACCTAGAAGTGATAAAATAACAGTGAAACAACATATAATAATGTAAACCGGAAATATAAGCAGATACACAAGAAATGTAGCGAGAAAATGCTAAGCCATTTTATTATACTGAGCAATAAATTGAGTACAAGAGGTGAACAGACAGATGGCACCTTGACTTGCATAAGGCAAGTGAAGAAATACTCTCAGAATGACAAGAATGGCCTCTATGCGTGGATGTTGTCACTGTGTTGTTGTTGCTGCTAAGAAACAAGTGATGATTTGGGGCTGATCCCCTCCTCAGAAAAATCTGAAACTCTGAATTCGGGCTCTACTCAAGAAACCCAGAAAAACCCAAAAAGCTTTCCTGGAATGGCCGACCCCCGAAAAACACCCCCTTGGGGTTCTGCGCAGTTCCTCGATGCCCTGCGCTGCCACTAGAGAAAACCCCTCTAAACTCTGCCTGAAACACTGTTTGAAACCCTGCCAAAATCCTCCAATGAGACAAGAACTAGACCCCCACTCTATCTCCCAATGAAAACCCACCAGCAAGACCGCAATCCAGCACAACAAGCAAACAGAACTGCGTCCCTATCCCAGTGTTGCGCTGTGCTCCAAAACGCTGCTAAAACTGCTACTAGAATGTTGATGAAACTACTGCTGAAACACCAAAGGAAATACTTGCCCGAGTAGGCACTCGAAGTCCCCCGGGGTTAAGGGTGAGATCTCCGAACGGAGACACTCAATGCACTAAACAGTGCTGCAGACTAGCTAAACAGCCAGCGTGCTCAGAAGTCAAAATGACTAACTCAAAATGCACATAACTGAATGATCCAAAATGAGGGTGCTCCTCTCTATTTTATAGCCTCTACCTCTCACAATCCCTAGGCTCACTTCCTCCTACATGAATCCCCTCTTGCCATGTGTTCTTCCCTCTTGCGCAGTCCCTCCATGTGTCTGTGTGGGCCCCATTTCTACGTCCCCCTTTGGCCCCCTTGGCTCCTCCTTAAGTCACAACGTTGTGCTACTAGGAAGTGACTTTTTATTCTTAAAGTGAGTTATGTCCCCTGTCCTCACTTTTTTTATTTATAAATAACTATAGAAGGCAAAAATTGGGCAAAATCGAATATTCCAATTAGCAATGGCTAATTAGGAATATTACAATCTCCCTCGACAAAATGTTGCTTGTCCTAAAGAAACTGAAGTGATGGATGCTGCAAGATCTTCTCACTCTCCCAAGTGGCATCCTCATCCGGCAAATTCTTCGACCTCACCAAGAATTCCCGAACCGTCCTGCTCTACAGCTGCCTATCCCTGGTATTAATGATAGCCTCCAGCTGCAATACCAAATGCCCCTCGTCATCCATGGGTGGTAGCTCATATGTCACTATCGCTTGTTGCCCCAATGCCTTTTTCAGGCATGATACATGGAAAACATTATGAATCTTGCTACCTTGGGGCAGCTCCAACTCATATGCAACCTGTCCAATCCTGTGTATCACCCTGTATGGCCCATAAAAGCGGGGCTTAAGCTTCTCATCCCCCTTTTGTTTTGGTGACGACTGTCGGTATGGATGTAACCATAGGTAGACCATGTCCCCTACCTCGAACTGTCTCTCCACCCGACCCCTGTCGGCATACAGCTTCTGTTGGTTCTGTGTTGTAGCCATGTTATCCTTGAGAGCTCGGAGAATATCCTGACTCTCTTGGATCCATATCTTGGCTCTAGGAGCCTTGCTATCACCAAACATCATGTCAACAAAAGATAAAGTATGATACCCATATAAAGCATAGAATGGTGACATATGAATGGACATGTGATGTGAAGTATTATAGCAGTACTCCACTAGATGCAGCCACCTCAACCATGCTCGTTGCTGCCCACTGACATAGTTATGCAAGTAGCCCTCTAACCACTTGTTTACTATCTCTGTCTGCCCATCAGTCTGTGGGTGATAACTGGTACTCGATGTCAACTTCGTCCCCACCAACCGGAAAATCTCCTGCCAAAACCCGCCCATGAAACCGCTATCCCTATCACTGACGATGGTCTTAGGAAGACCATGTAACCTAAAGATCTCTGTAAAGAACATCTCAGCCACCTGTGCTGTTGTATAATGTGCAGATATGGAAAAAAAAGTGTGTGTACTTTGTCAGTCGTTCAACGACGACAAAGATGCAATCCTTGCCCTGTACCATGGGCAATCCTGTGATGAAGTCCATCGAAATACTCTCCCATTTCCCCTCCGGAATGGGAAGAGGTTGCAATAATCCCACGAGATGGCTCATCTCTCCCTTGTTCCTCTGGCAAACATCACACTCCCGGATGTGCTGGAGTACGTCCTCCTTGAGGCCTTTCCACGAGAACCTCTCCCTAATGGCCCTATAGGTTTTGGTAAACCCTTGATGTCCTGTCAACGGTGAATCATGTGATGCCTGGAGTATCTTCTTCTTGAGCTGAGACCCCTCAGTCAAGAATATCTGGTCCCTGTAATACATGATCTCATCGACCACCCTGTACCTTTCATCTGCCACCTGCCCATCTAGAACCTCACATGCAAACCTGTCCTTGGAGTACTCTACTAAGAGTCAAGCCCTTCAGTATGTATCGAAGCTCATAAGAGACAACATGGCTGGTCTATGTGAAAGGGCATCTGCTACCACGTTGTTCTCAACCTTGACATACTTAATGTAAAAGTTATATGCTTGGATCTTGCTGATCCACTTCTGTTGCCTCTCCTGTAGCTCCTTCTGCTCCAAAAAGAACTTGAGGCTGTTGTGATCAGTCCTCACCCTGAACCTGTTACCCACCAGATACTGTCAATACTTAGCCAATGCATGCATGATGGCCAGCATCTCCTTGTCGTATATAGAATACAACCTCTTGTGCAGAAGGAGATTCTGGCTCTCAAAGGCTATAGGGTGACCTCCCTGCATCAACACTGCACCAATCCCCTCTCTCGACGCATCACACTCCAAAGCAAAACGCTGCATAAAATCTGGCAACGCAAGCACTGGGCAGCGGCTCATAACCTCCTTGAGCCTGTCAAAGGCTCGCTGCACTGTATCTGACCAACTGAAAGCCCCCTTCCTCATCAAATCTGTCAGGGGTGCAGCAAGTTGTGAGAAACCTTTGACGAACTTCTGGTAGTAAGTACAAATACCAATTAATCCTCGAAGTTTCGTCACATTTCTCGGCTCCGGCCATTCTCTGATGGCCCTGATCTTCTCCTCGTGGACCCTCACTCCGTCCACCCCTATGATGTGTCCCAGATGCAACATCTCCGTCAATCCAAACTCGCACTTGGAGAGTTTGGCATAGAACTGTTGCTCCTGTAAGATACACAATACCATCTTAATGTGCTAGAGATGCTCCTCCCAAGTCCTGCTGTAAATGAGAATGTCATCAAAGAATACCAACACAAACTTCCTCAAGTGACTATGGAAGATGTGATTCATACAGGACTGAAATGTAGCTAGGGCATTGGTTAGCCCAAAAGGCATCACCAAGAACTCAAAGTGCCCATATTGACACCTGAAGGCGATCTTGGGAATGTCCTGCTCCCTCACGCGAATCTGATGGTACCCAGATCTCAAATCAATCTTTGAGAAGAAACGTGCCCCTCTCAACTCATCCATCAACTCATCGATCCTAGGTATGGGGTACCTGTTCTTCAGGGTCTTCTTGTTCAAGGCCCCGTAGTCAATGCATATCCTCAATGTATCATCCTTCTTCTTGACGAACACCACAGAAGAAGCAAAAAGACTCATGCTCGGTCGAATATGCCTAAGAGCCAGCAACTCCTGGATAGCCCCCTCAATCTCATCCCGATAGGCCTTGGGGTGCCTATAAGGGGTGGTGGTCACTGCCTGGATGCCCTGCTCAAGCTCTATAGTGTGCTCAAACCCCCGATCCGGTGGTTGTCCTGGTGGAATCTCTCCAAACACTATGGCATACTGATCAAGAATGGACTGGATCTCTGGATGTACCCTCTGCCCTATAGTCCCTACCTCTGATGCACGCAGCTCCACTGCCCACTCTATGTCTCCCTTCCGGAAGACTGCCTCCATCCAATGAGCTGACACAGTCTGAGGCGGATATGTGTGTTGTCCCCGTATATTCTCATGCCTCCCTGTCTTCTCATCATCCCACTACATATCGAGGGTCTTCCAAGCCGTCGTGACCTTCCCTAGAGTAATAAGCCACTGAACACCCAGTATCATATTAGTGTCCGGAATATCAACCACGAAAAAGTGGTCAATCAATGTGTAGGTGCCCATCATCACTGAAAGTTCTGGAACATAACGAGCACACATCATGGTCTGATCTCCTGGGACCAAGACTGAAAACCCATCGAAGCTCTTTGTCTTTATACCTCTCCGCTCAACCATCTGGGCATCGATGAAGTTGTGGGTCGCCCCACTGTCCACCAAAACTGATACTCGTTGGCCACATACAGTCCCCCGTATGTGTAGCATTAGATACTTGGGAACTCCTCACAATGCTGCAAGGGCCCCTCTGGTAGGTGCAAAAGATGCACCACATGCTGCTGGCAGTGGAGGTGGCAAAGGTCCCTGTATGGCATGGCTATCTCCTGCCTCCACATCATCCTCGTCATCCTCTTCTCTACTGCTCTCGGAGAAGACTTCAATAAAATGTGTTTTGCCAGCAACACATCTATGTCCCGGTGCCCACGGCTCCTAACATGTGAATCACAACCGCTTCTTCTTCAGCTCCCTCCTGGCATCATCATCAAGCTGCACTCGTCCTAGATTCCCCTTTGGAGGAGGAATCCTCACATCCTTCCCCTTATACTGAAAAGTATATCTCTGGGGGTAAGGTGTCCGGGTCCTGGGTAAAACATCCTGTAAGTCTCGGGTCCTGCTGATAGCGTCCTGGAGTGTGGCTGGTTTAGTGGATTAGACTAAACCCCGAAGTGGCTCTGCTAACCCCTCAACATACATATAGACCCTCTGTGTCATGGATAGGTCTGGCACCATCATGGAGACCCTCAAGAAATCTGCAATGTAGGTCTATGGGCTGCCTGTTTGTTTGAGCCTCGTCAGCTCAACAAAATGTTGCTCTGGATCCCTCCGATCAAATCGCTCCATCAATCTCCTGGTAAAATAGGCATATGTCATCATTGTGGAGTGCCCCAGTGTAACCATCCCATGAAACCACCAATTCTGGGCCTCGCTATCCAAATGCAATGTTGCCACCTTGATGGCCTCTGCCTCCAACATCTGGTTAAGCTGGAAATAAATGTTCAACTTCTCCACCCAAGACTTTGTCGAACTGTTTGATGAGCCATCAAACGTAGGCAAGTGGAATCTACTCGCTGCACAATGGGTGTCGCCATCATGGTAATGCTGGTACCCTCTGTGATGGTTGCGGGGTCTGTTATCCCGTTGGAGCTGAACAAAATCTCTGAATGAGAGGGCTTCCCTGAACTCCTGCCCATAGGCCTGGTACTCTGCAAAATAATCGTGCATATGTACGGGCTCTACCTCCTGCTGGGCTACGGCCCCCGTGTCTGCTCCTAAGAAAGTGGGCATGGTAGAGCGTGTAGGGGCATGTGAGGCCACCTACTGCGCAGTATCACGCTGCTATGGCAAGTGATGGGATGCACCCGATTCCTCACCAATCTGAAAAACTCGTGGGCTCTCACGCTGTCTCGTCTCTATTGCCGCGAATCTCTGCCCCATCACCTCATTCTGCCTCGACAGATCCTGCACTGATTTGAGGAGCATATCTGCAAATCTCTTCCCGTCCTCGTCGGCCATCTGCTCTGTGTCCAATACTGGATCTCTCTGTTATGCGTCTACCACAGGAACCACCTATTCTGCGTCCACCACAGGAACACAATGTCCCTCCCCGTAGGTATTCTCCAACCTACGTCCAGTGTCTCTGTAACTCCTACCTTTGTAACAAATGTAGGGATCTTCCCCTGGTGTCATAGATTTCTAGCTCCACAAGCTTAGCCAGATCTATGCTCTGATACCACTGTAATATCCCTAACCCGGAATATTCCTCAAACCCCAACAAAAATCCCAACCAAATATGTGCAAATGATATAATAACCCAGAAGTGATAAAATAACAGTGAAACAGCGTATAATAATGTAAGCCGGAAATATAAGCAGATACACAAGAAATGCAGTAATAAAATGCTAAACCATTTTATTATACTGAGCAATAAACTGAGTACAAGAGGTGAACAGACAGATGGCATTTCAACTTGCACAAGGCAAGTGAAGAAATACTCTTAGAATGACAAGAATGGCCTCTCTGCGTGGATGTTGCCGATGTGCTGTTGTTGTTGCTAGCAAACAAGTGATGACTTGGGGCTGCTCCCCTCCTTGGAAAAAGTTGAAACTCTGGATTCGGGCTCTACTCAAGAAACCCAGAAAAACCCAGAAAGATTTCCTGGAATGGCTGACCCCCGAAAAACACCCCCTTGGGGTTCTGCACAGTTCCTCGATGCCCTGCGCTACCACTGAAGAAAACCCCTCTAAACTCTGCCTGAAACCTTGCCAAAATCCTCCAATGAGACAAGAGCTGGACCCCTACTCAATCTCCCAGTAAAAACCCACCTGCAAGACCCCAATCCAGCACAACAACCAAACAGAACTGCGTCCCTCTCCCAGTGCTGCGCAGTCCTCCAAAACGCTGCTAAAACTGCTGCTGGAATGCTGATGAAACTACTGCTGAAACACCAAAGGAAATACCTTGCCCGAGCAGGCACTCGAAGTCCCCCGGGGCTAAGGGTGAGATCTCCGAACGGAGACACTCAATGCACTAAACAGTGCTGCAAACTAGCTAAACAACGAGTGTGCTCAGAAGTCAAAGCGACTAGCTCAAAATGCACATAATTGAATGATCCAAAATGAGGGGGCTCCTCTCTATTTTATAGCCTCTTCCTCTCACAATCCCTAGGCTCACTTCCTCCTGCGTGAATCCCCTCTTGCCATGTGTTCTTCCCTCCTGCGCAGTCCCTCCATGTGTCTGCGTGGGCCCCATCTCTGCGTCCCCCTTTGGCCCCCTTGGCTCCTCCTTAAGTCACAACGTTGTGCTACTAGGAAGTGAATTTTTATTCTTAAACTGAATTATATCCCCTGTCCTCACTTTTTTTATTTATAAATAATTATAGAAGGAAAAAATTGGGCAAAATCGAATATTCTAATTAACCATGGCTAATTAGGAATATTACAACTTGGCCTCGTGTCATCCTGCTCCTTTGAAGGATCGTTCTTCAAGAACCATCTGGGATACCAATTCTAACAAGGATTTCAAGGATTGGGGAACTCCTCACAAGTCTTATCCCATAAACATAACCCTCGAATCCTCTCTTACTTTCCATAGAATACATAATACCTTGCTTAGAAAGCAAGCATGCTCCATCCTTCAAACTCCTCTAGGAAAGGGTTTATTTGGGTCACTCATATCCATTGACTTATCCTTCATTGATGACTCCATACATACCGGGTCTCCTCCCATCGGTGAATGTTTGTAAATAGAAGGGAGCCTTAGCTAAGGTGATAATGGGTTGTGTCTCTATTTATTGCCCTTGGCCTAGCATTTTTCCCCTTAGGTCCCCTGCTAGTTTGAGTGATAACATTATTCGTCGTTGTCAAGGACACGAAACGTGTTTTTCGTTCCCCATATGAAATATTGACACGTCATTATTAGTGACTCCATTGGAAGAAGGAAACCCTAGTTCTTCATTGAACTTTAAGGTCACTTCTTGTAGGGGGAAGCAAGCATTTTTCTAGGCATCTTTAATTTCACCATGGTGACTCCTACATATGTTTCATGTATACCTCAAATAGGTTGTCATTCTTTCATAAATTTCCCACTTTGGACATTGCTAGCATCCTTGGACATCCTAATCTTGTCCCGAGAAGGATGGTATGTGGGGTGCCCATGTATGATGGTGATCCACTCTCCGCAATTGACTACATGGAAAGATTTAATGCACATGCTTCAAGAGATAAGGTTGTCCACCAAGATTTCCTTATGTTGTTGTTCACGAGGTCACTCGGTGGTCATAACTCATGGCTACATGATCATGAACCTAGGAGCATTTCAACTATTGAAGAGTTTGTTGAGGGCTTTCTTAGATATTTTCAAGTACACCCTACATTGAGCATCTAAGAGGAATTTTTCATCGAGCATCATCAAGACATTAAGGATCTAGGTAATGAGAAACAAGACGAGTCCTCCATGGGTCCACATGATGAAAATGATGATTTCGAGGACACGTGCTCGAAAGGATGAATTTATGGAAAGTGAAATTGAGACCAACCCTACCTTGCTCAAGGATATTATTCTCGATGAATCCTACTTTGAAAACCTTGAGAGAGATGATCCCATTAGCCCCTTGAAATATGACATTGAAGATTGTTTCTGCATTGAAAAGGAGAAATGGAAAATTATTGGTCCTAAATTTGATTGTGCTCCCATTTACGACACCAACAAGGAGGATGAGGATGAGATTGGTCTTCCCTTCCCCTTGAGCACTATTTCTGATGACATACCCATTGATACCCTTGGGAAGGAGAATCTTCATTTTCCTTTGCATAAAGAGGGGCAGTTGGAAGTGATCAATTTTTCTTTTAGGAGAAACCTGATCTTTGATATTAATGAAATTGACAAGGCTCCCTTTTCCCTTGAGTATGATTCTATGTTCAAATCACTTGAGCCTTTAGATTAGCATTTTTCGAAAGCACAACCCGTTGAATGCAATATTTCTTTCCCCCCTTTTCCTATTGATCATCATCTTGAGTCTTCGTCATGTGATTCTCTCACCCCTAGTCATATGATTTCAAGTAACTGTGAGCCCTTCCCCCCGCTCGAGTATAGTGTCAAGGAAAGGCCCTTCATCGATTATTATTTTCCTCCTTGGACGCAGCCTCAAGGTTTTGACCATTCCATAGTCTCTCCTCTCAAGTGTAATCATCATGTGAAACCTACTTGTGTTCCTCTGTCTTGTTGGCCTCCCTTTCCCACTAATCATAACCCAATGAAGGCCATAAGCCATGACTTAATAATACGAACAATGGTGGAAGTGATATGCTAGAGGTTGCCATCCATCAAAAGTTTATGAGCTTGGTTTTTGACATCTCTACATTTTGGTTGCAAGAGAAGATCTCATGAACTAGATCACATCCTTTTCTCACTTCTTCTCACATAATCATCCATGTGTGGGCATCATATTTTCCCACCCCCCACCCACAACATCCTCCATGTGTTTGGGTTTTCATTCGCTTTGGGATTTTCTACATGAGTAGTCATATCGCCAGGCATATGTAAATTGATATGATGATATGTTGGTTGCAATGTCTTTATGATTACACTTAGCATTAGCATTATCACATGCATGTTAGGGTAGGCTGCATTGCATGTTGATTTCCGCATTAGAAATAACATCATATGGTATTTCTCATGGTGTATAGGTGCATATCTGTATATTTTATTTTCTATTGATTTTATGACCTAACATATAGCATGTGTGATCATGAGATGTTGATCCGTTCCTTCCATCTATTATATGTGAAAGTGATAGGTTTAAAGTAAGCAATAGATTGTTGGAGTTCTCGTGACCTCCCAATCGAGTAGCTTTGCCCACTTATTCGAAATATCACGTCCTAGTTGGAGCCAGATGTTACCCACCATTTTGTGGATCCTAAACCTAGGAGAAAAAAATCTTCAAGATGGTCCTCAGTCGGTAGTCAACGACGCCTTTTAGCCACCAGCTAGCTCATTGTGCCATTTCATTGCTACCTAAGCCAACCATGTGGCCCCTCGCCCATCTTCCATGATCGTATGTTTGAAGGTGGGCCTCTCAAACCTAAAAGTATGCCTTGTCATTTGGAAATTGAGTATTGTAGTTTACTTATCATGGACACTTTTGGACATGAATTAATGTGGGGATTCGATGAACATAATAGGCTAGGTATGTGCTCTTGTCCCCTATACCCATTTTAGGTATTACCCTTAAATTCTAGTCTCGTGGGATCTCTTTTACTGACCATTTGGCACTAGGGATGGTATTTCAAGGAATACCCTGATTTTGGTTGTGTGGTCTCGATCCTTTATCTGTTTATATTACCATCTTTCCATTCATTATTACCCCATTCATCATTTCTCCCACTTGGGTCCACATTCCCCCATTCGATCCACATAGGGTTAGCATGCCCTTTCCTCTTGCCCAAACCTTGGGTTATGGCCTGGAATGAAGCCCAAAGGTTGATGCAACGAAAAAGAAAGATAAAATCATATTTGGCCACATTCAATAGGAAAATGTACCACAAAACGAAAAAGATGGTCGGGACAAACACATTTAGCACGTGGGAAAAAGCCAATACATGAGCTCTACCCCATCATCATGGCCAACACCCTAGTTCCTGCAGGTTCTATGAACATCCTTCATCATATAGGAACCCATGATTGCCCAACCCCTAGTGGGAAATAAATTGTCTTGCCTTTAAAAGGGGTATTCGCTGTTATATCTTCTACATCATGATCTTACCCTTTGAGCCTCGAGCAGTTAATCAAAAGAAAATCATAAAAAGGAAAAAGGAATATAAAGAAGGGTGGAAAAATCAAGGTCGAGGCACCTCATATACCATGATTGCTCCCTCCTATATATTATAAACCCAAGTGTGGGCTTCCCTCTTATTAGCTACCCTTGTGCCCTAGCATGTGGCCCAGGGCTACCCCTCTCATACCCTACTTCATTCACCTATATGTCACATGCCACCAGCTTTTGAAGGATGTACCTTGACATATTATCCCCTTAGAAGTAGAAACCACCTAATAGGATTATTGGTTAACCCCATTTGCAGTTTAGGAGACATTGACACATCCAGAAGCCCATTATGGAATGGCAAGTCATTATGAAGTCCTCACCTATGGTCCATGATTAGGTAAGCTCATTTACTTGATTTCTCTAATGACTTGTTGTACTGGAAAGCTAGGGAACGCATTGGATCTTATGCAGGATTGCAGATGGTTTCCATCTTGGGTTTGGTCTCTCTATACGAGGTCCTAATCCTCCAAAGGGCTATATTGGCACATGTACGGTGAGTGTTGAGAGCCATGGGCCTCCACAACAACATATTGCACTCAATGGATCCCCACAACCATTCAGAGATTGTGTGTGCTTCACTTATTAGACGAGGAGGATGCACCTGATCCAGCATGCCTTAGTTGGCCCCAGATCTACACCATACACTTGGCAGATGATACAGAACTTGCACGATGATGTGGCATCACTTACACCATCATTCTAGCCCTAGGAAGTGATCTACGAGCATCTTCAATTTATTTAGAGACCCATGAGGACACTTGTGTGCCCCCACATGTCATTTGGAGCACCACAAGTTATTATAAGGGACCAAACCCTTATCCACTACTTTTGAGGGTGTTATTATTCATTGTGGCACCCATGGACCTCATTAGGCCTCTTAGAGGGCCCTACAATATGCATAGATTATTATTTGACTTCTTGAGAGGCTTACCTTTTCATTTATGAACTAATTTGGTGGGCTTGTCACCAAAAGTTGAATTATTAAAACATTATTTTATTTTTAGGGCTTATGTAGGCCAAGGAGGCTAATTCGAACTCCTAAGTTGTGTATAAATACAAGGAAGATGAGCTCATTTTCTCACCATCACTTTGGTTTGGATCACTTCTCTCCCTTGAGATTTTCGCACCTTTTCTAGAAGATGAATTGGAGCTTTATAGATGAATTTTGATGTGTGGATATTGGTCTATCTTCTCTTGGAGCTTTTTTATCATCAATTGTGAATGGTTGGATATACTTTGTTACATGTAAGTACATGATTTTTAATGTTATTCTTGTTTACTTTTGTCATCTACATTGGACTGAGATTTTCATTGTTCTATGACTAATTGTTGCATGCATTTACTGCTTAAAATTGTGGAATTTGTCTGTATTGTAGCATCTCTCATTGTATGGGCCATGTAATATGAGCGAAATCTCCTAGGGGTAATTCTATCAAAGAATTTGATCTTGATAAGCCATTCCTCTTGCACATCGAAGTATAAAAGTTGCAAGGTAGATTCTCCTTGACCTAGAAGGCTAGTGAAGTGATCATAAGGCCTCCCTCACTGGGAACCAAGAAATCCTACTCATATTCATCATAGACTCCATTCTCCCAAAAATTAAGGCACTTATCTACCAAGGGTGGTCAATAAAACTCAATATTTCACCTCCTTCCAAGTATAGCCAAGTTAGGGTACCTGGGGCATCAATTTTTTGATAAGTTAGTTGTTGGGAGTGAGATCCCCAATGGCAGTTTTGCAGCTAAAAGCCCATGCTTTAAGTCAAGTTTTGTAAAATTATTGTAAAGACTCCACATTTTGTGGTCGTGTAGCGCGAAAGTATTGTGTCACAAAGGGTAGTTCACCTTTAGTTTTGTAAAGTAAAATCAGTTGTAAGAGATCTACCCATGGTTCGCGGACCATGGGATTGTATAAAAAGAGCTAAGCTCTAAGTAGTTAGTAGCATCGACATGTAAGAAAGTCATAGCTTTAAAGCAAGGATTCTAAGTCTTGGGTTTTAGCATAGGTAGAGGCTCTGCAATTGAATGCGCAAAGGCCTAGGGTAGAAGTTTGCAGTTGAGTGTGCGGACCCCTGCAGTTGTGTGCGCAAGGTGAACAGAGTCTATAATACTTGGAAGATATTAATAAAAGGAGTTATTCTGTAATTTCTGTGTATTTGTTCTATTGATGGGTTTGGATATTTTGTGTATGAATTTCATTTATCATGCTTATATGATGTGCGAATGAATTAAATTACATTGAATAATTGAACGCAATTACGAATATCTATTTACGCGGTGATAACTTTAAGTATTTGACAAGATAAGTAAATCACTTAGGATAATTGAGGAACCTTTACAGCACGCTGCTATAGCATTGTGAAAGTGCCTGAGCCACAGGTTAGAGCTGCACGACGGTTGATCATGTACTTACGCGAAGGTACTGAAAACCGGAATATAGGGTTTGCCTTACAAACCCTAGAGCGAGATCACCTGCGCGAAGGCAGGGATAGGAGAGATCAAACGACATCACAACCATCTCAAGGGTGTGGAAACTTGGTTCCATCATCCCCCCATACTGCTTCGGGTGAGACTTCGGTCCACGCTCCACGGGTTGATGCCAAAAGGGCCAATAGTGGAGGATTTGTTTGGCTAATTAATGCTAAACCTGGGTCAAGACCCCTCAAGCCAACAAATGGTTCCGTTGTTGGGACTAGAATCTGCATAAGAGATGTGTGATGTCGTATCACTGGAATCCAACTAAGAAGGAGATTGGAGACTAGTTGGATAAAAAGATCCACGAATTCGTGGCACAGGAGAACCGAAACCCGCGACTGTCAAAGGAACAATGGTTGGACCGATCCCTGTATACAGAGATCCACGAAATCTTTTTCTGTTCTTTCCCTATTGAGCTATATGAGTGGATCGCGAAGCTAGCAGATAGCCAAGGAAAGTGGAAACTTGATAGTCCTATTGTGTCGACCCTAGAGCTAGTGCGAAGGTTGGAAGCATCGGAGGATAAGATTGTTTGTGTTGTTGATCATTGGCTCAATCGTGTCATAGGAGGATTTGTGACTGAATTCACGGTCGACACCTCAGTCAGCTATAGCGAGGCGGAGAGATGATTTTTCAAAGGACCGCAAGGTAAGTACGTAAAATCTTTGAATACTTGGATTAAAAGGTTGTGCAAAAAACAGGTTATGCAGCTACCTTGATGTTTGGGACTACACGAAGCGAAAAAATTTACAGAAATGAAGGAAATAAGGGTCTGAAGTATAGTCCCTTGATTTCACCTCCGCAAAGGGACGAAGAAGGGATAGCGAAGGTTTCTCCACGAAATGCTATTCAATTAATAAGACAAGTATCCCCTCGAATACCACCTCCGACTTCACCACCATCGCCTCCAACTTCACCCATACCACCTGCACCTCCACCGCGGTTTAGTATGGCAAATACAGTAAAGTTGCCTTTGTTCAAAGGCTTGGGAAATGAGGACCCGAACCAATTTTGGTTCGTTGTGAGGGCTGTATGGGAAGCTCAAGGTGTTACAGATGATCATATAAAGAAAGCGACACTGGTTAGTGCTCTGCAAGATCGTGCGCTAACCTGGTATATTAAGTACTCTAATGATAACCCGAATGCTGGAGTAGCATACATCCAAGCAGCACTAAATAAGGAATTTAGCAGGCCTAAATCTGAGGCGCAGTCGATTGTGGGATTCAAAGAGATCGTGATGCAACCAGGCGAGACACCTTGGGAACTAGATCAGAGGCTGAAATGTACAATCCGTGAAGCCAACATGAATTTGACAGATGGACAACATCGCGAGTGGTTTGTGGCTTCGCTACTACCACACTTAAGGAGTGCGTTGTCACAGCAGAAGATAACAACTCAGGCAAAGGCCTTGGAGATTGCCATGAGACTACATGAGACTCCGATGCAAGATCCTAATCTACGATTTCGGCAGATCCATGCGCAACTGAAGAATCTATGCCTTGAAATGCGAAGTCTAAAGCAGGACAGGACCGTTCAGCGAGAGGTACGCGAGGAGGTATGGTGCTTGAAATGCAAGAGTCAGGGTCATGACAAAGACCATTCCCCGGTCTTTGCAAATTACATTGTAGGAGGCGGACCGATGCCTTTAAGGCCAGATGTTCAAGCAGGACCTAGCGCGGAGCCTGCATTATGGTGCGCTATCTGTCAAGTAGCCAGAAAACATGTCACGTATAATTGTCACTTGCTACAAAAGTATGTACAAGCACTACAACAACTATTCTGCAATTTTTGTAGGTCGGTAGGACATGATGAGCGTACTTGCAGGAGCTATGAATTGATAATGGATAGAACTCCTGCCTACAGGGTTCAAGTCGAAACACAGCCCCTTGACCAAAATGCAGGAATGGCGCGGACAGGATGTTGGAAGAATCACCGCACCTCTATGGAATCGGTAATTTCCACCCTGGAGAACCTAGTTACTGGTTTGGAACGTTTACCAACACCTGCGGGTTTTGGTGTAACGGAAAACCTCTTCATGGTATCAGAGCTTAGGTATCTTTCGAAATAATTTTTCATTGCTTGAAAAATTCTGGGGTTCATTTTGAAATTGCTCTTGGAATCTGAAATTTTTTTTGGGTGTCATTTTTTTTCTCTTTGGACGTCGTTGTTTACTTTTGCACCTGCGGGTCTTGAATACTGGAATATACGTTGGAATTAGAATTTGTTTTTTCTCTGGTTAGAAGAACCATTTGATGTCGTCCGCATTTGCAACTATGCATTGGTCGATAAATTGCTAGTTTAATACAATGCATGTTTGGTGTAGTGCTCAGGTATTGACACTCACCGTTTGGAGAAATACCATAAGTGTTCTTCACTGCAAGCTGAGAAATCACGCACGCTTCCACGCTAGCTCCGTGATTGTCTTGGCTACATAATACATCCAAAAAAGGGGTTTTTCACGCCTGATGAGATCAACATTGGTCCAGCAAGATTCATCAATGAAGTCCCTATATTCACCCTTGTCTTTCAGCGGAGATGTTGCGGTTATGGACGAGGTGTAAATTACACGCCTAACGGATTTTGCCTTTGTGCAAGCGCTCAGAATATCCAGAGTCCCATTCACCGCGGCTTGGATAACACCAGTTTATCTAGTCGGTTGAACTGTGGATAGCGTTTACAATAGAAATATCCCTCGTTGTTAGACCTTCTCTTACACTGCACGCTTCCACGCTAATCTGTCACGCTTCCACATTCCCGAGAAATTCCCACAGTTCAGAAACGGGAGGACTCATTTTTTCACACAGGGCATCAATTCCAAGTGCGAAAGTTCTGTAATAATTTTTTCAGAATCCCATCGAGGAACGAGATCAATCTTAGAGGAGCCAAAACACGTTCTTCCTATAGGTCAAATTGATTCATATATCGCTGGAGTTGTGCCAGGCTTGTGGCTGAATTTAGGACAAAGTTGTCTCTGTCCCTGACCGTGTGTAACCATCTCTGCCGCTGTGCATAGAGCATACTATCTGTGGGCAGCGTATTTCTCTTTCAGCCATTTTCTCAGTGATATTTGCTGGTTTGGCATTTGACCAAGAGTTGAATCTTATTTCCAGCACTTGTTCGTTTTTTTTTTGTCTGGATTAGCCAGCATCTGTATTAAAATCCGTACCAAACTCCTTTTTTGTTTTCCATGTCTTGGGAAACGTGCAGATGGCCTCACTAACCAATCTGATGTTGGAAGGCAATCAACATTTTAATGGCAATAATTATAACATCTAGAAACATAGAATGTTGACCATCTTTTAATATAGGCGTCTTGACCAGCTCGTTCTGAACAAAGAGCTCTGTCCTAGTACCGTTGGTACCAATCAAGATAAGTTTGATGATCGAAATCGAGAGGTTGTTATGCTTCTCAAACTCTCTGTGACGGATGATCAGTTACCGCAGATTCCTTCTAGCAAGACAGATGCCGAAATTTGGAAACATTTGAAGGAATTGCATGAGACATTCAACAAGATTAGAGCTTTCTTTCTCAAGAATCAGATGTTCTCCATCATGATGGAAGAACATATGTCTTTACAGGAACATCTTAACAGGATTAAAGACATTCAAGATCAACTCGAAGCCATTGGTCGGACCATGGAGGAAGAAGATATGGTAGTCGTCACTCTAAAAAGTCTACCAAAACCTTATGAGCACTTCATCGAAACACTCAACATTACCTCCACTAATGTTGATCTTAAGTTTCCGGAGTTATGCACCAAACTCATGCAGCAGGATCGTTGGAAACAACAGTTTGGTAGTGCTGCTTCATCAGCCTCCTCAGAAAATTCTTTTGCTGCCAAATATCAGTCTTCTCAGCATTTTGACCCTGCTGGGAAGAAAAATGTGCAGTATAATTATTGTCACAAGTTCGATCACATGAAGAAAGATTACCAACAGAGGATTGCTTCTTAATAGAAGAAACAGGGAGGGTCCCATCAGACAGCGAATGTTGCAGAGCATTCCGAGCAGACAGAATCTGCCTTTTATGCCTTCATGGCTAAAAGGTCTTCAAATCATATTCCGTCTTCAGCCTGGTACATCGACTCTAGTGCATCACGCCATTTCTCTCACAAGTGTGACTGGTTTATTAACTTCTCACCTTTCAGTGATTCCGTGGTATTCAGCGGAGGTGAAGAGTACACAGTGGTTGGCAGAGGTACAGTTCAGATCCAATCTGGTGGGTTTATACTCATCTTTCTGAATGGAAATTAATATGATGTCTGTCAGCCAAATTATGAGGAACTCTCCTCAGCTTGATGTAGTGTTCAATGCGCACAAGTGCTCCATTATCGACAAGGAGACTAGTCTAACGGTTGTTGTTGGCCTAGAGGATCATGGTCTATATAGGCTTCTTGACACTAGTGATTCTCCAAAAGTGGCTCTAGCAACTCGCATTTCTCCTATCAGCACTTTGTGGCATCAGCGATATGGGCATCAAAACATGCAGTATCTCTCTCAGCTCTCTCGGGAGGGACTTGTGTCAGGGTTACCTAATATTCAGACTTAGCAGTTGGGAGTATGCGGCGCCTGTCAAGCTGGAAAGCAACATCAGTCTTCATTCAAGGATGGAGAATCTTGGTGCGCATCTAAGGTACTTCAGCTAATCCATGCTGATATTTGTGGTCCTATGAATACATTTTCTATTACTGGTTGCAAATATTTTTTGCTTATTGTAGATGATTTCAGTAGAAAGATGTGGGTGTATTTTCTAAAATATAAATCTAATGTATTTAGTATATTTCAGAAGTTTAAATCCTTAGTCGAAAAAGAGTCTTGTTGTAATATCATAAATCTTAGGACAGATAACGGGGGGGATTCTGTTCTTCTGCTTTCTCCAACTTCTGTGATACTCATGGCATCAAACACCAATTAACTACACCTACACTCCTCAACAGAACAGTGTTGTCGAACGCCGCAACCGTACAGTTGTTGAAATGGCTCGTTCCATGTTACAACACAGGAGTGTTCCGAACAAATTCTGGGCTGAAGCACTATTTACTGTTGTCTATCTTCTTAACCAATCACCTACTCAGGCTGTTAAGGGGAAGACTCCCAAAGAGGTTTGGTCTCGCCATAAGCCTAAGATCAGTCACCTCAATGTATTTGGCTCAGTGGCATATGTTTGGATTCCAGCTGCTAAGCGCTCTAAGTTGGATTCCAAAAGCCAGAAACTCATGATGACCGGGTACAGTGATCATTACAAGGCCTATAGGCTGATAGATATATCCACTCGTCGTCTTAGCTTCAGTAGGGATGTAGTATTTGATGAAGACAGAGGAGTCTTTCAGTCACCTCCTCCTGAGCAGTGTTCTAAGGATCAGCCTCACAGTGTTCTTCTTCCGATAGGTCCACCTGATGGGAGGGATGATGCAGCATCAGTGTTTGATGATGCACTACCTGAGCTTCCTCCGGAAAATAACCCCCCTCTTGCTGCTCCTATTGATCCTAAGCCTTCTCCTCCTCCTCCTGATATTAGTTCCTCTACTCTCCGGCCTAAATGGTGGGCTAAAACCATTGGTGATCTACGGGATAATGAGCTCCTTGAAGGTAGAACTTCTAGACATAAGAGCAAACCGCAGTCTATAGTAAATTTTTCTCTTATGGCTAACTTGCACAGTATTTTTGAGCCTCAAACCTATTCAGAGGCTAAGGGTACATCTGAGTGGGAACAGGCTATGGAAGCTGAATTCCAGAGTCTTCAGAACAATCACGCGTGGACCCTTTCTAATCTTCCTGCGGGGAAAAAGCCCATTAGCTGCAAATGGGTGTATAAAGTGAAATACAAAGCTGACGGAACCCTAGACAAGTATAAATCTTGTCTTGTTGCTCGAGGGTTCTCACAGAAGGAAGGCATCGACTATGAGGAGACCTTTGCTCCTACAACCAAGATGAGTACCATACAACTTGTCCTTGCCCTAGCAGCTTAGTTCAATTGGAAAGTTCATCAGATGGATGTAAAGCATGCTTTCCTAAATGGTGACTTACAGGAAGAAGTCTACATGACGCAGCCTCCACGATTCAAGGTTGCTAGTCAAGAACATAAATAGTGTAGATTAGTTATAGCACGCTATGGATTGAAACAAGCTCCTCGGGCTTGGTACATGAAAATTGATTAGTGTTTAACAAATCATGACTTTCAACGGAGCCCATCTGATGCAAACTTGTATATCAAGCATACTGGTAATGATATTTTGTTTGTAGTTGTCTATGTGGATGACCTTATCATTACTGGTAGTTCAGCACATTTGATCCATGGGATCAAACAAGATTTGTGCAACACCTTTGATATGACAGGTTTGGGACTTCTTCATTACTGTTTGGGGGTTGAAGTCTGGAAGACTGAGAACAACATCTTCCTCTCTCAGTGCAAGTATGCCAAAAATCTTGTGGACAGGTTCAAAATGCAGGATTGCAAACCGGCCACAACTCCTATGGAACCAGGGCTCAAACTTTCAGCTCAGTCATCCTCACCCCTTGTGGATGAAACTTTATTCAAGCAATTAGTAAGCAGTCTCATCTACCTTACTTCCACTAGACCTGACATCAGTTTTTCCGTGAGCTACATTTCCCACTTCATGTCAGCTCCTGAGGTTGATCATTGGATAGCAGCGAAACGTGTGCTGCATTATGTGCGTGGCACTCCTGATTATGGACTTTTGTACACTAGAAGTTCTGATCCTAGACTCAGTGGTTACACGGATTCTGACTGGGCTGGTTCAGTTGATGACCGTAAATCTATAGCTGGGTATTTGTTTAGTCTAGGATTCGGTGTTGTCACCTAGACTAGTAAGAAGCAGCAGGAAGTGGCTCTCTCCTCAACAGAAGCAGAGTATTGGGGAGCAGTTAAGGCATCTTGTGAGGCAGTTTGGCTTCCACGTATGCTTGCAGATATGCATGTTTTCCATACAGGTCCTACTCCCTTGTTCTGTGATAATCAGGGAGTGCTCAAACTTAACAAGAATCCAATCTTTCATGAATGACCAAAGCATGCAGAAACCCATTGTCACTACATTCGCCAGCTTGTTGAAGATGGATCCGTTCAGTTGCGATATGTTCCCACAACAGAGCAGCCAGCCGACATCTTCACTAAGCCTGGACCCAGGTTCGATTCCCCCGAGTTGCGTTTGAGGGGGGGTGTTGGAAGAATCACCGCATCTCTATGGAATCGGTAATTTCCACCCTGGGGATCCTAGTTACTGGTTTGGAACGTTTACCAACACATGCGGGTTTTGGTGTAACGGAAAACCTGTTTATGGGATTTCAGGGGTGCGGATGAGACCGAGGCGGAGGAGGACCTGGTAGAGGTCCAGGACAATTGATTTGTTACAATTGCGGAGGACCGGGACACCATGCCCGCGATTGCATTAATCCAACGCGTTTGTCGTGCAAGTATTGCACGTTGTTTGATTATGAAACAGAAGATTGTCCCACGTTGATAGCTAAGATACGTGACAAAGGGGCGCTACCACCTCCACTGACTTAGAACCTGAAGATGATGAGGTATGAGACATGAAAGGAAGATCTGAACGTAAATATAGTGCTCAGGAGTGGAATCGCGACAAGAGATGACAAGGGGAAACAGTGAGAAGAAAGTACATGGGTTCGCAAGCCCCAACAAAAGAGGCTGAGTTCGACTTGGAGCGTGCTCGTGAAGCCTTCATGGAAGCTAAGATGAGTTTCGCTGAGGCCTCCACCTTAGGAAGCAATGATAACCCTAAGCCGAAGATGGACCCCTCTATGCTCACAACTTTCCTAGAAAGATGTATGAAGTTATTGTGGGATAGTAAGGTTGTGAAGGGGCTACAAGGACTCATCAATAGATGCGTTAGGACTACGTCAGGTGAGTCGCGCGTAGTACGAAAGATTGGCAAGCATAAAACAAGGACAGGACGAGAGATGAGAATGACCGCACGAATAGGAGAGTATGTAATGGATCAAGTCATTTTGGACTTGAGGTCAGATGCGAATTCCAACCAAAACAGACTTGGGAGCGAATGGGGAGACATGCGTTGCAATGGTCTCTAATTCAGCTAAGGATGGCAAATCAGCAGAAAATCATACCCACGGGGCGGCTGCAGGGGGTGACCGTGGATATTGAGGGAGCGAGCGCGCTGGCTGACTTTTAAGTAGTAGAGATAGTGGATGACAGCAATCTCTACCTTGCACTCCTGGGAATTGATTGGGCTAGTGATATGAATGAGGTGATCAATCTGAAGAAGTTAAAGATGATCTTTGAGAAGAAATCATTGCGCGTAATAATACCCCTAGATGCTACTGAAGGATCGCGCTATACAAAACCAGTCTGCGATTATGAGAGTGATGACGATATAACAGCAAGAGACCAAGATTGGGTGAATCCCACCGCGGATGGACGGATTACATGGGATCGCGAGAGTTCTTGTACTTTGGACTCCGACGAAGAAATAGAACACTAGAAAAATCGGTTATACGAAGTAACTACGCTGAATTGCAACATGATGACCCGGTCGCTGCGCTATGTGTCATCAGAGGTAAGAAATACGCCTATTTATGATGGTATAAATGAGTTAGATATCTTTTTGAATGGATTTGAAAGGGAGGTACCAGAAAAGCAGCGCTTCCAGGCCTTGGACTAGGCACTGCGCGCTATGCCCACAAGATGGTGGGGTACACACAAGGGAAGCTTTGATGATTGACGTGAATGTAGGACGATGATGAGAACACGATTTGGGAAGCCTGAGATGCAACTGACAAACAAGTACGAAGGGCAGAATGATCCGCGCGCGCATCTGGCCAAATAGACGCGGGCTTATGGAGGAAATCCCCAACCTGAGTCGGTGCACCTGTTCTGTCATACCCTGGATGTTATCCCAATGAATTGGTATATAGAAACAAAGTTCCGCCATGGGACAAGCGAATGGGATGTCCTACGCGAAGGATTCATGATGACATTCAGTTTTGAGAACGGGTTTCACAATATTGATGAAGTGCTACAAGAGGTGAAAGCAGTTATCTTTAGGATACCACAAGATCCTTTAGATCTGATTCAGCGTAAATGGGCTACTCAACTGAGTCATGCGCTCGAACGTTATAATGTAACTACTAAAGCAGAGGACGAGGACCCACAAAAGATTAACATTCTAGAAACAGAAGGTCGTCGCGAGATTCAAGGACCGCAGATTGAGAACCTTGATATAACCACGCCAATGAAAACGAGACAAGTTAACATCAGTACAAAGGCAGAACCCAAAATTCGAAAAGATGGAGACTACTGGGATGA